>OZ038380.1:147529406-148129406 GCA_964036045.1 Eutreptiella sp. 'Long Island Sound 2002' | reverse complement strand
CAAGGGCGCACGCTGTGGGGCCGGTGCTGGGTCCCCACGCCCGCACCGACCGCACCCGGGACACACGGGTCGCGGATCCCTGGCTGCCCGCTCCAGAGGACGGGCGGCCCGGGGAGGGACAGCGCCTGACACCAGACGCTCCTCAAAACGGTGGCAGGCAACCCCCCCGGGGGACGGCCCACCACCATCCCCGCGGCACGCAGCCCCCACAGGGCATGCAGGCCAAGGGGACAGTGTTGGGCCCCCACACGCACACACCCGCGCCCACAGCACGTGGGTGGCGGACCCCAACAGCCCGCCCAGTGGAGGGGCAGTTGGGGGAGGGGGAGCCCCTGACCTCAGACGCCCCTCACAACGGTGGAAGGCACCCCTCCCGGGGACGCCCTTCTGACACCGCCACAGCGAGAAACGCCAGCCCGCAAGGGCGCACGCTGTGGAACCGGTGCTGGGTCCCCACGCCCGCACCGACCGCACCCGGAACACACGGGTTGCGGTACCCCGGCTGCCCGCCCCAGGGGACGGGCTGTCGGGGGAGGGACAGCGCCTGACACCAGACGCCCCTCACAACAGTGGCAGGCCACCCCCCCCCGGGGATGGCCCCCCACCACACCACCCCCGCGGCACGCAGCCCCCACAGGGCATGCAGCCAAGGGGACAGTGTTGGGCCCCGACACCCACACACCCGCGCCCACAGCACGTGGGTAGCGGACCCCAACAGCCCGCCCAGTGGGCGGGTAGTCGGGGGAAGGGGAGCGCCTGACCTCAGGCGCCCCTCGCAACAACAGCCCCAAGCCAGGTAGGGGGGAACCGGGACCGGAACGCCCCCCCCCGAGCACGCCAGACGGAGCAAGGGACCGGGGCAGGACACGCGGAGGGGCACAGACCACGTGGAACGGCCCTACCAGCGCCCAGTGCCGGGCCCACGCGAGGTGCGCACGCCACACCACCCAGGAAGAGGGGGACCGGACGCCGCGGGAGCGCGAGCGCACACACACGCAAAGGGCACGCGGGGACTACCAGAAGGGCAACTGGACCGAGCTCGCGGAACGCACAGACCGCGTGGAATGGCGTGCCAGCGAGCGAGGGTAAGAAACACCCGGACGGGACGGCCCGCCACACGCAGCGCGGGACACGCGGGGCGAGAAGGGGGAAACGGGAGAGACACAACACCAGGTACCGGCCCAAGCCCCCCGAACCGGCCGCGAGCGCCGCACACACACGGACGGGGCACTGCACCCGCCAAGGCAGTAGTGGCGCACAGCGCCACGCCCCAACCCCTAGGCTAGGCAGCCTCCGCGCCAGCCCAAGGGGGTCCCACTGGCAACAAGCCAGTAGCACGGGCCAGGCGGCGCCGGTGCCCCGGACGACCACGCATTAGGGGGGCGACGCGGTGGGTAAGCGCCCGCAGCCACGACTGCCAATTGATGTACTGACCGGGGAGTGGCGAAACAGGGAAGCCGGGGAGGAACGGGGCTCCGAGCCCTGTGAACCCGGGGGACTCCGCCACCAGGCAGGAGGTGCGTCTTGAAGGGCCCCCCACTAGGACCCGGTGGGGAGGATATCACCTGGCCCGACCAGGTGGCTCCCCGGGGCCGAAAGGCGTCTAGTACCCGCAAAACTCAACCTCAAACCTGAAACCTTGTAGCTGGTGCGCCGGTGTAGCCGGATGTTGTCTTTGTTGTCTTCTCGGCTTGTTCTGAGGTTTGCGGCGGCCGGCCTTCCGGTGTGGTGGATGTGTTGCGACCGGGGCGCTCCCGGTGCGTGGTGTTTGTTCGCCGGTGTCGTGACCGCCAGTGGTCAGCCTGTCCGAGGTTGTGTGGGTGTCTGTATGGGCCCGGCTGGCCGTGTTTGGTCGCTGTAGCTGTCCCCGACGTCATTTGTCTCCCGTCAGACGTGATTTCTCCGGGGTTTGCCCGGTTTCGAGACGTCCGGGCGTGTGTGGTTGTTGTGTTGTTGCCAGTACTTTGGCTGGTACGCCGTGGTCTTCACCTCCCAATGGTCGGCCTGTCCTGTCATTGGATGCGTTGGGCCGTGGTGGCCGTGTAGGGTCAGATCCGGTTGTTCCAGTTGCTTTGGGTATGTATGGGACTTTTGACCCTGCGTTGCCCCCTCATGCTGGAACGTGTCCTCATGGGGAGAAAAGTAGCGACAATTGGTACGACCGCTGAGAAAAGTTTTCAAATTCGGTACGACATGCCCTGTCCTGCCCTGGAGGCATTGTTACACGCACAACCCATCATCTGGTATTTCGCAGTGCCCTTCAGCTGTCCTTTCAGCTTCGCTTGTGCCGATCATATGTACACTCCCGTCGGTGGCAAGGCTCCTTCGGTCTCCCTAAATGCATCCCCGTGCTCCCCATGGGAGCCCCAGGGAGCTGCGCTTGCTCGGTGGCGCGGTGCTCGTGCTTGTGTGTGCCGGCCTGTCGTGTGCCGTGTCGTGCCGGGTCTTGCGGGCCCGATGGTGTGCATGTCGGTGCCTCAGTGCAGTTTCCAGAGGTTAGGGTGGCCTGGCTCGTGCTCTGGTGTCGGGGCGTCCCGTCCGGGGCAGCGGGCTGGGCTCGGCGCAACAGTCCCGTGTTCGCCGGCAGGAGCCGGCGGGCTTGTCGGTCCTGCGCGGTGAGCTCTTGGCCTCTTGCGTGTTCCTTGTAGGGGTCAGGAGGAACAAGGAATGCTGGTCAGTGTCGAGGCCGCCCTCTCGCTCCTTGAGGCTGCTAGCTTTCTGGGCTGCGGGTAACGTGTCTCGCACCATTCTCGCAGGTTACATGTGCTGAAGCTGCCCCAGCGGCGCCGTTGTGGGTGTCCTGTGACATGGTGCCTTGGCGTTTAACTTTCTCGGAGGTGGTGCGCGTCGGCTCCAGTGGCGCACGTATCCCTTGACCCTCGCCCTGGAAAGTAACGTGCTTGACGACTTCTTGATAACATTCCCGTGGTCATCGGCGAGGCCGTCCGTCCCGCGTGTTTGGCCGCCCCCTCGGCCCGGTCCATCGTGTGCCCGGTTTTTGGGAGAAGAAGGTTAGGCAGAAGGACAGGTCTGTGTCGGGCCCCGTCCTCCTCTCTGACGTCGATGGATTACGGGGGTCCGGGGAGTGTGGCCCCCGCCCGGGGGAGGTTGGAGGAATTCGTTCGGGTTCGGCGGGTTCATTGGGTCAGTGTTCGTGCTCGACATCATGGGTTGTAGGGCTGCCAAGGCTAGCTCCCATTTGTTGGATGTCCGCTGCATGAGCCGGGGAGTTGGACGCCTTTCTCGCCGGCGCAACTGACCGACAGGCCTTGTTGGAGTGTGTTGCGCGGTCGCGCGTCGTCGGGTTGCACGAGGGGGTCATCCTATGCAGGGTCAGCTTGCCTGGGATTGTCGCGGTTTACGGCCGGTGCCGCAGCCGCTGGTCTGACGTCCATTGTCGGGGCCTGCTGTCAGACGAGGTGATCCCAGGAGTGCGGTGTCATCTGCCCATCTGCGAGTGGCCAGTGTGGGATTTGCGTTCTGTGTGCGCGGCGGTGTGTCGTCGTTGCACTGCCGGTGATCGGCCGCAGGCAGGGCACGGGTGTGCCGCGTCGGGCAGAGGGGGGGGGGGTCCCAATGTTGTGGCCCCGCATATTCATGGCTGTGTGTTCCCGGTTCTGGCTGGCGGTGGTTCAGGGCCCATGGGGGTTTCGCACGCGCCGTACGAGGGCGCTGCGGAGGTCACTGAGGATCTCGTGCACAAGGGCCGCGTGTGCCGCCCGGGCTTCCGTCTCAATGCGGATGGCGGGCTGCAGTTGCCCGCCAATCGCCAGCGCCCGGATCTGGTCGATCGGAAAGATGGGGCACAGGTTGGTCGCTGTGGGGGTCTCTGCCGTTCGCTCGTGCTGGGGGATGGCCTCAAGCTGCTGCCGGCGTCCAGGTGGAACCGCCACGTCGCCGTCCAGTCCCTGGTGTGCGGCCAGCCCCGCTGCGCCCACCGCCAGAGGCAGTAGAGGGCATGGCCTCGGTGCCAGGTGCCGGCTGCCACCGACACGATGGCCGTTCGGGTGTCTGGGGGCTGGTCGTTGGGCAGGGGGGAGGGGCTGTTCGGCACGGCTGCGTTCACCGGGAGCATGGAGGCGACGGCTTCCAGGCTCCAGTGGCGCTCCTGCGGCTGCCGGGTGATCCGCACTTGGTAGTAGGGGCCACTTTCCAACACGATCATGGCCATGGTGCTAGGGTCACCTTCGCCTGGTGGGGACGCTGCACGTGCCGTCTCTGGGTACCGCTCCACCATGCTCTTGAGGTTGCGCCCCCTATCGCGGGCTGTCCTGCTTTCCCATTCCGCCAGGTCTTTGTACGCTGGGATGTTGACGGTTTTGGCTCTCGGTCACGGGGCGGCTCGTTCTCGGCCCCCGGTGCTGGGCGCGGGCCTGGGGTTTGTCGGTGGCGCTATGAGCGTGTCTGCCCAGCCCAGCTGTGGGACCCATATGCCTCCCTGGTCCGGCTGGTGGGTTTTGAACCACCAGATCCACGCGTCAACAAGGTCGTCTGTGATCTGTGTCCCGGGGGTGACGAGCGCCTGGAGCCTCCGCACAAAGATGTCGGTGGTTGCAGCGTGCAGCATGGGGACCACGGCGAGCAGCCTGTTCGGGTTGACGTCCCCGAGGAATTCCCAGAGGGCTGCCCCCAGCCCGCTCGCGTGTGCGGTGGCGTGGATGCCGTAGAGCGCCCTGAGGTCTGCGTTGTCAAAGGGGTCCGTGTTGCCCCGTTGCGGTGGTCTGGGGGGTGGGAGGGGCATGGTCTCTCGGTCCTGGTCCGGTGTGGCGCCAGTCGGGGAGGGGTGCCCCAGGGCCGTGTCAGGGTGTCCCCCAGGCTCTTTCCCCGTGGAAGGCTCCCGTTGCTGGGGCATCGAACAGGCCGCTGCGGTGGGCAGTGAGTCACAAATCTGAGGGCAGCAGCTCTCTGTCATTTCTTTCCCCCGTTCCTGGGCCGCTCGCGTCGTGCTTCCGTTGTTGCGGTGCGTCCTCCGCGCCCTGGGGGTTTGGCTGTGTTGCAGCATGGGTGGGGAGCCCGTGGTGTACGGGCCCAGTGGGTCGAGTGGCCGGTGCCTGCGTCCAGGACCGGTGTCACCGCGCCCCGCTCGCGGGGGGGGGCCTTCGGGGGGCTGTCCCCCAACCCCTTGTGGAGGCCGTTGGTGGGCCGCGGGTCCCCTTGGCCGTATGTCCGCGTTGTGCTGTCCCCCCGGCAGCGGGCTGGCCGCCGACCCTGGGAGGGAGGCGGCGGACGAGCTGCACGTTCCATCTGCTGCCTGGGTGGGGGTCTGTGTGAAGCGCTGGCTGTTGCTCTCGCTCGGCTGGCGTGGGAACGGTGTGGATGTGCGCCCGTTCGCTGCGGCGCCTCTTGGACCGCCGTCGAGGATCGGTGGCAGATGATGTCCGTTGGGTGTTGAGGTCGTTGGGACCTCCATGGCCTCTGTCCATATCATTGTGGAAGACGACTCGCCGTGCTGCGGGAGGCGGCGTGCGGCTGCGGCGCCGGGAGCGGCCAGGGTTCCTTGTCTCCTGGTGCCTCCCCTGGCGTGCAGCCCTGCACCCCTTGGGTGGGTGGACTGCCTTGTTCCCTCTGCGGGGCGAACGGTCAGAGGGGGCTTCTGTATGTGCCAGAGGGGGAACCCACCACGGCTGGTGGCCCCTGGTGGCGTCCTGGGCAGTTACGGCGTGCCGCCTGCCTTGGGGGTTCCGAGACCTCTTGGAGCCGTCGTCCCCAGTGGCCTGAGGCGTGCCCCTGGTAGCCCGGGGATCCAGAAATGTCCCCGATGTTGTGCCTTTGCATGGCTGTACGGATGAGCAGGACTGCGCGTTGGTGCCACTGCCAGTGTGTCCCGTTCATTTCGTCCGGGCTGTAGGCCCCCATATGCGCCATGAGCCGGATGGCCACATAGTGCCACTGGCCGGGGTGGTCCATGGTGGCGGGGGGCGTGTGCCCCGTCTGATGGCGGAAGGTGATGTTTGCCATGGTGCGGGTTCCCTCCTTGAGGTGGCGGGGCCGCGACGTAAGCAGCCATCGGATGCCGACCGCCAGGGCGGCTTGCTCCCCTGTGGTGGGCCTGTTGATCTATAGGCCCAGGTCTTCGGCCGCCGCCTGTTCCGCTTGGGCGCTCGGGTGGCGGGCGTCGCCTTCGCAGCGCGCGTAGTCCTGAGTCCCCCGCCAGTAAGAAAAAGTCACTACCATGTCTTCCTTGGCGTACGTGATCCAGGCTACAGCCCCCTTTTTGCCTAAGGAAGTGCTGAGACTACCACTTAAACATTTTTGTTTCTCTTATGAAGCTTGAAGTACACTTTCTCAGCAACTAGGGTTAGAACCCTAGCACCCCCATGAAGTTCACCCCTACCACTCAAAGGAGCGGAGGTATCATCCCTCATGGAGGTTATACCGAAATAAAGTAGGCACTTCATGCCTTGGGCCTTGTAGGTTAAGCCTAGTGGTCTCCCACCTCAGGACCCCTATACTCAGAAGTTTCTACTACTTATTGTGATTCCAGATTGTAACTGTTTCTGAATTCAGTTGCTTGGCCACGTCATTTCCTGTGTCTGGCCAACACCTATGCCCCAGATTCCTAACCCGCTCCATTTCATCCAGAAGAGTGCACATGCAGTGCTTGGTGCTATCTTGGAGGCCCGAGTCATGCCAGTTTTCACATAAAATCATTTGTTTTGTTTATAAAACCATTTGAGTTGCATATTTGATTACTCATTTGTCTCTATGCAGCCCCTCTTTGCTTACAATGCTTTGATTTGGAAGAATACTATCACGATTCTGACTTTGATCCTGTTTGTGGTGTTCCTTGTTCGTGGACTTTACCTTTTTGCAGTTTTGGGGAAACATCTTTTGAAAAGCAATCAAGGTTTTCGATATCAACAACAAGCAAGGGACATCAGAAGCTCTTTCTGGTAGCAGAGGGCAACACCCTCGCCAAGCTAAAGCACAAGAAATCCACAGCGTATTCAGCAATGTCGCGTCCATCAGGTACACTGAGCGCCAAGACCCTGCCAATCAGGTCCCAGCCAACAGAGGGGCCTGTAGCAGGACCTTCCAGGGCTACGTCCCTGAGTGGAAGAGATGATACAGTCGTTGTGGACACTACTGGCTGGCGCGGAGAGCACCAAGCAAGAGGGGCGGAAGAAAAATATATGAAAGAAGCCCCTGAGGCACTGTGTTAACCCAGGAACGCCTCAGAAGCCTCGAAGGGAGGGATCCGATGGCGGCTGCCCTCCTGTCTGTCGCATCTTCCTTACCTCCTTCTGAGGATGCCCCTGATCCTGAAGCCCAGGCCGCGATGGAGAAGGTCGCCACCGCCAAAGGTAAAGCCTGGAGAAAAGCGGGAAAGCAGGAGAAGGAGAAAGAACCGATGAAGGCGTATCCCATGTTGGGCACCACATGGGGTGAGGGGTTCGAGGCACCTTATGGGGAAATATCCGCCACGACGTCCAATGACTCCTCAGAATGGGAGGTGGACTGGATATCTACAGAGCCTACCCCGTCGTTGCTTTCGAGGCCAAGACCACCTTCGCCTCGTGGGGTGTGCCCCGAACCTGTGCACGTGGAAAGAGGTCTACCTTCACGTATGGCTGCCCCTAAACTTGGCCTGGATGAGACCATGGAACTCCTTTCCCGGGTTCTTGGGGCTGGGGATGAAGATCCTGAATTGGCTGCACTGTCTGCAGCACTCAAGGCTAAACCAGGGCTGTCTGAACTGAAGAAGCCCCCCTCGACCATGTCCCCGGGTGTTTAACCCCTGACCCGGGGCGTGAAAAGCTGCACAGGGATCCGCAGCACCCCCTTGGACACTTGTGCAAGCCCTTTGCATCCTCGTGTGACGACTGTTCCTGTATGCACTATTGGGGCTTCTACTGAGGCTGACATGGAGGACTCTGGGCTGGCTGCACTGGCGCCACTTGCCACTGTTCACCCCTCACCCCCCTCAGGTGGAAAAGGTGACACTGGTGTACCAGGTCGGGGAACGAAGGGCATCGCCACAACGAACCTTCAGATCGAGATCCCTGAGTTCGATCCTAAAAACTTGCCCGAATGGGCCGAAGAGTTTTCGGAGTTTCTACTCCTCATCGGACAGCAACATGCTGATGTCCGGACCAAGTGCACGCTGATCAAGAAGTGGTGCAAGAATAAGTTCCTTCAGCGGCAGGTGAAAACTGCCATCAGGAAGAGCTCCAGTTGGGGAGACTTCCTTGAAAGACTGGAACAAATGTACCCAGTCTATGAAACGGACCTGAGTGTCCGTACGGAGATAGAGGAACTACCCCCACTTCCTGAGTTCCCCACAGCTGCCCGTATTTCTGAGTTCGTGGCGCAGCTGGAGGAGCTAATGGGGAGGATGAACCCCTCCTCAATCGGGACTACAGAGCCTCATCTGTGGCTCGTGGGTAAAATTCCTCCCAGGACTTGGGAGAATTGTAAGGAGACGTCCGAGAGGAAATCCCGGACTCATTCCTACGATGAGTTGGTCGATCTTCTGATCGAACTCGCCATGGAGAGAGTAAACGACTCTCAAATGGATAAATACCTGCGCAAACATCTGCCGAGGGAGGCCCCTGCTGAAGAGCCTCAGGGAGGGAGGTCCCCACAACCCCACTCTAACCCTGGAAAGGGTAAGGGAGGGCAACTGAAGCATATGACGGAGACCCCCCCCGCTAATCGCAAGGGAGCTCGAACCTTTTTTATTGCAACCCTACGGACGACAAGGGGGGACCATGTCACACCCCTGACTGCGATGGACGCAGCTCTTGTATGCTCCAGTTGCGACGGACGCAGGAAACCAAGGATGGTCAGGAGGTCAAACACCAGGACCACTTCCGCTGCACTATCACGTCTGGCTATTGCGGCAAGAGGAGGCACTACAAGGATGAGTGCCACATAAAACGCCGCGAGTCCGAGGAGCTAAAGAAGTCCAAGGAAGAACGGCGTAAGAACGCCGGTAAGGGGGGGGGAGGCAGTACCCCTGGGGGAACTTCCGGTGGAGGTAACCCTGGAGGAAGGCAAGGAAGCTGCGCACCCCCCACAGGTGGAAAACCAGGCCCCACCCCCAAGGGTGAGCAGCCTGGGGAGAAGCAAACCGTACCCTCTACCCCCAGCGCCGGTGGCGCTGACAAGGAAAACGAGACGCCAAGAAGCGCCGCCTCAACTGGCACTCTAAGTGCCTGCAGGCGGCTGGCTTTGAAGTGAAATTCCCTGAAGGGGAATAGGGGGGCGGCTCCGAGGAAGAAGATTTGGTTTTCTGGATCACCGTCAAAATAGGTGATCAGGTTTACAAAGCGGTCTTGGACACGGGCGCCACGCTCTCAATCGTGGCCCGCAGATTGCTAAAACAAGCCAAGATCCGGAAAACCAAAACAGTGGCCATAAGGGTAGGGGATGGTCGGACCATCCATTCCCTGGGGGGGGTTGATGTGACTGTATGTCTAGGCGATGAGGAGGTGACGCAGCACTGCAAAGTGCTTGACACTGACGCCTTTGACATTGTCATTGGCACTGATTTTCTGCGCTTCAACCCCCAGGTGAAGTTGCTGTCCTTGCAACGTCCCTACGCCCTTCACTGCGATTTTGGCAGTGGCCTATACTCTGTCCCTCTGGAGCTGTCAGGTCTAAAAGAATCCGGTCTACGTTACGTGAACCGGTCTTACAGAACTGAGAACTATCAGTTGGTGCGGCCAGTGTTGGAAAATGGACTGGCCACCCTGCAGCTGGACCTGAATGAAATGCAGGTAGAACTGTTCGCGAGTAAAGAGCAGCATCTGATGCAGCTCTACTGCTCGCGAAACCTGGACGATGCGTACCGCTTTTACTGGGAATCAATGGGGTTGTGCTACGCAAACCCCCCTTTCTCCCAGCTCGCCAAGGTGGTTACCAAAATCGCCCTCGAAGGAGCGAGAGTGGTCCTGTGCCCCCCCGACTGGGGTACCACAGGTGAACACGCCCATTCGAGGCGCCTCTTGGACCGTATGACCGTGGGAAGGACTGAACTGCCCAACAGTCCCATCTACGTCCATGAGGACTCTCAGGAGACCATGCCCACCCCTGAATGGGGCAGTTTCCTATGAATCGTAGATGGTGTCCTAAACCCCGTGCCTGTGATTGACTTTGATCAGGTTGTACTCAAGGAGTTGATGGCCCAAAACAAGGGCCTTACCCTCCATGATCTCAAGAAGAGATCTGAGTACTCTTCAGTTACCACTACGAGTGGTGAGTGCCCTGATGAGCCGGAGACACCAGCAGTCCCTACTCCGCTGGCTGATGCGGACGACCGCCTGAGCGATATCGCCAGTGTAATACCCCCGGTAGACCCGGAGGTTGTGACACTGAAGTATAGCGCTGTCCTAGCGCAGTTGCCCATGGAAGAGGTGAACCTCGGCGAGTCCGCCCCTGGTTGGTCTAATGATCACGCTGTGTTCTCTCTGAGGGCCACTGATGGCCCCCCAGGTCAGGTACTAGGCGCTAAACCCTCACCCAATAACATGCCCGTCTCTTGGTATGACGTGCACGAACTACAGCAGGTCCCGTGGGCTAAGGCTGAGGGTATCAAGCGACGGACCCGCCTGGACCTCCTCAAGAGGACCTGGAAAACCTCTATTTGGTCCGAGGAGGATGATGAAGAGATGACTCTCCCCGATCCTGAGACCCCTCTGGTATACTCCCTCGACTATGCCCAGGAACGCCAGGACTGGGAGGATGAGTTGCCCCCTGAAACGGTGGGGCGTATAAAAAAGCAGGATAAAGGGAACAGTAACCTCCGCGCTGAGGAGGACTTTTCCGAGAAAGTGGAACGCATGAGTCTCGACTGCCGTCTTAGTAAGCTCATCCACAAGTATCAGGAAGTTTTTCGAGCGTTGCCGCCACCCCTGTCTTGTAAGAAACTGGTCCAGATGGACCTCAAACTCAAACCAGAGTTTGAAGGGTCGGTAGTGAGGCGGCGTCCATACCCCGCCCCACAAGACCAAATCGACGAAATCGAACGCCAGATCCAAGAGTGTATAGATGCTGGCCTCGTCGAGGAGTATGGGCACGGGGACTACCCCCGCCATTGTAGCCCTTGTTTTCTGGTTCCTAAACCTGGGTCCACTGCTATGCGCTTGGTCGCTGACTATCGGGAGGTCAATAAAAAGACCCAGAACTCCTCAGGGTGTATCCCCAACATGGAGAACACCCTGGAGAGAATCGCTAAGTGTCGATTCAAGACCAAGATGGATATACGCAGTGGCTTCTGGCAAGTAGACCTAACCCGAGCAGCCCGGGAACTGCTCGCCTTTGTAATCGCTAAGGGCCGTGTCTTCTGCTGGAAGGTCATGCTCTTTGGTGTCGCGAATGCCCCTGCTCTCTTTCAGGAGCTGATGAACAAAATCCTATATATCCTGAGACGCAGACCCCTTGTGCAGGAACTGGTTTCCCGCGGGGCGGAGCTGGAGGCCCACATCGACGACGTGAGCCTGGGTACTAATACAGAAGAGGATCATATCCTCCTCCTGCAAGAGTTTTTCACCGTCTGTCAGAAAATCCATCTCCGCATCAAACTCGAGAAGTGTGAGTTTATGCGAGAGGAGATCAAGTACCTAGGGTTTGACGTGGGGTATGGCTGGTGGAAACCAGCCGCGTCCAAGATGCAGCCCCTACAGGACATGCAGATACGTGACGACCCTAAGAAGGGTTTACACGATGTGCGGAGTTTCATTGGCGCCTACAGTTTTTACCGACGCCATACCCACAAATTTACGTATTCATCAGTTCCCCTGACTGACCTCATAAAGAAGACCAACCCTTGGCGGTCGACCGACAAGGAGGAGGCCTGTTTCCAGGAGTTGAAGAGGAAAATATCTTCCACCAACTGCCTGGGGATGCCCTGCCCTAAGGGCGAGATAATACTTGTCACGGATGCGTGTGACGTAGGGGGGGGTGGTACCCTATACGAGTGGCAGGAGCTTAACCCCAATGAGTTGTCGCACTGCCAGTTTCACACTTCAGGTCTGAACCGCAATGGAAGCCTGAAGCATGACTATTCCGCCAATGAATGGCGTCTGGTGCCTCTGGGGCACTGGAACTGGAGGTTGAATCAAGCACGATCCAACTACAGTACCTACGACCAGGAACTCCTGGCTGGGATGCTCGTGCTCTCTTCCCAATCCCGTCTTCTAGGTACTAACCCTGTTGTATGGCTCTGTGACCAAGAGCCCGCGAAGACATTTCAGGAGGGCCCGCCTCGTGAAAAAGCGAAACTAAAAAGATGGTGGACATACCTGAGTCAGTTCAGGTTGACCGTCCATCATATACCAGGTATAAAGAACAAGATGGCTGACTACATCTCGCGTAATAACTTCGACGCCCTACTACATGAGAGCTCTGAAGTGTTGGCCAAAGAGGCGTTCCAGCGTATGGATGTCCAGCTTGACCTGTCCATGCGCACTGCTGGTATCCTGGAGGGTTGGAGTCTAACCGACTATCAGTCAGAGTAGAAAGAAATACTCCAAACCCTCAGCAGTGGTCTCGAACCCTGTGTCATTGACGGGCACCAGTGGTAGAAAAACACTCAGTACCTCTTCTACAAGGACCGGATTGTGGTGCCTGAGGCACGACTGGATGGGTGCCTACAGTGGTCCCATCTCAGTTCTGGTCACACTGGCGGTAATCGCTCAGTGGACTTCTTCCGTGAGTGTTTCTACTCTAGTCTAACCCTGACTGAACTGAGGTCGCGTATGCAGACCATTGTGGATGCTTGTGGCTATCATGCCAGCAAGCAGAGCGACAGTAGGGATAGGGGCCTGATCTCCAGCTTACCCATACCCTATTGTGCTAACTCTCTTCTCTACGTGGATTTCATCCACGGCCTACCACGCTTCGGCGGCTATGATAGTTGCCTAGTGGTCACCTGTGGCCTATCTGGCTTCACCCGTGTGTTCCCTTGCAATAAGAAAATCACAGGTGAGCAGACTATGAGACTGTTGGTCAAACAATGGTTCGAACCTGATGGAGCACCTAAGCATGTGGACTCTGACAAAGATGTACGCATCCGCAGTGACACTGGGTGGTACAAACGAGTGCTAAATGCCCTCAACGTTGAGGTAACCACAGGTGTGCCCTATACCCACACGTCTAACCCTCTCTGTGAGAGACAGAAATGTGTGGTGGAGCAAAACTTAAGAATCCTGATAAAACAGGAGCGTACCAAGGACTGGGTACGCCTAGTGCCCTGGGCAGTTCTGACCATGAACTCACAGCGGAGCTCCTCTACGGGTTTCGGCCCCCACGAACTGTTTCATGGAGGACGACCTGCATGGTTCTTCAAAACCCCCTTTCCTGAGGACTTCAAGAGCCCTCTGGGAGATTGGCTGGAACACAAGCAATCTCTGGCTAACCAGGCTGGGACTAACCTGAGACACATTCGTGACCGTGAACTGAGCTGACGGAACCGCCTACGGCGACCTGCCAGGTTCAATGTTGGTGACCTTGTTTTGGTTCACCATTCACGCCTACCATCCTGGCCACGTAACTGCATACAAGACCCTCATTTTGGACCTATCGTATCATCAGGATGGATGGATCCAGGATCCATGTCAGGTGCAGTCCACGTCTAGGTGGTGAACTGCTGTGTGCACCTAAACAGTTGAGGCACTATCACTCCCCTGACGATTTGTCTTGGGGCGAGTGGCGCCTCAGCGACAGTGAAGTCGAGCGTATAGACCTAGAGAACGCTGCCAGTCCAGAGGAGGCAGACGTACTAGAAAAGATCACTGCCGATGAGATGGCATCCAATGGTTACCACGTGGTTGCAGGTATTGCTCGCCACGAGTATAAACAGGGCCTGAAATTTCTAACCCTGTGGGATGGCTATGGGTTATCTGAGCCGACCTGGGAACCTGTGTCAGCCCTCATACAACCAGATGGGAGTATCAACCCCATATTCCGTTCCTACCTCGTTGAGAACGACGAGGGGCAGCTACTAACCCGTGCTGAGACTATGTCCCATCGCAAAAAGCGAAACTAATTTTCCTGTGTCAGTCTACTGACTGTGTTCTAACCTCACAGGTGCAGTGAGCACTCTGGTGCAGACGTGCCTGTGTATGGGTGTAAGAGCAGTTGTCACAGTTGCCCCGCATTGCATCGCAGGACAGGACCGTTAGCCCCCCGTGACAACCACTCCCTGGCCGAAGGCCATTGGTTTTTCACAGACTACTGCTTACTGAGCACTGCACTGACCCTCTCTGTGCTCTGCAGACCCACGGGGTTCTACCCTTCCTAACCTGGTCGCTATACATGTCTGCCTAGGTATGTGTGAGTGTGCTATACCTGAGGTCCTAAGAGCAAGTTGCAGAAGTGGTGTCCTAATTCTACCCAAGTCTGCACGCTTGCTAAACCTGGAGGGTTGTCTCATTGATGCCACGGGGTACGCCCCGGGTCTCCCCTCCCCTATGCGCCCAATTTCTGTGCTGGCGCAAAACCTTGGGGGAATACCCAGCATACTAATCCAGGTATTGTTTTACCTACCTACCTGACTACTAAAGGGAGGGGTGGCCAAAAGCTATGAAGGCCTGCAAACGCCATTTTGCTAAGTGGCCAAAACGCTGACCTAACCACCGCCACAGCCCACCAAACCTGCTACAATTGCAGGAAACGGGTGGGACAGTGACACACCCACTACAGGTCCTACACACCCTGAAGTGGCACCATCCTGGTGGGCGAGCGCTACTGCAACTGGGTCAAGCCCCCACGCAGGACTACCACTCCTACACCCACACTCTACTGGGCGTTGCGATGGCAAAGGTCTCATGAGTCCTAATGACCCTCCTGTGAAGAAGACAAGAGAACACAGCGCTGCTAAGCAACTGTGGCCTAGCAGGGACATCACAACACGTTCCCTGCTATGGCTGGGAGGGAAGGGGTGCTCTTGTTGCGTGCACAGCGCGGATGTCGGTGGAGTCGAACTGCCCTCGCCACTCCTGGCTGAGGCGCAGTCATTTGATTGTGTGGTCAGCGCCGTATATTTTAGTACGGCTCAAGGGACTGCACCAATCACCCTGTACCTCTCCCACCTGTAAAACAGAGGCCAATGGACTGGGTTCAAGACTGAGGAACCAAGACACACTCCACCTATTATACGCTTCTTAGTGTGCCCTATAATACACTGTTCCTGAACCCAGTTGCAAGCAAGCAAGCTTAAGGACTTCGCCCGTTCCCTTATGGAACGTAGGGTGAAGCCCTGGGTAACCTGGCAAGGGTTCATACCGCGTGCACAGCGCGTGGCCTACTGTCAAATCCCTTTAATGCATCGTGTGCACGCATGCAGGGAAGGGAGGCGAGACCTAAACCACGATAACCACACTGACTAAACCAGAAGGTGAGCTCCTCCTGGGCTTACCTACCTTACTCACCATGCATCGTGTGAATGCCGAAGTGAACTGAACGCAAAACAACCCTATTGCGAGTTAGAGACAAGCCTAAGCGTTTTAAGCAACCCTACTTTAACGCTACGGCTACACACTAGCAACAACTTTCTTTTCTTACCTGTGAAGAGAGAACAAGGATGAATTGGGGTACAGAGAAAGCGCCGCAGCGTGTAAAAGCCTTAATTGGGCACATGCATCGCGAGCACAGCGCATATTCTAACCGTAGGTGCGCGCTGCGCCCTCAATTTGCATCGCATACCTTTCATTCCTGTTTTGACCTGTGCAGAGCAAGAGAGAGGAGCACCCGAACCCCGAATGAACACAGCGTTGACAACCCTAACGTTTTAACGAAGCAACCAACACGAACGCAATGCATGCGTGTGAGATGACACTGGCATACCTGAGACGTGGGTTGTCCACCTGCTCTGTGGTGTGGGTTGAGTTTGAATACTTTTCCCTAAAGTTTATAAAACTTTTGATGCAACTTTGCAACTGTGCGAACTTTAAAAACTACGGCTCATACCTTCTTTTTCAAAAGCCGTTTACGCTTGCGCAACCTTGTTTTTGAAGTCCGCCTCCGATGCGCTTGTCTGCGACTTTGAGTTTTGGTGTAAAAATGACAATTTCTCGCGTGAGTTCGTCAATTTTCAGCAATTTGACTTGTTAAATCGCTACACCTTTCGCCAAACCACAGGATTCACTCCCTGTTGGTCTTCATTTCTATTTTTTTCAGCTCCTGGAGTTTTGTGGGCTCCATCAGGAGTATTGCTCCGCCCTGGACGTTGGTCCGGACGATTACCCAAATACGTTGTTTATACAGCGATGACCGTCCGCATTAGAGCGTTCGATCATACCCTAGTGGGTAGCAATGCAGACTCTAGGGAGGAGGTCATGGGTTCAAACCCCACTGCCCCCAAGCTTTCTTTTTCAAACGCTTACGCTCACGCCAGCTACTTTTGAGGAATGCCCGGTACATTCACGCTTTTTCTAAAGGGTAACAGCAGTGTGAACAGCTTCTAAGAACTGATGAGGAGGATTTGTGAAGGTTTACACCATTTTCTGAGGTAATTTCAGGGTAATCTGAGCCTTTTTCCTTGGTCCTACTAGCTTAGCTAACTAGTACTCCAGGGGGGAGTAAGAAAAAGTCACTACCATATCTTTCTTGGGGTACCTGATCCAGGCTACAGCCCCCTTTTTGCCTAAGGAAGTGCTGAGACTAACACTTAAACATTTCTGTTTCTCTTATGAAGCTTGAAGTACACTTTCTCAGCAACTAGGGTTAGAACCCTAACACCCCCATGAAGTTCACCCCTACCACTCAAAGGAGCGGAGGTATCATCCCTCATGGAGGTTATACCGAAATAAAGTAGGCACTTCATGCCTTGGGCATTGTAGGTTAAGCCTAGTGGTCTCCCACCTCAGGACCCCTATACTCAAAAGTTTCTACTACTTATTGTGGTTCCAGATTGTAAGTGTTTCTGAATTCAGTTGCTTGGCAAGTCATTTCCTGTGTCTGGCCAACACCTATGCCCCAGATTCCTAACCAGCTCCATTTCATCCAGAAGAGTGCACATGAAGTGCTTGGTGCTATCTTGGAGGCCTGAGTAATGCCAGTTTTCACATAAAATCATTTGTTTTGTTTATGAAACCATTTGACTTGCATATTTGATTCCTCATTTGTCTATATGCAGCCCCTCTTTGCTTACAATGCTTTGATTTGGAAGAATACTATCTCGATTCTCACTTTGATCCTGTTTGTGGTGTTCCTTGTTCGTGGACTTTACCTTTTTGCAGTTTTAGGGAAACATCTTTCCAAAAGCAATCAAGCCTTTCAATATCAACAACAAGCAAGGGACATCAGAAACTCTTTCTCCGCCCAAAGGACGGGGTGGTCCCTGGTGGCTCGCCGGTAGGCTCGCTAGCGGTGTTGGTGCCCGCCTCCACACCCGTCCCGCCCCCTGGGGCGCTGCGCCCGTCCAGGGCCTGGTCCGCTGCCCCGCTCGCGGTCGCGGGCCCGTCATCCGTGCCGGTAGCATGCTCAGTTTTTCCCAAGGCGGTGTAATTGCGCTGGAGGTGTGCCAGGCGTGACACTGTGGGGTGTGTGCCCTCTGTATGGTCGTGTTGTGGCTCCGGGCGGACGCCGGGGGCAGCCGGTGCAGGGTCCGCGTGAAGGTCACTCCTGCAGGACTCCATTAGCGCATCGAAAGAGTCTTCGTCGCGGTCGTGCCCGCCGGGCAACGTGTCCCTGCCGGCTGCGCGCTGGGGCGTGTCGGGTGTGGTTTCTCAGGCTCCGGACTTTGCGCGGGCTCCAGGTGGGCTCCGTGGTCGCGCCTTCCCCGATGCGCTTGCGTCAATGTGATGCGCCGGGGTCGCGAAGGGGGCGGTGTCCGCGCGACCCGCGGGTTGCGCCCCGTGGGCGGTTGGTGGGGGGAGGCTGGCGGCATGCTCGGCGTCCGGCACTGGTTCGTCAGGTCCCCTACCAGGTTGGCCAGCTTTCCGTGCCTCGTCGACTCCGCTTGCCGCAATGTCCGGCGTGCTGGCACGCTGGTTCTTCTGGCTGGTCCGCCCCCCCGCTAGGTATCTCCGTTTGGGTTGGTCCCCGGCCGGGTAGGTCCGCCGCAGCGGGGGTCCCCCCCATTCCTCCGTGGCGTCCACCGTTGGCTCCCCGCGTTGTAGCTGGGCAGGCGGTGCGGGCGGCGTGGCTGCGCCGCCCGCCGGTTGCGCCTGCTTTTGCCTGTGGCCTTCCGGCACGGGTGTCATCCCGGGCTGGCCTCCCGGATCGGCGGACCACGGGGTGTTAGCCGGGACGGTGGCGCGCGTCGGGTCCGGGTCGGGGTCCGGACCCGGGTTGAGAGCCGGGCAACCGCAAGATGGCGTACCTGTAGGCCGTACTGACGGCCCGGCTTGTGGGTCGTGGTCCCGCTGGGATGCTGGCTCGGCTTGTGCCGGGGCCAGCAGATGGCCCCCCGGGGACTGGGGCTCTCGGTGGGGTTGTGGGAGTGGGGGTGTACAATGCCGAGGGGTCGGCCCCTTTGGTGTCTGTTGGGGTAGCGGTACGCGTCTGTCTGGGGGGGGCCTTCGGGTGGCGCTTGTGTGGGGCCCTCTGTCGGCCAGATCGGTGTGCCGTGGTGTGGACGGGGCTCCGAATGGGCCTGTGTTGCCACTGCCTGGGAGGCCGCCGGCTGGCGGCCACGTGTGGACGCGTCGGGTGGTGTTTGAAGTTGCTGAGCTGGGTCGCCTGTGGGCCCCGGGGCTGGGCTCATTTGCCGTTGTGCAGTGCCAAGGGTTGCCGCCGTATTTGTGGGGCTGGGCACGGCTCCCCTCCCAGCAGATGATGCCCGGTGCTCCCGGATCGCTGTAGCTGCGTGGTGATGTGGCTGGTGTCGTTGCGCCGCCTGTTTGGATGCACGTTCTTGTCGGGTCCTCTGTGGCGTGTCGGCCCCCGATGGTGCCGGAACGCCCGTAGTCTGCGTGGCACCGGTGGCATGCGGTCGGTGTGGTGAGTTGATCGTCGCGTTGGGGCTGGAGGTGGACGGGCTGGAGGACGTGAAGGCTGTTTGAATTTGTGGCGCGTCGACCCCCGATGTTGCCAGAGTGCGCACATTTGTGGCCCTGGTTGCTGCTGCGGCGCGTGATCAGGGCGGGAGGGTGCTGATGGTTGCGGTTGTCCATGTGGAGGAGGAGGAGCTGTGGTGCCGAGCACCTCCGGCCATCATCCTGGCCACCGCCGCATTGCCGTACGTGCCCGGCCGCGGCGGGGGGACATGCGGCTGTTGGGCGTGCCGTGCCAATGGCGCCAGGCTGCGGGGGTGGGGTATGCCCCTCCACGTGAGATAAGCCGCCATCAGCCTCTCGGGCGCCCGCTCGATCAGGGCCCCGCCGTGGTGAAAGAAATCACCCATTCGCTGCCATAGGCGCCGCGACGACCGCCATGGCCCACTCCGCGTCCCCCACCCGCCAGCCGAAGGTGAACGGGAGGCGGGTGGTGAGGGTGACGACGATGGTACAGTAAGTTGTTGAGGTCCATGGTGCTGACGGGGCCCCAACTGTCTGGCAACCTGCCAACAGGGGGTAGACTGCCCCGTGGCTCGGTGTTATAATGTTGGTAGTCTGGAACGTAAATGGTGGGGTCCGCTCTCTCGACTAGCAGCGCCGTTGTTGGTGCGCACCATCGGGCCGGGCCGGCGGTGTCGCCGGGTTCTCGTCGCTGACGACGTCCAACAACTCAACGTCCGGGCTGTCCCCCGCGTCATGCGCCCAGACATTCTGGGCAATCAGGGTGCGCAGTGTGTGGAGCCTGAGGTCGTTGGATGGTGTTTTGCGGGGCGGCAGAGCTGTGCAGAGGGGATGCGGCCGTCGGTAAAGTGGGGGGGCATGAAAGTGCATGATGCACGTGCTGCAGAAGCAGTGCAGCTGCTTGGCGCCGCTTCAGCAGAGGTCATGCCCAAAGAGCGGGGCGCCGTTCTCGTCAAGTACCTCCCAGCAGACGCCGCACCGTTCCCTGGCCGCGGATGCGGAGCTTCACCGTCTGGCATCCTGAGGAGAGGTACGGTTGGTGGGACGTTCGGGTCACTGTACGGGAGTGGGCGCGCTTTGGTGCAGTGTGGTGTGGTGGGTGGTGCGGTGGCAGTTTCCCAGTGGTTGCCGTGGGCCCGTGTGTGTGGTTAGTCGCTGGGCTGCACTTGTTGGTAATGGATGAGGAGGTTGTAATACATACGGCTGTCGTGGGAGGTTTGCTGTGCTTCCTGTGCGTAGAACCTGGACGCAGTGCTGTAGCTGTGCGTCCGCTCTGTTGATGGCGGTAAGTCGCATTTGACATACTTTGGCTTGGATTTCCGGGGCGTGGTCGGCGATGACCCCGTAGAGCTGGAGTGGCACTGCTCCCCTGAGCACCGCTTCCTTGATCTCCGGTTGCTGCATTAGGCGCCGGACCCGATCCGTCAGTGGCGCGGTCGCGCCCCATCCGGCGTGTTGTGCTATGGTGTCCTCCGGTGTCCACGTGGCCAGGTGGTTGCCTCCCTGGGCCAACGGGCATTGTTTGAAGTGTTCCTATGTCTCCGGCTGTTGGAGATGGCAGGGGCATACGGTGTATTCCGGGGGTATGTCTATACCCCGTCGGCCATACCAGGGTGCCACCCCGTACAGGAGGGGCAGTTGTTCAAGCAAGAGTTGGGCACGTCGTGTTTGTAGGTGTACCGGCAGCAGGGACGGGTCAACAGCTGAGAAGTATAACGGGGTCTGCGGCTTATGTTGGAGGTGGCTCGTGAGGGTGTTGTCGGCCTGGCTGCCTCGGATGTGCGCCATGGTGCGGATGGGTTGCGGGTAGTGGTCTGCCTGTCCCGTGTCGTTGTAGATCCCGTCGTCTGGTACCCAGGCTGGTGGTTCCCCGGGGTGTGGGATAGGCTGTAGGTGTTGGAGGTGCGTGTGCATGTGGTCCTGTTGCGGCGGGTCCTCCCCGTCCGGCATTTGCTCGGCAAGCTGGTTGTGGGCGTGGAAGTCTATGTGTCCGTTGCCTAGGCTGTACTGATGGGACTCTTGTTTGACGAGGTGTAGGACGACGTGTTTGGGGAGGCGTTGTAAAGCCGCCTGGAGGTGTAGGGTCTGGGTGCCTAGGCTGGAGTCGGTCACCTTGTGCAGGGGCTGCCGGGCCAGTTTGCCCATGATCTGCCAGTCCACCGCCGCGTCTACTACGACCCACACATGGTCCGCGTGGTCTCGCGGTTGTTGGTGGGTGTCATTTACGGCGTCGACGATGATCGCCAGTGTCTTCAGTTCCCAGTGAGAGGAAGCCCCGAGAATGGTGGCCCCTGAGAGGTGGTGTTGGTGCAGTCCGCCTGTCGCGTCCGTCCGCAACTCCAAAGCTGCCCCCCCGGCCGCTTGGGTGAAGCTCCTGGTGCCAGAGCCATCCGCAAAACTGACGGTGTTGCGGTCGTCTGGTAATGGCAGGCGGCATGGCGTCGTTGGCTGGTAGGCGTGGACGCGTGCTCCCTGTTCTGTGGTGGCCCACGGCGTGGTGGTGGCAGGTTGGAGTCTTCAGTTAGCGTAGATGCCTACCCCCTGGCGGATGATCTCGGTTGCCGCTGGGTTCATGCGTACATAGTTGTTGTTCCCTTCGTGGCCTTGTGTGAGGTAGCCGTACACATATTGGAGCAGGTACGCTTTCTGTTGGTGGAATGTGGTCCATTCGACTGTCTGCCCGTCCTGGACTTTGGAGCAGCAGTGTTTAACCGGGTAGGCGGGGGCCTCCGGTGTGGTGCTACGGTGTTTGGCCAGCACCGGGAAGGTAATGGCTGGGTGCTTGGTGTTCCAAGTTCCCCGATGGAATCTCCGTTCCGCCGCGGCGCTGGGGCCCCACGCCACTGTGGCCGTGTCCTTCGCTGAGGCCCGTTCGAAGTGTGTGTGCTGCCACCCGTGTTTTTCAGGGTAGCGTGGGCCGTTGGTATGTGGTGGTAGCGCGCCAGTAGCTCAAGGAGGGGCCATGGGGTGGCTAGTGCTTGGGGTCCACATCTCCAGCAATTGGTGGGGGTGCCCGTCAGCTTGTCCTGCGCCAGCAGTGGCGGATAGAAATTGCGTGCCGTGGGCGGTGGTAGCATCCACAAGTTGCCGCGTGCTCTGCCAGGTTGCAAAGTGGTTTTGGGTCCGTTTGGTGCAAGGAAGAGTAACGCTGGCACTGTGGCGCCTGGTACATACTCGACTTGTTCCGGCAGCCGGTGGTGAACCTGGTTCCAGGGTGGTTGGGCCTGTGGTAGTGGCCGCTTGTGCGTTCACAAAAACAGGTTGTATGCCTCAAGTACTTCCCCATCAGTCGGCTGTGGGTGTCCGGTTTCTGTGGCTGAGTTGGGCTTGTGACTTTACAGGACCGACTTGTTGGGCCACTCTGGGTGCTGTAGGAAGGGGCCGTGGTGTGTGCCCACTCGCTGGAGGGCCCGCATCTGGTTCAGGGTGACTCGTACGAGGTGCAGGGTGGTGCCCACCAGGTGCAGAGTGGTGGTGCTTCCCGTTGGCCCTCCACCCACATCTCCCTGCATGGATGTTTTGTTTGGATGACATGTGGGTGGTTGGGTAGCAGGAGTTGTGGGTGGTTCCATATGCGGGCCCCTACCTTGGTTGGGAGGCCCCGCTGGTGAAGAATGTACTGGGGGCAGGTGTTGCGATGGTACTGGGCCCCTTGGTAATGACGTCGGGGTGTTCCTCATGCAGCACCTGCTCCTCCTGTGTGACGCCAAACGACGTTCCGCTTGGTCCCCCGCATCCGCCTTTTGCACGTCGCACGTCCTCCGCTCCTGCAGGCAGCTGCCGCCTCTGGCCACGATGCCCTAGCTGTGACCCTCTGCAGCACGACAGCGGACCCTGTGCTGTCTGCTCTGGTCCTGGTCCTCCACAACACATCGCAACAATCTCAACCACAGCCCTCCAGCGTCTGCTTTGTAACCTGGCTTGCAGCTCCCTACAGGCACTCCCCCGCACCCCTGCTCTCGTTCTCTCGCACCTTTCCTGCCGCAGTCCCCCCCAACCACTGGCTTCAGGGTCCGGTGTGGACTCCCCAGCAGCTCCCTCAGCACCGGCATCCTCGGCCAACCCCACAATTCCCCGGGGTCATCCACATCAATCCCGGGGAGCGCCGCCTGCAGAATCTTCCTCCACCTGCCCTCCCCCATCTCTGGCCCCCGCCCCTGTGGCCTCCTTGCCTTGTGGACCAGGTCCCGGAGCGGCTTGGTTCCGGGCTTTTGTCCCTCTCTCGTCCGTCAAGCCCACTTCACGTAGCAACCTACTCTGCCACCTCCTCCGCCTGCACCCCCTGATTGTTCCCTGCTCCCTCCGCGTAAATTGGCGCGGTAGCGACGATACCGAATTTTTGCCCGTCGGTGTGGGCACCGGGCCTGGGGCTGCTGGGCCGCGGCGCGCCTGTTGCGCCCTTCCCTTTCCCCTCCATCACGCAGCGCCTCTTCCCCCTCCGATGCCCACCGTGTGCACTGTCTCCCCCTGCCCGCTTCGAGGACGGCAACCGCCCCTCCTCATCTTTCGGGGTGGTGTCCCCTTCAGGGTCAGGGATGATCCGTGACCCCCTGTGGCCCGCCGCCGCCTCCTCTTCCTTCACCCTGCGCTCCCGCGCACTGACCTCCCTGTCTTTCAGCTGAAGCCTCTTGGCCTTGCCTCTGTTCCTCACCCACGCCCGCTCGTGCATCTCCTGCTGCGTCTCCGGGGCGATACCTGTCCGACTGAACGGCTGCAGCCGGGGGCGATTTTCTGTCCCTCTGACCTTGATCGACGGCACCTGCTGCCCCTCTCTGTCCCGCTCTTCCCTCACCATCCTCCCCATCCTACGCCTGATGTCCGCTCAGGTGCGCTGCAGTTCCCCGATGGCCTGCACCCCTCCCGCCTCCACGCGAGGGGCACCCTGAGCGAGGGCTTGTGCCCCTGCCACCCCGGTTGCGGAACCCATTACCAGTGCCTCTCTGTCACTCAACTTCCTCCTGTCCGCTCAAAAAGGTGTCCTCGGACCTCGCTGCCCCGGCCTTGTGCCTTCCCCTTCCCCTACTTGTCCCTCACCACCCAGGCCCGCCTGCACCTCCCGCTGTCCTGCGCTGCCCTCTCCGCGTGCTTCCGGGCGGCTCTGTTCTCCTTGTGCAACGTTTTCCTGGTGTCCCTTATCTTGCTGACCGCCCTGCCACTTCCCTGCCCCTCCCTCCCCCTATCATCCTCCCTCCCTCTCCTCCCTCCCTCCATCAGCAGCTGGTAGATGACTCGCCACTTCATTGGGCAAGGCGTGCTCACTACAGCGCTGGTGTTTGCAGTGCGCCAGTGACACATACCGCGGCATTTGCTAATGTTGCGCCTACCTTTCCTTTTCCGCCCTTTACGCTGCTTGAACGTGCGGGCCGGACCCCTGTGGGGTCATCTGTCAAATCGACTGCTGCGGCTGTGCCGACTATCACGTCTGTCCCCCTCCCTTATCTCCTGCCCTTTTCATGTGTCCTGTGGCCCTGCATGCTCCTTGCCCGTCCTCCTTACCCCTTGTCACCCTTTCTGTCCTTTGCCCTTGATTTTCCCCCTCTACCTCCGGAAGGACTGACTTCATGGCAGCCAGCGGCACATTTGGCGCTGCTGGCTGCCTCTGGCCCCCTGCCACCGCCACCCTCCCCCTCACCTCCGCCTCGGGTTCTGCCTTGAGGATGTCGTCAACCAACGACATGCCAGACCGGTCGTATTCCGCCGCGTTGTAGGGGTTTGCCACTGCTCCTTTACCTCTGACTCCCCCTGTTCCGCTCTCTTCGTGCCGCCTGCCTCCTCCTCCACCACCGCTTGCCTGGCTCCTACCTCGGCTAGCCAGCCCTTATCCCCTCCCTTCCGTGCCTTCTTGTTTACCGTGCCCTCCTGTCACTGTCCTTTGGCCCCCTGACCACCTAGCACCGCAGACTCTGGGCTGTCTGGGGATGGGAGCAACAGTAGCATGACAGACAACCCCGAGTGCGTCGGTGAGGGGGGCAAGGGGTAGCGCGTGCATGCAGGCAACACAGAACTGCATCCCCATCAACCCCGGACCCCCGAATATCCCCACAATCCGCAGACGCAGCGTAGTGGACGCCGCGAAAGACGAGCTTGATTCAAGCATCAGTGTCTGGGACGTGCCGCTGCAGGAAGTCGCAAGCGGGCCCCTGCTGTCCCTTGGTGTCCTACTGTCGACCGCCCTTGTGTGTGCCCCCTAAGTTGCGCACATCAGGTATGGGTCGGCACCCCCTGCCTGCTCCCGTTGTGCCACTCCTTGCATCGAGACCCCAAGCGCTCGGCGTCTCTATTCCCCCTGCATGGGGGTCTGACGGTGTGCTTCTGCTGTTGCCTTTGTCGGCTCTGTATCTCGTCCCTGTCGCTCGGCAATGCCGCTGGACCTGCTCATCTTTCGCCCGCTGATCTCCATCCCCAGCCCCGGTCTGCCCTTGATGGCATTAACCACGTACTCCCCTTTGGGCTTTCATTGCTCCCATCACCCACCTTGGTCTCCCCGTCTCTCCCGCTTGCCCCGCCCTAATCAATTCTATCCAGGGCCGCCTATCGCACGCCAGTTCAACGCATATCTGCCGGACGTCCCCTGGCCCAGCCTGCTCATCCTCCACCCCCTACGTCCTGAGGCTCCAACTGCTGGGGCACCCTCTCTTTCTCGCCTCCCTCCAGATCGTCCCTGTCCGGCCCCCCCGCCTCCAGGGCGCTCTAAGCCCCTTTGCCCCGGATGATCCAGTCATGGGGTGGCGCTTTCTCCTGCACTTTCGCCATCCACTTCTGACCGCGTCCCTTCTCTGTAGGCCAGCTTTCCCGAGATGATCGAGTCCCATACGGCCGTGGACATTGGCAGGAGTGCGCGGAGGCACCTCCTTCAAAAGAAGCAATGCTCGAGCACCCCTATGACACTACGGTGGCTGTCATTCCTTCCAGAGTCATGAAGGCACATATCGCTGCCAGTGAGGTTCCAACCGGACTTTCTGTTCAGGTTGTTTTGCCCAATGGAGAATTCAAAGCTCTCTGTGCGTTGGTGGATTTGGGTGCCAAGCACTCACGTTGGCAAACCCCAATGTTTTTGGAGATCCAATCTCCAAAAAATATAAGTCCCCCAAAAGCAGGTGCCCATTCCAAGCTGACAACGAGACGCCTTTGCCGGGGGGGGGGGGGACGAGCAAATGGACGTCAAAATTCAATTTACAGGGGTTGCTGATGGTGGTATTACACTTCGTCATGTTGCAGGGAATGGTGTTTCCCCAAACCTTGTCCCCAATTCACCCTGGGATATGGTTCACGGGCACCCATGGGGTTCTGAACATTGTGTAAGCCATTTTGCCCGTTTCAATTGTTTATACTCTCATCATCCAGTGCACCCTCGTTTTAGAGTTGAAGACTTCCGTGGAGGTCCACGAACCGGCAAACCATTTTTGGTCCAACCCATTCATGGTAAACTGTCACGTCAGTCTGCGTGGGGTGTAACCGTTCCAATCATTGCAGCGTCCAGACCAATGCACCCGGCCCCAGCAATTGAGGTTACCCCTCCTAATGGCGAACCACCCAACTGTGTTGAGGCCCAGAAACACATATCCGTTGCCTTGACCGCTTCTTACGTGGCCCCCCTGCAGGATCAGACTTGTGCGTCGGAGCTTGTGGAGTTTGCTCCCGATACCCTTGCCGGTGATGTCCCACCTACACGGCGTGATGGGAGCATGTGGAAGCAGTCGGACTATCAACTCACGCCGGTTTGAACTGAGCGTGTTCAAAAACAATTTAGCAAGAGCTCCGATGTGGACGCCTTCAATAGGGTGCTGGGTATGGCTCAGGCCACCCGTTGGGTCTCGCCTAGCGATGATTTGTTCTCCACACCCGCGAACTCTTCGGAATTGTATTGGATGTGCTTGCCCTACCATCAGTTTTCCAGTTTTGCCTTGAATATTCGGCAGGAGAGACTACAACGCAATGTCGTAGGGATAGAATGGACGCAAAGGGAGTGGTGGAAGCCCCTCATGGAAACTGTTTTGGAGGGGTACCATCTTCCTCGGCCGGAGACTCAAGCCCGTTCTTACCAGGATATCTACCTCACGCCCCTCCCTCAACGCGATTGGTCCATGGTGGCGCTATACGTGGACCCCGGGCTTGCGGAGGAGAATAGGGCAGCCATTAACTGTCAGGTGGGCTCCGTTTTGGCACCGGCCGCTCCTAACCCCAATATGGAAGACAAAACGGGCGAGACCTAGGAGGAGCAGTGGGGGGATGACAGGGTGCCAAACCGGTTGGTTTCGGTGCTTGTCCTCTCACAAACCAAGCGACCCACAAAGAACCCCTCGCTCCCGTTACTCTTGACCCCACCCGCGAAGGTGTGGAAGCACAAGAATCCATACGTTCACGCATTGCAAAAGTTGTAAAAGAGTTTCTGGGCGGGGGAACCACCACCGTGAAACGCCACCGAAAAACTAATGGCCCCAAGAAACTCTTGGCGGCTTCTCGTGTTGCTGACGTTGTCACCGCCCAAGAGCCTATTGTGTCTCCGGAGGTGGAGCTCACAAGGAAACACATCCTAGTGAACTATGAGCGGGGTGTTTTTAGTGGGGAGGTTTTTCTCTGTCCGGGCCAGGAACATCTCAAGGTCCGTTGTATAGAACGGTTGGGGTTTGGTAAAACTGACCTATATCCGAATCCCCAACCAAGGTCGGTGAAGCCTAAGAGATTGGTGGGGGAGCGCTCTGCGGCGGAGCAAGAGATAGTGGAGGATTTTTTGGCTCGGGGGTGCATTGAGCCGTGTCCTGCCTCCTAATGGACATCCAACGATTGCCTTGTTTCCAAGAAGAAAAAAAGGGACAATGGTGCCTCGTTGTGGACTACCCCCGGCTGAATGAGGCTACCTTGTCCGACGCGCACCTTCTCTGCCTGATTGAAAATATGTTGGAAAATCAATCGAAACACACGATTTTCACCATTCTTGACTTGAGTAAGGGGTTCCATCGAATTCACCTTCACCGAGAGTCCTTGGCTAAGACCGCCATGAATTTGGCGGCTAAGCGATACCAATGGCATGTTATGCATATTTGGATCAAAAATGGCCCTGCTACTTTTCAACGGGTCATGGACCATGTTTTGCAGGGCTTTGATTGAGGGGATGTATATATTGATGATATTATTGTTGGTACCTCCGGAGATTGGGAGGAGGAACTATTGCCTTAACACGACTGTGACGTGCGCGCCGTGTTGGATAGACTACGGAGGGAGGATTGGGTTGCTTCACTTACTAAAACCGATTTCTTTGTACGTTCGGTTGTGTCTAAAAATGGCACACGTCGGCCGGCGCCAGGGAAAATGGTTGCACTTGACTGTTGGACAAAACCAGATGATGATTGTGAGCCCGCGGGAAGTTTGGAAAGAAGGTAGGCCTAACGTGGAATACTTCGGCCGATGAGGCCTTTTTAAAACGAAAGCGTGCTATCAGACATATTTTTCCCCTCCAACTAGCTGATTGGGATAAGGACCTTGTCCTCACTCCTGACGCTAGTAGTTTGGCGGACGGGACGGCCCTGCAACAGGAAGGTCCACATGGTGCTCTCAGCCCCCCTGCCTTTTTGCCACCTAAAATGTCAGGCAGCCCATTGAATTGGAGCCCGTTGGAAAAGGAGTGCTATGCCATAGTAGCGGTACTTCTCCAATGGCATGTTTGGATGGGGAAAAAGCCAGTAGGGGTCGGTACGGACAACCGGAGCCTTGAAGGTTTGGCTAAGAAGGACCTTAAAACCTTGGAGGGTGCCTCTCCTCGCCAAGCACTTTGGCATGAGTTGTTCTCTAGATTTTACCTCCATGTGGTATACTCCCCTGGGCCCGAGGGTGATTTCTCGTTCGGTGTACCCTGCTAACCCAGCCTTGGGCCATATCTTCATACATGGGACCGCCCAAGCGAACGGGGACGTGTGGGATATGATGGCGGACGGGAAGGAGGAGCTCCTTGCCCGCAGCCCTGTGTTTAGGGCAGTTGTGGCGCCCGTTGTTACCAGGTTCTGTTATATTGCGGAGCCCCGGGCTACTGGGGCGCCCAAATGTGATCCACTGCCTCGGGCTGCCGCTTCAGGGGGGGGGGGGCAAAGCAAAATACAAAGTTTCGAAGACTGGAGCAAATCGCTGAGATAAAAAGGTCTTGGAAGTCGCACAAGAACACAACACCTATACATGGGGAGGATGCTCCCAATGTTTTTGAGATACGTCGGGCTAATGACTACCCGTATTGTGACCACTACAAAAAAAACTGGGAAAATGCCTTGAATGGGAACTTCCATGACAGAGTGAGGTTTGTAGAGAATAAACTCGTCCGTAATGGACGGTGGTGTGTTTGTACGCCTCTAGTGCATCATTGGGTGGCTTAATACCATGATGCACTTCACTTAACTACCTCCAGTGTGTAGAAACACGGGAAAGAAATTAACCGTGGCGTGGAAGGTGAGGGATTGTACGAAGCAGTGGAACTCCAATGTCAAACGTCTCCCTCTTGTGCCAATCAGAAGCATGACACCAAGCGCAAGCAGGGGTACATGACCCCCATGTTCATACCTATGGAGCCCCTGGACTTTATAATGCTTGGTGTGTACCACTACCCCTCTACGTCTCATGATGGTGAGGAGGATGATCGGATACTCCTATCTGTGTGCCGGCTTTTCAGCTACCTCATCGCGATCTCCATTCCGAAACCTCGTCATAGAGAAAAGGATGAACTGCTAACATTGAAAAGAGGGCTCCGTTTGATAATGGAACGCTGGGGGGATAGGTTTGGAGCCCCTCGTGAGACATTCTCCTGCCCTGGCCCATAATTTGTGAGCCAATGTTTCCAAACCCTTTGTTCTAAGATTCTTGCCCGCTCAAATATGTATCTCGCGGGTAGGCACCAAGGCAAGGGTAAGGCCAAAAATACCTGCAAGCAGCTAAGGCGTGCCGTTGCTACAGCCCTTACCTTGAAGAAGAGCCCTAATCGGGTGGAGGCTTTGCCCGCCATTGTATGAGGGTGGCATGAGACTACTGGTCCCTCAGGTTCTACACCCAATGAAACTGTATTCCGTAGGCATAACCGTACTAAGGGCCCTCCTCTTGCAGAGGCAAGGGTGGTTGCCAAAGATGCTGTGCATTTCTTTCAACGGCGTGAGGAGCTGCATGCTCTTGCCTGTAGGGCCATAATTCATATGCAAGAGACAATGGCTCACAAATGCAATAAGTCGAGGAGAATGGCTCCCCATTTCTCATACGGGGACTTTGTCTGGGTCTGTTGCCAATGTAAAAATCTTGATAATAAGACTTGCCCCTATTGGGATGGGCCCTACAACGTAGTGGCCAAGAAAACACACGAGCTGTATGTTATTCAAGTGGACCAACAGAGGCTAGTTGTTGTGCACGTTGATTGCTTAACGGAAACCGTCAACTCGCCCCGGTCCCCCGTGGGTCTAAGGTACACGGAGGAGGTTGCTAGAGTGCCCTCCCAATTTGAGGAGGACACCTATAACGTCAAGAAAATGTTGGGGCACCGTATTCACTGTAAGAGACTTCTCTTCAAGGTACGGTGGGAGGGTTACACTAAAGATTGGGACACCGAGGAGCCCGTTGGACCCTTCTTACCTTCCTACAGTAAGGCTTAGTGAGAGCATCTGAGGACTCATAAGCCAACTCAAACCATTGACCTCCTCCCCCACCTTCGTGGACCGGCCTCATGAGCGTACCACGAAACAATTAAACAATATGGGGTGATACTCTTGTCCCAGGAAGGGAGCAGAGAGCCAGAAGCGGTCAGAGACAATACAAGAAGATGCATGCACGGCGCGCGCCTCGATTACAAAAATGCGGACCGGAGCAGGGCGGTGAGTACTGCAGGCTTACCCCACTGTCTACCTCTCTCACTGCTAAAGGCTTGAGAGTCCTTGGGGCGGTGTGGCAAAGAGCCTGGGATGAAAATGGGGTGTGTTCTTCCAAGGGCCTTAATGCCATCAAAATCGCTAACCCAGGGCTTACTGGAGCGCTCCTACCACTAACAGGCTTAGGTCCTGCTCATGAGGACGCCCCGTCAAGGGTGCTAAGAAGAGGGCAAGCACTTCTCCAAGGCTGTGCTGGGTCATGCGCGGGGTGGTGTTTACAAGGTTCCGGAGTGGCGCCGCGTACCGTCTCACGACCCCACAACCATCCTCACCTCGTGACCCAAGCCAGTGAGCTAACAAAATGGCTCAAATATTGGCGACGGCTTGCAAACCTTAGTGGGTTGGTTGGTACATCCCGTTTTCCCTATTTCCATTGGGCGTGGTGGTGCTCCACGGATTTGCCCTTGTCCACACGAGGGTAAGGTATACAGGGTAAGAACAACCTGTGTGCCTCACATTACATGAAGAAAGATTTCATGGCGTGCAAGTTTGCCACTACATACGGTGAGGACTTAGCATGGAGCGAGGGGTCGTCCTCTACGTACCAGTATGCTAATACGAATGGCAATGGGTGCCTTTGCCCCCTCGCTCCTTGGGTGGGCGGGGTCTTCAAAAGCTACGACGTTGCGGATTCGGGTAGTACCTGCCGCCTGGGTATTTGCCCCCGATCCCTATGCGTGCCCGGGTTGGGAGTGGGTACACGTCATTGCCATTGCATGGGGCCGCATGGTGGCCGGGTATTGTTCTCACGTCGTTGATGAATTTCTGTGGAGCTATCTCCGCCTGCAGCGAGAGGAAACAGACAATGTGACGAGATGGGCGAGAGTACACACGCGCGTGTGTATATGTATGGGACAGTATATATGGTTATATTTCTCTAGAGGCTGCCAGGAGGTGACTTGGCTTTCCACAACTCCCGAGGGGTCCTCTCCCCCAACACTCAACTGAACGGGTTTGGATATGGGCGTGGCATTATTAATACGAGGCTTGTGCCTGGACTTGAATTTCCACAACACACACCAGCGTCTATCTCCATGACACACCAAGACCGGGTGTGCCATGCCAACATGGATTGTGTGTGTGTGTGTGTGTGCATGCCGTTACTTTAATTACAGGAGTATATACTTACGTGAGTTATCAACGGCCCCAGGATCAAGCAAGGCCTAGGTTGCTGTGTTTTACGTAATTGTGTACAGCGGCATCAAGTTTACATACAGGGGGGTAAACATGCACCGTCTTACACGGTATAAGGGGGTGTGGGGAGTAACTGCTCCTTCGGGGCGGGTTCGCGTGCCTTCCGGGAGCTTGATGGGCTGATACCCCCGCAGGATGGCACGGGCCACCTCGACACATTTCCACTCAGAGGTTACCCCCTGTGTTACCGTTCACAAAAGACACACCCATCGAAAAAAATAAACCGGAAGCTACCCTAAGTGGCTATACACACACCCTGAAGAAACAGGCAAACACCAAGCAACAAGATGGCATATCTGGACACCTGTTCTATTGTGAATATGTTTACCGTTTGTTTTATGTCTGTGAGTAGTTTGTGGAAGCTTTGGTGTGTGTGGTACGTGTGTGGCTCTTTCACATCACCTGACTCAAGGCCGCCTCCGCGAGATCCACACGCCGTGACACCCTGTGGGCACGTGTGTACCTCCAAGCCCTGTTATCTGGGGTGCGCGCGCGCACAAGTGTGTCTTGTGTTTGTTGCACTGCTCGATTATGTATATATGATATGTATACGTAAGATGGCACCTGGGTGGTGGGTTAGAAATGGACCCAGATTCTTATTATATTGTTGAGTGGTTTGTCTATTTAAGTGTGTCTACTCACACCCCCATCCCACTCGGTACCTCCTCCTTTGCCCTCTACGTGGTGCACCACGTGTGACACACATGCTAATGATAAGCAAAAACCAGGATATGGCCTTTGGCTGAGCCGTGCCCACGGACTTCAGGTACGTTATAGTCACGGCCTTTGGCTGAGCTGTGGCATTCCATTAATCAACTCGGCGGCGCTCCGGCCCTCTATGGTCTCACATTGTGCGTGGCAGTTCAGTTTTCAAGTGGGCCTTTGACGGGGCCTTGTCTATCTCTTTTCAAGAAAGTGATCAACAAGCATTACATGTTACAAGAACTCACCCGTGATTACAAGCGTTAAATCAAGACATCAAGAGCGTCAAGCAGATGCAAGCGCTCAGAAACTCTCTGAAGCATGAGGGTGGCATGGTGTGGGCATCGTGCCAGTGCTGTCATTTGTGCCTATTGTTTTGATCATTTACCCTGAGGCCACCATGACCTCTTTCCTCCTTTTAGTGAGCCACAAGGGGCACAGTAGGGCCATCGTGGCCGTGTTTGTTTGGTGGCCTAAGCACGGCACAAAGCAATAACACATCACAGGGCAGTGGCACAGGAGTTCCTTCAGCTTGCTTGCCTGTAACCTGGTAAGTGGACAGTGTATTATAGGGCAGCCTGAGAAGCGTATAATACGTGGAGGCTGTCTTGGTTCCTCTGCCACTTGCCAGGTCCATCCACCTTTGCTTTACAGGTGGGCAGGTGAGGGTGATTGGGCAGCTGCAGTTGCCTTCGGCGACATTGAATTTTTCTGCCCAAGCTAAAACGGGCACTGATCACACAATCAACAAACTGCAACTCAGCCTGGAGTCGCGAGTGCAGTCCGACCTCTTTGACATACACGCTGTACACGCAAGCTGAGCACTCCTTCCGTCCAAGCCCTCACAGGGAAACGCGTAGTGGCGTCCCTGTTCGGCCACAGTTGCTTAGTAGCGCTTTGTTCTCTTGTTCTTTCACAGGGGGGTCAATAGGGCCCGAGACCTTTTTGACATGAACGCCCAGTAGCGTGTGTAGGTGTTAGGGTCAGCAAGCCTCGCAGGTGATGAGTGCAAGTGCTGAATGCTCACCTTGCCTTCAAAGACTGGTGCTGGCGTTAGTGAGTGTAGTGTAGTGATGTCTCCTGTCCTGCGTGCTTTTCCACGTGGGCAGAAGGGTGCGTTAGCTTTTGGCCCTTAGAAACATGGGCGTTTTGTATGCCTTCAGCACACGTGGCCACACCTCCCCTCCAGTAGGTAGGTCCAAGGTTAGGCGCCAGCACAGAAGCTGGGGGCCATAGGAGTGGTAATTGTACCTGATTAGGACTTTCGAAGCCCGGTCTCCAGGAGCCACGACGGGGAGAGAGGTGAGACACATACAGACATATGAAGCACACTTGGGGGTATGGTAAACCCTGTAAGGAAGGGTAGAACCCCATGGGTCTGGACCAGTCACGGGTCCTAAATGTGGGCACGCTTGTCCCCAAGGAGGTTGGACATTGCTTCATAACACCTTCCTTCCCATTCTTCCCTGAGGTAGTAAGCCACCGCTCTTAGCCGGCTCCCCAAGGTAATTACATCAGGGCACTTCCCATGCAACACATGGTCAACAAGGCACACACTCGCTGGGTGGCTGCAAACCTGATAAGAGGCCATCTGGCTCACGCTGGTAACCATCGGCATGTGACTGCAGGGCACAGCCAGGGCAGGAAGAGTGCTCCGCAAGCAGCAGATGTGTAGGTGTTTGCAGCGCCGAACCGGATTGAGGGTTGGAGTTAGTACATTGACCGTAACTGGAGCTCTACAGGAGTTCTGAGCCTGTCCTGGCACACACTGAGTAGGTCTAGCTGTTCTGCACAAGAGTGCTCGCCGCCCAATCTGAGGTTAGGAAACAGTCAATAGACTGACACAGTGAGAATGGGTTTTCTTTTTCCGCTTGGACAGAGTCTCAGCACGGGTTAGTAGCTGTCCCTCGACATTCTCAACGAGGTAAGAACGAAAGATGGGGTTGATACTCCCATCTGGCTGTATAAATGGGGAAAAGGGTTTCCAGGTCGCCTCAGATAGCCCATAGCCATCCCATAGGGTCAGGAATTTCCAGCCGTCCTTATACTCGTGGCGTGCAATACCTGCAACCACGTAGTAGCCATCGACTGCCATCTCATCGGCAGTCATCTCCTCGATTTCGTCTGCCTCCTCTGGGCTGGCAGCATTCTCTAGGTCGATACGCTGAGCGTCACTGTTGCTGAGGCGCCATTCATCCCAGGACAAATTGTCAGGGGAGTGATAGTGCCTGAACTGTTTAGGCGCACAAAGCAGTTCACCACCTAGACGTGGACTGCACCTGACATGGATCCTAGATCCATCTATCATGATGATACGATAGGGCCAAAAATAAGGGTCCTGTAGACAGTAGCGGGGCCAGGAGGGTAGGCGTGAATGGTGCATCAGACCAAGGTCACCAACCTTGAAACTGGCAGGCCGCCGTAGGTGATTCCGTCGGCTCAGCTCACGGTCACTGATATGTCTCAGGTTAGTCCCAGCCTGGTTAGCCATAGACTGCTTGTGTTCCAGCCAATCCCCAACAGGGCTCTTGAACTCCTCCGGAAAGGGGGTTTTGAAGAACCAAGCAGGTCGTCCTGCACGAAACAGCCCGTGGGGGGTGAAACCCGTAGAAGAGTTCCTCTGAGAGTTCATGGTCAGCACTAGGCGTACCAAGTCTTTGGTATTTTCCTGTTTTATCAGGATGCTCAGGTTCTGTTCCACCACACGGTTTTGTCTCTCACAAAGAGGGTTAGCCGTGCAGGTATAGGGCACACCTGTGGTTACCCCAACGCTGAGGGCATTGAGAACTCGTTTGCACCATCAGGTGTCACTGCGGATGCGTACTTCCTCAGAAGAGTGCACCTGCTCAGGTTCTCCATAGGGTTCAAACCATTGTTCGACGAACATTTTCACAGTCTGCTCACCTGTGATTTTCTTATTGCAACGGAACACACGGGTGAAGCGAGACAGGCCACAAGTGACCACTAGGCAACTATCATAGCCGCCGAAGCGAGGTAGGCCGTGGATGAAATCCACATAGAGAAGAGAGTTAGTACAATAGGGTATGGGTAAGCCGGAAATCAGTCCCCTATCCCTACTGTCCCTCTGCTTGCTGGCATGACAGCCACAAACATCCACAATGGTCTGCATACGAGACCTCGTTTCTCTCAGGGTTAGACTAGAGTAGAAACACTCACGGAAGATTTCCACTGAGCGATTAGTGCCAGTGTGACCTGAGCTGAGATCAGACCACTGTAGGCACCCATCAAGCCGCGCCTCAGGCACGACAATACGGTCCTCGTAGAAGAGGTACTGGTTGCCTTTATACGACTGGTGCCCCTCAATGACACGAGGTTCGAGTCCAGTGTTGAGAGTCTGGAGAATTTCTTTTTACTCTGACTCATAGTCAGTTAGGCTTCAAACCTGAGGGATTCCAGCAGTCCGCATGGACAGGTCAAGCTGGACATCCATACGCTGGAAAGCCTCTTTGCCCAGTGCCTCAGAGCTCTCACCAAGAAGCGCATCGAAGTTATTGGGCGATATATAGTCAGACAGTTCATTTTTGATACCAGGGATATGATGGACTGTCAGCCTGAACTGGCTCAGGTAAGTCCACCACCGCTTTAGTTTCGCTTTCTCCGGTAGTGGGTCCTTCTGAAAATACTTCAGCGTTTCTTCGTCACAGAGCCAGACAATTGGATTAGATCCCAATAGTCGGGAGTGTTATGAGAGCACCAACATACCGACCAGGAGTACCTGGTCGTAGGGGCTGTAATTGGAAAGCGCTTGGTTCGATTTCCAGTTCCAGTGTCCCAGTGGCACAAGCCGCCACTCACTGGTAGGTAAGTCGTGCTTCAAGGAGCCATCACGGTTCAGTCTGCTAGTACGATGATGGCAGTGGGTTAGTTCAGCTGGGTTAAGCTCCTGCCATTGATACATCATTCCACCCCCCCCCTACATCACTGGCATCAGTGATCAGGACTATCTCGCCCTTAGGGCAGGGTACCCCCAGGCAGTTGGAGGAGGCAATTTTCTTCTTCAACTCCTGGAAACACTCCTCCTCTCTGGCGGTCCACCTCCAGGGAGTATTCTACTTGATTAGGTCAGTGAGAGGGGCAGAGGAGTAGGTGGAATTGTGGATGTGGCGCCTATATAAGTTACAGGCGCCCACAAAACTCCTCACGTCCTGTAGACCCTTCTTAGGGTCATGGCAAATCTGCATGTCCTGTAGGGGCTGCATCTTAGACGTGGCTGGTCTCCACCAGCCATACCCCACGTCGAAACCCAACTACTCCATCTCGTCTTTCATGAACTCGCATTCTTCGAGTTTGGTTCGGAGATGGTTTTCCTGACAAACAATGAAAAATTCACGGAGGAGAAGGACATGGTCCTCGTGGGTATTGGTATGCAAACTCACGTCATTGATTTTGGCCTCCATGGCAGCTCGAGAAATCAACTCCTGTAGTAGAGGTCTGCGCCTCAGTATGTGCAAAATTTTGTTCATCAGTTCCTGGAAGAGTGCTGGGGCATTAGCCACCCCTAAAGGCATGACCTTCAACTTAAACACGCGACCCTTAGGGGTTATAGAAGCCAGCAGTTCCTGAGGTGCAGCCGTTAGGTCTACGTGCCAGAAGCCAGAGCGTTTGTCCATTTTGGTCTTGTACCGGCATTACGCAATACGCTCCAGGGTATTTTCAATGTTGGGAATACTCCCTGAGGCGTTTGGGTTTTCTTGTTGACCTCACCATAGTCAACAACCGATCCTGGTTTAGCAACCAGAAAGCAGGGACTGCAGTGATGGGGGTAGTCTGCCTTCTTATATTCTTCCACGAGGCCAGCATCAATACATTCCTGGATCTGGCGCTCGATTTCCTCAACCTGTTGCTGAGGAGCGGGGTATAGACGACGCCTCACTCACGTCTTCTCAAATTCAGGTTTCAGTTTCAGGTCCGTCTGGACATGTTTTTTACGGGAAAGGGGAGCTGGCAGGGCGCTGAACGCCTGCTCATAGGTTAGCAGCAGTTCCTTGAATCGGGGGTCAAGGTTAGGACTCTTGATTTTCTGCAGGAAATCCTCCTCAGCATGGGGGTTGCTCTTTCCATGCTCTTTCCCTTTCTGCCGATCAGCAGTTTCCGCAGGTACTGAACCATCGTCCCACTCAGGGGGACGTTGCTGCCTATAGTGCAGAGAATACACTAGAGGTATCTCAGGGTCAGGCAGCGTGTAGGAATCATCGTCCTCCCGAAACCAGATGGAGGATTTCCAGGTCTGTCTGAGGTATTGTAGCCACTCGTGGCGCTGAATACCTTCCGCCTTCAGGTACAACAGCGGTCAGAGTTCCTGAGTATCCTTCTGAGACAGTGGCATGTTATTAGAAGCAGGCCGCGCTAGAGCATTAGGACTCTGGGCCACGGGTTCACCTGAGTGCATATGCTGCATGTGCGGCACCGGTTTCCGAACAGGGGAAGTTGGTTCTGAGGTTGACTCTAGATCTACCTCCTCAGGCAACGGCTGGGCCAGGAAGGCACTGTGTTTTAGTTCAACACAGCTGGGATCAAAAGGAGGAATAGTGCTGGCGATCTCAGACAGTTGGTCGTCAGAATCCTCTTTTACAGCTGCAGGTTCCAAATACACTATATTTTTGCTGATAGTCGCGCGCGCTGGCCTTCTGTGTCAGAACGAAATAAAAAGATAAGTAGAACACGACAAGAAAAATTTCTAAATAGCTGAAAATAAAGCTAATTAGCATACAAAACAACCAGCCGAAAAAGCGAGCTGCGAAACGCGTAAAAACGCAAGAAAAACGTTTTGGCCTCAAATAGGTGAATAGTTAACGCCGTAAGCATCGTAACTAACGTACGAGTAGAACGCCGTGCCCCATGCCCGCTAACACGCCGTATACGTAAAGAAAAACGCTCCGCGAGCAACGCGTAAAAACCGAAAAATATTTTTCTAAGGCGCTACGCCCCTGAACTCGCGCCCTCTCGCTGTTTTCTATTCCCCATGTACCTCCCCTTCTCTTCCCCGCCCCAGCCTCGCCGTTTTTGCCCTCCGTCTCTCTGCAGGCGAACGAAGCCAAGACAAACTCAAGCAAGGACGACGCCATCATCTCAAGCAACGACAAACAAGACGACAGCGACGAACAAAGAGACCATATTCCTCAACGACGTGAACAACCGACACAGAGCAGGACGCGGGGTAACACAGGGTGATAATTGATGTTTTTTGTGCGTGCCGGCAGGGAGGGAAAGGGCGCCACAGCACACAAACGCCACCACCGGGCAGAAAACAGCACAGACAACCAACAGCACGGCACAGCACAGCACAGCGCCGCACGACAGGACACAGGAGGGCAAAGCGAGCACAAACAGCACCGCAAAACGACAGCAGAGCCTGACAGCACAGCACCACCCGACAGCACAGCGCCACAGTACAGGACACAGGGTAGCAGGGCATCACAGCCAGCACAGCAAGGCTCAGCAACGCGCAGAGCGGAGAAGACAGGGAACACACAGCACAAGAGAAAAAGCACCACAGCAGGCAGATACCACCACCGGGCGAAGAAAAAAAGCACAGCCGACCAACAGCACAACACAGCACAGCACGGCAGGCCACGGGAGGGCAAAGCAAGCACCAACAATGCCGGCAAACGACAGCAGAGCACAACAGCACAGCACCACGCAACAGCACAGCACCACAGAACACGACGCAGGGAGGCAGGGCACCACAGCAAACCACACCATCGCAGGGAAGCAGACCACACGGCCAGACAGGGATACTGACACCGAAACACGCCACCAGCAGACAACCACGGGCCACCAGACCCAGCACCGCACCACAGCACACCACAGGAAACAGCACAACACACAGCAGCGCACCACAGCACCAGGCACCAGCAACAGCACGCACCAAACAAACAGCACAACGCAAGCGTACCACCACAGCGAACCACAGCACCGCACAGAGCGGAGTGGATAGGGACCGCACAGCACAGCAGCCCAGGACACACACAGCACAAAGCAGAGCGGCGAACAACAGCGTGTATCAGCACGCCACGACAAAACACACACAGCGCGGAGGAACACCGCAAAACACAGCGCCGCAAAGCACAGGGCCCCAGGGCAACAGGCAGCGCTAGAGGGCACGGCACAACTAGCAGCGGCACCAAAACGAGCGCAACAAAACAACACAACACACAACAGCACAACACCGGGCGGCACAACGCCCAGCAGCGCGGCGCAGCACTGCACCCAGAACACACAGCACAGCACAACACACGGCACACAGCACCGAGCGGCGGCGATGCAAGCGGCGAGTCACAAAAGGGAGGGGGGGGCAGCAACCACCAGGGAGCAGCCAACGGCCAGGCAGTACGCACGAAAGAGGCGAGAGCGCACGGAGAGCCGAGAAGCGGAAGGCCAACAAAGCAAACAACGCACAGCGCCGAGGCGGCGAGCACCCGGGGCCGGAAGCCACAGGAATCCAGAGACAACAGGGGCGCACAACGCAAGGAAAAAAAAACACGGAGCACCGAGCGGCAGTGACGAAAACCACAAGACACAAAAGGGGGGGGGGCAGCAACGACCAGGGAGCAGCCAACGGCCAGGCGGGACACACAAACGAGGCGAGAGCGCACCGGGAGCCGAGCAGCGGGAGGCTGTCAAAACAGGCAAAACAAAGCGCCAAGGCCTAGGGCACCCGAGGCGGGAAACGAAAGAAAGCCAAAGACAACGGGGGCGCACACAGGAAGAGGAAAAAAAAAAAGAACAAGGCACCGAGCGGCAACGACGAAAAACGCGAGACACAAAAGGGGGGGGTGAGAGGAAGGCAGCAACCACCAGGGAGCAGCCAACGGCCAAGCGGGAGCCACAAAAAAGGCGAGAGCGCAGGGAGAGTCGAGAAGCGGGAGGCAAAAAGAAAAAGCACAGCCCAAAGGCCCAGGGCATCCGGGGCTGGAAACCAGAGAAAGCCAGAGACAATGGGGGCGCGGACAAGAGGGGAAGAGCAAAAAAGAAAAAGCATGGATCCGCGAGACACAAAAGGGGGGGGGGAGGGGCAACCACCAGGGAGCAGCCAACAGCCAGGCGGGCAACACAAAAGAGGCCAGAGCGCACGGAGAGCCGAGAAGCGCGAGGCCAACAAAAGGAACAACACACAGCGCCAAGGCCCAGGGCACCCGGGGCCGGAAACCAAAGAAAGCAAGAGACAAAGGGGACGCGCGAAAAACAGCAACGGAGAAAAGCAAAAAGAAGGGGGGGGGGGGCAAACAAAGGACCAACAAAGGAGCCACCCCAGCCCGCAGGGGGCCGAGCAAAACAGAAAGACAAAACGGCCAAGGGAAAAGGTGAGGCACACCAGACCGCGCCCGAGAGGCCAGCCTGCCTGACCCGGCCATGACGGACGAGCACACGCACACACGCAGGGGACCGGGGCGTGGCGTCCGCCGACCCGCAAGAGGAGGTGTCGGCGTCCACATGAAACAGCTCTGGTGCACCGGCCGACGCCCTTGTCGAACAACGGACGGTACAGGAAACCGGACGCATCAGTGACCGGGTCCACAGACGCCAACCACCGCAGCGCACGCAGCCCAGGACCAACCCCGGAGGGACCCGCCACCGACTACCCCATGGTGGGGCCCCGAACAGGTACGACGCGGAGCGAGCCCAGCGCCCCTGCCTCGGCGGGGGCCAGCGGCAGGCACAATGAGCCCGGTTCCCGGCCGGCCTTCGCGTGCCCAGCGCAGCCACCCAGTAAAGCCGGGGGCGCAAGCCCCCGGGGTGGGGAAAGGCACCACGGCGTCAGGAAGGTGATCAGAGCACCGAGAGCGACCGGACCAGACGAGGCGCGACGCACCACGTCGAGCCACGAGGCACGCCAGAGAGGCACACCGCCTGCCACAACAAAGGCACACGGACAGGTGCCAAGCAGCGACGGCCGCCGGGTGCCGGAAACCCGGAGAGCGCCCACAGCACGCAACAAACCACGTCACGAGGACAGGTGCCAAGCAACATCAGCCTCCGTCCAGACAGACATGTGCGCGCCCGGCAGCGAACCCAGCACCGGTCGGCTACGGAACAGCTGCCATCCAGATGGACGCGCGTGCGCCCGGAGGGTACCCAGCCCCTGCCGGCTACAAAATGCCGCCGTCAGGATGGACGAGTGAGCGCCCCGCAGCGACGCCCCGCACAGGCAACCCACAGCACAACACACCGAGCGAGCACACCGGTGAACACGAGCCAAGTGGTCCCAGGACACCGCACAGCACACCGGGCGAGCACACCGGTGAACAAGAGTCAAGGGGCCCAGGACACCGCACACGCACCACGACACACCGAGCATGCATACCGGTGAACAGGAGCTAAGGGGCCCAGGACACCGCACACACAACACAACACACGGAGTGCGCACACCAGTGTACAGGAGCCAAGTGGCCCAGGACACAGGTAGGTAGGTAGGTAGGTGCACTCGGTCGTGGAGAGGTGCCCCATGGTTCCCCCTGGCGTCGCCCCTGTGACGAACAGGAAGAGGTTGCGCGCTTGAAGCCTGACTGGTGCCCCCCAACAGAGCGGCCCCGGGCAACACCGGGAGGGCTGGCCCAGGACACAGCAGAAGCAAAACAACGCACCAAGCGCACACCGGTGACCTGGAGCCATGTGGCCCAGGACACCGCACAAGCAAAACAGGCACCCAGCGGGCACACTGGTGAACAGGAGCCAAGTGGCCCAGGACACCGCACAAACAAAACAACACACCGAGGGGGCACATAGGTCAACAGGAGCCAAGTGGCCCAGGACACCGCACACGCAACACATCATTCCAAGCGGGCTCACCGGTGAACAGGAGCCCAGTGGCCTAGGACAACGCACACGCAACACAACAAGCCACGCGGGCACACCTGTGAACAGGAGCCAAGTGGCCCAGGACAGCGCGCGCGCAAAGCAACGCACCGAGCGGGCACACCGGTGAACAGGAGCCAAGTGGCCCAGACATTGCACACCCAGGCAACACACCTAGCGGGCACACGGGTGAACAGGAGCCAAGTGGCCCAGGACACCGCAGCCACAGGCAACACCCCGAGCAGGCACACCGGTGAACAGGAGCCAGGTGGCCCAGGACACCGCACACACAAAGCAACGAACGGAGCGGGCACATAGGTGAACAGGAGCCAAGTGGCCCAGGATACCGCACACACAGGCAACACACCGAGCGGGCAGAGGGTGAACAGGAGCCAAGTGGCCCAGGACACCACACACACAGGCAACACACCGAGCCGGCACACCGGTGAACAGGAGCCAAATGGCCCAGGACACCGCCCCCGCAACACAACAAACCACGCGGGCCCACCGGTGAACAGGAGCCAAGTGGCCCAGGACAGCGCGCACGCAAATTAACGCATCGAGCAGGTACACCGTTTAACAGGAGCCAAGTGGCCCAGAACACCGCACACACAGGCAACGCGCCGAGCGGGCACACCGGTTAACAGGAGCCAAATGGCCCAGGACACCGTACACGCAAAGCAACGCACCAAGCTGGCACACCGGTGAACAGGAGCCAAGTGGCCCAGGACACCGCACACACAGGCAACGCACCGAGCGGGCATACCGGTGAATAGGAGCCAAGTGGCCCAGGACACCACCCACACAGGCAACACACCGAGCGGGCACACCGGTGAACAGGAGCCAGGTGGCCCAGGACACCGCACACGCAAAGCAACGCACCGAGCGGGCACACCCCTGCGCAGGAGCCAAGTGGCCCAGGACACCGCACACACACTACAACACACCGAGCGGGCACACCGCTGAACAGGAGCCAAGTTGTCCAGGACACCTCACACACGCAACACAACACGCCGAGCGGGCACATCGGTGTACAGGAGCTAAGTGGCCCAAGACACCGCACACACGCAACACAACATGCCGAGCGGGCACACCGGTGGACAGGAGCCAAGTGGCCCAGGACGGCGCACAAGCAAAACAACGCACCAAGCGGGCACACCGGTGAACAGAAGCCAAGTGGCCCAGGACATTGCACAAGCACAACAAGGCACCAAGCGGGCCCGCTGGTGAACAGGAGCCAAGTGGCCCAGGACACCGCACACACACGCAACACACCTGGCGGGCACACCGGTGAACAGGAGCCAAGTGGCCCAGGACACCACACAGGTAACACAACAAACCACGCGGGCACACCGGTGAACAGGAGCCAAGGGGCCCAGGACACAGCAGAAGCAAAACAATGCACGAAGCGCGCACACCGGTGACCTGGAGCCAAGTGGCCCAGGACACCGCACACACAGGCAACACACTGAGCGGGCAGAGGGTGAACAGGAGCCAAGTGGCCCAGGACACCGCACAAACAGGCAACACACCGAGCGGGCACAACGGTGAACAGGAGCCAAATGGCCCAGGACACCGCCCCCGCAACACAACAAACCACACGGGCCCACCGGTGAACAGGAGCCAAGTGGCCCAGGACAGCGCGCACGCAAAGCAACGCATCGAGCGGGCACACCGGTGAACAGGAGCCAAGTGGCCCAGAACACCGCACACACAGGCAACGCACCGAGCGGGCACACCGGTTAGCAGGAGCCAAATGGCCCAGGACACCATACACGCAAAGCAACGCACCAAGCTGGCACACCGGTGAACAGGAGCCAAGTGGCCCAGGACACCGCACACACAGGCAACGCACCGAGCGGGCATACCGGTGAACAGGAGCCAAGTAGCCCAGGACAGCGCACACACAGGCAACGCACCGAGCGGGCATACCGGTGAACAGGAGCCAGGTGGCCCAGGACACCGCACATGCAAAGCAACGCACCGAGCGGGCACACCCCTGGGCAGGAGCCAAGTGGCCCAGGACACCGCACACACACTACAACACACCGAGCAGGCACACCGGTGAACAGGAGCCAAGTTGTCCAGGACACCTCACACACGCAACACAACACGCCAAGCGGGCACACCGGTGTACAGGAGCCAAGTGGCCCAAGACACCGCACACACGCAACACAACATGCCGAGCGGGCACACCGGTGAACAGGAGCCAAGTGGCCCAGGACACCGCACAAGCAAAACAACGCACCAAGCGGGCACACCGGTGAACAGAAGCCAAGTGGCGCAGGACATTGCACAAGCAAAACAAGGCACCAAGCGGGCCCGCTGGTGAACAGGAGCCACGTGACCCAGGACACCGCAAAATTAAAACAAGGCACCAAGCGGGCACACCGGTGAACAGGAGCCAACTGGCTCAGGACACCGCACACACACGCAACACACCTGGCGGGCACACCGGTGAACAGGAGCCAAGTGGCCCAGGAGACCACAAAGGTAACACAACAAACCAGGCGGGCACACCAGTGAACAGGAGCCAAGTGGCCCAGGACACAGCAGAAGCAAAACAATGCACCAAGCGCGCACAGCGGTGACCTGGAGCCAAGTGGCCCAGGACACCGCACACACAGGCAACACACCGAGCGGGCAGAGGGTGAACAGGAGCCATTTGGCCCAGGACACCGCACACACAGGCAACACACCGAGCGGGCACAACGGTGAACAGGAGCCAAATGGCCCAGGAAACCCCCCATGCAACACAACAAAATACGCGGGCCCACCGGTGAACAGGAGCCAAGTGGCCCAGGACAGCGCGCACGCAAAGCAACGCATCGAGCAGGCACACCGGTGAACAGGAGCCAAGTGGCGCAGAACACCGCACACACAGGCAACGCACCGAGCGGGCACACCGGTTCACAGGAGCCAAATGGCCCAGGACACCGTACACGCAAAGCAACGCACCAAGCTGGCACACCGGTGAACAGGAGCCAAGTGGCCCAGGACACCGCACACACAGGCAACGCACCGAGCGGGCATACCCATGAACAGGAGCCAAGTGGCCCAGGACACCACCCACACAGGCAACACACCGAGCGGGCACACCGGTGAACAGGAGCCAGGTGGCCCAGGACACCGCACATGCAAAGCAACGCACCGAGCGGGCAGACCCCTGGGCAGGAGCCAAGTGGCCCAGGACACCGCACACACACTACAACACACGGGGCGGGCACACCGGTGAACAGGAGCCAAGTTGTCCAGGACACCTCACACACACAACACAACACGCTAAGCGGGCACACCGGTGTACAGGAGCCAAGTGGCCCAAGACACCGCACAAACGCAACACAACATGCCGAGCGGGCACACCGGTGAACAGGAGCCAAGTGGCCCAGGACACCGCATAAGCAAAACAACGCACCATGCGGGCACACCGGTGAACAGAAGCCAAGTGGCCCAGGACATTGCACAAGCAAAACAAGGCACCAAGCGGGCCCGCTGGTGAACAGGTGCCACGTGACCCAGGACACCGGAAGAAACAAAACAAGGCACCAAGCGGGCACACCGGTGAACAGGAGCCAACTGGCTCAGGACAACGCACACACACGCAACACACCGGGCAGGCACACCGGTGAACAGGAGCCAAGTGGCCCAGGACACCACACAGGTAACACAACAAACCAGGCGGGCACACCGGTGAACAGGAGCCAAGTGGCCCAGGACACAGCAGAAGCAACACAATGCACCAAGCGCGCACACCGGTGACCTGGAGCCATGCCGCCCAGGACACCGCACAAGGAAAGCAACACACCGAGCGGGCACACCGGTGCACATGAGCCAAGGGGCCCAGGACACCGCACAAGCAAAACAACGCACCAAGGGGTCACACCGGTGAACACTAGCCAAATGGCCCAGGATCCGGCACACATGTGCACACGTAGGGCGACCGAGGGACAGGAAAGAACCAACACCACATGGGTCGGGCGCACTGGGGCAAACCAGCAGACCTACCGGGCCAGCAGCAGGGGCGGTACCCCAAGGTTACTGGTCCGAGCCCGGCCACGCTGCATAAGGGACCATGGCAAACGTCACTCGGAGCCATGGAAGCAACCGTTGACAGGCGAGCCGGTACACAGTCATGGAGGGGGTTGCCTGCCAAGCAGAGAGGCCCCGCAACTCAAGCCACAAGAGTGAGGCGGTCGTACCGTAGACTCGTGGGAGCATTATCCCCTGTGGTGAGAGATACTCCACACTGCTGGGCAGCCCTCAGAGCTGCCGCCAAAGGGAGAGGGCATGTGGCCCTACCCATGGACACATGTGGGGACACCCTCCCACCTGGGACACCTGGACCGGGTGGCCGCGACACTGCCTCCCCAATCACCTGTGGGAGCGGCTTAAGAGGCACCTGACCTAGGGCAGTGGGGGGGACAGGACGTCCCCTTGGTCAGACCTTCTTCCTGCATTGTCAAAGGAGGCGTCCCGAGCTCTCGAGGATACCTACCTACCTACCTACCTGCAGGTTCCAAATAGCGATTGGGAGATTCACACCCTAAAGATGTGGCAGATAGGTGCTCAGGCAATCGTTTTTTGAGATCAGAAAGGGTCAGGCCACGATTTCTGGCCATGACCTCTTTCAGTAGCACCTGATCCAGATCACACAGGGGTACAGGATTGAGGGATCCATCGACAATGGATAAGAAACTGGCCCACTCAGGGGCCTGCATAGCTTTGTGTGAGCCCTCAGGTAGGTAGATGGGACTGTCGGGGGATTGCACTCTTCCCACAGTCATTCGGTCCAGCATACGGCGCCAATAAGCGTGTTCACCTGAGCAACCCCAGTCCGGGTGCACATGACAACCCTTCCTCCCTCATAAGCGATTTTGGTTAGAACCTTCGCGAGCAGGGAGAGGGGAGGGTTGTAATACGCTAGGCCCGTTGCTTTCCAGAAGAAACAGAATGGGTGTTTCAAATGTTTCGAGCAATGAAACTGCATGATGTGCTGTTGTTGGCTCGCGAACAATTCTACCTGGATATCATCCAGTGTTACCTGTAGGGCCTCCAGTCCATTTTTAAGAAGGTGACGGGCTAATTGGTAGTTTTCAGTACGATAGTTAGTCTTGGCTGCGTAGCGGAGCCCACACTCCTTTCTTTCTGACAGCTCCAAAGGTACGGAGAAGAGCCCACCGCCAAATTTGCAGTGCAGAGAATAGGGGCGCTGAGGAGACGACATTTTTACCTGGGGGTTTCTTTGTAGGAAGTCGGTACCAATGACGATGTCAAAGGCGTCAGTGTCCAACACTCTGCAGTGTTGGGTCACAGTTTCGTCGCCAAGACAAATAGTCACATCGACCCCCCTCAAGGAATAGATGGTACGCCCATCCCCTATTCTTATGGCCACTGTCTTAGTTTTCTTGAAAGTCTTTAACAGGCGCCGGGCCACTATAGAAATTGTTGCACCGGTGTCGAGCACTGCTCGAAAAACCTGATGACTGATTTTCACGAGGAACCAAGTCCTCCTCTTCGGAGCCGCCCCCCTACTCCTCAGCAGGGATTTGGACATCGACCCCTGCAGCCATGAGGGACTTGGCCATGCAGGCCAGTCGCCTCATCCTGGGATTATTCCCCTCAGGGGAGGGGTTATCCCCCTGTGGGCGCTTCTTGGGGTCACCTTCAGCAGGAGAGGGAGAAGTAGCGGGCGCTGATGAGCGCCTCTGGGAGTTTGGGGTTCGACCCTTGTCACCCCCCTTGCCACCTCCTTTACCGCCCTTATCCCCATTCTGCGGAGTCCTGGTGGGTGTTTCGGTCTTCTGGTGTTCAGCCTCCTGCCGCTTTTCTCTGTCACTTTCTCGTTTCCTTATGTGACATTCGTCCTCGTAGTGACAACATTTTCCGCAGTAACCACAGGTGATGGTACACATGAAATGGTGCTGATGGGTCACAGTCCTCCCATCTTTGGTGTGCTGCTGTCGTTTCATCTGCAGCATACAACTACCTCGGTGGTCGCAGTCAGGGGCATGACAAGGTCCCCCCTTGTCATTGACAGGCTTACAGTAGAACATAGGGGGTGTACCTGCTTCAGGTTTAACCTCATTCATGGCACGCAGGTTACCCCTTCCTTTACCACTCTGGTTGGTGTTAGTGGGATCCTTAGGTCCTTTCCCTTCGCCACGTTCGGGGGTAGGTGTAGCACCTCGACCCAGGTCTTTCTTGAGAAATTTCTCCATGTGGGATCAGCAGGTCCATGGGGTTGTCGTACGTGTGGGTCCGACTCCTCCTCTCAGAGGTAGTGCGGCATTCGTCCCACGTACGGGCAGGGATCCTACTCATGAGTCACAGGTGGGGCTCTGTGGCTCCATAGGAACCCACGTTCATCCGTGAAAACAGATACTCTAGGTCGCACATGTATTCAGAGAGTCGCGCAGCGGAAGGAAACTCAGGGAGCATATGTAGCTCCTCTATCTGTGTGCGCACACTGAGGTCAGTCTCATAGACCGGGAGGATTCCTTTCTCCAGTCTTTGGAGCACCTTGGCCCATGTTGAACAGGTTTTGACAATCTGCTTCACCAAAAATTCTCATTGCATGAGCGTTTCAACAGTGAACATTTAGTGGCCACATCCACATGGGATTGGCCAGTCAGCAAAAGAAACTCAGCCAATCCCTCTGCCCATTCGGGCAGATTCTTCGGGTCAAACTCCGGCAATTCCAGCTGGATGTTTGCCTGGGCAATAGGTCTGCCACTCTTCCCACCCCCTGAGGTTAGGCCTGAAGGGGGAGGAAGTACGCCGACGAGGGTTGCCAGGGCCGACAGCCCTCTTTTCTCAGTTTCTGTCACAGGCACTGTAGTTCAGCGATAGGGACTGCCCTAGCGCGAGGATGAAAAGGGCTGGGGCAAGTCACCTTGGGTAGCAACCTGGACACCCTTGATCTTTTGAGGTCTTCAGCCAGCGTGCTCAGGCCAGTGCTGGCTGGGGTAACGGTTCAGTGATACCCAATTAACTTTGACAGCTTCTGAAAGTGCTGTCACATCAGGGTCTTCGGACCCAGACAGTAATTTGGCCAGTAGTTCGGCTGTACGATCCAGGGCCCCATAAGTTGGCTCTTGGAGATGGGGATCCTTCAAAGTCCTCCTGCTAGTGATCGGCAGCTCTGGACGCCATACTGGCCTTCTCGGTTGCCTGGGTAGAGACACTGTGTCGACCAGGTTGGTGGATGGGCCGGAGTGAGGGTAGGAACCCATGTCCGTGTACGGTGGGGATCCCAAGGTGTCTAGTGGTTCCACTCCATCTTCGCCTGTGACAGACTATTAGTACTCCTCGTGGAGAATATATTCGTTGATTCTCTCTCTAAATTCGCCTTGTTTCTCAGGTCCTGCAGCTGGAGTAGCCGTTGAAGAAGGAGCAGGGCAAACAGATCGGGAGATAGACGCAGCAACTCTTCGGCGGAGATGCTGCAGGCTCTCACCATGGGCCGCTAAGGCCTCTGTGGTTAATCTGGACGCTTCTTGTTCCGCCCTACTGTGAACTGGATCTTCTTGAGACCCAGATGCAGCTCTGAGCTTGGGCTCACTCATTCAGATGGGCCCACTATTGCCAAGTTGAACCTGTACACTCCGAACTCTCCAGGTCCTGGCAGACATCTGTACTGATGGTGTGGACATTTTGTTTCTGGTTTCGGCTTGTGTACTTCTCAGAGTCGGTTCGAAAGGTTCTCAAGGGCTGCCTCAGCTACCGGCAGGATGTCCTTGATTAGTGCCCTAATGATTTTGATGAAATCCTGCACGTTGTGATGTTGAAAACCCAAACCAAAGCAGTAACTGGAGCAAGAACAGGATATGGATCGAATCAATAAATAGTTTTGAAATCCAGTGTATCACAGAAGGGCTGATTTTAAGTGAAAGCTGGCCTGACTCTAGCCTCCGAGTTAGCATGAAGCACTTCGTGTGCACCCGTTTGGATGAAATGGAGCTGATTAGGAATATGGGGCATATGAGTTAGGCCAGACACAGAATATGACTTGGCCAAGCAACTGCATTCAGAAACAGTTAAAGGGTAGAACCACAATAAGTGGTAGAAACAGTTGAGTATAGGGGTCTCGGATTGCGGGACCACTAGGCTTAACCTCCAAGGCTTTGGACATGAAATGTGCATTTTCTTTTGGTATAAACTCCATGAAGGAAGATACCTCCGCTCAGTTGAGTGGCAGGGGAGTACTTCATCGGGGACTAGGGTTATAACCCTAGTAACTTTGAGAAAGTGTACTTTAAGGTTCAAAAGAGAAATAAAAATACTTAAGTAAGTCTTAGCATCAACAAAAAAGGTTTGAGGGGGGGCTTGGCCTGGATCAAGCCCTCCAAGAAAGAGATGGCAGTGACTTTCCCTTACTCTCCCTATGTGTCGGGTTCGGCCCTACGACGATGGCTCGTAGTTTTTCTTGCCAAATTTTCCGGACAAAATCGGAGGTAGGTAGGTAGGTAGGTATCTTCGGGAGCTCGGGATGCCTCCTTTGACAATGCAGGAAGAAGGTCTTACCAAGGGGACGTCCTGTCCCCCCCACTGCCCTAGTTCAGGTGCCTCCTAAGCTGCTCCCGCAGGTGCTTGGGAAGGCAGTATCGCGGGTGCCCGGTCCAGGTGTCCCGGCTGGGAGGGTGTCCCCACATATGTCCACTGGTAGGGCCACATGCCCTCTCCTTTGGGCAGCAGCTCTGGGTGCTGCCCAGCAGTGTGGGATATCTCTCACCACAGGGGATAATGCTCCCTCGAGTCTACGGTAGAACCGCCGCACCCCTGTGGCTCGAGCTGCGGGGCCCCGCTGCTTGGCAGGCGACCCCCTCTTGGACTGTGTACCGGCTCGCCTGTCACCGGTTGCTTCCATGGCTCGGGGGACTTTTGCCAAGGTCCCCGATGCAGCCTGGCCGGGCTCGGACCAGCGGCCTTGGGGTACCGCCCCTGCTGCTGGCCCGGTAGGTCGGCTGGGTTGCCCCAGTGCGCCCGGCCCATGGGGTGTGCTTTGTTGTTGCCCGTCCCTCGGTTGCCGTAGGTGTCCTGGGCCAATTCTTTATTGCATGGCGGTTATTTTTTTCATTCTGTGTCCACATTGTTCCATTCTTGGGATGGCAGTGACAAGGTGTAGCCCTTGCTGATCCGCCATGATCCTTGGAATTTACAGTTTAGTGTACAGGGTACCAAATATATTGAACATGGCAAACTTATGAAAATTCTGTTAATTGGCAAGGCCAATCCACATACACTGTGAAAATCACTGCCCTTTGGCACCATTGGAGTCTTGTGTGGGTTGTTTGGTTGGGCTCTCTCTCGATTCTGCAGTTTCACAACTAGATTTCATTGTTTCAGGGCCACTTGGCTCCTGTTAACCGGTGTGCCCGCTCGGTGTGTTGCATTGCGTCTGCGGTGTCCTGGGCCACTTGGGTCCTGTTCACTGGTGTGCCCGCTCGGTATGTCGTGTCGCGTGTGCGGTGTTTTGGGCCACTTGACTCCTGTTCACCGGTGTGCCGGCCTGGTGCGCTGTCTTGTGTGTGCGGTGTCCTGGGCCACGTGGCTCCTGCTCATCGGTGTGCTCTTCCGGAGTGTTTTGTTGCGCTGCGTGTGCGGTGTCTTTGGCCACTTGGCTCATGTTCACCGGTGTGCCCGCTTGGTGTGTCGCGTCACGTGTGCGGTGTCCTGGGCCTCTTTGCTCCTGAACACCGGTGTGCTCTTCCGCTGCCTTGTGTCGCTTGTGCGGTGTCCTTGGGCACCTGGCTTCTGTTCACCGGTGTGCCTGCCCGGTGCGCTGTCTTGCGTGTACGGTGTCTTGGGCCACTTGGCTCCTGATCACTGGTCGGCCCGTTCGCTGTGTTGCGTTCCCTGTGCGGCGTCCTGGGCCACTTGGCTCCTTTTCACGGGTGTGCTCGCTCCGTGCGTTGTGTTGTATGTGCGGTGTCCTGGGCCACTTGGCTCCTGTTCACCTGGTTGCTCGCTTGGTGTGTTGTGTTGCGTTGCGTGTGCGGTCTTCTGGGCCACTTGGCTCCTGTTCACCGGTGTGCCTGCTCGGTGTGTTGCGTCACGTGTGCGGTGTCCCGCAACCCCACGGCACGGGACTACGAGGACTCCCCCAGGCCCGCCACCGCCAGCAATCCCCACCACCCCACCACACCCACCCACGCCCACTGCCCCGTTCAATGCGGGCGACCCCTCCCAGGGAGAGTGGTGGCAGCGCTGGACCCAGACGCAGCTCTGGGAGCTGCGAAAGTGGGCTCCGGCAGAGCGCTCCCTTGAGGAGCTGGTCCACCGGCCCCGCAAAGGGGTCGGTGGAGAACTGCCGCCTCAAGGCGGCGGGGGTTTGGATGCCACAGGCCGCATGGGAAGCCATGCTGACCGATGCCCTCCACCCCAAGAAAGTCCATCCCCGCACCCTTCCCGCGCCCCAGGGCCACCTGTATGTGCTCAAGGGCCTGCAGGAGACCCTCCAGGAGACGCGGAGAGAAGGCAGGTGCCTGTCGGACATCACCCGAAGCCCAACCCCGCGTACACACACCTGCTCGCCACCCCGCAAGCGTCAACGCACAGACACCAGCAGCACCGAGAGCACCCGGCAGCCACGCGCGCCACTGAGCAAGAGACGCCTGACTCCCCGGCCAGCGGCGCCACCAACGAACCCCGCTACCCAGGCAGCCACCGCCGCAGAACGCCACACCGAACCCCGTCCAGAAGAAACCAAGCAAAACGGACCCCGATGCACGCCAACGCGCACGCGAACAGGCACCACTACGCCCAACGGCCGTCGAAACTGCCTACCCCGCCACAACAGTTCACCCTGGGCTGGAGCCCCTTCACGATTCGGACCAGAGCCGCACCCTGTAACCTCTAACCCTTGACCCCTAACCCAGCCCAGCGAGAAAGCACCGTAACGACACCCCACACCCACAGCCCACACAGCGGCCTAACCAGCCAACACCAAAAGCAAAGAGGCAACTAACCAAACCCACCCTGACCAGAACCCGTGTACATCAAGACGGGCGAGCCGCACCCCTGTGGCGCGGCCGCCAACAAAGCACTGGCGACGCACACCGGAGAACACAACACTATTACACCGCTGCAACAGTTGCCCATTCCTGTGCCTGCAGTGTGCACGCGCCCCCTCTCCCAATTTAAAAAAAAAACAAAAAAAAGCAAAACAAAACAAAACAAATACAGAGCAAAAAAAGAAAAAGTAAAGAAAATTAGGGGGGGGGGGAGGAGGGACACAAGGAACAACAGCACACGCAAACGGCACGACGCACGCGCACCGATGAACAGGGACCAAGTTGGCCAGGACACCGCACACACTCATGCACCGAGGGCAGGAAAAGGACGAGACGCGACAGTCTACGCAGCCGACGCACACGGCCAGTGGCAGGAGCGGTCCTCCAAGGCCACTGGTCAGAGCCGGGCCAGGCCGCATCGGGGACCATGGCAAACGTCGCCCGGAGCCATGGAAGCAACTGATGATAGGCGTGCCGGCACACAGCCCAGGAGGGCGCCACCTGCCAAGCAGCGGGGCCTTGCAACTCGAGCCACAGGGTTGAGGCAGACGCGCGGGAGCAACACCCCCTGTGGTGAGAGATACTCCATACGCCTGGGCAGCTTCCAGAGCTGCCGCCCACAGGAGAGGGCATGTGACCCTACCCACGGACACATGTGGGGACACCCTCCCACCCGAAACACTTGGACCGGCTGGCCGCGACACTGCCTTCCCAAGCACCTACGACAGCGGCTCAAGAGACACCGAACCTAGAAAAATGGGAGGGAGAGGACGTCCCTTTGGTAAGACCTTCTTCCCGCATTGTCAAAGGAGGCATTCCGAGCTCCCGAAGATACCTACCTACCTACATACCTCGATCCAGCTATGAGCCAAAAAGTCTCCAACTATCTCCTGCTCCGCCACGGCATGCTCCCCCACCAACTCGTATAGGCTTCAAGGACTTTGGTTTAGCGTTCGCGTATAGGTCAAGCTTAGCGAACCCCAACCGCTCCGTACCACGGACTTTAGGATCCTCCTGGCTCGGGCGGAGACGAACCTCAGCACTAAAAAGTTCCCGCTCATAGTCCGCGAGGATGCGTTTCCTCATGAGCTCCACCTCCAGAGCCACAATAGGTTCTTAGGTGGTGACAACGCCACCTACACCGGAAGCCGCCAACAATCCCTTGGCGCCGCTAGTTTTTCTGTAGCGCTTAACGGTAGTGGCCCCCCCGCCCAATAACTCTTTCTCAATTTTTGCAAGGCGTGAACGCACGCATTCTTGCGCGTCCAAATCGTCCGGGGTAGGGTCAAGAGTAACGGGAGCGAGGAGTTTTTTATCCGTCGCTTGATATGTGAGGATGCGCACCGAAGCCAAATGTTTCGGCACCCTCTCATTCTCCGACTCCTCGCCCGAGGTCATGCCCGGCTCGTCATCCGTATCGGGGTTAGGGACGGCCGGTGCCAAAACGCAGGCCACATGACATTTAGTGGCCGCCAAATTTTCCTCCGCAATACCACCGTCCACGTATAGCGCCACCGTGGACCAGCCCCGTTGAGGAAGGGGTGTGAGGTGGTGATTTTGATAGAGACGAGCCTTAGTCTTTGGCCCCGGAAGGTGGTAACCTTGCAAAGTAATTGCCATAAAGGGTTTCCACCACTTTCTATGTGTCTACCTCGGCCCTACGACTCTGCCTCGTAGTTTTTCTTGCCCAATTTTTTGGACACAATCGGAGGTAGGTAGGTAGGTAGGTATCTTCGGGAGCTCGGGATGCCTCCTCTGACAATGCAGGAGAAAGGTCTTACCTAGGGGACGTCCCGTCCCTCCCACTGCCCTAGTTCATGTGCCTCTTGAGCAGCTCTCGCAGGTGCTTCGGAAGGCAGTATCGCGGTTGCCCGGTCCATGTGTCCCGGGGGCGAGGGTGTCCCCATATCTGTCCATTGGTAGGGCCACATGCCCTCTCCGTTGGGCGGCAGCTCTGGGGGCTGCCGATCCGTGTGGAGTATCTCTCACCACAGGGGGTATATTGCTCCTGCGAGTCTACGGTACGACGCCTCACCCCCGTGGCTCGAGTCGCGGGGCCCCGCTGCTTGGCAGGCGACCCCCTCCTGGAGTATGTACCAGCTCACCTGTCACCGGTCGCTTCCATGGCTCCGGCTGACGTTTGCCATGGTCCCCGATGCAGCTTGGCCGGGCTCAGACCAGCGGCCTTGGGGTACCGCCTTTGCTGCTGGCCGGGTTGGTCCGCTGGATCGCCCCAGTGCGCCCAACCCATGTGTTGTGGTTTGTTGTTGCCCGTCCCTAGGTGCGCACGTTTGTAGGGTGTACTGGGCCACTTCGCTCCTGTTCACGGGTGTACCTGTTTGGTGTGTTGCGTTGCGTGTGCAGTGTCCTGGGCCACTTGGCTCCTGTTCACCGGTGTGCCTGCTCGGTATGTTGTGTGCCGTGTGCGTTGTTCTGGACAACTTAGCTCCTGTTCACCGATGTGCCCGCTCGGTGCGCTGTCTTGGGTGTGCGGTGTCCTGGGCCACTTGGCTCCTGTTCACTGGTGTGATTGCTCAGTGCTTTCTGTTGTATGTGCGGTGTCCGGGGCCACTTGGCTCCTGTTCACCTGTGTGCTCGCCCGGTGTGTTTTGTTGCATTCCGCGTGCGGTGTCCTGGGCCACTTGGCTACTGTTCACTGGTGTGCCCGCTCGGTGCGCTGTCTTGTGTGTGCGGTGTCGTGAACCACTTAGCTCCTGTTCACCGGTGTGCCTGTTCGGTGTGTTGAGTGGTGTGTGCGGTGTCCTGGGTCACTTGACTCCTGTTCACCGGTGTGATCTTACCGTGCGTTGCGTTGTGTGTGCGGTGTCCTGGGCCATTTGTCTCCTGTTCAGCGTTGTGCTCGCTCCGTGCGTTGTGTTGTGTGTGCGGTGCCCTGGACAACTTGGCTTCTGTTCACCGGTGCGCCCGCTCGGTGCGCTGTCTTGAGTGTGCGGTGTCCTGGGCCACTTCGCTCCTCTTCACCGTTGTGCTCGCTTCGTGCGGTGAGTTGTGTGTGCGGTGTCATGGGCCACCTGGCTCCTGTTTACGGGTGTGCCCGCTCGGTGTGTTGTGTCGCTTGTGAGGTGTCCTGGGCAACTTGGCTCCTGTTCACCGATGTGCCCGCTCGGTGCGTTGTGTTGTGTGTGCGGTGTTCTGGGCCACTTGGCTCCTGTCCACCGATGTGCCCGCTCGGTGCGTTGTGTTGCCTGTGCGGTGTCTTGGACGACTTGGCTCCTGTTAACTGGTGTGCTCGCTCCATGCGTTCCGTTGCGTGTGCGGTGTTCTGGGCCACTCGGCTCCTGATCACCGCTGTGCCTGCTCGGAGTGTTGTGTCGCCTGTGCGGTGTCCTGGGCCAATTCGCTCCTGTTCACCGGTGTGCCAGCCCGGTCTGTGGTGTTGCGTGTGCGGTGTCCCGGGCCACTTGGCTCCTGTTCACTGGTGTGCTCGCTCGGTTCGTTGTGTTGCGTGTGCTGTGTCCTGGGCCACTTGGCTCCTGTTAAGCGGGGTCCGCCCGCTCGGTGCGCTGTGTTGCGTGTGCGGTGTCCTGAACCATTTGGCTCCTGTTCATCGGTGTGCCCGCCCGCTGTGTTGTGTCCCGTGCGCGGTGTCCTGGGCCACCCGGGTGTGTCGGCTGTCGCTGTGGGGCGCGCTCTCATCTGTCCAGATGGCAGCTATGCGTAACTGGCAGGAGCTAGGTACCCTCCGGGCGCGCAGACGTCTGTCCGGACGGCGTCTGGTTTGTAGCTGTCAGGGGCTTGGTACTCTGCTGGGCGCGCACTCATCCATCCAGACGGCGCCTGTTCCGTAGCCGGCAGGGGCTGGGTTCGCTGCCGGGTGTCCACATGTCCATCAGAACGGGCGCTGTGTTGCCTGGTACCTGTTCGTGTGCCGTGGTTCGTTGAGTGTTGTGCGCGCTGTCCGAGTTCGCGGCACCCGGTGGCCGCTGTTGCTTGGCAACTGTCCCTGTCACTTGGTTGTGGCCGGCGGCGTGCCTCGCTGGCGTGCCTCGTGGGCCCGCGTGCTGCGCTGCGCCTGTTCTGGTCCAGTTGCTCTCGGTGCTCCGGTCGGCCTTCCTGACGCCGTGGTGCCTTTTCCCACCCCGAGGGCTTTTACTCCCGGATTTACTGGGCGGCTGGGCGGGGCACGCGGCAGCCGGCTGAGAACCGGGCTCATTGTGCCTGCCGCTGGCCCGTGCCGAGGCAAGGGTGCTGGGCTCGCTCCGCGTCGTACCCGTTGGGGGCCCCGCGATGAGGTTGTCCCTGGCGGGTCCCTTCGGCGTCTCTCTCGGGCTGCGTGCGCTGCGTTGGTTTGCGTGTGTGCACCCGGTCACTGACGCGTCCGCTTTGCCGTACCGTCCGTCATTCGACAGGGGACTCGGTCGGTGCACCGGGGCTGTTTCGTGTGGACGCCAACACCTCCCCTTTTGGGTCCAAGGACGCCACGCCCGGGTCCCGTGTGTGTCTTCGTGTGCTCGCTTATCTTGGTAGGGTTTGGCGAGCCTGCGAGCTGGGCGCGTTTTGGTGTGCCTCACCTTTCCTTTGGCCGTTTTGTCCTTCTTCTTTGCTTGGCCCCCTCTGGGCTGGGGTTGCCCTTTTGCTGTGCTTTTGTTGGCCCTCCCCCTTTTTTTTTCTTTTTCTTGTTTCCTCTCGGCCTACTTGGTTTGGTGTTTGTTTCCTTCCCCCCTGGCGAGGGCTATCCACAGGAAACCCGCCTGCAGGCGCCCAATAGGCTGTGCTAGGGGGGGAAGGCCGGAGGATACTTCACAGGGTGACCGGAAGGAGCTGAAACCGTGAGGGCAGCGACTGAAGGGAGCCTACCACCGGTCATGCCCCAAGGTAACCTGGTTGAAGTTCTCGGCCGTGAGGTGAGACAGGGGTCGCCATGGGAACTGATGGTGGAGAGCACTCCTTCCCGCCAGAGGCGGCCACCATGTAAAACAAACATGGGGGAGTCAGATGAGGCTGCGGACGTGGCCGCCCTTACTTACTTACTTACTTACTTCCCCCCTGCTTTTCCTCTTTCGCCCCCCTCCTCTTTTTTTTTTACTGGCCTTTTCTGAGTCCAGCCCCCCCCCCCTGTTTGTTTCGTCGGCTTCCTGCTGCTTGGCGCTCCGTCTGGACCCCCTTTTTTTTGGGCTCTGCTGTTGGGCCGCTGCCCGTTGTGCCGTGTGTCTGGTCGTGTCGTCGTGCTCTGTCTCTGGTTGTGTCGTCGTGCCGCGTTGTTCGAGTTTTGCAGTGCTGTCTTGTTTGGGTCTGGGGTGCCGTGTGCTGTGCTGTGCTGTGCTGCTGGGTGGGGTGCTGCGCTGCGTTGCGTTGTGCTGTTTTTGTGCTGTGTTGTGTTGTTTCGCTCGTTTGGTGCCGTTTCTTGGTGTGTTGTGCCCTCCGGAATTGTCTGTTGTCCCGTGGTCCTGTGCCTTTGGGCGCTGTGTTCTGTGGTTTTCCTCCGCGCTGTGTACTCATACCATACAACAATCAATTTAACCAACAAGGCAAAGCAAAGCGTGCAACAACACTCACTAAGGTGAATCACTTGCCATGCCAAGTATGCAATAACAAAGAGTCATAGTTGGGATCTACCTCTAACGTGCCCTCAACTAAGTCAGAACTCGACATACTACGTCCTAATACCTAGTCCCTAATCCTATCCCCGTGCACCACTAACCCATGGCGCTGTGAACAAAGGAAAACAGGATGCGGATAACCTAAGGGTCATGGGCAAGCATGCTACCCACGCAGGCCAGAACCACACACCCAACACCTGTGGTGTGGGAGGGAGGCAGAAGCGAACTCGTTGTGCACGAAAGAGAACAGGGAACATACTTCGCCATGGGTGGGCGAAGCACTGCGATGTCCACTGAATGAGCACTCGCCACGCTGAACATTGTCAATGGCATTGGTCATGTCAGGACTTGGAAGGGCATCGCCAGAGTAGCAATATAGGTGGCCAGCCTGAGGGGGTATCGCAAGTGTAAAGCTTGAAAGCATGTCACTCCAAGGAAAACCCATTTGTAGCTTGTCATGGCCGACCGGTGAGGGGAGGCGAACGCCGCACTTCGCACGAGACAAAAGCAAGCAGAAGAGGAGACATACTTCGCCGTGAAAAAACAGCGAAGCACATGTACTCTTTTTGGGTTTGGTTGCGTTGGATCTCCTTTGGAGCCGACTGGGACCATTGCTGGGTCGGAGGTTTTCATGGTGAATTGAAAACACTAAGGGCAAAGACAAGGTAACCGAAGGAGAATACAGTCCACGGTTCCCACGTTTTACATGACCATCACAATTCTTCATTGCATACTTCGGGGACGCTGCGGAAAATCAGAGAGACACGCCTTTCTCTACGGACGTTCTCTCCTTGAATGATGTCGTATTCCCTTGCCGTGATACCATGTTGGTACTTGTAACGTGCCTTGCCTGAAATGGCAACCAGGGACCATCGTTCCAGAAGGACAATTACTCCATCACCACCCGCAGGTTCAGTGGGCGTAAATTGCATAGGTACGGTGGATAGCAGGTTAGCCATCACTATCACCTTACCGAGCATCAAATTCTCAACGTGGTCTATGACACCCACGGTGGGTGGGTAATCAGTTACCGTGCATTGGTTGAGAATAGAGTCGATGTCGTGGATGCGGAGTAATTCTTGGCAATTTTCCATCACTGCCCGAAGCGAAACGGGGATGGGGTCCTTGGGTTGCACATTCTTGCCCCCGTGTTCATGGGAATATCCATAGTGCCGAAGGCGCCTACACTTGGACGTGTCCCATCCCTCAATGGAATCAACGAAGGCAATGAGTTCCTTTTCTTGGTCCGTGACCATCGCCGCGGACCGTTGGAGGACTCCGTTCAAGCATTCACCAGGTGGCGGTACATGAGGGTTTGGCACATCGAAGAGATCGAGCTTTTCTTGTGCGCTCACGGTTGGTGCCATGAGCCTTTCATCCTCTGCTATAATGGCTGAAATGAAGTCGGTAGATCCCAATTTGGTTCCTGCCATTACCGCACGGTTTTGCTCCGTGAGGCTCTGATCCTCGGCTTTAAGCAATGCATCACGTTTGAACGAGTTGGGGTGGGCGCTCACGATTACCGTGCCTAGCATTGCAAACTCATGTGCAAGAATAGAGGAGTGTGTGTGCACATACTCGGCGCGGTAAACATTGCCAACAAAATTGGGGTCGGCAGCCTTCCTCCAATTCTTGTACGGGCCAAAAAGGCCCGCCACCACTTGCGCGTGGAGTGCCCGTTCCGAGGCCGGAGTGCGCACTTCGAACGATGTGGCTACCGGTGGTTGAGCCCAAGTGGAAGGGGTGATGGGTTTGCATTGTGCTTCGGATGTTTTCGTTTCCGTGGCCGCAGTGGTGTTCCAAAACCTGACTAAGGAAGCCTCCGGACAATTCCATCGTTGTGAAATGCATTCCACGCAAAACTTTGGACTGGATTGCGACCGCCATCACAAGGGTATCCTCCGACGTCCAAGTTTGCCAAAACGCTCATTTTTGATCGCACGGACATTCCCTTATTGTACATGTATGGGGGATGACCACGCGGACCGCGGTTAAGGACACTCCATGTTTCCGGTCCATCCATTTCTGGGTGTGAGGCAACCATTTCCCTTGAAGCTTGCATTTGGTACAAGTGGCCTTCCTCTAGGTCTCTAACCTTCTCGGCAAAAATGTCACCCGTTTTAGACCACTCATGAGACAACACTTTCTCCAATAGCCTTTCTCCCCTTTGGGTGGGTAATGACCACTCAAACCGGAGGTATTTTTCGTGAGGTGCTCGGAAAGTGATCCCGCCCCCCAAGGGGTACACCGCCTCTTTGGAATAGAGTGAAATGTCTTCTTGTTGGGGTTCAAATTGGCGGTTCAAGAATTTTTGAAAACCCCTAACATCCTTGAGTGATCTTTCGGTTACCGCCAGTGGGTTCTTCCCATTCCCAAGGTCCTCAAGATACCTATTGTTGTAGTATTTGGAAAGAATGTTTCGGTGGACATCAAAGCGGAGAGTGATATCAACCGAAGAGATGGGCTTGCGGACATTAATGGCTCTAAGAGCCGCATCAAGGCTTAGGCCACGTGAATCCAAATCGCGACAATCTGTTGGGTCGGATGGTTGGCGTGATGTGTTAATGTGTATGGAGACCAACGGCCTTTCAGGGGTGTACCCTTGTTTGAGTGAAAAAGCTCTAGTTGGGACTAGGGGCTTGACCCCATGGTGGCAAACCACTTTATCAACGGCCCACTTGAGGTTGATGAGTGGGCCGGCGGCAAAAAGCACGTGGTTTTTTGCTTTGGTGTGCCTTTCCCATGACTCCATGGTTATCCCACCCGTGTAGGCCTTTTGGTCATCTTCTTTTTTCAAGTCGGCAAAAGCTTGCTGTAATGTTTGAGACCATTTACGTGAGGGGAGGTGTAGGGGTGGTGAGTCCCGCTTGTTGTTTGCGGGAAAAATATAGAAACTCTTATGAGTTTTAATAAGTTCCTTTAAGTGCTTGATGGGTTCGTGCGCCAACGTCACGGTGAACTTGGGAGCTTGCGGTGGGGTGTTCAACTCGTTGAGTGACACGTGGAGGTTGTCTTCATCGAGTCCTACTTGCCATGGGGCGAGGTCGTACAACTCCTGTCGTTCACTCGTTGGCAGACTCGTTTTCTTTCTATTGAAGGCTTTCGTTTTGCCCTCATTGAGTTCGTAGTAGACATGGTCGTATTTCACACTTTTCTCGTCTGCGGCGGCCACAAAAGTCGCCAATTTTGAAGTAGACGGCGGTTGGAGGCGTAAGTTGTCCGAGTGCGTTGGATTTGCTTGACAGCTTGTTCCAAAGTTGAAAAGTGACATGTCGGTAGCGACGGACACAAGGAATAATGTGAAAGTTGAAGAGCGGTTCCAAGGACGAAGAATTGACGTTAAGGTCGGACTGAAAGGTCGAAATTGAGATCCCAAATGTTGGACTGGATGTGGACGGGTAATACGCCCTAGAGCTGCTGATTCAGGACGATTTGTATTTGAATCAGTGATTTTCTGGCATGGAAATGCTGAAATCGAAAGAAAAAAACCACTCAGAAACTCAGTACCTAGTGTCTTCGATTCTTCGCCGTTTGAACTAACGGTAGGCTCCGCCTACCATGAAGCCTGGGGTACACACACGCACAAACATGGCACGCGCAGTCTTTTCGTCACGAAGGTGTATGCCCTGCATACTGTTTACATGCATTTCAGCGGCCGCCGCCCCCTCCCCTGTCACAATATCTCCAGGGATATGGATCGCACTGAGGATCCCAGTCACCTAAGCCCAACGAAAGGAACGAATGCTTCACTGATCGCCGGTGAAGTATGTTCCCCCCCAAACCCCATGCAGAGATCAAGTGCGCGCGCCCAGGACACCAACTTACTCAAGAGTTTGGGGGTGGACTCTTGGACGTCCGTTTTTGTGCACTCCAGCGTTATCCAACCCAGCCCCTATCACCCTGTCCCCAGTGATGAGGAACAAGGCGGTATGCCTAGTCACACACACACAGAGAACGATGAGAATACTTCACTGGCCGCTCATGAAGTATGTTTCTCCCCCGACCACACAGGGCAGCGTCGAGGACGGCACGTCACCTTCTGGTCTTCTTCATTGTATTGTTTACCCGTAAGCCTACATTGTGAGTCGCCCATCGCGCAGGAGTGTCAGGGGGTGTCCGCAGCTTGCAGCAGCTTGACTCTCGTGCACAGGGACAGGCCACACACAGGACTGCCCCCTTTTGATGGCACTAAGACTTCACACGCATCTCGTATATGGTCGATTATAAACCTACTGGGAGGCGGAGTGCGACTCTCGCTTTCGGCCTTTCGGCACGTCTTAATGGTCCTGCAGACACTTTCAGTGGCACACACACATGGCCAACCCCCTCAAGTAGCGGAACCCAAAGCATACCAGGAGCGGGGACATTGCAAGTGTACGAGTCGTCAAACTGCTTCGCCCTCAGACGGCGAGGTTTGTTACATGTTTGCTGATTTTGACGTCACGCCCTTCGCTGCGGCTTGCCCTCATAAGCTCCCTCATGAGCGGCGCTGTCGCCACAGAGATATAACTTTCCTCTCCCCCATTATCATGAACTGCCCATCGCAGAACCATGCACACGGCTCCACGGGTACATTCTCGTTTGGTGGCCCTCACAGTAGCGTGTTACCACGCAGTTCAAAGCCCGATCTTAGAGAGTTGTCCTGGCCACCGTGCCACATTTATGCTGCAGGATGGATCCACCGTTACCCTGTATCATGTGCAAGACAGCTATCCACTGGAATGAGGCAAGGAGACGACGGCCCTCAGGGACGCTCTGAACCTATCCGCATTCCAGGTGTAAGCCCGACTATTCGTTACCTTGTGCAAGCCCTCTCCTACTCTGTTAGTTTACCCCCCCCTGAATCAGTCCCTTCACAACGCCATGAAGGATGAACTCCAAGAACTTCTGTCTTTCATTGGCGTCGATCCTGGCCGAATTGGTCACCTGGCGGGGCGAACACACGGAGCCCGGGGAGCTCCCCCTCCACGTACTGGCGAGCCGCATCACAGCCGCCCGCCCCCACCTCCCCCTAACGCCGTACCCCCTCGCCCGCACGCCCAATCACCTGAGGCAGGGGCCACAACTCTTAGCACCGCTCTCAAGATCAAGTCCCACAACCTGAACAAACACAAACCAGAAGCTTTCCTTCGCTCTGACCTACACGAACAATGGGACATTCCTTTTCATCAGGAAATCACCTCTGAACCACTCCTTCCTTTCGGATGGCACTCCCAGCACACGTCCCCCAAAATATACTCCTCACTGGGAGAAGGGGGAGCAGAAGGAGCCTGTATCGCTGTAACCGATACGCTGGCCCCCTTTGTGACCTTGTACAAGTCCCCATGCCCTGGGGCACTCTGCACAGCTATCATGCACCTCCCTGGCTTTCAGCCCATTCTGTTAGTCTCTGTGTACGCACAACCCCCACGTAGAACTGAGCTCGAAAGGGCCATGAACCGCCTCTTCCAGCAATTTTCTTTTGGGAATAGCTGGGGGAGATTTCAATGCACAACTGTCAAGCCTTGATACAAACGGCAAAACGACCAATAGATGGAACTGGCTCACGGCCCTGGTTGACGACAAGAAAGAAGCCATCGACACATTCCGCACTCTCCACCAAGACACCATTGCTTACACTCGCTATAAGAATCTATTGCTTCCATGCGACACCAGAATAGACCTCATTCTTCTCTCGCAACCCCTGATTTCCACCCCCTCCCTATCGCTGACGGGTGCTTCAATTATTCAGCATGGCGTGACTTCAGACCACCACCCCATTTCCGCCACTGTCAGCCTCCCTTTCACCCCTGCACACCCCACCCCCCAACCCCGCACGTTTTTCAGAAGGCTAACACAGCCAGAAGAAGTGGAGTTCCACAAAACCATACAACTGTTGCATCAATGGGCATCGCAGATGACCCAGCACGAGGTATCCCCTGACCTCCTGGTGCAGTACATCAATACACTGGTACCCCAGATTGCAACTGCCTTTCACCAAATTACACGCCCGCAATTGGCTCATCGCGAAACCTCCATAGAGCGAGAATTCAAATCAGTCCTCATTCGGATGCCAAAGGTGCAGGCTGCGCGGACCCAGGCCCTGAAGCGTTTGCAATCCATCAGCGAAAAGTGGCGTGATAAGCAACGCAAAAAAGAGAAAAAGAAACTTCATTACGCCATGGTGAAAGGCTCCAAAATTAAGCGGGCCATCGATAAAGCACTTCACCCGGTGCCATCTACGGGGATACAGCTTCGCAATGCCTCCTGTGACCCACCGAGGTTGGAAACCGATCCTCATGGGATGGGCAGCATGTTCTCTGAATGCCTGGAAAACCTGGGGGGTGACCCTGACTTCCAAGTGGATGCCAGCACGTACAGGGGCTTTATCCCAAATTTCCCCCTGAATGCTCCCCGGAGGTCGCTGACGCACCGCTAGATCTCCCTGACCTGCAGTGGCTCCAACGGATAACGCAACGAGCACAGCCTTCTAAGGCCACGGGAGAGGATGAAATGAATTATTATATTGTATCCCTCCTGTCCCCCGAGCTCCAGACTCTCCTCTTGCAGGCGGTGCACCACATACTCCTACACGGTCCTCCCCCGGAGTGGTCCACAGCAAGGGTATGTTTATTTTTCAAAAAAGGGGACCCCCAGCAACCTGGAAATTACAGGCCTATATGCCTGATTCAGACCCTAGTTCAACTGGCAGCGGTTTCGCAGTGCGCCCAACTCACCGACCTCACCCACAGGCACCTCCTCCTACACAAGTGCCAGCATGGAGGCCTCAAACATCACAGGTGCGGGGGCCACATATATGATGTGGTATCCCGGATGTTGCTGTCCAAGGACAGGCTGTATCACCTGTATATTGACTTAAATAAGGCATTGAATTCTGTACCCCTTGATGCCCTTTGGGCCACTATCCTACGCTATGGCTTGCCCACTACGTTGGTCTTTTCTATCAAACGCATGTATCAACACGCGGTGGACCAACCCATGGTAAATGGCACAACCAGAGCCGGTCACGCACAAAAAAGGGGGGTGCGCCAGGGTTGTCCTCTCAGCCCTCTCATGTTCATCTTGTATCTTAACTTGATGTTTTTTCACCTCGACCAGACTATGGACTGGTATCTTGAAAAAAGTATCCATGCATTTGTTGATGACATTTTGGTCCGGGCCCGCTCCATACAAGACATCAAAACGGTGTATGAAGCATTTGATGGGCCGGCCCGTGAACTGGGACTAGACATGAACTCAGGTAAAACCGAGTTACATGTGTTACGCGGCTCAGGGCACACAGTCGTCAGGTCTCGCTATGGGGGTGTACTGTCTACGAGGAATGAGGATGGGTCTCCACACGAGGTGTACAAATACCTGGGAGTGTATTTTTATACTAACGACCACGCCCATCAGGTGTTACAGTATATCAAGGCCAAGATTAATGCCTTCTGCACTCAGTTAGCACCACTCAGTTTCACAGCATCCGAGCTCATCATGCTCACCAATAAACAACTGATCCCCACGCTGGCCTATAGACTCCTGGCAGGCCCCGTCACATCCGAGCAATTGTATACCCTGCAGCAGTCCATATGACACAACATCAGCAAATACGGTCGGCTGCCTCGCCTCCTTTCGCGCATAGGCCCGGCACAAGCATCTTAAGCTGGTACCCCTCCAAACTTTTATGCATTCTCAAATCCATAATTTCTCCATGCGCTACTTAAATGGTGATGGTCCGTCCCAGACCAACTACTATGTCCATCAGGCATTAACCTGTCCAAAAACTAATTGGCTGCAGGTTGCTTTCGTAGACGCAACTAACGCCTTTCGGGGCAGGTGCCATGGGTATTGACACTGGAATCCCTGCCCAGTGAAGAGCCTACTCCCGGGCGAGGATATCCACGTGGAATTTAACACAGGATGGTTTACTGGGTGTGTTCTCCATTACGACGAGACAGCCAAAGCCTCCCTCATCAAATTCCACGTCGATCCAACCACTTTTCATGTCAAAGACAAGCTTCATACCTTCTCTCTCCACCCACCCCCCCAACGACTGCCAGCCTCCCCTTCGGTTTGCCAGCACATGACCCTCTCCCCTGTTCTGCTCACTGTGCCTCGTCCTCTCCCCCCTACCCATTCCCGTACTCTTCACAGTATGTGGATTCCAACCCGTTTGGACACATCTACCGTTTTTTGGGAGATCCTCCGAGACTACAGGTCTCAGCCCTCTCTGAGTGGTGTTGTGAGAGTGTTCTGGAGGCATGGACCAACCCGCGATCGGCACAGTGGCTGTGGGTTTATCTGGACGGGTCATGGGACCGCCCCTGGGCCGGATCTGCAGCCATTCTCTGCTGGCCAGACGGCACCACGATAGCCCTCGCCATCACCTGTCCACATCACAGCAGTAAAGACTCAGAATTCTGGGCGTTCCTGCAGTGCACACGCTACCTAGAATCGGTAGGGTTCAAAGGCTCTGTCTTTTATTGCATCGATAACTGACAGCTAGTTAGCTGCATCGATAACAGACTGGCGGGGGAACTCCATATCCCTGCGAGCTCCAGTACGCAAGGCACTCGGCAGTGCGTCGTTGACGGCTTAATTCACTCGGTGAGGTTCAATGTAGGTGCGGGATAGCTCAAGTCTCACATTGGGTTCACAGGCAATGAAATTGCTGATGCCTTTGCCAAATACACGGCGTACGCATGTAGGGTGTTGACTTCGCACCTTCAGCCTCCCCGCATGCACACGGTCACGTTTGGGGGACAGCCCAGTATACAGAAATTCGGAGGCGCAGCTCGAAAGAGACTGTACCCGGAGCACGATCACACGGGCATAGCAAAGACAGTGGGCTTTGACTGGCCCAACAACTATTCCTGGTTCAGCTCTTTCGCTGACAAGTGGTCTCTGGGGGTAAAGGGCATGGCAGGGTCCAGCCCGTTCTGGGACCTGTCTGACCATCAATGTCCAGTGTGCAACAGGCAGCACCCCCTGGACCTAGTCTCCTCTATAGCCTTCTGCGGAGATATGTCATCTTTCCTTGAGCGAATGGCCTATTCCTGGGGTACAGTTCTAGGACCTATTGCGTGGCAGTGGGTCCAGGGGCAACGCACTAAGGGGGAGCTACGCAACTTCGCCCGCACTCTCGTCCCCCTCTCCCTGTACAAATTAATGACTGAGTCTCGGTCCCGCAAAGAGGCCATGTATGCAGCTCTAAAACCCAGACGAACCTGCCTCACGTCCATTGTCAAGTCTGCATGTGAGCACCGACGCAGTCACCCCCTTCCTGACCCCCTGCCCCCACCCCTCACAGACAACACCTTTTTCCAGTCCCACGGCCCGTACAGCACCGCCGACCACCCCCCCCCCCGTCACCTGTCCACATCTACCTCCCGCCCTCTCCCCTTCCCGTACAGGTTCAATCGAAGCCCAAACTTCATCAAAAACGAAAACGCTCCTCTGCCCACCAATTACCACCAGGTAAGCAGCCAAGACCTACGACTTCCGTTGTGCAGCCGGCTTCTGTGGCACGCCGACAACTGTCGGTCCACAAATTTTTCGCAGGCACGTAAACGTACATCACTTCGCTCTTCTTCGCAGACCCTTCATTCGCTCAACTGATTTCCCAAGGCTGGACGAAGTAATCGTAAGTCAGGTCACGTTTTCCTGCAGGTTTCTTTTTCTATTCATCAACTGCGGACCACAGCTTCGTCACAGTGTTCACTTACCGCTTTGTTACGCATTGCTTGCTCAGTTGCATTGGCTGTGCCTCTTTCTACCCCCCCCCCCCCACCAACAGCAGCCTGCCGACTGGATTTCCTGATTGTTTTGTCCTTTTACTGTTTGTCCCCCCTGTCAGAGCCCCTACCCCCCTTTTATTCCCTTTGGACCATCCTGGGGGGTCCCCCCCCCCGGCCCATGCAGCCCCCTCCGATGCACTCACACCACAGCCCAGGTGACGTTTTCACGTACAGACTTCGGGTACATGTCCACAGTGCAGTACGTCGGTGGACGTAGATGGATGCGCTGAACTTCTCCACTCCAGGACTCAGGCAGCCACAAAGGACAGGTCAGGGCCGCACCACATTGTAGTCCGACCACCTTTGGTCATAGTGGGCCGCAGCTTTCCGCAAGTGTCCATAAGTTCCCTCCATGTAAATATGTCCCGCGATTAAACCACAGTGAACTCTGAGGATGTTGAGATGTCTTAAGAAAACCACACGCACAACACACAAGGCGAGCAGGTGTCCATACTGTGAGTCTTGTTTTAAGTGTGCATAACATACAAAGGTATGAGGTTTGAGGTTTGATTTTGCGGGTACTTGACGCCTTTCGGCCCCGGGGGGCCACCTGGTCGGGCCAGGTGATATCCTCCCCACCGGGTCCTAGTGGGGGGCCCTCCAAGACGCACCTCCTGCCTGGTGGCGGAGTCCCCCGGGTTCACAGAGCTCGGAGCCCCGTCCTTCCCCGGCGTCCCCGTTTCGCCACTCCCCGGTCAGTGCATCAATTCGCAGCCGTGGCTGCGGGCGCTTACCCACTGTGTCGCCCCCCTAATGCGTGGTCGCCCGGGGCGCCGGCGCCGCCAGGCCCGTGCTACTGGCTTGTCTCCAGTGGGACCCCCTTGGGCAGGCGCGGAGGCTGCCTAGCCTAGGGGTTGGGGCGTGGCGCTGTGCGCCACTACTGCCTTGGCGGGTGTAGTGCCCCATCTGTGTGTGCGCGGCGCTCGCGGCCGGTTCGGGGGGTTCGGGTCGGTACGTGGCGTCGTGTCTCTTTCGTTTCCCCCTCCCCGCCCCGCGTGTTCCGCGCTGCGTGTTGCGGGCCGTCAGGTCCGGGTGTCCCTTACCCTCGCTCGCTGGTACGCCATTCCACGCGGTCTGTGCGTTCCGCGCGCTCGGTCCGGTTGCCCTTCCGGTAGTCCCCGCGTGTCCCTTTCGTGTGTGTGCGCTCGCGCTCTCGCGGTGTCCGCTCCCCCCCCCGCTGGGTGGTGTGGCGTGCGCATGTCGCGTGGTCCCGGCACTGGGCGCTGGTAGGGCCGTTCCACGTGGTCCGTGCCCCTCCGCGTGTCCTGCCCCGGTCCCTTGCTCCGTCTGGCGTGCTTGAGGGGGGGGGGTCCGGTCCTGGTTCCCCCCTACTTGGCTTCGGGTTGTGGGGGCGGCGGCAGGGCGTCCCCGGGGGGGGTGCCTTCTACCGTTGCGTGGGGCGTCTGGGGTCATGCGCTCCTCCTCCCCTGACTGCCCGTCCACTGGGCAGGCTGTCGGGGTCCGTGTTGTGGGCGCGGGCGTGCGGGTGTGGGGACCCTGCTCTGTCCCCGTGGGGGCTGCGCGCCGCGGGGCGGGTCCGTAGCGTTCATATGCTGGGGGGCGGGCCTGGGGGGGGGGGCGGGGGGGCCTGCGCCGTTTCCCCCGGTTGTGCGGCCGGGGCGGGGCCTGTAGGGCGGGGGGTCGCTCTGCCTCATTCCATCCCTCTGCCTTCCCTGGGCAGGCAACAAAGCGGGCGTCACTGGCGTTGTGCTGTCCATGGGGGGTGTGGCCCCCGATACCACTCCGGTTCGTGCTCACCCGGCTTCTCTGGGTACGACCTGTGCGGCGTCCCGGTGCGCAGGCGTGGGCTCGCTTGTACTTCGCGGCCCCCATGGGAGCCCGCGGCTGGGGCGGGGGGGCGGGTCGCACTCCGGCTCCCCTCTCGGGCGGGGGGGGACCATCCCCCTGCCTCGGGGGGTGGGGGCCGGGGCCCCCGCGGCTGGCAGGCCGGTTGGGGGGCGGGGGGGGGGGGTGTTGCGCCGCGGCCTCCCTGCTCTCCTTCCGGGCAGCGGCCTGCGGTACTCCATCCTGGCCCTCTCCGTGTCGCCGGCGCGTTCCCTTCCGGCGTGCGCGTGCGGTCGGGGCTGAAGTGCCGCCCCGGCGTGGGGGGGGGTGAGGGGCGGCCCGTGGACCGCTCCCCCGGGGGCCCCAGCAGACCTGAACCCCCCCTCTGTCATCCTGGAGTGGGCTGTGGTTACCGGAGGGTCATGTGGGGCGCGGCCTCCTTCCTGTTCTGTTGTGCGCGTTGCTCCGGCACGCCGGTGTGGGTTCGCGGGAGCAGGTCCAGCTGCCGTTGCCCTTACCGCGTCGCCGTCCCTTCTGGGGGGGGGGGGGCGCCCCCCCGGCCCTGGGGGGGCGGAGGGCCGCGCCTGTGGCTCCCCAGCTGGGGTGGGTGCGGGGGGGGGGGGGTGGGGAGGCCGCCCCCCCCGCCCGCTCTCGGGCCTGTGTGGGAGGGGGGGGGGGAGTGGGGGGGGCCCTTTGGTCCCCTGGCGACGCCTCCTGACGGCCGGGGGGGGGGGGGCGGCATGGCAGTCCTGGCCCCGGGGGCCAGCCATCGGCTGGGGGGTCGCGCCCTTCCCCCGCCCCCCTCTACCTAGAGCAGGATCCTCGCGCAGGCCCTCGCTGGGGCCCCTCATCCCCCGGCCGTTGTCGCGCGGCGCTGGCCGGCCGGGGTGGCCGTGAGGGTTAGCGGTCAGTGGTTAGCGGGCTGGGGGGCATCAGGTTCCCCCCCGCGCTCGTTGTCTCCGCACTCCCTCCCGTGGGAGGTGGCACGCCCTCTTGCGTCGTGCCGTACCGTGGGGGGGGCGTGGGTCGGGGGGCCCAGCCCCCCCCCCCCAACTCTCTCGTATCTGCCGTCTGGGCCTTCACCTGCGCCGCGGCTTGTGTGGGGGCTGGGGCTGTGGCGGCGGCGGGTTGTGCCGGCGGTAGCGCCAGTGGGCGAGGGCGCTGCGCAAAGCCCGGGGGAGCCAGTTGTTGGCGTCCGCATCCGTGATGCGGAGCACCGCTCCCCCTTTCAGGAAAGCCGGCCACGTCGGCTCCCTGTCGGGCCACGCCTGTCCGGATCACTGACCTGAGGACCCTCTCATGGTCCTCTGGGGCTGCCCACCCCCCTGGGGGTACCTCTCGGTGTCCTCCGTCTCTCCAGAGGAGCACGGCATCGAAGGGCCGGTTCCTCGACCTCCTGGAGGTCCCCTGGTTGGCCCAAAACAACCACCCGTACACCTCACCCACCAGGGGGAGGGTCTCCTCCCCCAGAGGGTCCGGGACCGCGCCCCAGTCCTGGTCCCATGGCCGGCCCTCCTCTGCCCCCCGTGCCGGCCCCCCTCGCTGCCCCTCCTCCTGCGGCGCCGATGCCGCGCCCCGTCCCCCCTCCGCCGAGGCCATCCGCGCCGGCTCCGCCCTCGGCGCGGGGGGGGCTTGATGGTGCTGGTGTCGTGGGGGTTGGGGATGGACGAGCTCGCCGGCGTCAGGGTCGATGTTGTAGAGGTGGTGGTGATGGTGGTGGTGGTGGTGGTGGGTGTGGTGTGCCGGCATCTGTTGGATGCCGGGGGGGATGCACCTCACCGGCTGCACGTCCGGCTGCGGGGGCGCCCCGCCCTCTGCCCCCCTCCCTTCATCCCGTCCTCCCCCCTGGGCTCCCATGTCCCGTCCCGCCTGTCCCTTGGGGCCCGCGGCGCCCTTGCCCTTGCCCTTGGGCCCCTTTCCAGCCCCCTGCCCGTGTCGCGGGTCCCGCCTCCCGTCCCCCACGCCCTGGCCCGCCCGCTCCCCCACCTCCCCTCGCCCTGCCCCCTGCACCTGGGCTCCCTGCCCGTGCCCCTGCGCGCCCTTCCCGTGCCCTGGCCCCTTCCAGGCCCCCTGCCCCGAGTCGCGCCGTCCGCTGCCTGCGCTCTGCTCCCCCCCGCTGCTGCGCCCTTCCTGGACCACTCGCCGGGCGTCCCGCTGCCTTTGCAGCTGCGGCAGCGTGACGCCCGGCGGCGAGCGCTCGCGCGCCGGGGGGCGGACGTGCCGCTCCCGCCCCGGGGGGAAGGGCTTGTGTGCAAAACATACAAGGAATGTTTCGGAACAAACCCAAAACATTCCGAAGCGCCCTCGCAATTGCAACTTACCACCAGACATTATGTAATCATGAACGAAATCAGGGATGACGACAGAATTATGCAAATGGCGACAGAGCGCAGCGACAGCTGCGGCGACAGAAGACACGCAATTCTGTTAACGGTACACAGCACATTCACACAGCAAACACAGTACACTGACAATAAGGCAACCCTCAACGAAAGGCGATTTTTCTTACTCCACCCCAGACACCACACCAAGGCTTGGTTGTGTCAGGGGGCGCAATTTAACCAAGATATTTCAGGGGTGTTATCATCCCTCCGGGGGGGCAGTGGGACCCTCCCCCTTTTCCTGACATTGCACAGCGGTGCGGTCAGCAGATCACCTGTGCAAGCCATCAACAAGAACATGCCGCAACAGTCATATCACGGCAGGTGAAATCTTGACGTGAGTAAATCGGAAGAATAGAGAGAACACAATACCTGTCTGGTATCAATACAAAGCGCCTGTAAGTCCTGGGCCATTTGTCTCCTGTTCAGCGGCATGCTCGCTCCGTGCGTTGTGTTGTGTGTGCGGTGACCTGGGCCACTTACCTCCTGTTCACCGCCGTGCCTGTTCGGTGTGTTGAGTTGCGTGTGCGGTGTCCTGGGCCATTAGTCTCCTGTTCAGCTTGTTTCCTTCCCCCCTGCTTTTCCTCTTTCGCCCCCCTCCTCTTTTTTTTTTACTGGCCTTTTCTGAGTCCAGCCCCCCCCCCCTCTTTGATTCGTCAGCTTCCTGCTGCTCGGCGCTCCGTGTGCCCCCCTCTTTTTTTTGTGCTCTGCTGTTGGGCCGCTGCCCGTTGTGCCGTGTGTCTGGTCGTGTCGTCGTGCTCTGTCTCTGGTTGTGTCGTCGTGCCGCGTTGTTCGAGATGTGCAGTGCTGTCTTGTTTGGGTCTGGGGTGCTGTGTGCTGTGCTGTGCTGTGCTCCTGGGTGCGGTGCTGCGCCGCGTTGCGTTGTGCTGTTTTTGTGCTGTGTTGTGTTGTTTCGCTCGTTTGGTGCCGTTCCTTGGTGTGTTGTGCCCTCGGGCACTGTCTGTTGTGCCGTGGTCCTGTGCTTTTGGGCGCTGTGTTCTGTGGTTTTCCTCCGCACTGTGTACTCTGTGCAGAAAGAAAAACGCCTTTACTCCCATTTTGGCATTAGTCTATGTAAGATAAAAATGATTGTTTAAAAAATGAAGAAGACCATACAACAATCAAGTTAACCAACAAGGCAAAGCAAAGCGTGCAACAACACTCACTGAGGTGAATCACTTGCCATGCCATGTATGCAATAACAAAGAGTCCTAGTTGGGATCTACCTCTAACATGCACTCAACTAAGTCATAACACGACGTACTACGTCCTAATACCTAGTCCCTAATCCTATCCCCGTGCACCACTAACCCATGGCGCTGTGAACAAGGAAAACCAGGATGCGGATAAGGTAAGGGTCATGGGCAAGCATGCTACCCACGCAGGCCACAACCACATGCGCAACACACAAGACGAGGAGGTGTCCATACTGTGAGTCTTGTTTTAAGTGTGCAAAAAACAGAAAGAATTTTACGAAACAAACCCAAAACATTCAGAAGCGCCCTCGCAATTCCAACTTACCACGAAAAATTTTGTGTTATCATGAATGAAATCAGAGATGAGGACAGAATTATGCAAATAGCAACAGAGCTCGGCGACAGCTGCGGCGACAGAAGACACGCAATTCTGTTAACGGCACACACCACATTCACACAGCAAACACAATACACTGACAATATGGCGACTCTCAATGAAAGGCAATTTTTCTTACTCCACCCCAGACACCACACCAAGGGTTGGTTGTGTCAGGGGGCGCCATTTCACCAAGATATTTCAGGGGTGTTATCATCCCTCCGGGGGGGCAGTGGTACCCCCCCCCCTTTTCCTGACATTGCACAGCAGTGCGGTCAGCAGATCACCTGTGCAAGCCATCAACGAGAACATACCGCAACAGTCATATCACGGCAGGTGAAATCCTGACGTGAGTAAACCCAAAGAATAGAGAGAACACAATACCTGTCTGGTATCAATACAAAGCGCCTGTAAGTCCTGGGCCATTTGTCCCCTGTTCAGCGTCGTGCTCGCTCCGTGCGTTGTGTTGTGTGTGCGTTGACCTGGACCACTTACCTCCTGTTCAGCGGTGTGCCTGTTCGGTGTGTTGAGTTGCGTGTGCGGTGTCCTTGGTCACTTGGCTCCTGTTCACCGGTGTGATCGCTCCGTGCGTTGAGTTGCGTGTGCGGTGTCCTGGGCCTCTTGTCTCCTGTTCTGCTTCGTGCTTGCTCCCTGCGTTGTGTTGTGTATGCGGTGTGCTGGACAACTTGGCTTCTGCTCGGTGCGCTGTCTCGAGTGTGCGGTGTCCTGGGCCACTTTGCTCCTCTTCACCGGTGTGCTCGCTTCGTGCGTTGCGTTGTGTGTGCGGTGTCACGGGCCACCTGGCTTCTGTTCACGGGTGTGCCCGCTCGGTGTGTTGTGTCGGTTGTGGGGTGTCCTGGGCAACTTGGCTCCTGTTCAGCGGTGTGCCCGCTCGGTGCGTTGTGTTGTGTGTGCGGTGTTCTGGGCCACTTGGCTCCTATTCACCGATGTGCCCGCTCGGTGCATTGTGTTGCGTGTGCGGTGTCTTGGACGACTTGGCTCCTGTTAACTGGTGTGCCCGATCTGTCCCCTCGGTTGCGTGTGCGGTGCCCTGGGCAACTTGGCACCTGTTCACCGGTGTGCCCGCTCGGTGCGTTGTGTTGTCTGTGCGGTGTTGTGGGCCACTTGGCTCCTGTTCACCGATGTGCCTGCTCGGTGCGTTGTGTTGCGTGTGCGGTGTCTTGGAGGACTTTGTTCATGTTAACCGCTGTGCTTGCTCCGTGCGTTCCGTTGCGTGTGCGGTGTCCTGGGCGACTTGGCGCCTGTTCACCGCTGTGCCTGCTCGGAGTGTTGTGTCGCCTGTGCGGTGTCCTGGGCCACTTGGCTCCTGTTCACCGGTGTGCCCGCTCGGTCTGTGGTGTTGTGTGTCAGTGTCCTGGGCCACTTGACTCCTGTTCACTGGTGTGCTCGCTCGGGTCGTTGTGTTGTGTGTGCTGTGTCCTGGCCCACCTGACTCCTGTTCACTGGTGTGCTCGCTAGGTTCGTTGTGTTGTGTGTGCTGTGTCCTGGGCCACTTGGCTCCTGGTCAGCGGGGTCCGCCCGCTCGATGCGCTGTGTTGCGTGTGCGGTGTCCTGGACCACTTGGCTCCTGTTCATCTGTGTGCCCGCCCGCTGTGCTGTGTCGCGTGCGCGGTGTCCTGGGCCACCCGGGTGTGTGAGTCATCGCTGGGGGGCGCGCTCTCATCCGTCCGGATGACAGCTATGCGTTGCTGGCAGGAGCTGGGTACCCTCCGGGCGCGCACACATCCGTCCGGACGGCGTCTGGTTTGTAGCCGCCAGGGGCTTGGTACTCTGTAGGGCGCGCACTCATCAATCCAGACGGCGCCTGTTCCTTGGCCGGCAGGGGCTGGGTTCGCTGCCGGGTACCGCACATCCATCCGAACGGGCGCTGTGTTGCCTGGCACCTGTTTGCGTGCCGTGGTTCGTTGAGTCTTGTGCGCCCTGTCAAGGTTCGCGGCACCCGGTGGCCGCTGTTGCTTGGCAATTGTTTCTGTCCCTTGGTTTTGGCCGGTGGCGTGCCCCTCTGGTGTGCCTCGTGGCCCCGCGTGCTGCGCTGCGCCTGTTCTGGTCCGGTAGCTCTCGGTGCTGCGGTCGGCCTTCCTGACGCCGTGGTGCCTTTCCCCAACCCCGAGGGCTTTTACTCCCGGATTTCCTTGCCGGCTGAGAACCGGGCTCATTGTGCCTGCGGCTGGCCCCTGCCGAGGCAAGGGCGCTGGGCTCGCTCCGCGTGGAACCAATTCGGGGCCCCGCGATGGGGTTGTCCCTGGCGGGTCCCTTTGGCGTCCTTCTCGGGCTGCGTGCGCTGCGGTGGTTTGCGTGTGTGCACCCGGTCACTGATGCGGCCGGTTTCCCGTACCGTCCGTCATTCCACGGGGGACTCGGTTGGTGCACCGGCGCTGTTTCGTGTGGACGCCAACACCTCGTCTTTTGGGTCCGAGGACGCCACGCCAGGGTCCCGTGCGTGTCTGCGTGTGCTCGATCTTCTTGGTAGGGTCGGGCGGGCCGGCCTGCTGGGCGCGGTTTGGTGTGCCTCACCTTTCCTTTGGCCGTTTTGTCCTTCTTCTTTGCCTGGCCCCCTCCGGGCTGGGGTTGCCCTTTTCCTGTCTTTTTGTTTGCCCCCCCTCCCTTTTTTTTTCTTTTTCTTTATTCCTCTCGGCCTACTTGGTTTGGTGTTTGTTTCCTTCCACCCTGCTTTTCCTCTTCCGCCCCCCTCGTCTTTTTTTTTTTACTGGCCCTTTCTGAGTCCAGCCCCCCCCCCCTGTTTGTTTTGTCGGCTTCCTGCTGCTCGGCCCTCCGTGTGCCCCCCCTTTTTTTTGTGCTCTGCTTTTGGGCTGCTGCCCGTTGTGCCGTGTGTCTGGTCGTGTCATCGTGCTCTGGCTCTGGTCGTGTCGTCGTGCCGCGTTGTTCGAGTTCTGCACTGCTGTCCTGTTTGGGTCTGGGCTGCCGTGTGCTGTGCTGTGCTGTGCTGCTGGATGCGGTGCTGCGCCCCGTTGCGTTGTGCTGTTTTTGTGCTGTGTTGTGTTGTTTCGCTTGATGGGGGCCGTTCCTTGGTGTGTTGTGCCCTCGGGCACCGTCTGTTGTCCCGCTGTCCTGTGCTCTTGGGCGCTGTGTTCTGTGGTTTTCCGCCGCGCTGTGTACAGTGTGCAGAAAGAAAAACGCCTTTACTTTCATTTTGGCATTAGTCTATGTAAGATAAAAATGTTGGTTTAAAAAATAAAGAAAACCATACAACAATCAAGTTAACCAACAAGGCAAAGCAAAGCGTGCAACAACACTCACTAAGGTGAATCACGTGCCATGCCAAGTATGCAAAAACAAAGAGTCATCGTTGGGATCTACCTCTAACGCGCACTCAACTAAGTCATAACTTGACACACTACGTCCTAATACCTAGTCCCTAATCCTATCCCCGTGCACCACTTACCCATGGCGCTGTCAACAAAAGAAATCAGGATGCGGATAAGGTAAGGGTCATGGGCAAGCATGCTACTCACGCAGGCCACAACCACACACTCAACACACAAAGCGAGCAGGTGTCCATACGATGAGTCTTGTTTCAAGTGTGCAAAACATACAAAGAATTTTTCGGAACAAACCCAAAGCATTCAGAAGCGCCCTCGCAATTCCAACTTACCACCAAACATTATGTAATCATGAATGAAATCAGAGATGACGAGAGAATTATGCAAATAGCGACAGAGCGCGGCGACAGCTGTGGCGAGAGAAGACAAGCAATTCTCTTAACACAGCAAACACAGTACACCGACAATATGGCGACCCTCAATGAAAGGCAATTTTTCTTACTCCACCCGGGACACCACACCAAGGGTTGGTAGTGTCAGGGGGCGCCATTTCACCAAGAAATTTCAGGGCTGTTATCATCTCTCCGAAGGGGCAGTGGTACCCCCCCCCCTTTCCTGGCATTGCACAGCAGTGCGGTCAGCAGATCACCTGTGCAGGCCATCAACAAGAACATGCCGCAACAGTCATATCACGGCAGGTGAAATCTTGACGTAAGTAAACCCAAATAATAGAGAGAACACCATACCTGTCTGGTATTAATACAAAGCGCCTGTAAGTTCGCCACCGGGGTGTGTGAACAACTTTTTCTCAAAACATTTAGAACATACCAGTAAAGTACAGACCCAGGTATTGTTCATGACATGCTCACATCATGTAAAGAATCTGGCATACCTCCTTAGTCTACAGCACGCACCATTACCTCAAGTCTCCATTTCCTCCCAGGCAGCAAACACTGTCACTACCGCCTGGAGGCACAGGTGCCCTGACACGATAACAACAAGCTTGTAGCGAAGGACCGGTAGGAAATTCCAGACCAGGGTACTCATGACAGAAATACCCAGAGAACAAAGGGACAGCCTGCAGGTCCTGCCTGTTCCCATTTCCTGCCCGAGAATAGGGTAAGAGCTGAGGAGGTTGAGCAGACAATATCCAACTACTCCAATAGCAAAACAAAATACTGTGGCGTGTTTACTGCCAAAAGCTTTGCCATTGCATCCACGGACTGGGTCCAAATTTTGACCCTGAAAAATTTCACTGACTAAGCAAGTAGGACAAGCTTCAAGTTCCCTCCTACACGAATGACAACCCAGACAAATGTGTAACACAACCGATCACGGACCCAAACACCGTGTTGATCCAAGTCATGTTTTCATTGAAATCTGGAACTATTCTTGATCCCAAAACTTTCCTCAAATCGTCAAAACCTTTGATCCCGTCCTAACCCTTTTCCAAAACTCCAAAATGTCGATAGCTGTCGTCATAAACGTAAAGCACGTACAAGAACACAAACACCGAACCCCAAAACATACACCGTCTTCTGGGAGTCCATCACCGGAGTCCACGATGTTGATGTTCCACCCGCACCACTGCAGGGCTCGTCAGGGGGACACAGTGGTGCTTGTCCCCTACATACTATATACACTGTGCACAACAGAGCGAAGACTTGATGCCACAAACCCACAGCAAACACCAGGACGTTCGACCATAACCGTAACCCAAACCAACAATCACGATGGATCAATAATAATCTAAAACTCATGAATCTACAATCATTTCACTCCAAAACATCGTAAATCCTGATCTTCATAATTATTCGGCGTTGCTGGCAAATCGCCCTTGCGACGCGACAAAGGCGCCCACGCTGCAAGGCCTGTCCTAGTTGCCCTTGCTGCCCATTACACTCCCCTCCTAAGACCTGACAGGAGAATGAAGGTCTGATACAAAGGCAAATACCAATATATGGGCAGCACGGGCAACACAATGTATTGCCATACTAAATCTCCGGGGGGGGGCATGCAGCGGTGGGGGACCCAGTACAACAGGACCACCCCACATAAATATTCCTTGACAGACAATGGCCCCCTTCCCTGACAAGAGCATACCTGGGGGGCGAGGGATCTGTCAACGCTGCACGGCTGCCCAACAGTCGCAGCCCATGCCAAGCATGGTGGCCCCTCCTGTGCAAAGGGGGAGGCGCGGCACTCCTGCGGGCTGTCCTTACCCCTTGCCTTACCCCCAAGGATAAATATACAGGCGTCCTGCCTGAACTTGCAGAGGCATGCCACACCCCAACTACACCCGACGCTGACCAACACTGCCTGCCATGGACACATGCAACGTCAGTGGATAGCTGCTCTCAGCTGCCGAACAGCGACACACAACCCCAACAGATAGCCACCCAGCTCGTACAATACCCGCCCCCGCCACACCTTGTGCCACGCACGATGAACCACCCACAATGTGACCCACCACGCACTTTCACAGAAACAGATATAAAATAATAAGATCCGAAACATAAAATTCACTCGGCGACTGAGATCGCCTTGGTCGGCGTTCGTCACTGCGAACTTCCAGATCGCCAATGGGCAGCAGCTCTTAGGACCCCAGAGTTCACTTCTCCTCCTCCCATGCTGGATGCGGCTCCTTCATTCCTTCGAACTTCACTTCTCATCTCAACCTTGGTCGTGGCTCCATCCTCGGCTGCCCGCGTGTAAGAACTGCACACCTTCTTGTCGACCCACAGCTCTTCGCCAAATGCTCCTTCGCTGAGCGCTCCTTCGCTAAAGGACGCCTCGCTAAGCGCTTCTTCGCTCCTGCGCTGAGCGCTCCTTCGTCGCGCTCCTTCGCTCCTTGGCTGAGCGCTCTTTCGTCGCGCTCCTTCGCTCCTGCGCTGAGCGCTCCTTCGTTGCGCTGCTGCCTGGCGCTCCTTCGCTGCTGCGCTGAGCGCTCCTTTGTCGCGCTCCTTCGCTTCTGCGCTGAGCGCTCCTTCGTTGCGCTCCTTCGCTGAACGCACCTGCACTGCCGCTGCGCTCCTTCACTGAGTGCTGCTGCTGCTGTTGGCCTCACCGCCAGTTCAGTAGGTCTACAGGATGTCTTAGATGACGATTTTGTAACACAACCGATCACGGACCCAAACACCGTGTTGATCCAAGTCATGTTTTCATTGAAATCTCGAACTATTCTTGATCCCAAAATTTTCCTCAAATTGTCAAAACCTTTGATCCCGCCCTAACCCTTTTCCAAAACTCCAAAATGTCGATAGCTGTCATCATAAACGTAAAGCACGTACAAGAACACAAACACCAAACCCCAAAACATACACCGTCTTCTGGGAGTCCATCACCGGAGTCCACGATGTTGATGTTTCACCCGCACCACTGCAGGGCTCGTCAGGGGGACACAGTGGTGCTTGTCCCCTACATACTATACACACTGTGCACAACAGAGCGAAGACTTGATGCCACAAACCCACAGCAAACACCAGGACGTTCGACCATAACCGCAACCCAAACCAACAATCACGATAGATCAATAATAATCTAAAACTCATGAATCTACAATCATTTCACTCCAAAACATCGTAAATCCTGATCTTCATAATTATTCGGCCTCGCTGGCAAATCGCCCTTGCGACGCGACAAAGGCGCGCACGCTGCAAGGCCTGTCCTAGTTGCCCTTGCTGCCCATTACAAAATGATAATTAGCCCCTGCTGCTGAGGCGCGCAGTTGGCGGTCCTTGACATTTCACAAAGAGTGAGAAAGAGGGAGAGAGAGAGAGAGAGTCACTCAATCGGGCTCCTGCAGTTACATACCTTGATACTCCGGGCAAGTATAGGAGCGCATACAGACTTTCATTTCCACAACCGGGTGTTAAAACACTCCCTCGGCTAACTGCAGGGTGACTCTCAACATGCCTCACAGACTTCCGTCAGAATCGTTAGTTGGCGTGCAGGGGGGCGTGCCGGCTTGCCTGGTGCCCTTGGCCGGATACATGACTACTCTCACACAAAAAGAATCAATCATAACCCCCCCTCTGAGCAGACTGGCCATGTCCTCTTTTTATTAGGGGAAAAGGGTATTTTTCTCTCAGTGTGTCACCCGGCCAGCTTTCTCTCCCCTGGCTTTACTACCCCGACTCATCCCAGTTCATTCTCCTGAAATAAACGAAAGAAGAAAAATAGAAACACCTCAGAGCGCGACAAACCTGCCTCCTAGCTTACACATACACCACTACGTAGAACATTCCCAATAACCAACACTAAATTTGGCTGCTACCCAGTCATGCCTTCACAGCTCCCCCACCAGGCTACCTGCAGTAGGCTGTCATGCAGTCGTAAGGGTTTCTTAGCCGGATGGATTAGGTTATGTTACTGTATTCTGTAGGGTCCTTTATGCGTACCGGAGTCCAGAGGTTACTCACCTTCGGCCGGTTTCTGTGACGCTCCCGGTTACTACCAGTTCTATCCTCAGATAGTCAATACAGTTCACACAGGCTACAACTTCTCAGACGCTGTCTCACTTCTTTATCCCTGTGGATAACGGCATGAGCTTCACAGCCGGTACTCGTCGAATACTCAGTAGCCTGCTCTACAGCCTCAGTGGTAGTAAACACTTGTAACTTAAGGGGTGCTGTGGAGATACGGCTCATGGCCTCTCCAGTGTGCTTTCCACCTGTCGTCAGGGAAATTCATGTACATCCGGTACAGCATACACACCAACGTGTCATCACTGTATCGTCAGTGCGTTAGTAGACCAGAAACATTATGTACGGTGCTACATAGCAGTAGGGCAACAGCGGACCCCTTGGGTATTTACTGCGTTCACCCTGTCAACTGAGGCCTCATCAGGACCCTTGCCTGTGCTTTGTCCCGTAGCACAGGGGTGCTGTGGCTTGCTCTTATGGCAAGAAATCAGGGAAGGTCTCGTCTTCATGGATATAAATAATTATCCTATCAGCCACCCTCGAAAGTCTTTCAGACCAGGCCATATTACCTCTGGACTGTTGCTCCATCACACCGTCTTCATTCCTCAGTAATGTTCTGCAGGGCCTACAGAGAGCAAAGAAGGAACACGCTGTAGCGACAGCCTTCAGATTCAGGTTATCCCTCAGTACCTGATCTCAGAGTGGGGTTGATAGGCACTGACGTTGCCTTTTTACCCCAAGGCAGACATACGCTTCACCTGTTCACACTCCATAGGAAAGAAATAATCCAGCCTGTAGGCGTCCCTGGGAACCATATCGCTGGTCTCAATGGTCTACATTCCCTAAAGGAAAAACACAAGGGCCAGAAAAACCTGTCCCCACCTCGACAGGACATGCGGGTGTACAATCTCAACCCTCCAATCTCTGAGGTAGAGGGTGGCTGTTTTATATCACTTGACTGGCTTTCCGTGATCCACCTTGTAAGGGAAAAAAGAAGTCTCGCATCAATTCCTTGGGTGCTCTCTGCAAAGAGACACAAAGGTTGATGCAAGGTCAATTCAACAAAACTCGTACAGTTCCATGTCACAGACAAGTCAGGGCCGCAAGTTGGACAGCTCCCTATCAGGTACTACCGTGCCACTGAGCTTCCGGGGTGTACACCCACGGAGACTGCAACCCTCCAACTTCCCGTTCACACCTCATCGGTGTTGCACGTCAGTCAGGCAGCTCAGTTCAGTAAAGTGACATTCAAGGATTCCTCCCAGAATATTTCCCCCACCACAGACTCCATCAAACATTGCTCAAAGAGGCCTCAGTAGGTTATCATACTCGAGGGGCATTACCTGTGGAAGATTTTCACATCAGGCTGGATGTGCCATATATGTCAGGGGCCTTGAGTTGGCTTCCACACCTGCACTATCTGGTGATGTAGCGCTCAGGACCCCCCCCTTTCTTTCAACTGTAACAGCAACCTGAGGTAGGGATACCATCTGTGCGGGTGGAGAGAAGTGGGGTAACACAATGGTTTTTGTGGATAGCGCCCCAGTTAGCGCTTGGGGAGAGACAGGGGGTCAGATCAGGATTGCATGCAACCTCGAGAGTCTTTGTGGGACTGAAGTCATCACTACCAGTCTAGTAGTACCGACCCGCTGAATAGAGCTTAGCTACAATAACCCAGTGAACATTGCCGGATGGGACCCTCCTTGGTTGTACAAGCAAAACAAAACTCATTCAGCCCGTACCAAGCCACACTCCAGCAACCACAAAAGGTGTTGTGCCTTCTCACGCGTTCACGACGTCTCCATGCCCAGACACCGTGGGGAACGCCGCAGCAAACTTGCCACTGGCAATCCAGCCAACAAGGCTTCCGGCAAAGAGTACGAGGTCGCGCGGTCGTGGAGAGTCCTCCAGAATTAAGAGCGCCCCAAAAAAATATGCACCGGCAACGAAATGCATCCGTGCACCGTCAGGTCCATCAGTGAGAGCAGAGCCCTTACGGGCTAGAGGACCCCAGGGACCCGCGGTAAAGTGGCAAGAGGGCCCCAGTATCCCGCCCTGCAAGGCATTCCGCCAACAGCAAGAGACAGCACCCCCTGGACAGTCTGCAAGGTGGCGATCCACGGCGGTGCGCCCCTTGGGCAAATTCGCAGCAACAGCAATTTACCCCCAGAGTTGACTACAAACCTCCTGTGATAATTTGGGAAACACTTCTATTGCTCTACTGCTCCTGAATCGATCCGCGCACACTCGCTTGTCGAAATCAAGATGAATCAGCTAAGCCTATGTCAAGCACTCCCGTCGTCACACACCCTGGTGTGTCCCAGGCTGATTGGTGACTTATCTATTGACACAGGCAACGGGGAAAATGCTAACTGTTACTGCCACAAAGAAGCACTTCTCGGGTCTGTGGCCTTTTCAGGGCACCCATACCGGCATGTTCAGACTTCTTGTCTATTCTGGCCCCCAAGACTAAGGGGAGAGAGATATCAGTAAAAGAATAAATGACTCATAACAGTCCCCAACGTCCCAACACCTTTGAAGAGGAGAATTGGAAAGAAAAGAGGGTAACAGACCCTAACCACGGGTGACTGCCCCGAAGAGCAGCAAACCCCGTTAAGCGAGCGAAAGAGTCATTGAACAGGAGTCAACCGTAATGCCAATAAATTACAGTGCCAACAGACAGCCGAACACCTGTGGCTTAACCTGTGCTTTTGCAAGCCTCAGACCATACAACCATGGTTTGTATGCATACACACAGGACCATAAACCGCCAGGAATGTTTGTCCCACCGCCATATGCCAAACCTTATACAATCACAAGAAGACAGCGCATCCTAGCTCAATCCCTGCGTCTACTCCAGCTGCCGGCACAGGACCCGCAGTAGGGCGCCAACGGGGCTGTGGACGGTGTCAAGTGCAGGTTCACCTGGGCGGCGGTCGACGATGGCTCCTGGCCTTCGACCCCATGCCTGAAGAGGTATGTCCCCCTCAATCGCTCAGGGGACCAAGTTTGTCAGAGCGGTTGCTGAAATCCTCATCTGGCAGCTTGCGTCTGTGCATCTGTTGATGTCGGCGTCTTTTCATTTATATCCCGCCCAAGTGGAGGTGGTGGTGCTGGCGTAGGGATCTTTGTTTTTATACCCCGCTCAAGTGAAAGCGGTTGTGTTGGTGTAGGGGTCTTGGTGTCTATACCCCGCCCAAGAGGAGGCTACTCATGCAGCCGCTGGGCGATCTGGGCATCAGTCATCACAGGCTGATATGTTCAGGGATAGTACCACAACTTCCTCCGTCTCGGTAACAATCAACTGCCCATTGGTCGCCTGCCGCAGCTTCAGGCACTTCGAACCCCTCTTGCAGAGTCCTTTGCACGCTTCGCTCAGTCAACCTGTTAGCTGTCAGTCCAGGGGAACGATGGGGCAAAATTGTAAAGCCTGAACACACGCCTACGACTCTCACGAGCAGGGAATGTTTCATCCACACGCTCCAAAACTGCCTTGGCACTTCTGATCTCTACGTCAGGCCTCTCTGTCCGCACGAAATCAGCCAATCCTGAACGCCCCAACCGTATGGTTTGCCTCTTGCAGGGCGGGCATCAGTCTTGAGTCAGAAGTGACGACCATCAGAACAAGAACCACGAGCCCAATTTACGAATGGGTGATCAATGCGGTTGGGATCCTCCAAAGCCAGTGCGCAGTGCGCTCTGAGCGTCGGTCTGGAAACAGAAACGGGCTAGCTCCTCCTTTTGCCTGGCCCGGGTCCAGCGTGTTCTGCACTGCATAGTTGGCAGAAGTCAGGATCTGGATGGAAGGGTCAAAAAGGTCCAATTCCTTGTCACTGATTGACCCACAGCGCCCCTGGCCCTCATTGAACAGGACGCTTACACGGGTGTCGTTGTCCTTGCTGACAACATATCAGGAGTACATCACGTCAACGTCACCTGGCTCCAGATCAGCCAACTTTGATGATTCATGAAAATCCGACAATTTGTTGACCCTGTTTTGTAGAGCCCGCACACCTTCCCAGAATTAATTTTTGGGCAGGGATCGTAGGCTATGCAGCGCAAGGATGCTGTCCGCCCTTCGAATCTTGTCCTGAAGTCCCAGGAAAGTGTTCATGACGAAAGCAAGATTTGCAGAGTCCTCCGGCCTCACCCACAGTGTATCAGGGCAACTCTCTTCCAGGGCCCACGGCGTTCACCGGCCAACTTCGAAAGTACATTCCTACCAGCTCTTCACAACCGTGAATGACACTGGCAGCAGCCATACCACTGGCACAACCAATATACTTGTAGCACCCATAACCAGCTTCCAAAAGACAATTCAAGAACCATCCAGAGTTGTGGCAGTTAATACCCTACCTTTTTGCAGTTCACAACGTCTTTATTTCTGATCACCTCTCAACTTGCTCCCCGTCATTACAGTCGATAAGTACCAACTCGTCACAGTGATCTCCAGAGCACTGTACCTCATGGGGCAGGGGCCAAGGCAGGTGCTGCCGGCCATCCTCTGCCCTAGGGCTTCACTGCTTGAAGTCACTGACGCGGTGTAGCAGACCGTCCCGACAGAAGGTAACAGCATGCGAATACCCGGCATCAGGGTTGTTGTGCAGCTTGGGCGACACCATATCGAGTAGTACCAGCGGCTTGTCAGTCACCTGCACACACCTGTGCGATCGCATAGAAATTGACGTCATGTGGGTGTCCTTGAGCACAGGGTCACAGAGGTCACCTGTCACACAGGGTGTCCTTGACTTGGACGTCAGGGCCTGGTACACGCAGGGTGAATTCTTGTTGTTCTTGATCAAGCCAGCCATCCAGCCAGGGCCATTCACTCAATTAACTAGTCTTGATGCATGGGGTCCTCAGAGACACCCAGAGTAGACTTCTGTTGAGCCTTGGCCTCTGCACGTTCTGCAGGAGTGTCGAATGGATCAAGTCCAGAGCTCTCAAAGGCATCCATTCCGCATATTCAGGGGCTTTTGAGCTTTTCTCCTCCACCATCGGTTCTTGGGACTCGCTCTCATGCCTAGAGGCATCAGAGATTGCATTGTCTGTTCAGGACTCAGAGGCATCAGCTGAAGGAGAGAAGCATTTGTACCGGTCCTCTGGACGGTGTACTCGCCTCTGGGTCCAGTAGTATTCCCTCTCCGCTGTGTTTCTCCAACTACTTGGGATCCTTCACCGGCTCCATGGAGTCAGACCAGTGATAATCATTAGGCTCTCTACTCAGGTTGCCAGCAACGTTGTTGTCACACAGAGAGCCCAGCCACTCCGGACAGGCAGCGCTGTACTACTGGGTCACGACGGTGTTACTCACGGCGAAGTTGTCATTGTACATGGAGCCCCTGCAAGTGGTACAGTTCGGTATCATCGATTAGCCATGGTGGGCCTCCAAGGTTGAAATAAACACGGAAGATCCTTGTCCCTTGGACACAGTAGTACGAGGAGAACAGGGTGAGTTTCGAGTTGTGCTAGGCCTCGTTCCAACCAGCGCCAACCAAGGGAAAAGCAAAGTAGCACCCTTCGGCAAAACCAAAGGTATCACACTGCGGCAGAGCCATCGCAGTGCACACCACAGAAGGAGCATACTTCGGCAAAGTCTGGGCAGAGCACGCCCGAGAGATATAAAATGTGGTGCAAGGAAACCAACACTGGGCGTGCACCAGTCTCCTCATTCGTCTGTTCGGTATTACAAAACCTCTCACTAAAAGTTTGAGAAATCCGATCTCATCTGCATTCTCAACGGCATTCCGAATTCCCTGACGCAGGGCTTCGGGAAATCCGGTATCATTCTGCTCCACATTTTCTATGACTTCACCCTCTTCGAAGAATAGCGGGAACATTCTCACGAAACGTTTCCAAATTTTCCGTGACCTCATCGGTTTCAAAGAAAATTGTGAACTCACTCCCGAAACTTCCCAAATTTTCCGTGCACACATTCTCTGCGGGGCTTCACTCCCCTCGACGAAGATTCCAAAGTACTCACGATGAGTGGGGAAATTATGAGACTTCTTTGTCTTCGAAGAATGGTTTGACCTTTCTCATGAAATGTCTCCAACTTTCCCGTGACCTCAATAATCCTTTCGAAGGATAGATCAAACTCCCTCACCGGGCTGGGTGCTTGAGACACTCGTGAGCTTGTCATACAGGATAATAAGTACATCTTGTTCATGAAAATGTAGTGCATGTGTCAAAATCGTGTTGTTCAACTCCGCTTTTGAAACCCACGAACGTCTTCCGATCTTTCACGAACGTACTCACGATAATCTTCCGACACTCCTTTTGCAAAGTCATCTCAGAACCTTTCCCAATAATCGTTTCGCCAATAGTGCTCGTGACCTTCCAAAATTCATGACAAAACGCGTTCAACACTTCTATCATCGTTTCCACTCGGGGACGGACCTCCTTTGATATAGGACTTGTTGTCCGTGATAGACATCCCACCAACAAAGTCCATGGTAAAAAGAATTCCTTCAAAGAAGTGGTACTCATCGAGTTCTGCAAGGATGAGGCATACCTCACGAAGGTTCTCTGAACTTCCTTCAATATCCATTCTCTCGAAGGTTCTCCAAATTTCCTTGAATAGCCATTCTATCGAAGGTTAGCCAAAGTTGCTTGAATAGCCATTCTCTCGAAGGTTCTCCAAATTTCCTTTAATAACCATTCTATCGAAGGTTCTCCAAATTTCCTTGAATAGCCATTCTCTCGAAGGTTCTTGAAATCTTCGTATCAACACTCTTGGTAATGTCTTCGTACGCATCTTTCGTGTCTTGAGCATCATCAAATAGCCTAACATCTCAACGAAGTGTTCTCGTACCCATACTTCGTATCTCGAAATACCTTCATGTCTCAATCCACCATCCATCAATCATCACGAAACGCTTTTCGTAGTTCCCCCTTCTCGAAAGATATCCTTCTTCTCGAAGTACCATCATGTGTCCATCATCACTACACATTTTCGTAGATCCATCGTCTCGAAAGATATCCTTCCCCAAGTATCCCAAACATCCGCAAACGTTGACACTGGTGGACACAATGTCTAAGGAATCCATGAGGAACATGGTGTCTTCCTTGGCGCATTTGAACACAACCATTAAGATGGGGTAATTTCATGGTGCACGGGGATATTAGACTAGGCTACGCTAGGCTATTGCAACTATTCTAAGCTTAACTATTCTATGGACTCTGATACTAAAGCAAGCACAACGCAAGCTCCAATGTTGCGATGACTACAACATTATTCAAGAAACAAAGTAATGGGCTCGGAAATTTTTTTCTCATGTGTGTCATGTCGTTTATAGTCCGTGGTGCCTAGCATTCCTTTCTCTCGTGCCATTTTGCACAAGCAAAAAGAGGAAAACATGGGAGACAGCGCAGGGTGGGCGGGCCATGCTTATCCGAAAAGGGACAAGCTTTGGCTTGCCTGCGCTCTGCTACCAGAAAGAAAAACGCCTTTACTCCCATTTTGGCATTAGTCTATGTGAGATAAAAATGATTGTTTAAAGAATAAAGAAAACCATACAACAATCAAGCTAACCAACAAGGCAAAGCAAAGCGTGCAACAACACTCACTAAGGTGAATCACTTGCCATGCCAAGTATGCAATAACAAAGAGTCATCGTTGGGATCTACCTCTAACGTGCACTCAACTAAGTCATAACTCGACATACTACGTCCTAATACCTAGTCCTTAATCCTATCCCCGTGCACCACTAACCCATGGCGCTGTGAACAAAGGAAAAGAGGATGCGGATAAGGTAAGGGTCATGGGCAAGCATGCTACCCACGCAGGCCACAACCACACGTGCAACACACAAGGCGAGCATGTGTCCATACTGTGAGTCTTGTTTCAAGTGTGCAAAACATACTAAGAATGTTTCGGAACAAACCCAAAACATTCAGAAGCGCCCTCGCAATTCCAACTTACCACCAAATCTTATTTAATCATGAATGAAATCAGAGATGACGACAGAATTATGCAAATAGCAACAGAGCGCGGCGACAGCTGCGGCGACAGAAGACACACAGTTCTGTTAACGGCACACAGCACATTCACACAGCAAACACAGTACACTGACAATATGGCAACCCTCAATGAAGGGCAATTTTTCTTACCTGTGCTGTGCCTGTCGTGCCGTGGTGTGTTGGTGCGTGGTGTTGTTTGCCGCTGTGCTTTGTGCTGTGTGTGTGTGCGGTGTGTGTCCTGCGGTGTCAGGCTGCGCGTTCCCTGTCCTCTCAGCTCTGTGCGGTACTGTGCCGCGCTGTGCTGGTGCGTTTGCTCTGTGCTGTTTGTGTGGTCCACGCTGTTTGTGGTGCCTGGTGCTGTGGTGCGCCTCTGTGTGTTGTGCTGTGTCCTGTGGTGTTCTCTGGTGCGGTACTGGGTCTGGTTGCCCGCGTTTGTCCTTTGGTGGTGTGTTTTGGTGTCGGTGTCCCTGTCTGGCCGCGTGGCCTGCTTCCCTGTGGTTGGTGTGGTTTGATGTGGTGCCCTGCGCCCCTGTGTTGTGTTCTGTGGTGCTGTGCTGTGGTGTGGTGCTGTGCTGGTGCGTTTGCACTGTGCTGTTGGTGTTGTTTGCGCTGGTTGTGGTGCCTGGTGCTGTGGTGCGTTGCTTTGTGTTGTGCTGTTCTCTGTGGCGTACTGTGGTGCGTCCTTTGGTGGCGTGTTTTGGTGTCGGTGTCCCTGTCTGGCTGCCTGGCCTGCTGCGGTGTGGTTGGTGTGGCCTGCTGTGGTCCCCTGCCCCCCTTTGTTCTGTTCTGTGGCGCTTTGCTGTGGTGTGGTGCCCTGCTGTCGTGCGCTGCTGTCCTTGTGTGGTGCTGTATATGTTTGTCCTTCCTTTTGCCGTGTCCCGTGATGTTGTTGCTGCCTTGTGGAGCCCTCCTGCTAGGTTGTGCTGTGTATTGTCCTTTGCTGCGTGTGTCTCTGCAACTTTGAAAATTTTGAAAAGTAAAATTAAAATGTTTCGCTCTAGAAAATTATACACAACCCAACTCACGCATGCCGGCAGGCAGCAAGATCATTGGCGTGTCGCAGGCTTACGTGTCACCCCGAAACCTTACGGGCGGCGTTTTCTTTGATCGGGTCGTCTTTTTCGTTGTCTCTTGAGTTTGACTCTGACGGATTTGCCTGCAGCGAGACCGAGGGCGGAAACGGCGAGACTGGGGCGGGGACAGGAAGGGGACGTACGTGGAGAAGAAAACAAAGCGAAAGGGCGCGGGGTCAGGGGGGTAGCGTTTTAGAAAAATGATTTTCGTTTTTTATGCGCTGCTCGCAGAGCATTTTCTTTGCCTATAAGGCACATACTGCTACGAGCGACGGGGTGTCAAGTTTCTTCATTCGTTACGGTGCTTACGGCGCGGTTTGTTTACCTACTTAAGCTAACAAACGTTTTTAGGTGTTTTGCTGCGCGCTCTTTGGCCTATGTGATTCTTATGCTAATTTCTTATGCTTTATTCTCAGCTATTGAAAAAATGTTTTCGTCCTGATTTACCTATCTTTTTCCGGACACAATCAAAAATCCGATGATAGGGCGGGCACATCAAATACAATTTGGATGGGCCCGCGGGGGTGGAAACGAAATCGTCGAGCGGCGAAACCCAACTGGTAGCCTGAGCCATACTCGAGACCCTATTGAAGGCGTCCATGTCAGGGTTTTTGCCAAATTGTTTTTTGACACGTGCGGTCCAATGCAACGCGACGCCATGTTCAGACTGCTTCCACACGGATGCATCACGCCGTGTAGGTAGAACATCACGGGCAAGAGTCTCGGGAGGAAATTCAACGAGGTCCAACGCACATGCCCGATCGTGTACGGGGGCTGGGGAGGAAGCAGTCAAAGCATAGGATATGTGTTTGTCCGCCTCAACACGGTTAGGCGGTTCGCCACCAGGGGGCGTAACCACAATTGCCGGTGCCGGGTGCATAGGAGTGACCGCCCCAATGATTGGAACGGTTATACCCCACATGGACTGACGTGACACTTTACCATGAATGGGTTTGACCAAAAATGATTTGCCGGTTAGTGGGGCTTCACGGAAGTCCTCAATCCAAAAATGGACATGCACTGGATGGTGAGGATACAAACAATTGAAACGGGCAAAATGGCTCACACAATGTTCATAACTCCATCGGTGCCCCAAAAACATATCTGAAGGTAATTTCGGGACAAGGTACAGCGACACGTCATAATCGGCAACTCGAGTAAGTCAAACACCACCATCAACAACCCCTGTAAATTGAATTTTGACGTCTATTTGCTCGCCCCCCCCCCCCCCCCCGGCAAAGGCGTCTCGTTATCAGCTTGGAGTAAGCGCCTCTGTTGGGGGATTTCACTTTTTTTAGAGATCTGGTCTCCAAATATATTCAGGTTGGCCAAAGCGAGCGCCTCGAATTCCCCATTGGGGAAAACAACCTGAGTTGAAAGTTCGGTTTCAACGTCACTAGTCACGATATGCCTCTTCATGATACTCGAAGGAACGAGGGCCACCGTAGTGTCTAAGGGGTGCCCCAGGTTTGCTCCCTTCGAAGAGGGCTCCTCCCGGCACTCCTACCTACGTCCGCGCCCGTACGGCGCTTCTTTTCTGCCTTTATTGCCCTTGCCGCCACCACCCCTATCACCACAACCACCCTTACCGCCACCGCGACCCTTATTGCCAGCACCCCCCTTAGGTTTTCCAGCTTTAGACTTACCCCAAAAGGTCCAATGGGTGTCATTGCATGGAGAACTGGGCTTACACATCCAAAGGGTGATATTGGTGACACCCCAATCAATATGGTGGTCAATATCTGTTTGTTTACGTTGTTTCAAATGTTTGGAACACGGAACCGAAAGGGAAGGTGGCGGTTTAGGCCCGGCGTTCCTTTCCACTTCCCCGCATAAAGCTCGGATCTTCAGGTGCAAACTCAGATTTTCCAGCCTTTCCGGAAGCTCAATCAGCGACTGGTGCAGGTCGTGGGTAATGGGCTCTGACAGCCCATCAGCAGCATCCACCAGCGGTCTGAGTGATCCTTCCATACTCTCGGAAAGATCCTCAAGTACATTGAATGCATTCTTTGTCGCGAAGGATGGCTGGGTGCAAGGGCAGGGGCTTTCACCGGGGACCTTGGTCAGATCCAAAGATCCTACTAGGCTGCTTATCCCTCCAGCACTCGCCCTCGCCCAGCGTTTGCGACAGTTTTCCCTCTCGGGCGTCGTTCAGGGCCTTCTGCTGGGTGAACGTGCGGGAGAATCAAAGATTCGCGACGTGGATGGCGCGGTATGAACCACAGCATCATTCTGGGACTGCCCTAGCTTGGACCCGTGGCTGCAGAGGCTCGGCTAGGGGGCGTCAGTGGTTCGGATATCCTCCTTTATGGTGACCTCCTTCACGGCGTTACTGTCCTTCCTCAGCCGGCCCTTGTCCTTCCTGTCCTTGTCCGTGTCGATGTCCGTGTCTAGCCTAGGGGCCCAGGTTTCTGCTGATTTCCTGAATCTCCTTCGCGAGCTGCTGCCTACCATTATCAGCTGAAAGAGCTCATCCTTGGACACTTCCACCCTGACTTCCCGGACGTTGGCTGGCGTACGCTTCTTCAACCCGTGTGCCTTCTTGTACGCCTCTGTGCCGGCCTTGTGGGTCGGGCATGTCTGGTGGTCCTGTTGGAAGGGGGTGTTCCGCCCGGAGAAGACGAAGCAGCCCTGAGGATGACCTTGCACTAACTCCGCAAAGGTCAGTGGCGGATCGCCAACTCCGCAGGAATCCTTTTTTTCCCTCTTCCTCGAAACCTGTTGCAGGGGCTTACAGCTTCCGTGGGTGCCTCCTTTGTGCAGTATGCTGGCTACAAGGGCACAGACAGTGGTCTCTGCTGGTTTGTCCTTGTTGTCATCATCGTTAAGGCCCACTACCCACTGGCTGTGGGTGCGGGGTGTGTGGGCGCGGGGACCCGTCACCAAACCCACAGCGCGCGCCCTTGCGAGCTGGTTTTGTGCGCTGTGGGGGCGGCACGAGGGCGCCCGGGGGGAGCGCCTCTTGCCTGTGTGTGGGGCGTCCAGGGTCGGGCGCTCTACCACCCCAGACCGCTCGTCCTTTGGGTCGTGCTGCCGGGGCCCACTACCCACTGGCTGTGGGTGCGGGGGGTGCGGGCATGGGGACCCGTCACCAACCCCACAGCACGCACTCTTGCGAGCTGGCTTTGCGTGCTGTGGGGACAGCACGCGAGCGCCCGGGGGGGATGGCACTTAACTGGGCGTTGTACAGGCGTGGGGCATCCGGGGTCGGGCGCTCTCCCACTCCCGACCGCCCTTCTTTCGGGGCCTGCGGCCGGGGCCCACTACCCACTTGCTGTGGGTGCGGGGGGTGTGGGCGTGGGGACCCGTCACCAACCCACAGCGCGCGCTCTTGCGAGCTGGCTTTGCGCGCTGTCAGGGCGGCACGAGGGCGCCCGGGAAAGGCACCTATTGCCTGGGTGTGGGGCGTCTGGCGTCGGGCGCTCTCCCACCCCCGACCGCTCGTCCTTTTGGGCGTGCTGCCGGGGCCCACTAACCACTGGCTGTGGTTGCGGGGGGTGCAGGCGTTGGGACCCGTCAATAACCCCAACGCGCGCGCTCCAGAGAGCTGGCTTTGCGCGCTGTGGGGGCAGCGCGAGGGCGCCCGGGGTGGGCGCATCTCGCCTAGGCGTGGGGCGTCCGGGGTCTGGCGCTCTCCCACCCCCGACCGCTCGTCCTTTGGAGCGTGCGGCCAGGGCCAACTACCCACTGGCTGTGGGTGCGGAGGGTGCAGACGTGGGGACCCGTAACCAACCCCACGGTGCGCGCTCTTGCGAGCTGGCTTTGCGCGCTGTGGGGGCGGTACGAGGGCGCCAGGGGGGGGTGCCTTTTGCCTTGGTGTGGGGCTGCCAGGGTCGAGCGCTCTCCCACCCCCGACCGCTCGTCCTTTGGGGCGTGCTGCCGGGGCCCACTACCCACTGGCAGTGAGTGCGGGGGGTGTGGGCGTGGGGACCCGTCACCAACCCCACGGCGCGCGCTCGTGCGTGCTGGCTTTGCGCGCTGTGGGGGCGGCATGAGGGTGCCCCGGGGGGGCGCCTGTCGCCTGGGCGTGGGGCGTCCGGGGTCGGGCGCTCTCCCACCTTAGACCGCTCGTCCCTTCGGGCGTGCGGCCAGGGCCCACTGACAACTGGGTGTGCGTGCGGATGGTGCAGAAGTGGGGACCCGTCACCAGCCCCGCCGCGCGTGCTCTTGCGAGCTGGCTTTGCGCGCTTTGGGGGCGGCACGAGGGCGCCCGGGGGGGGCGCCTCTTGCCCGGTTTGCCGGGCGTCCGGTGTCGGGCGCTCTCCCGGCCCCGACCGCGCGTCCTTGGGGGCGTGTGGCCGGGGCTCACTACCCACTGGCTGTGGGTGCGGGGGCTGTGGGCGTGGGGACCCGTCACCAACCCCACAGCGCGCGCTCTTGCGAGCTGGCGTTGCCCGCTGTGTGGACACACGGACGACCGTACACACTCCCGTGGACCGGCGGGGAGCCTTCCACGCGCACCAGCTGCACCAGGGCCTAGTAAGAACAGCCCACCACCACCAGCAGCCCCTCCACCCTCACCCCAGACCAGCGAGCACCATCAACCGGCAGCCACCCATTACCTACGGACCACAGCCCTGCCCGGACGCCCATGCGGCCATCGCCCACCCGCACCTCCGCAGCGCAACCAGCCAGGGACCGCAAGGACCGCACGGCGCGCCGCACACGCAACACCCACACAACCCGGCAGGACGCCGTGAACCCCAGACAGCGCAACACCCATCCCCGCCCCCCCCACCACCAGCAGTGCCACCCCCACACCACCCCCCCCCGCCAGCCCCCCCCCCCCCGAGACCAGGCCAGAGATGCAACACGCGGCAGCCCCCGCCAGCAAATTGATTGGGATGCCCCCGCCGACACACACCACCGCGAGTCCCCCCTACCGCGGCTACCAAAAGAAACCCCATCACCAGACCCCAGACGCGACAACGACGACCAGCCCCCGCAACCCACACCTCCCCCCCTATCACACCCCGCACCGCCGGGCGCCGCACCCGCCGAACCCTACGCCCTATACAACCCCGCAGCGGTACGGCAGCACCTCCGGGGACTCGGGGACCAGGAGGTGCTACGCCTCCGCACCTCTGGCACCACCCAGCGCATCCGGGCGACCACCCTGGTCCAGGCAGCCACCCTGGGGGGAGGCGTCCGAGACTTCCTCCTCAACGCCTTCCTCCACGTCGCCCGACACGACCGCCCCCCACTTGCCACCGCGGATGGCGAGAGCCCGCCCCCCCCGGGGGACCAAATCTCGGTGCTCCCCATCGACTGGGGGCGACACCTAGTCGAACACCCCATGCCGGGGCGGGTGGACACCAAGGGCCGCACCCGCTACCACGGGGCCAACATGGCCCACCCCCCACCCAGCGCCACCCCAAGCGACGTCAAAGAGTGGGAAAGGGAAACATGGGTCGCCCGGATGGCCTCCCTGAACAACTTCAGGCACCACGTCCCGGGGGACGTCCCCACCCCTGACGACCAGCAGCCAGCCCCCTCCACATACATGACCCTCATGTACAATCTGCCCTACACCCTCTCCACCACCCGCTACCACGCACCAACTGGCCACTGGGTGGTGCACGGCACCGACTCCCTCCTCCCCGTCGACTACCCTCCCCCCCCCACACAGCCCAGGCCCCGACACGTACACCAGGGAGGACGAGCGGGACAACCCCAGCCCCTGGGGCACGTGGAGACGCAAGTCCCTGGACACGCCGCTCTCCATCCGCAGCGGCAACCAGGGCCTTGGTAGGGCGATGTATTGCCTTGCCAAGTGGACCCAACGGACCTGGGGGATCCCCACAGACCGGTGGTTGTGGAAGGTCACGCTGCGCCCCCAGCAGAGCAAGGACCGCCGAGCCGCAGGGGACCCACCCCCCCAAGCCCCACCACCCTACAGCTCTAACTGTACATGGTGGCAGCCCACCTAATGGCGCTGCTGTGGCCGGGCCGAGACACCCCCAGCCAAAGCTACCCCCACCTCACGGAGGAGGACATGCACGGCATCGAGCGATGCTTCTTCCGCACCCTCGACTACCTCCAGCAAACGCACCCACGCGTTCTGGAACAGATATGGACACCCCCCAGGTAACCCACGTGCCCGCACAGCCGAGACAACGCCACCACACTGCCACATGCACCTACACCTGCACTAGCACGCACAGGTCACCGGGGAAAGCGCGCGCACACGCCCACTGCCCGAACCCGCACCCTCGTCCTCATTACTGCCAGGACCCAGCATCCTACGCCCGCCCCCGCAGCCCAGGGCCCTTTGCCGTCCCCCAAAGCCCTCTCCTCCGCTTCTGACTCCATAACCTCCACCACCACAACCACCTCATCCGCAACCACCACCACGTCCTCGTCCAGCACTCCACCCCCCAAGCAGCGGGAAAACCTCCCAAACGGGCCCCCAAACCCGTCCCCACCGCGAGCAACCCCGCCGCCGCCAAGGCCCACGCCCCGATGAAGCCCCGGCCGCAGCCCGGCCGAAACCCAAGACCGCCGCCAAGCAGCCACCTGGACCCGTCGGCGCGCCGCGACCGCAACCCGCAGCCCAACCCAAGCCCAAGCCAAAGCCCGGCGCCACAACGGCAGCGCGAGCCTGACCCCCCAATGACGTCATCTACGACATTCGGCCCCAGCCATCCCAGGCCTGGAGGCAGCAGCGCCCAGCACAGCGCCCCCCCACCGTCACCGACGCCGCCGCCACCAACTTCATGGCGGAGCGCACCGCTGCTGAAGCGCGACGCACTTCGTCCCGCCACCTCTCAAAGCGCGCACCCAAGGCTCACGGACCACCCCGACCAGACCAGAACGGCGCCAGGGTCTACCAGCAGCGTCCCCACCCCCCTACCAACCCTCGATGTCAGCCCACATACAGCAAATGCCCCGCTACCGCCGCCACCTCGAGTCCCAACCCAACCCCGAGGCAGAGACCGTGCGCGCATACCCGCGAGTCCACATCCGCCCGCGTCCCCACTCCCCGCGCATCCCCAGGGCACAGGAATCCCCCAGGCCCGCCACCGCCACCAGCCTCATGACCACATCACACCCACCCATGCCCACTCCTCTGCCCAAGGCAACGGCCCCGCCCAGGGACAGCGGTGGCGGTGCTGGACCCACACGCAGCTCTGGGAGCTGCAAAAGTGGGCCCGGGCAGCGCCCTCCCTCGAGGGCCTGGTCCAACGGCTCCGCAAGGGGTCAGCCGAGAACCGCCGCCTCCAGCCTGCGGGGGTCAGATGCCGCAGGCTGCATGGGAAGCCATGCTGGCCGATGCGCTCCAGCCCCTGAGAGTCCACCCTCGCAACCTGCCCGCACCCCAGGACCACCCGTATGTACTCAGACGACTGCAGGAGACCCTCCAGGAGACGCAACCAGACGGCATACGTCTGTGGGGCATCACCCAAAGCCCGACCCCGCACACACAAACCCCTCACCAGCCCACAAGCGTCGGCGCACCGACACCGGCGGCACAGGCAACACCCCAGGAGCCCTGCGCGCCACACAGCACAACGTCCCTGACCCCCCAGCCAGCGGCGCCACCACCCAACCCCGTTACCAAGCCAGCCATGGCACTGGGGCGCCATGCCAGGCCCTGGCGAGAAGACACCAAGCAAAATGGAAGCCGAAGGACGCCAACGCGCACGCCAACGGGCACCGCTACGCCCAACGGCACCAAACCCAAGCCCGCAGCCGTCGAAACCGCCTAACCCAGCGAAAGCTCCAACACAAGTGTAACCCGAGCCGCACCCCATAACCGCTAACCTTTGACTCCTAACCAGTCCCAGCGAGGGAGCAACGTAGTCACAGCCCACACCAACAGCCCACAGAGCCACCAAACGAGCCAGCACCAAAAGGAACCAGGCAACTAACCAAACCTGCACTGACCCGTACCCTTGTACATCAGGACGCGCGAGCCGCACGCCTGGGGCGCGGCCGCCACCAAAGCACCGACGACACACACCAGAGAACACAACACTTTTGCACCGCTGCACCAGTTGCCCATGCCTGTGCCTGCAGTGTACGCGCGCCCCCCTTTTTTTTCCAAAAACAAAAACAAAGGGGAGGCACGAAAAAAAACAAAAACAGAAAAGGAAATTAGGGGAGAGGAAGAGGGAGACAACCACCAACGGCACACCCGCACCGCACACAGCGTGCACGCCAGTGAACAGGCGCAACGTGAGCCAAGACACCGCACACGCACATGCACCGAGGGCAGCAAAAGGGCGGGACACCACAGCCTGGCACACCGGTGAACAGGAGCCAATTGGCCCAGGACACCGCGCACACAAAGCAGCACACCGAGCGGGCACACAGGTGAACAGGAGCCAAGGGGCCCAGGACACCACAGAAGCAAAACAAAAGACGGAGCGGGCACACCGGTGAACAGGAGCCAAGTGGCCCGGGACACCGCACACGCAACACAGCACACCGAGCGGGCACACTGGTGAACAGGAGCCAAGTGACCCAGGACTTTGCACGGGCAACACAACACACCGAGCGGGATCACGGGTGAACAGGAGCCAAGTGGCCCAGGACACCGCAGTCGCAACACAACAAACCACGCCGGCACACCGGTGAACAGGAGCCAAGTGACCCAGGACACCGCACACGCAACACAACACACCCAGCGGGCACACCGGTGAACGGGAGCCAAGTGGCCCAGGAAACCCCACACGCAAAGCAACACATCGAGCGGGCACACTGGTGAACAGGAGCCACGTGGCCCAGGACACCGCCCACACAACACAACAAACCGAGCGGGCACACCGCTGAACGGGAGCCACGTGGCCCGGAACACCGCACACCCAACACAACACACCCAGCGGGCACACCGGTGAACGGGTGCCAAGTGGCCCAGGACACCCCACACGCAACACAACGCACCGAGCGAGCGCACCGGTAAACAGGAGACAAGTGGCCCAGGACACCGCAGACGCAACACAACAAACCACGATGGCACAACGGTGAAGAGGACCGAAGTTGCCCAGGACACCGCACAAGCAAAGCAACGCACCGAGCGGGCGCACCAGTGAACAGGAGCCAAGTGGCCCAGCACACCGCACATACGTAGGGCGGCCGACGGACAGGAGAGAACCAAGACCCCATTGGTCGGACACACTCGGGCGACCCAGCCGACCAACCGGGCTAGTGGCAGGAGCAGTACTCCAAGGCCACTGGTCCGAGCCCGGCCAGGCTGCATCAGGGACCATGGCAAACGTCACCCGGAGCCATGGAAGCAACCGGTGACAGGCGAGCCGGTACACAGTCCAGGAGGGGGTCGCCTGCCAAGCAGAGTGGCCCCGCAACTCAAGCCACAAGGGTGAGGTGGTTGTACCGTAGACAAGCGGGAGCAATACCCCTTGTTGTGAAAGATAATCTACACGGCTGGGCAGCCCTCAGAGCTTTACATGTTCAGCACCAGTCATACCCTCACTTGCTACACAGTGACAACCAGCACCTACTTTTCGGCGGCTCAGCCAAGATGAAATTCACCAGTTCGAGCATTTCCTTTCTCCTTTGAGTAAATGGCTCAACGCCATTCAGCCGTCAATTGAACACCTTTCTCAGGATGAGGTATTTTCGCTTACAAAATTCATCACTTCAGAGATCTCCATGGCCTACCACCACATCACCAGAATTCCTGTGCAACGCACCACGAAAGAGGAAAAGCAATTCAGTAAAGTAGCACGTTCCATTCCCCCGCCAGACCACCCCAATTTCGCCAAGTCTATGCGTGAGCTTGAAAACCTGGTCTCTGAGTGGAGTGCAGACATACGGAAAACCCAGCGCAACAAACTGCATAGGGCATTACTGACAGGAACTGCCATAAAAAAAAGAGGATACTGGCCGAGACACTACAGCCACAGCCGTCCACGATCACCGCCGTCACAGAACCAACTAACAACACCATACACAATTCACCGGTTTCCATTTCCAAGGCATTTTGTAATACACTTCAGCATTTGCGGGGCGACCCGTCTTTCGAACCGGACCAGAAATTACTGTCCTCTCTGTTACAGCACCTCCCTACTTGCCCTGATCATGTCTGCAGCTCTCAACTGCCGCCTTTGGAGGAACAGAGATTCATTGAGATCCTGAAAAGGTCCAAGCCGTCCAAACGAGGGGGCACGGATGGTTCCAACTTATACATGATCTTCCTCGCCCCTGAGCATGTACCCAAGTGGTTCTTATTCGCTACAGACTTCAGCTTAACTCACACAATGCCACCAAAATTCACTGAATCGCAAGTATTCTTGCTCCATAAAAAAGGGGACACACGGTTGACAAGCAACTACAGACCTATTTCCTTACTCAATTCCCTCTACAAACTGGTTTCCACGCATCTCGTGGACCAGTTGTCCAGCCACACACTCACACACAAGCTCTTACACCCGTCACAATACGGGGGTCTTCCCTGCCACCGTACAGCGGACCACATACACCACATTACAGCAATTCAATCACGTAACACGCCAGCATATCACCTATATATAGACTTTAATAAAGCGTTTAACAGCATCCCCCGCTCAGCGCTCTGGTCTATACTAATTCATTACAATTTACCATCCCAGCTTATCACACCACTACAAATGCTGTATCATTCTCCGGAAGAGATACCATCAATTAATGGTGAAACACACCACCACTTCACCCTGCTAAGGGGGGTTAAACAAGGCTGCCCCCTCTCTCCTCTTCTATTCAGCCTGTACATTAATATAATTCTATGGGCACTCCCCGAGCATGTAGCCATGTCACAATCCGACACCACTCACACATTTATTGACGACTTCCTCTTCAGGACCACCTCTCCCACAACCGCAGCGGCAGTTTTTAACTTTTTTGATCAGGAAGGAAGACAGTTAGGGCTTGATATGAACATATCAAAGACGGAGCTCCACACCATGCACGGCGCTTCACCAGTTACAATTTGTACGCCTTCCAAAGCATCACTCTCCACACACTCCCCCAACGGCACTCCTCACACATATTACAAATACTTGGGCGTATTTCTCTTCACTGACCCAAACCCCCTTCTGTTGTACGAGTTGCTGAACAATGAAATAATTTCATTCTTCAACAGCCTGTCGCACATATATCTGTCTATTCATGAACTGGTAACAATCACGAACCTGTTACTTGTTTCCACGTTAAACTACAGACTCCTCGCCCATGACCTACCTCGGGCGCAACTCTGCTCCCTGCAACATCGCATCTGGAAATCGCTCGCCTGCAAATCCAGACTTTCGCTGGCCACGTGCCCTAAGGACAAACACTCATCCTTTGTACGTGGGGGTTTGGGACTATGGGACGTGCCGCGTTTTGTGCACAAATCTGTAGTCAATGGAGCCATACGTCACCTTATGCTGGACAGTTCTCCATCAGTACATCAGGCAGTCCTTTCGGCCAACTTCCAGTTCAACCCGAATCCATTACAAGACAGGTTGGTAGATGCAACCCATGCCCTCCAACTTGACATCCACGGTTTTGGAGTCTGGAATCCAGCTCTCACCCAACACTTGCCGACAGACAGCAAGCTGTTTGTTGAGTTAGCGGATGGATGGGTCACAGCAACGGTTTCATCAACCTCGGCCAAGTCAGCGCAAATTTCTACACCACACGGCAACTTCACACTAAAAAACTCGCATTCTTTTTCCTTTCAGCCACCGACGGACCTTCCCATACCCACACATCTCATGACGCCAGAGCAACTCCTACCGTTCATTCAGGACTTTCCGGAGCGACACTCCTCACCGCCTATCCCCCACAGGGGGAACCCAGGGCCCCTCCTGCAAGCTGGGTGTGCATGTCTCTCTCCCGGCCTTCCAACACCGCCTGTTCTCCAGCATTCTGCATGAATGGAAATGTTCCAAAGCATACCAGATGCTTGTCCGTGCACCTTCTCAAGCATTATGGGTTTACATTGATGGTTCGGAAAAAAACTCACTCACTGGCGCAGCGGCAGTTTTTTTCCCGCCCAATGGCCCTACGTTCGCCATCGCCATCCCTTCCCCCTTTCGCGGGTCGGGTGATGCAGAGTCTTGGGCACTTCTTTCCTGTTTGCGCTTCATCAGTCTTCACTTTTCAGCCAAGCACATCTGCATCCTCTGAGATAACTCTGAGGTAGTATCTGTGTTCGGTAAAGCAGCAGACCATCAGCCTTCACAGTGCCCGACTCATCCTAAGTCAGAGACACATCGTTACAACTGGTTGGTAGCGTTCAAAAACGAATTACACAATATCCAGGCAGTAGTAGAAGTCGCCTGGATAAAGGCCCATGTGGGTTTCTTGGGAAATGAGGTCGCTGATGCGCTTGCAAAGTGGATCTACTACAGCTGCCCCCCACATCCTAACCTGATCCCACCTCCCCCCAAAGGTTGCATATCTCTCAATGGGATTCCACTCACGAACAAACTAAAAAACAAAGATCTGTCGCATGTCTCCCCAATGCATGTTCACTCTGCACTCCATCACCTCTCTAGCTATGATTGGTACCGTCACTCATCCAAGCTCAACAATCTGCCATTTCTCTGGACATCCGCGACCTTGTTGGTTTCCCGTCTCACCAGGATATGTTCTCCTACTGATGTCACTTATGCCATGCACTTCACCCTTTGGACACAGTATCTATGCTGAGTCACTGTACTTCGCTTTGGTTCCTGCAAGACCTTTTCCTGAGAGCCTGGCCTTCGAGTACCTGGCAATTTGTGCTCCCCTGGTGGTCGTCCGCACGTCCCGGCAAAAAACGAAACCTTATTCGCACACTTGTGCCATCTTCACTGCATACCAAGCTTAAAACCTCGATGGGAATGACGCCGGAGAGCTCTCTGCATTTTTGGTTCACAGACGTCCAGCCATTACCACAGCGGTCCAAACCTGTCACCAGTGGCTGCAGGACCACCCCCCTCCGTCACTTCCAACCGTTCGCTCAGGAATCAACAACTTCTGCACACCAAACTCCATCTACAGCACTTCTTTCCTTCCAGAGCACAAAAAACGGCGCGCACCACAGGGGTACACTCCACCGCCACCCATATTATTGAAGGTGAGAAAGAGGTCACAGCCCAGCTTCAGGTCACAGTCAACTAGACCTCAATCATTCCCGCAGCGCACGGGACCTCCACCACCAGCACGACCCTCCACACCACCTTCGCCGCAATCCAGGTCAAGGCCTCTACCCAAGCCTTCCTCAACACCACCCAAAAAAGCGAATTAAGAAGGAACAGGGCTAACCTTACACACAACAGCCATTCATGACCCATGACCCGCGTCCTTACCTCCCCTCTGGTATGTTATACCCCCGACCAATGTACTTTGCATGGGGTGGTGCCCCGGCCCAGAACTTTGTTTGAACTGGTCTACGTAAAAACAAAAATGCTGCTGCCCAAAGGAGGGGGCATGTCGCCCTACCCATGGACACATTTGGGGACACCCTCTCACCTGGGACACCTGGACTGGGTGGCCGCGACACTGCCTTCCCAAGCACCTGCGCGAGCGGCTTAAGAGGCACCTGACATAGGGCAGTGGGAGGGACAGGACGTCCCCTTTGTAAGACCTTCTTCCTGCATTGTCAAAGGAGGCATCCCGAGCTCCCGAAGATACCTACCTACCTACCAAACTGACGCACGCAGGCAGGCAGCAATACCAAGGTCACTTTTCCGACTTACGTGTCGCCACGCGACCTCGAAGATGGTGGTCTTGTTTGCAAGGGGTTGACCACGCTTCCCCCAGGGCCGGTCGCCTAAACTGAGGAAAAGGGGTGAGGGGGGGCACGAGGGAGGGGAGGTAGGTGGATGGAGAAGGAAAGAAAATAAAAGGAAGCAGGGCGAAGGGAGGCGGCGGCTTAGAAAAACTTTTCATTTTTACGCGCTGCTCGCGGCGGGTTTTTCTTTGCGTTATTGGCGTGTTAGACGACGTCGGCGGTGGCGTTATGTTTGTACGAGGTTATGGTTCTTACGGCGTTAACTATTCACCTATCTAAGAGCGAAGGAATTTTCGTCGTGTTTTAACGCGCTTCGCAGCGTGCTTTTTTGCCTGGCCAGTTTTATGCTAATTACCTTTATTTTCAGCTATTTGGAAAGTTTTTCCGTCGTGTTTTACCTTTCCTTTTATTTCTCCAGGTTAGGTGTATATATGACGTGTTTGTGGCCAAAACGGGTACGGTATTGTTCGGAATGCAAAACCGAGAGGTATCGCAACTGTTTTTTATTAACAACCTTGCGCGAGGCCTAGCACAACAGAGGGGGTGCAAAAACCTGTTGTTGCACGCTATTTGCGCGAGGTCTTGCGCATCACTGCATGGTCTCCAATCTTGTCCGAACGTTTCGGATCGTGTCACCCTCTCTCTTCTCCTCCAACACAGTACGTTGGGGAATCAGCTCCGACAATTTCCTCTTAAAACCGGCCTGAGGCGGGCCCTGCTGAGTCAGCGCTAACAATATGGACAAAAGGACTTGTTTTTAATGGTTAGACCCCTTTGTAATTAGAAGAGATGGCAGAAAGCCGGGTACACCCCTGCGTGGCCAACGTGCCTGGATTGCACAAGTAGGCTCCGGTCACAACCCAACCCAGGGCAAGTACACACGCTCTGCATTAAAGTAAGCGGTTAGCCGCTGACGCACGGAATTAACAAAGGAATTGGGGATTTTGTACACATTAACCCTGTGACCTCCTTTCCGGATAGAGATTAGATGGTGAAGATCGTCAACGTTGTCAATGGTCACTGCACCCCTGTTTTCCCCTTTCTTCGTTGCAAGGCTTGAAAGCAGACTTTCACAGAACTCCTCAGCAAAAGACTGTCCCGGCCTAGCTGAGTGCCATGCAGTGCGGCATGATAAGGCAGTTGCAACGGTGCGTTCGTACTTTCAAAGTGTGTGCCCCATCTTTAAACGGTCCAAAAGACACATGACGATCTGCAGTCCCTCAGAAACGAAAACACCCGTGTTAGCGTTATTAACAGCCCAATTGCACTGCCTCAGAAGGTGGCCTAGGTATAGTAACATAGGACAGTATTGTGTTAACAGAACCTGCATGGCTTTACAGACAGCGTACCAAAGACTAGTTCAGCGATTTGCCGGACCCGCCAGCCCCAGGGGAGTGACATTTCCTGTTGAGGCGCTGTATGTGGGGTCCCATACCCAACAGCAGTGCACTTACGGTTATCTCCATCCTGATCAGCTTGAGAAAACAGGGAACAGCCTCACCGCTGCTTAACAAGCCTTTACGGACAAACGTCACTATTGGCCAAGATGAGCGAAATGTTTCTGAGACACAAAGTTTGTACGCGTGCCAGGAGCCGTATAATATAAGGTGGGACCGCAAAAAGAGGCAGCCATTCCAGCCCGTTGTTTTTTCACCATACATCATCTTACAAATGCGGTAATGGATTTTCTCGTCACATAAAACAGGCACAACCGGCCGTGTGTGTTGGGCCAAGTCCCCCGTGAACTGCAGTAGGTTAAGAAGGGACACTTTGCTGCTTGCCACTTTTTTGCTTAGGCAAAGGGGCCGCCAATCCGGTCTCTTGGCAGGCACCGGGCGATGAATATCAAGCGCTGCCCTGATGTTTTGCACAACAGGCCGCCTGCTTGCAAATCCTGGATCACGCAAGATACGGGCAAAGGATCTCTCAGTGTTCTCCAGCATGCGTGCCACAATAAGAACACGCCGTTTCAGCTCTTCCAGGCTAGGATGACCATGCCAGTAGCATGGTGCATCCCGTAGGAGCACGACAGCCAACGCTGTTGCGTTAAGGCTCTTGTCGGTCTTGTGAGGGTTTGTGGTGAATCGTTTGTTGTACCAGTTGTCCATCCACAACACAACCCACTGCTGGTCTATTTTGTTCAATGTAGTTTGTAACCTGACTGCTGCCCTGTCCTTCACTGAAGGTGCCGTGTAACGCGCTAGTCCTGACCTTGCTAAAATGCACCGCTGCGCCCTGCTCCCCTCTATCGCCACAACAGACCTTGGTTTTCCCTGATATGGAACTGCGCGGTGGCGCATCAACAAATAATTCCGACTCGTGGATTGGCTGCTGCTGTGTGTGCTCGCGCGCCGTCTTTGGTCGCGCCGTAATGCAGGCCAGCCTATCAAATACCTTCCAGTCTGGCGCTAATAGTGTTGGATCTAGCATGTGGAAATTCGAATCACTTATCCAACCGGAAAAAGATTACGTGACAACCATAGTACGTACGCTGATCGCTTCTGTGAACAAGTGTTGAGGGAGTACCTGCGGGGAAACCAAGGCCATCCTTATCGATGCTATGGTGGTGGTTAGTAGTCACGGCAAAACCTACCTGTCATATGGGGTGTCTTCCGAAGGGGACAAGAGGTGAGACCAAGCGAAGCATAGGTAGGGGCACCGCTGATTGGGAGATACATTAGTTGTTGTTGCCATGCAAATGGATTCCATAAGGGGTGCCACAACATATACGGTTTTGAGGTCTCATGCATTCATTCTAAGAGTTGTCATTGCATTTGTCATTCATGCATGGTTCATTTGTGTCTTCATGGTGTGACTCGAACTTGGTGGTGCCCATGATTCCACGGTCAAGGTGAACATATGGTATCTCCTGTTCCAAAAGTGGATTCTGTGCTTTCCTTTACTCCCCCTCTCGGTCCCAATTGGTCATTCTCCTCAAAAGGTAAATTCAGCATTTGATGTGACATGTAACCGTTGTCATTGATCCTTTGAGACTCTTGGCCTCTTTCACTTTTTTCAAGTGTCCGTGTCTTGGGAGTCATCCAATTAAGTCTTACCCTGGTTTTTGCATCTTATGATTTAGACTCAAGGATAGGCGTTGGTCGAGCTTTCGCCACTCTCTCTCTAAGTGCATGCATGCTCTCTTCGGTCAAGACTAGGCGAAACTCTCTCCCCGTGCATGCCCTCTCTCATGCTGGATAGGTCAATCGCTCTCAAGGGATGTGGTTTGGGAATATTTCCCCTCGGGCAGGTTAGGTGACTTTTTCTCCATGCATATACTCTCCCTGGGATGAGACCAACTCTCCATGCATGTGCTCTCCTTGGCTGGGATCATCTCTCCATGCACGTGCTCTCTTTGGTTGGAGGTTACGTCCCATAAGTATCCCGGGAGGCCATTGGCCCATTGTGTGCTTCTTTGCCCAAGAGGTGGATATCCATGTCAATGGTGTATTGCTCATTTGCTAATTTGCTTTAAATTAGTTGTGGATCCTGAGAGCGAACCGCGTCATGGTTTGGTGCCTTTGTTGGTGCGCTTACATGTTCCATGTGACCATGTATGTGTATGTGCACTTCCTTCCCTCATGTTAGTGTTGTCGAGACGTCCGGAGACTCAAGTGTGACTCATTTGCCCTTTGGGGATGGCCCGACGGCGGTGTTATTTCTTTCGGGCCCCGGACCATCCATGTCAACGGGTAGAAGTAGTGTGAATTCTGGTTTACACTTTTGCATGCATGACTCAAGTCCATAGAATGATGCCCGTGACCATGAACCCTTCGTCTTGCATTGTATGTGGTCGGACCGGAAGAGTAGGTTGGGTTTTACTCGTGCTTGTGGATTCTTTTCCTTTTCTCACGAGTTGACCCTCGTTGGCCCAGTGCTCGTCCCGTGTGGACTAGTGGACCATTTTTACCCATCTGGACGCGTGTTTGACCATTGTTGGACCATGGCTCATTTGTGGATTATTTGTGGACCATTTGTGGACCAGTGGTAGATCATGTGTGGGTATTTGTGCACCATTGATGAACTTTTGGTTGGATCATTGTTGGATTGTATTGGATGCTTGGGTCATTTCGTTATTCGGCTTTCACTTGGAATTGTTTGTGTCATTGCCGTGCTCTGAGGGACTTGAGTGGGTTTCGAGCTTGGAAATCTCTACTGGTTTTATTGGTTCCAAATTGGTTGGTTGGCAATCGGGAAAAATACAAGATTCACCCGGTTCCAGTCACGTGGAGGGCGAATTGCCCAATGCCCACACCCGTGTGGACGTTGCATAAACAGTCTTGTTGTGGTTGGCATGTCAGATGTGGGTTCGTTGTCCTGCCACCGGGGTGTGCCCGGCGCGATGTGTTGGCTCGCCGTCGTCGTAGCCGCGCGCGGTCAGCTTGTCTGGGGTTGCGCTCTGGCCCGCTTTGGTCTGGCCGGCTGGGTGTAGGTCGTTGTCCGCACTGCTTGTTTGGCGCTGGGTGTGTTTTGCTTTGGCCCGCTCGCGGTTGTCGTCTTTGATTGTGAGGTTGTCGTGTGGTCTTCACACCTGTGCATGGCTGGTTTTGTTGGCGTGGCGTCACCTTCGCCACCTAATGGCCGCGCTTGTCCTGCTGTCGGGCGTGTTGGGCCGTGGTGGCCGTTGGTGGTCGGTTGCGGTTGTCTGGTCAGGTGGAGCCTGGACAGACGGGCTGAGCTCCCGAGCGCGCGTTGTGCGCCAACTGTTGGTGTTCCTTCGTGCGGTGCTGTTACTGGGCCCAGCCCCATGGTGGGGCCTGCTGTGGTGGTGCGTGAGCCCCCCTCATTGTTCGGCGTGCTGCGATGGTGCGTGGCCCCCCTCATGGTCGGGGGTGCTGTGGTGCTGCGTGGCTCCTCTCATTGTGGGGCGTGCTGCGTTGGTGCGGGGTCCCCATCATGGTGGGGCGTGCTGTGGTGTTGCGTGGCCCCCCTCATGGTTGGGCGTGTTGTGGTGGTGCGTGCCCCCCTCATGGTGGCGTGTGCTGTGTTAGTGCTTGGCCCCCCTCACGGTGGGGCAACCTGTGTTGGTGAGTGGCCCCCCTCAATCTGGGGCGTGTTGTGGTGGTGCGTGGTCCTCCTCATGGTGGAGCGTGCTGTGGTGCTGCGTGGCCCCCCTCATGGTGGGGCGTGCTTTGGGGGATGTAGATGAAATACGTCTATCGCAACACTAAGACTATTAAGGCTGGAACATTCCATACTGCTCCAGAAGACGCGAGACTTGTTCCAGAAGACGTTTCTGTCTACCGGAACAGTAAGACACTTTGCTAGACATTGTGGAACAATCTATACTGTTGCAAAAATTGTAATACGTGTATCGGAACAGTATGGCAAAATGTTAGACGCAACATATAGTTCCACTAGACGCAACATTATGCTATATTCTGAATTACTGATACATTACTATTATATCATATACTACCACACAATTGTTTTGTACATTTTCATTTTTTTTTCTTTGGCTTTCATTTCATAAGCAACTTGCTGTAATTCCATTTCGGAAATCTTCAATGTCTTTATTCAACTGTTGTGTAGGGATACCATTTTTTTGTACTAGCTTTTGTACGCCCTCTAAATCATTTTTTTTTCCTTCAAATACTGGACTAGTCTAGACTTTCCATCCCTCGCTGTCATTTGTTAGACAATGTTTGCACTTGTTCAGACCACTTCCCCATTCCAACGGCTAGTACGTTCAAAACATTTGTAGCGCTCCCTCATTTGGTTGAAAAAAGATATCAGATTTCTAAATTCAGTTCAATCATTCTATGATTGCATGTGGTGGTGTGTGGCCCTCTTCATGATGGGGCCCGCTTTGGTGGCTCCTGGCCCTTCTCATGGTGGGTTGTGCTGTGTTGGTGCGTGGCCTCCCTCCTGTTGGGGCGTGTTGTGTTGGTGTGTGGCCCCCCGCATTGACGGGCGTACTGTGTTGGTGCGTGGCCCCCCTCATTATGGGGCGTGCTCTGTTGGTGCGTGGCCCCCTCATGGTGGGGCGTGCTGTGTTGGTGCGAGGCCCTCCTCATGGTGAGGGCTGCTGCCGTGTTGCTTGGGCCCCCTCATGGTGGGGGGTGCCGTGGTGGTGCCTGGCCCCCCACATGGTGGGGCGTGCTGTGTTGGTGCGTGGCCCACCTCCTGGTGGGGCGTGCTTGTTGGTGTTGTTGCCTGTGTTTGTGGTCGGCGGTTTGGTTGCGGTTGCGGTCGTGTTGGTGCTTGGCCGGGTTGGACGGGCCGGCCTCACGAGCACAAGCGTTGCGCCACCCCTTTGTCCTGGCCGGGACGGACGGGCCGACCTCACGAGCGCGTGCAATGCGCCAACCCGTGTTGTTGTTTCCCAGGTGTTGTCCGTCTGCCGCTTGTTTTTCCTCGTTCGCCCTCCGCTCTCATGTCTCTGCGCGGCTGCTGTCTGGGTGCTGGTGGTTGTCTCCGCCCTCTTTTGCCCCCCCCCCCCTGGGGTTTTGCCTCGCGTTTGTTGTCGTTGCGCTGCTGTTCCTCCCCTCTGCTTTCCGTGCTTGCTCGCTTCTGAAGTTGGCCGCCCGCGGGCGGTTGCCGCCGCTGGCCGTCCCCGCACCCCAGCTGGTCGAGCTTTTGCGTGCGCGCGCTCTGCTTGGCCCTTGCTGCGCGCCCTTTCAGTGTCCCCCGGCTGTTCCGGCTTCCTGCTGCCCCCCTTCCCCTCGTGGTGTGTGTTGCGCGGCTTTTGTGGCCCTGCTGCTCGGTTTTCTTTGTGTGCTCTCTGCCTGTTTGTTGCTGCGCACCTTTTTGATTTGTCTGCGATCGTCGCCGCTGGCTGTTGCTCCCCCCTTCCCCCCTCCTTGCTTGGTTTGTGTTTTGCAGGTATCGCTGCCCTGCCCCTTGTTGTCCCTTGTGCTCGCTCCGCCTTCTTGCTGCTGCCCGTCCGTTTGTCTTTTGCTTCCACCTGGTCCTGCCCCCCGCCCCCGCCACTTGCTTGCTTCTGTTTCGGGGCTTTCATGGGCCGTGGCGCTTGGTGCTTTGCGGTGCTTCGTGCTGTTTTGTGCGGTCCGTGGTGCGGTGCACCGTGCCGTGTTGTGCGGTGTTTTTTTGTCCTCGTGTGTGGTGTGGTGCCGCATTTTGCTGTTTCGGGCTGCCGTGTGCTGCGCAGTGTCCTTCTGTGGTGTGTCGCGCCGCGGTGTGTGACGTGGCGCGCGTGCGTTGCTTTGCCGTGCTGCGGTGGTTTCTGCTGTGCCTTTGGGTGTGCTGTCATTTTGCGCTGTGGCGTGCTGTTCGCGTTGTATCTTGCTTTTCCGTCCTGGTCTGCTTATTGGTGTGCTGTGCTTTTTCCCTTGGCGTTGTGCTGCGCCGGGTTGCGTCTTGTTGTCCCGTGCGGTGCAGGGCCGTTGTGCCCTGTATTTTGTGTGTGGTGCTGTGCTTCTTCTTCTCGCGCTTTTGCGCGCTGCTTCCTGCTGTGGCGTGTCTCTGGGTGCTGTGTGCTTTGCTTTGTGCTGTGTTGTGCTGTGCTGTGCTGCTGTGTGTTGTGTTGTGCCTTGGGGTGTCCATTCTTTGCGCGGGGTCTCGCGCAAAGGCGAATATTTGTGTTGATTAATGTACTGCAGCACAATGCATTAGACAGGTTGTAGGAAAAGAGAAACTTGACGTCTGTATACACGAAAATTTGTATTATTAACATGATGGAGTGACAGAAATGGATATATTAATAAAAAAAATTTCATTTTACTACACGTGGTAATCCTTAAATGTATAAATGTTCCGGAAGAAACTGTAGTTTCATGCGGAGGCATGGCGCATGGAATGACGTATGAGGAAAAAAGAATTTTCAGTGGTGTTTGCGCGAGGCCTCGCGCAATGGAGGTCATGAGCGCACAAAGAAATAAAAAATGGACAGATCAACCAAAGACACAACATGTACATTCCATTTGATGCGGTGCTGCTGCATGGCCGGCCCTACAGGTCCCGCCGGCAGCTCTAGTCTTCATACTATGTCCACCGCTGACTTCACTGCCCAACAGCGATGGTAGCGCGCCGCAACTGGCTACCGCAGTTGGGATTAACCCCTTAAATGTGGGACCAGCAGACAGTTACAGTAAACCAAAAATGGTGCATGCGACCAGCGAATCATTGAATAATTTGAAAACTGTGTGACAGGTTGATGTTTCAAGCAGAAAACCTTTTCGAACAGGAATATGTAGGAAGGGACATTTGCGCAATTTTTTTTCCATGGTAACAATGCCCCTGCGCAAAGTGTCGGACCTCAGGAAAACAGTGGCAACGGCATCTGGAGTATTCCGCGACGTCTGCTCAGAGGAACCGCCATATCACACGGCAGAAGAATTGTGGGAAGGGCCCAAGCATGGGGACCAGGGGGCGCGATTGCTGTTTGTGTTTTTTGTGCGTCTGCGCAAAAATGAAAGGATGCCTTGCTGCGTTGAAAAGGCAATCACAGCAGAGGGCAAGAGATCAGTTGGTGTTTTGATGGAGGAGGCCTGGCGCCTTAACCCAAATGATAATAGAACAAATTCTAACCAACCACAGAATTGAAATACAATCAAGGCAACATCATAAATGCAAAAACAAAACTAAAATCTGCAGTCGGAATGAGTTTCTGGGATCGAAATCCGGGATTGGGATGAAATGCTCAGAACGCATAAGAATTTACACCTGAAATGGCACACAAGACGCAACATGAGTGTGCAAAGGAGAAATGGGCAACAAACATAGATTCTGATATGGCTATGCCCTACGTTTTAGACCCCCCTCCCTAACTCAGAAATCCCTGATGCTGTGACACAGTCACAATCAGTAAACGAGGCTCAGAGCCATGGAAATGAGCACAAACAAGCATCATAGGGTGGGTGAGCGGGTGCAAAATCCACACAAGTGTGGGCATTTCATATACACCCCCCTCCCTAGCCCTGAACACCCTGCATAACTCAAATGCTGGTGTTTAGGCGATAAACTACCTATGTGAACCCCCCACACGTGACATTGACACCCCCCTCCCTAGCTGCAAATTCCCGGTGCCAATCCGGGCCGCAGGGAAACAATGCCACCCAATGGTGCGAAGGGGAATCAACAAGCAGAATGAGAGCCATACAATGCTCAAATGCACCTTGAGGTATCCAAAGACAATGAATGGAGGAATTGGGGAGAAGGAATTTTTTTTCCAAAAAAAACTTTTTTGCAAAAAGCTTTTCCGTATTTTTTGCCTCTGAACACATCATTTTGGACCCAGGAGGAAGCAGGAAGCAAACAGATGCGATGGTTGCATTTGGAATGAGTTCTCGATGGGGGTAGGTACTCACGAAATCCTCCAACTCAACGATATGTCAAAAATATGGCAAAACCACGGTTTGGACCCTAGCTAACCCTAGCCTTAAAAAACGTTCTCGGAGGGTCTACCCGGGGCCGCTGCTGCAAATGTACTGCAAACAGACCCCACGGTTGCGAAGAGCATGCGAGGAAATGCTCCAGGATCCGTTCGAAATGTCCCTAGGTGCCGACAATTCGAGGAAATGAAAAATCAAATTTTTACTAAAAAAAATAACATTTGTTACTAACAATAGTGAAGCGGAAAATTGAGATCGCCAAACAGGGCAATCCTGGGAGGATACAGACCTCACCTATGTGGCAAGCGTGTAAAAAATATGGTCACGGACGTCGAAGAAACGCAAAAAGGGGCCAGTGGGGAGGAGTTCTAAATATAGAAATTCCGTAATTAAAAATAGAACAAAAATTTTAAAAACAGAACGTGGTGTTCTAAAGAAGAAACACCAGTTTTGGAAACAGTAGGCGCCCCCTAAGCAAAATCGGCGGCCGCCATTGCGTTCGGCAACCCCGAAATAGGGGCGGAAGCTCAAACAACACAAGAATTCAGCGCATCAAGCCCAAATCTATCCGAAGTGCCCAAGGTGGTGGGAACACCATGGAATAGGTACTGAAACACCCACAGCAGTACAAAACAATGGCATGCTGGCATCCGTCAACCCAACATTAGGGGGGAAATGCAAAGCAGGGCTGAGGAGGACATCTCAATGCAAATGGGAGGAGTAGGTCAAACAAGTGGGAAAGACCTGTGGGTAAGAGAGACAACCACCATCAATCAATGGCAATGGATAAGAGCAAAGAGTTCATAAGGCAAAGGGTTCACCGCATCAATGTAAAATTGCCTGAATGAAATTCAAAGAGATGGCATTCCACTACAACGGGAAAAATTTGATGAAAAAAACTTGCTGGAGGGCCAACCTGCCAATAGTTGGTAAGAAAAAAGAAAATCAACGATAATTCAGCGCAAATCTGACAAAGACACATCAATCCGTTCACATCAATTATGCCGAGCCCGTTTGTTGTTGATATTCTGCATGAAAAAGCCTCCATAATGCCACCCAGGTTCGGCAAACGCCTAAAATTTGACTCGCCACTGTCGCTTGCCCCTGACGACACGATCCTCCAAAACACGCTCGACCACGTAGTCGTCGGACTCAATCAACACTTCCCTATCCGTATAATAGTGCAAAGGCACTTCCTTGTCGTCCTTGTACGAGACATAGGGCTTCAATCGCCGAGAAGTAAAGATCTCTTACCTTCCTCGGATATTTACACCGTTGGTGCCCGGTGAAATGCGTCCAAACACTTCACAAGGGCCTTGTCAAACCCCTTCAAGCTTGCCATGCACAAGAGGTTCTACAATATGATCAAGTACCCATACATGGTCCCCCGGCTTGAACGATTGCTCAGGACGTTTTGCCAACAATTTGGCAAACTCTTTGGCATGAAGGTCTTCAAGGCGCTTTCGGACTTCAGCACGTTCGTCCAACGTGCGACCAAAAAATTGTCCTGCAAATTCTGCCCCACCCTGTAGGGATACGGGCAAGCGATCTCCGCAACCTACAGGATGTCTCCAAAAAATAAATCGATGCGGGGAACACCCACTGAGTGCCCCCAGTAAATCGTTCACAGCGCAAAGGGCCAATGGCAGGCCTTCCAGCCAGGAGTGCTTGCTGGAACCCCCACGCTGCTCAAAGTACTGCCTAAGTGAGTTTACAACACTTTGGACAGCTCGTTCAGCACGTCCGTTGCTTTGTGGTCTGTAGGCCACCGAGCTGCGTTGTTCAACTCCACTTATGGCAATCAAATCCTCCAAAAAATCAGAGTTCATAATGGACGCATTGTCACAAATGAACCCTTTTGGCAACCCAAAGATATGGATTCATCGATTCAAAAGCGGAGAAGCAGTAAGTAAGTAAGTAAGTAAGGGCGGCCGCGTCTGCAGCCTCATCTGACAGTAAGAAAAAGTCACTGCCATGTTTTTCTTGGAGGGCTTGATCCAGGCCAAGCCCCCCTTAAAACCCTTTTGTTGATGCTAAGACAAACTTAAGTGTTTTTATCTCTCTTTTGTTGCCTAAAGTACACTTTCTCAAAGTAACTAGGGTTGTGACCCTAGCCCCCCATGAAGTTCACCCCTACCACTCAACTGAGCGGAGGTACCTTCCTTCATGGAGGATATACCGAAATAAAACAGGCATTTCATGCTTTAGGCCTTGGAGGTTAAGCCTAGTGGTCTCCCACCCCAAGACCCCTATACTCAATTGTTTCTACCACTTATTGTGGTCCTACTTTGTAACTGTTTCTGAGTTCAGTTGCTTGGCCAAGTCATTTTCTGTGTGGTCCTTACATCTATGCCCCACATTCCTAACCAGCACCATTTCACCCAAAAGAGTGCACATGAAGTGCCTAATGCAACCTCTGAGGCAGGAGTCAGACCAATTTTCATATAAAATCTTTTGTATTATCCATTTGTGATTGAATCTATGTGTATAAACCTGCTTTGTCTATCTGCAGCCCTTCTGTGTTACACTGGATTCCAAAACCAATCATTGATTCGATCCACATCCTGTTCTTGCTCTACTTGCTGCTTTGGTTTGGGTTTTCAACTACAAAACCAGCAGGAATACATCAAAATATCTAGGGCAGAATTCAAGGACATCTTTCTGGTAGCAGAGACGGTCCCTTGTGACCTTTTGAACCGAACCGAAGTGCAGCACAAAAGCTCAACAACAAGTTCATCATGTCCACGCCAAGCGTGAGGACCTGGCCCATCAGAACTGTCCAAGTGCAAATGGGTAGCATGGCCCACCCAATGAGTGAACCACCTTACCGCGCTCCACATCATCTCAGTGGCGCATCTGGGTCCCAAGGAGATCCAGAACGCAGAAGGGCGGAAGAAAATAAAGGCCTTACCACCGAGGCCTTAGCAGCACACGGTGGAGACAGCATCAGTCACCTCCACAGACGTGTAGCTGCCTCACTATCCAGATTCAACTGCCCGGCTTCATCCTCAACAGCGATTGAAGGCCCTGAGGAGTATGAGGAACTGAGGAAGAAGATGGATGAGTATATCCTACCTGAGGAGTACTACAAATCCATCCGTGGGGAAGATGGACAGGAGCCATTGGCTGTACATGGATCCAGAACACGTACAGACCTAGGGTCCTACGCGCACTCTGGTCCTCCGTCCACTGCATCCCTGCCAAGACGACTAAGACCTGAGTATCCAAGACCATCTTGTCCAACCCCAAGGGCTCCCAAAGTGGGCCTGACCCGAGTCGAAGAACAACATCATCCAAGGCCAATCTACGGTGCCCAGGATCATATGGCCGAGCTGTTGGCCAAACTCCTGTCTGGATCAGAAGATCCAGATGTGACGGCCCTATCGGAGGCCATTAAGGCTAAACTGGGTATTGCAGAACCCTTACCCAAGCCAGAGTTGCCCTCTCTCTCTCCAGGACTGAGTACCCTGGCCGAAGATCTCAAGAGATCAAGGGTCTCAAGGCTGTTGCCTAAGGTCACCTGCCCCAGCCCCTTTCACCCCCGTGCCAGGACAGTGCCTATGGCTGATCTACAGGACGTGCCTGTCACAGAGATTGAGAGAAGAGGCCTGTCAGCCCTGGCACCTCTTGCCGGCGTGTCGCCTTCGGGCCTAACTCCGGGGGGTGGGAAGACGGGCAGACCAATTGCCCAGGCGAACATCCAGCTGGAACTGCCGGAGTTCGACCCCATAAATCTGCCCGAATGGGCAGAAGAATTTGCAGAGTTCCTTTTGTTGACTGGCCAATCCCATGTGGATGTGGCGACCAAATGTTCACTGCTAAAACGCTCATGCAAAAAGAAGTTTTTGCAAAAACAGGTGAAACAGATTGTGAAAACCTGTTCTACCTGGGCAGAGGTACTCCTGAGGTTGGAGAAAACATTCCCAGTCTATGAGACTGACCTCAGCGTACGCACACAGATCGAGGAGCTACCTATGCTCCCTGAGTTTCCATCCGCTGCGCGAATTTCTGAGTATGTGTGCGACTTGGAGTACTTGTTTTCGAGGATGAACGTGGGCTCCTACGGAGCCACTGAGCCCCAGCTGTGGCTCATGAGTAAGATCCCCCAGCGTACGTGGGATGATTGCCGCTCCATCTCTGAGAGGAAGAGCAGGACCCACTCGTACGATGAACTGGTGGATCTCTTGATTGAGCTAGCTCTTGAGAGAGAGAATGACTCCCACATGGAGAAATTCCTCAAGAAGCATTTGGGACGAGGTGGTACCCCTACCCCCCAACGTGGCGAAGGGAAAGGGCATAAAAAGAACACTAACACCAACCAGGAAGGTGGTAAAGGGAGAGGTAACCTACGTGCCATGAATGAGGTTAAACCTGATGCAGGTACACCCCCCCTGTTCTACTGCCCACCTGTCAAAGACAAGGGGGGACCCTGTCATGCCTCTGACTGCGATCTCCGCAGTGGCTGTTTGCTGCAGATGAAACGTCAGCAGCATACCAAAGATGGGAAAGCTGTGGCCCATCAGGACCATTTCAGGTGTACCAGCACCTGTGGTTACTGTGGCAAACGTCGTTACTACGAGGACGAATGCCACATCAAGAAACGTGAGAGTGACAAACTCAAGCGTCAGGAGGCGGAGCGCCAGAAGACCCAGACGCCCGCCAGAAATCCCCCGAAAAGGGATAAAGGTGGTGAAGGAGGTGGCAAGGGGGGTGGCAAAACTGGACCCCCTAACCCCCAGAGGCGCTCATCAGCGCCCGTTGCCACACCCACTCCTGCTGCTACACCCGCTCCTGCCGCAGGTGACCCTAAGAAACGCCCCCAAGGGGATAACGCTACCCCTGAGGGGAATAATTCCAAGAAGAGGCGCTTGGCCTGGATGGCCAAGTCCCTCATGGCTGCAGGGGTGGATGTGAAGTTCCCTGATGAGGAATAGGGGGGCGGCTCCGAAGAGGACGACTTGGTTTTCTGGATCCTCGTGAAAATCGGGGATCAGGTTTTTCGAGCGGTGCTTGATACCGGTGCAACACTTTCCATAGTGGCCCGGCACCTGCTTAAGACTTTCAGGAAAACTGAGACAGTGGCCATAAGAGTAGGGGATGGGCGTACCATCCATTCCTTCGGGGGGGTTGATGTGACTATATGTCTGGGTGACGAGACCGTGACCCAACACTGCAGAGTGTTGGACACTGACGCCTTTGACATCGTAATTGGCACCGACTTTCTACGAAGAAACCCCCAGGTAAAAATGCTGTCCCTACAGCGTCCCTATTCTTTGCACTGCGACTTTGGCAGTGGGCTATTCTCCGTTCCTTTGGAGCTGTCAGGACGAAAAGAGTCTGGGCTGCGCTACGCAGCCAAGACGAACTATCGTACTGAAAACTACCAACTGGCCCGTCACGTTCTTGAAAATGGACTGGCGGCCCTTCAGGTAAACCTGGATGAGATCCAGGTGGATTTGTTTGCGAGCCAACAACAGCACATCATGCAGTTGTACTGCTCGAAACAACTGAACAATGCTTTCCGTTTCTTCTGGAAAGCAATGGGCCTAGCGTATGCTAACCCTCCCTTCTCCCTGCTCGCGAAAGTTCTAACCAAAATTGCTTCTGAGGGAGGAAGGGTTGTTATATGCACCCCTGACTGGGGCTGCTCTGGTGAACATGCTTACTGGCGCCGTATGCTAGATCGAATGACCGTGGGAAGAGTGCAACTCCCCGACGACCCCATCTATGTGCCTGAGGACTCAGACACAGCTATGCAGGCCCCCGAGTGGGCCAGTTTCCTGTCCATCGTCGATGGATCTCTCAATCCTGTACCCCTGTGTGACCTAGACCAGGTGCTACTGAAAGAGGTCATGGCCGAAAATCGTGGCCTGACCCTTTATGATCTCAAAAATCGATCTCCTGAGCACCTATCTGCCACACTTACAGGGTGTGAGTCTCCCGATGACTATCTGGAACCTGCAGCTGTAAAAGAGGATGCTGACGACCAACTGTCTGAGATCGCCAGCACTATTCCTTCAGTTGATCCCAGCTGTGTTGACCGAAAACACAGTGCCTTCCTAGCCCAGCTGTTGCTAGAGGAGGTAGATCTAGAGTCAACCTCTGAACCCGCTTCCCCCGTTGGGAAGCCAGTGCTACACATGCAGCCTATGCACACAGGTGAACCCGTGGCCCGGAGTGCTGATGCTCTGGCGTGGCCTGCTGCTAATAACATGCCATTGTCTGAGCATGACACTCAGGAACTCCGGCGGCTGTTGTACCTGAAGGCCGAAGGTATTGAACGCCAAGAGCGTCTGCAATACCTCAGACAGACCTGGAAATCCTCCATCTGGTCTGAGGAGGACGATGAGTCCTATACGCTGCCTGATCCTCAGATACCTCTAATGTATTCTCTACACTATGGGCAGCAATGTTCTTCTGAGTGGGACGATGGTACTGTGCTTGCCGAAACTGCTGATCGGCATAAAATGAAAGAACATGGAAAAAGCAACCTCCATGCTGAAGAGGATTTCCTTCAGAAACTGGAGAGTCTTCACCTTGGCCCCGCCTGAAGAAACTGCTGATAACCTATGAGGAGGTGTTCGGCGCCTTGCCGCCTCCCCTTTCTTGTAAAAAACTGGGCCAGATGGACCTGAAATTGAAACCAGAATTTCAAAAGACGCGAGTGAGGCGTCGTCCCTATCCCGCTCCACAGGAACAGGTTGAAGAAATCGAGCGCCAGATCCAAGAATGCATTAGTGCTGGCCTCATTGAAGAGTATAAACACGGGGACTATCCCCATCACTGCAGTCCCTGTTTCCTTGTTTTCAAACCAGGGTCGACTGCCCTACGTCCTGTTGTAGACTATGGTGAGGTCAACAAGAAAACCCAGAACCACTCAGGGAGTAATCCTAACATGGAAAACACCCTGGAGCGTATTGCCAAATGCAGGTATAAGGCCAAAATGGACAAACGCTCTGGTTTTTGGCAGGTGGACCTAACCGCCGCAGCTCAGGAGCTGTTGGCCTTTATAACCCCTAAGGGTCGTGTCTTCAAGTGGAAGGTTATGCCTTTCGGGGTGGCTAATGCCCCAGCGCTCTTCCAGGAGCTTATGAACAAAATTTTGTACATACTGAGGCGCAGGCCTCTAGTACAAGAGTTGATTTCTCGGGGTGCAGAAATGGAGGCTCACATCGACGACGTGAGTTTGGGTACTAATACCAAAGAGGACCATGTCCTTCTCCTCCGTGAATTTTTCATTGTCTGTCAAGAAAACCATCTCCGAATCAAACTCGAAAAATGTGAGTTGATGAAAGAGGAGATGGAGTATTTGGGTTTCGACGTAGGGTATGGCTGGTGGAAACCAGCCGCGTCTAAGATGCAGCCCCTACAGGACATGCAGATTCGCGATGACCCTAAGAGGGGTCTACACGATGTGAGGAGTTTTGTGGGCGCCTGTAATTTCTACCGGCGTCACATCCACAATTTTACTTACTCCTCTGCACCCCTCACTGACCTGATCAAGAAAACTACTCCCTGGAGGTGGACCTCCAGAGAGGAAGAGTGTTTCCAGGAATTGAAGAAGAAGATTGCCTCCTCCAACTGCCTGGGAGTGCCCCGCCCAGAGGGCGAGATAGTCCTGATCACTGATGCCAGTGATGTAGGGGGGGTTGGTACGATCTACCAATGGCAGGAGCTTAACCCCGCTGAACTAACCCACTGCCATTATCGTACTACTGGACCGAACCATGATGGTTCGTTGACACATGACTATCCTACCAGTGAGTGGCGACTGGTACCACTAGGACACTGGAACTGGAAATGGAACCAAGCGCGTTCCAACTACACCACCTATGACCAGGAACCTCTGGCCGGTATGTTGGTGCTATCGTCACAATCCCGACTCCTGGGATCTAACCCAATTGTCTTGCTGTGTGACCAGGAGCCTGTGAAGTCTTTCCAGAAGGGCCCACCACCAGAAAAAGCAAAGCTAAAACGGTGGTGGACTTACCTGATCCAGTTTAGGCTGACAGTGCATCATATCCCCGGGATTAAGAATGAACTGTCTGACTATATATCGCGCAACAACTTCGATGCGCTTATTGGTGAGAGCTCTGAGGCGCTCGCCAAAGAGGCTTTCCAGCGTATGGATGTCCAGCTTGACCTGTCCATGCGCACTGCTGGAATCCTCGAGGGTTGGAGTCTAATCGACCATCAGTCAGAGTATGAAGGAATTCTCCAAACCCTCAGCACTGGTCTCGAACCCCGTGTCATTGACGGGCACCAGTGGTATAAAAGAAATCAGTACCTCTTCTACGAGGACCGAATTGTTGTGCCTGAGGCACAACTGGATGGGTGCCTACAGTGATCCCATCTCAGTTCTGGTCACACTGGCGCTGATCGCTCAGTGGACTTCTTCCGTGAGTGTTTCTACTCTAGTCTAACCCTGACTGAACTGAGGTCGCGTATGCAGACCATTGTGGATGCTTGTGGCTGTCATGCCAGCAAGCAGAGCGACATTAGGGATAGGGGCCTGATCTCCAGCTTACCCATACCCTATTGTGCTAACTCTCTTCTCTACGTGGATTTCATCCACGGCCTACCACGCTTTGGCGGCTCTGATAGTTGCCTCGTGGTCACCTGTGGTCTATCTCGCTTCACCCGTGTGTTCCCTTGCAATGAGAAAATCACAGGTGATCAGACTGTGAAAATGTTGGTCGAACAATGGTTCGAACCCTATGGAGCACCTAAGCAGGTGCATTCTGATGAAGATGTACGCATCCGCAGTGACACTGGGTGGTACAAACGAGTGCTAAATGCCCTCAACGTGGAGGTAACCACAGGTGTGCCCTATACCCACACGTCTAACCCTCTCTGTGAGAGACAGAACCGTGTGGTGGAGCAAAACTTAAGAATCCTGATGAAACAGGAGCGCACCAAGGACTGAGTACGCCTAGTGCCCTGGGCAGTGCTGTCCATGAACTCACAGCGGAGCTCTTCTACGGGTTTCACCCCCCACGAACTGTTCCATGGAGGACGACCTGCTTGGTTCTTCAAAACCCCCTTTCCTGAGGACTTCAAGAGCCCTGTGGGAGATTGGCTGGAACACAAGCAGTCTCTGGCTAACCAGGCTGGTACTAGCCTGAGGCACATTCGTGACCGTGAACAGAGCCGACGGAACCGCCTACGGCGACCTGCCAGCTTCAAGGTTGGTGACCTTGTTTTGGTACACCATTCTCGCCTACCCTCCTGGCCACGTAACTGCCTACAGGACCCTTACTTCGGGCCCTATCGTATCATCAGGATAGATGGATCCAGGATCCATGTCAGGTGCAGTCCGCGTCTAGGTGGTGAACTGCTGTGTGCACCTAAGCAGTTGAGGCACTATCACTGCCCTGACGACTTGTCTTGGGATGAGTGGCGCCTCAGCGACAGTGAGATTGAACGTATAGACCTAGAGAACGCTGCCAGTCCAGAGGAGGCAGACGAACTCGAGGAGATGACTGCCGATGAGATGGCAGTCGATGGTTACTACGTGGTTGCAGGTATCGCTCGCCACGAGTATAAACAGGGCTGGAAATTCCTTACCCTGTGGGATGGCTATGGGTTGTCTGAGGCGACCTGGCAACCTATGTCAGCCTTCATACAACCAGATCAGAGTATCAACCCCATCTTCCGCACTTACCTCGTTGAGAACAACGAGGGGCAGCTCCTAACCCGTGCTGAGACTATGTCCCAGCGTAAGAAGCGAAACTAATCTCCCTGTGTCAGTCTACTGACAGGTGCAGTGAGCACTCTTCTGCAGACGTGCCTGTGTATGGGTGTAAGAGCAGTTGTCACAGTTGCCCCGCATTGCATCGCAGGACAGGACCGTTAGCCCCCCGGGACAACCACTCCCTGGCCGAAGGCCATTGGTTTTTTTTTCACAGACTACTGCTTACTGAGCCCTGCACTGACCCTGTCTGTGCCCTGCAGACCCTAGCCTATGGTTTCCAGTGTGAGCCAAGTGGCCGCTTATCATGATCCCAGCCACCCAGCGAGTGTGTGCCTTGTTGACCATGTGTTGCATGGGTACTGCCCTAATGTAATGACCTTGGAGAGCCAACGAAGAACGGTGGCTTACTACACCAGGGGGAGAATGACAAGCAAGGTGTTATGAAGCAAGGTGTGTCTTCCCTCCTTGGGGACAAGCGAGTTCACAGTTAGGACCCCTGACTGGTCCAGACCCATGGGGTTCTACCCTTCCTTACTGGGTTTACCATTTCCCCAATGTGTGCTACGTATGTCTGTGTGTGTCTCACTTCTCTCCCCAGCGTGGCTCCCGGAGACCGGGCTTCGCTGACGTCGGACCGAAGGTCCTAATCAGGTACTATTACCACTCCTATGGCGCCCAATTTCTGTGCTGGCGCCTATCCTTGGGGTAAGACGGCAAAAGCCCTACCTACTAGAGGGGAGGGGTGGCCAAGTGTGCTAAGGGCATACAAAACGCCCATTTTTGCTACAGGCCAAAAGCTAACGCACTCCCCTGCCCACGAGGAAAAGCACCCGGGACAGGAGACACCACTACACTACACTCACTAACGCCAGCACCGGCCTTCGAAGGCAGGGTGAGCACTCATCACTTGCACTCACCTCCTGCCAGGCCTGCTGACCCTAACCCCTACACACGCTACTGGGTGCTGCTGTCAAAAATATCTCAGGCCCTAATGGCCCTCCTGTGAAGAAGACAAGAGAACACAGCGCTCCTAAGCAGCTGTGGCCTAACAGGGGACGCCACAACGCGTTTCCCCTGCTAGAGCTTGGAGGGAAGGGGTGCTCTCGTTGCGTGCACAGCGCAGATGTCGTTGAAGTCGAACTGCCCTCGCCAGTACTGGCTGAGGCACAGTGATTTGATTTGTGATCAGCGCCCCTGTTTTGCTGGGGCAGAAAAATGGATACCCGCCGAAGGCAGCTGCTGCGTGCACCAATCACCCTTAACCTCTCCCACCTGTACAACAGAGGCAAATGAAGGGGTGTTTGCGGCGGAGGAACCAAGCCACACTCCAGGTATTATACCCTTCTCAGTGTGACCTACAATACACTGTCCGCAAACACGCTGACGGATCAGCTCCCATGTCAAGCAAGCAAGCTTTAAGAGACTCTTCAGGTTCTCTTAAAGAACGTACCGAGGAGCCTCTGGGTAACCTAAACAAGGTTTACCGTGCGCAATTCGTGTGGCCTACCCTTTAATGCATCATGTGCACGCAGGGAAGGGAGGCGAAACCAATTCCACTATGACTCAACCAGGAGGTGAGCTCCTCCTGGGCTAACCTACCTTACTCACCATGCATCGTGTGAATGCCGAATGAAGCGAACAGAAAACAAGCCTAAGCGTTTTAAGCAACCCTACTTTAACGCCACGGCCACACACACGAACCAACGCTTTCTTTACTTACCTGTGAAGAAGAAAACAAGGGTGAATTTGGGGTACAGGTAAAGCGTCACAGCGTGTGAATGCCTGGATTAGGCACATGCATCGCGGGCACAGCGCATATTCTAACCCTACGTGCGCGCTGCGCGCTCCATTCGCATCGCATACCTTTCATTCCTGTTTTGACCTGTGCAGAGCACGAGGAGGAACACCCGAACCCCCAACGAAAACAGCGTTGACAACCTCAACGTTTTGACGAAACAACCAACACGAACGCAATGCATGCGTGTGAGATGACACTGACATACCTGAGAGGTGGGTTGTTGACCTGCTTTGTGGTGTCGGTTGAATTTGAATACTTTTCTGTGAAGTTTATAAAAATTTTGATGCAACTGTGCAAAAATTTCCTTTAAAACTCTAAAAACTACGGCTCATAGCTTCTTTTACAAAAGCCGTTTACGCTTGCGCAACCCTTTTCTTGGAGTCCGCTTCCTTTGCCCTTGTCTGCGACTTTGAGTTATGTGTAAAAATGACGATTTCCCGCGTGGTTTCGTCGATTTTTAACGATTTCACTTGCTAAATCGCAACCCCTTCCGCTAAACCGCAGGAATCACTCCCTGCTGGTTACATTTTCTATTTTCTTCAGCTCCTGGAGGTTTGTGTCCTCCATTGGGAGTATTGCTCCGCCCTGGCCCTTGGTCAGGACGTTTACTAAAACGCTGTTTATACAGCGATAGCCGTCCGCATTAGAGCGTTCGACTGTACCCTAGTGGGCAAGCACATGTGCTCTAGGGAGGGAGTCCTGGGTTCAAACCCCACTACCCCCAAACTTTTTCCAAAAGTTTTCGTGGCACGACGGCGACTTTTGAGGAATGCCCCATCGAAGGGACATCATTCACGGTACATTACACTGTTCTTCAAGGGTACCTACAGTGTGATAGGCTTCTATGAAGTGATGAGGATGTTTTTGGTAAGTTTAATGCATTTTCTGAGGTAATTTTGGGGATATTTGAGCCTTTTTCCTTGGTCCTACTAGCTTAGCTAACTAGTACTCCAGGAGAAGTAAGAAAAAGTCACTGCCATGTCTTTCTTGGAGGGCTTGATCCAGGCCAAGCCCCCCTCAAAACCCTTTTGTTGATGCTAAGACAAACTTAAGGGTTTTTATCTCTCTTTTGTTGCCTAAAGTACACTTTCTCAAAGTAACTAGGGTTGTGACCCTACCCCCCCAAGAAGTTCACCCCTACCACTCAACTGAGCGGAGGTACCTTCCTTCATGGAGGATATACCGAAGTAAAACAGGCATTTCATGCTTTAGGCCTTGGAGGTTACGCCTAGTGGTCTCCCACCCCAAGACCCCTATACTCAATTGTTTCTACCACTTATTGTGGTCCTACTTTGTAACTGTTTCTGAATTCAGTTGCTTGGCCAAGTCATTTTCTGTGTGGTCCTGACATCTATGCCCCACATTCCTAACCAGCACCATTTCACCCAAAAGAGTGCACATGAAGTGCCTAATGCAACCTCTGAGGCAAGAGTCAGACCAATTTTCATATAAAATCTTTTGTATTATCCATTTGTGATTGAATCTATGTGTATAAACCTGCTTTGTCTATCTGCAGCCCTTCAGTGTTACACTGGATTCCAAAACCAATCATTGATTCGATCCACATCCTGTTCTTGATCTATTTGCTGCTTTGGTTTGGGTTTTCAACTACAAAACCTGCAGGAATACATCAAAATATCTAGGGCATAATTCAAGGACATCTTTCTTCTGACTCCTCCTTGTTTGTTTTACATGGTGGCCGCCTCTGGCGGGAAGGAGTGCTCTCCACCATCAGTTCCCCTGGTGACCCCTGTCTCACCTCACGGCCGAGAACTTCAACCAGGTTCCCTAGGGGCATGACCGGTGGTAGGCTCCCTTCAGTCGCTGCCCTCACGGTTTCAGCTCCTTCAGGTAACCCTTTGAAGGATCCCCCGGCCCTCCCCCCCTAGCACAGCCTATTGGGCGCCTGCAGGCGGCTTTCCTGTGGATAGCCTTCACCGACAGCGGAGCATTTCTCTCTGTCAACCACATTCCACCTCTCCCCATCCCTCACGGGCTGGAGTACCCACTCGGCTCCCGGTTGCACTTGGTTGTCGTCCATCGACGCCTGGAGGCCAGGGGGCGACCCTTTCCACGTTCCCCCTGGTCCGGCTCACGCGTGAACCTACGTGTACTCAGGCCATTGACCCGGGGATCTCAAGGTCAACCCTCACCCCTGCGGACACCTCACGGCCGTCCCGGAGTTCAGGGCATTTTCCCGACTTCCCGTGGCCAGGTTCCCCATGGTTGGCCCATGGTTCACCACTCCATGGCGACTGGTTTCCCAATCCCATGGGGCTGTTGCTTGGCGCTTTCGACCTCCCTGCCCTTCCCATGTCCCATTCCCCTTCGCCTCATCCCGGCACCGGCCCGTTCCCAGCGTCCCATGGACTCCCTACCCTAACAGGCCGTTGTACGGCCCTAGCCACACGCCCTTTGCCGCCCCGTCCCCTTGTCCCTGCATCCCGTGCTTATACCTTACCGGGTTGCCTGCTACCCTGTGGCGCTGGCCCACTGGGGCCTCTTCCTTCCTGGGACCGCTTCACGCGCTTAGCACGGGTCGCTCCCTCGCCGCGCCCGTCCCTTTCCCCTGTGCCGTGGCCCCGGCCTAATCCCCTGGGCTGTCTTGCGGCCCCATCCCATCCCTCATCCCGAGTCTATAGCCCACCGGGTCGCCTGCAACCCTGTGGCGCGGGCCCACTGGATCCTCATCCATCCGGCACCGTTTCGTGCGCCTAGCACGGATCGCTCCCTTCCCGCCCCCTTCCCCCGTGCCGCGGCCCCGGCCTATTCCCCTGGGTTGTCGTGCAGCCCCATCCCATCCCTCTTCCCGTGTTTATACCCCACCAGGCCGCCAGCAACCCTGTGGCGCGGACCCACTGGATCCTCATCCATCCGGGGACCATTTTGTGCGCCTAGCACGGGTGACTCCCCTCCCGCCCCCGCCCCTCTCTCCTGTGCCGTCTCCCTTGCTGTCCTAGTCACCTGGGGCCGTTGCGTGGCCCTAGCCACTCGTCCCTTTCTGTCCCGTCGCCTTGTGGTGCTGTGGGGTGTCGTCCGCGTTTGTCTCCTTGTTTTTTTTTTGCCGTGCTTTTTTCCGCTTGGTTCCCTCCTCCCTGGATGCACGCACAACAACACTGCATCGCAATCTGTCTCGGTTCTGTTCGGTGCTCACGTCCAGTCCCTCCGCCATCCTGTGGCGTTGCCCTTGGCGGTCCCCGGCCATGCTGGGCGACCCAGCCATTTAGCCCGCGTTGCTGTACATGTTTCTGCTCTCTCTCCTCTCTACCCTCCGCTCCCCTCTGTCTCCTGCCCGCCCTCTTAGTGTTGTTCTCCTGCTCTGTGTGCTCGCCGCTGGTCGTCTCCGCGCCATGGCTGTATCTCGCGCGCCCTCACGCGTCTTAGGGCCTCCGCCCTGTCTTCCGACCTGGCGACACGTGGCAGGAGGTCCAGCGGAAGACGCTTGGCAAGGACTACCGGCGCCGCGTCCACGCCCGCCTGCTGGTGATCCGGGACCCCCTCCGACAGAGGTGGGACGACCTCTGGGTCTGCCATCTCGACCCTTGGTCGCCGCCCTCCCACCTCCCACACACCTGCCGACTCTGCGGAGAATGTGACACGGTGTCCTCCGCAGCGTCGACAGGCGCCAACAGGTGCGCGCGGTGCACCCAGGTAGCCGCGTGCCCCTGGCCCGAACCTCCCGCAGGCCCGCGCAGGCGCACAGAGGAGGAGGCCTTGCGCCGGCGCATCGAGGGGGCACACACCCCCTCGCACGAACAAGCGGGCCCCGCGGGTGCTGCCCTTCTGTGGATCCACGTGCACCTGCAGGACCCCACATCCGTTGCGCACCTGTCGCACGTGTTCGCCCCCTGACCCCCACCCGCCGCCGCCCTTTGCAGAGCCCGCAGCACCATGCCACGCCGACGGGGGGATGGGCCGGGGCACACCAGGGCCCGCCGCAGAGCGCAGGAGGCGGCCGTCCAGGGGCCTGGTGGCGGACGCGGTGGCGGAGGCGCACGAGGCACACGCTGCCGCACGGTGCGACCTGGAGGGCAGTGCGAGGGCTTTCCTCAACGAGACCGCCCTCCCGGCCGTCCGCGCCCTGAACGGAGCGGGGGCCCCTACGCTGCTCCCGGCAATGCACCGGATCGTGAACGCCATCCGGCCGGGGCTCATCAGCCCGGAGGCAGCCCTCTACGGGCACTGGATGGAGTGGCGCGAGTCCGATCGGTCGGGCCGGCCCCTGCCTATGGGGGACACCCTCCGGCTGACGGGAGCGGGGTCTGCCATGTCCCTCCGCAGTAGCGCCCCAGCCCTGCTGCACGCCCTCAGGACGCGCTACCCCGGGGACGCGGCCCCGTACCTGAACCAGGCGCGGGCCACGTACCCGGGAGGAGTGTCCGAGCTGGATGCGGCGCTCCACCTTCTACACCCGCCGGACGAGGACCTGGAGGTGGGCGAGGTCACGTTGTTCGTGGAAGGCGCGGACGAGGCGTCCGCCCGCCCCCGGCCGATCAACCCGGTGTACGACGGCACCAGGCCTACCCCCCCGTACGCCGTCGTCTACGAGGCGTTCCCCAGGGAGCCCACTTGGTGCCCCGCCCTCCCACCGGCGACGCACGCGCCCCGCGGCTGGGCTAACCCAGACCTGTCCCCCCCCCTCTCCAGGACCAGGGGTGCCCACCACAGGGGGCAGGTCCTCTGGCAGGAGTGCCCTGGCACCCCCCTCCTCCTCCTCATCGTCGCGACCCGCGGGGACCCGGGGCGGATCCTGGGGATCACCCCCACCCACCTCTATGGGGCAACACCCGTACCCCGCCCCCCCCTCCCGGCGCCCGCGGCGCGGGACGGAGTACACACCTTCCTGCGCACACAGGAGGTCACCGCCGTTACGGGGGTCCACCTGGTGCGGCTGCCCCCGACACCGCTCGACGACCCCAGGGGGCCCAGGGCCCTGGGCCCCGCTGCAGACTGGGAGCTGTGGCGCGACGCGTGGGCCGCGTGGCTCCCCCGCCTCCCCTCCCAATGCCGGTGGATGGCCGCGGGCCCCCGGCCGTGCGGGGCTGACGCCACAGCCGGCCCCCCACCCCCTCCCCCCCTCCCCCCCGCAGAGCACCACACGGCACTACCCACGGCACGGCACTGATGCACCAGGAGGTAGTGGGAAGGGCGCGCCTGCCACCACGCATGCCTACCAGAGTAACTGTGATGGCAGACTCCGATGGGTCCCCCCAGCGGGACGACTGCCACCACCGCCGGTCCCGCTCCCGCTCCCCCGTCTCCTCCCCGGAGTGGACGGGGGAGACCCTCGCGGAGCGCGAGGAGCGGAGGCTGGCGGAGGCGGCGGTGCTGGTCGGGCCGCCGCCGCCGGCCCGGGAACCTGGGCCAGCCGAGACGGCCGCCCCCGCCGCCCAGGCGGCCAGCCCCGCCGCCCCGCCCCGCCCAGACGCGCCGAGAGCGGAGACCGCGGCGAGCCAGGCCGCGGCCCCGGCAGCGGCCCCCGGCACGCCGCCGGCAAGGGGGGCAGCCCCGGCGCAGGAGCTGGACGCATCGCCGAGGGCTGCCGCAGCCGCAGAGGTGAGCAAGAAGGGCGCGCGAGGGGTTGCGACGGACCCCGCACGGGCCGCGGGAGCCTCGCCGGCGGCCGCCGCGGCAGCAGAGGAGAACGAGGAGGGCGTGCGAGGGGTTGCGACCGCGGCCGCGGGCGCCTCGTCGGCGGCCGCCACGGCAGCGAGGGAGAGCGAGGAGGGCGCGCGAGGGGCTGCGGCCGCGACCCCGGCGGGCCGGGACGCCGCCTCGGCCGGCCACGCCGCGGCCCCCAGCACGCCGCGCAGGCGGGGGAAGGGCCCCGCACGGGCCACGGACGCCTCGCCGGCGGCCGCCGCAGCAGCAGCAGTGGGCAGGGAGAGCGCCAAGTACCGCGCCCACGCCAACCCCACCCACACCCACACCAGCCCCCCAAGCCGTCCCCCCGCAAGCCCTTCCCCTCCGGGGCGGGAGCGGCACGTCCGCCCCCCGACGCGCGAACGCTCGCCGCCGGGCGTCACGCTGCCCCAGCTGCAAAGGCAGCGGGACGCCCGGCGAGTGGTCCAGGAAGGGCGCAGCGGCGGGGGGGAGGGGAGCAGCGGACGGCGCGACAGGCAGGGGGCAGGGGAGGGGCCAGGGCACGGGAAGGGCGCGCAGGGGCGCGGGCAGGGAGCCCAGGTGCAGGGGGCAGGGCGAGGGGAGGTGGGAGAGCGAGCGGACCAGGGCGTGGTGGACGGGAGGCGGGACCCGCGACACGGGCAGGGGGCTGGAAAGGGGCCCAAGGGCAAGGGCAAGGGCGCCGCGGGCCCGAAGAAACAGGCGGGACGGGGCATGGGAGCCCAGGGAGGAGGGCGGGGCGAAGGGAGGGGGGCAGAGGGAGGAGCGCCCCCGCAGCCGGACGTGCAGCCGGTGAGGTGCATCCCCCCCGGCATCCAACAGATGCCGGCACACCACACCCACCACCACCACCACCACCACCACCACCACCTCTACAACATCGACCCTGACGCTGGCGAGCTCGTCCCCCCCCAACCCCCACGACACCGGCACCAGCAAGCCCCCCCCGCGCCGAGGGCGGAGCCGGCGCGGATGGCCTCGGCGGAGGGGGGACGGGGCGCGGCATCGGCGCCGCAGGCGCAGGGGCAGCGAGGGGGGCCGGCACGGGGGGCGGAGGAGGGCCGGCCATGGGACCGGGACTGGGGCGCGGTCCCGGACCCTCTGGGGGAGGAGACCCTCCCCCTGGTGGGGGAAGTGTACGGGTGGTTGTGCTGGGCCAGCCAGGGGACCTCCAGGAGGTCGAGGAACCGGCCCTTCGATGCCGTGCTCCTCCGGAGGGACGGAGGAAACCGAGAGGCACCCCTGGGGGCGTGGGCGGCCCCAGAGGACCACGAGAGGGTCCTCAGGTCAGTGATCCGGGCGGCGTGGCCCGACAGGGAGCCGACGTGGCCGGCCTTCCTGGAAGGGGGAGCGGTGCTCCGCATCACGGATGCGGACGCCAACAACTGGCTCCCCCGGGCTTTGCGTAGCGCCCTCGCCCACTGGCGCTACCGCCGGCACAACCCGCCGCCGCCGCAGCCCCAGCCCCCACACAAGCGGCGGCGCAGGTGAAGGCCCAGACGGCGGGTACGGGAGAGTTGGGGGGGGGGGTGGGGCCCCCCGACCCACGCCCCCCCACGGTATGGCACGACGTACGAGGGCGCGCCACCTCCCGCGGGAGGAAGTGCGGAGACAACGAGCGCGGGGGGGAACCTGCTGCCCCGCAACCCGCTACCCACTGACCGCTAACCCTCACGGCCACCCCCGGCCGGCCAGCGCCGCGCGACAACGGCCGGGGGATGGGGGGCCCCGGCGAGGGCCTGCGCGAGGATCCGGCTCTCGATAGAGGCAGGCGGGAGAAGGGCGCGACCCCCTGGCCGATGGCTGGCCCCCGGGGCCAGGACTGCCATGCCGCCCCCGCCCCTCCCCCCCTGGCCGACGAGAGGCATCGCCAGGGGACCAAAGGGCCCCCCCCCCCCCACCCCCCCCCCCCCCACACAGACCCGAGGGCGGGCAGGAGGGCGCCCCCCCCCCCCCCCCCCCCCCCCCCGCACCCACCACAGCAGGGGAGCCACAGGCGCGGCCCTCCGCCCCCCCAGGGCCGGGGGGGCGCCCCCCCCCATCAGGAGGAACGGCGACGCGATAAGGGCAACGGCGGCTGGACCTGCTCCCGCGAACCCACACCGGTGTGCCGGAGCAACGCGCACAACAGAACAGGAAGGAGGCCGCGCCCCACATGACCCTCCCGTAACCACAGCCCACTCCGAGGAGACAGAGGGGGGGTTTCAGGTCAGATGGGGCCCCCAGGGGAGCGGTCCACGGGCCGCCCCTCACCCCCCCCCACCCCGGGGCGGCACTTCAGCCCCGACCGCACGCGCGCGCCAGAAGGGAGCGCGCCAGCGACACGGAGAGAGCCCGAAATGAGTACCGCAGGCCGCCGCCCGGAACGAGAGCAGGGAGGCCGCGGCGCGACACCTCCCCCCCCCCCGCCCCCCCACCAGCCCGCCAGCCGCGGGGGTCCCGGCCCCCACCCCCCGAGGCAGGGGGGATGGACCCCCCCCGCCCGAGAGGGGAGCCGGAGTGTGACCCGCCCCCCCGCCCCAGCCGCCGGCACAAATGGGGGCCGCGAAGAACAAGCTGGGCGCACGCCTGCGCGCCGGGACGCCGCGCAGATCGTGCCCAGAGAAGCCGGGTGGGCGCGAACCGGAGTGGTATGGGGGGCCACGCCCCCCATGGACAGCACGACGCCAGTGACGCCCGCTTTGTTACCTACCCAGGGAAAGCGGCGCGCCACCTCCCGCGGGAGGGAGTGCGGAGACAACAAGCGCGGGGGGAAACCGCTGCCCCGCAGCCCGCTAACCACTGACCGCTAACCCTCACGGCCACCCCCGGCCGGCCAGCGCCGCGCGACAACGGCCGGGGGATGAGGGGCCCCAGAGAGGGCCTGCGCGAGAATCCGGCTCTCGGTAGAGGGGGGCGGGGGAAGGGCGCGACCCCCTGGCCGATGGCTGGCCCCCGGGGCCAGGACTGCCAAGCCGCCCCCCCCCCCCTTTTTGGCCGACAGGAGGCATCGCCAGGGGACCAAAGGCCCCCCCCCACTCCCCCCCCCCCCCTTCCCACACAGGCTGTCCTAGGCGCTAGGGTGTCGGTGACCCCGCGAGCCGGAAGGGATGCTGCGCACGGTTCGAACCCCGGTGGGGGAGGAACGCAGTGTCCTAGGCGCTAGGGTGTCGGTGACCCCGCGAGGCCGGAAGGGATGCTGCGAGGGACAGGTAGGGATCACTGATACGCTGGAGTTCGGAGATCGCCCGAGCGACTTACCTTACCTTACCTTACCCTCCCACACAGGCCCGAGAGCGGGCGGGGGGGCGGCCCCCCCACCCCCCCCCCCCCGCACCCACCCCAGCTGGGGAGCCACAGGCGCGGCCCTCCGCCCCCCCAGGGCTGGGTGGGCGCCGCCAGGCTCAGGAGGAACGGCGACACGGTAAGGGCAACGGCGGCTGGACCTGCTCCCGCGAACCCACACCGGCGTGCCGGAGCAACGCGCACAACGGAACACGAAGGAGGCCGCGCCCCCCATGACCCTCCCGAAACCACAGCCCACTCCGAGGTGACAGAGGGGGGGTTTGCAGGTCAGCTGGGGCCCCCAGGGGAGCGGTCCACGGGCCGCCCCCCACCCCCCCCGACCCCGGGGCGGCACTTCAGCCCCGACCGCACGCGCGCGCCGGAAGGGAGCGCGCCAGCGACACGGAGCGAGCCAGAAAGGAGTACCGCAGGCCGCCGCCCGGAACGAGAGCAGGGAGGCCGCGGCGCGACACCCCCCCCCCCCCGCCCCCCCACCAGCCCGCCAGCCGCGGGGGCCCCGGCCCCCAGCCCCCGAGGCAGGGGGGATGGGCCCCCCCCACCCGAGAGGGGAGCCGGAGTGTGACCCGCCCCCCCGCTCGAGCCGCCGGCTCACATGGGGGCCGCGAAGAACAAGCGGGCCCACGCCTGCGCACCGGGACGCCGCACAGATCGTACCCAGAGAAGCATGGTGAGCACGAACCGGAGTAATATGGGGGGCCACGCCCCCCATGGACAGCACAACGCCAGTGACGCCCGCTTTGTTGCCTGCCCAGGGAAGGCAGAGGGACGGAAAGAGGCAGAGCGACCCCCCGCCCTACAGTCAGTCGGCGATCTGGCGGTGCTACTGTCCGCCTCTTACCCCTGTGCACGTCAGTCGGCGATCCGACGGTGCCGCACCCCACCCAGCCCCCTCCCCCCCTGTCCCGGCCCCGTGCACGTAGACTGGGGCCTCCCGGCACGCGCAACACGCTTCACAACGCACAGCCCCACCCTCGGGACCGGATTCATAGCCGACGGCACCCCTGAGTCACGTAAGAGACTCCCGCAGCCCAGTAGTGAGAGCGTCAGTTCTCAATCGTCCTGTGCGGGGGTTCGATCCCAGGCGTTGGTGCTCCTGGGATCCCGGCACGTAGAGCTCTCTAGTTGGCGACGTGGGAACCACCCCCCCCTCCAGCAACTCGCGCCACCACCGATACCGGTGGATCGGGTGGAGGTCTCGTTCGTTTTACCCCCCACCCTAGAAAAACAAAACACATGGGAGCCACCCACCCCTGCAGCAGTGCGCACCGTCACCTGTACTCGAACAGGTCGACGGGAGGCCTCGTCCGGTATTCGAAGGGATCGGTGGGAGACCACCGATCACGGGGTTCGAACCAGCTCCTTCGCGGCGCGCGCCGGGTGCGCTACCTCCAGGGCGGCTGCCTTCTGAGATACACTGGCACCCGGGTCGCAGAACCAACGCGCCCGCAACCCCCTCCCCCTGTGCTAAGTGTAAGCCCCCAGTAGGGGTGCTCTGCTGGGCCATGAACCGGAACATTGGTGCACCACTCCAGCCAAGGTCACCCCAACCCCCCCTCGCATCCCGCAGGGCGAAGCACCGTGCGCATCGGGCTCGTCATGGGAATCCGGCGGACCGGCGCCTGGACACCAAGTCGACACCTCTCTCCCCCCCCACAGGAACAGAGCGGGGCCCCCACGACCCCACGCCCGCGCCCACAAAGCGGACCCCGACAGCCCACCCAGTGGACGGGCAGTCGGGGGAGGAGGAGCGCAAGACCCCAAACGCCCCGCGCAACGGTCGAAGGCACCCCCCCGGGGACGCCCTGCCGCCGCCCCCACAACCCCAAGCCAAGTAGGGGGGAACCGGGACCAGGCCGCCCCCCCCCAAAACACACCAGACGGAGCACGGGACCGGGGCAGGACACGCGGAGGGGCACGGACCACGTGGAACGGCCCTACCAGCGCCCAGTGCCCGGACCACGCGAGATGCGCGCGCCACACCACCCAGCAGGGAGCGGACACCGCGAGAGCGCGAGCGCACACACACGAAAAGGACACGCGGGGACTACCGGAAGGGCAACCGGACCGAGCGCGCGGAATGCACAGACCGCATGGATTGGCGTACCAGCGAGCGAGGGTAAGGGAGGACCGGACGGGACGGCCCGCCACACGCAGCGCGGAACACGCGGGGCGGGAAGGGGGAAGAAGGGGAGACACAACACCAGGCACCGGCCCGAACCCCCCCGAACCGGCCGCGAGCGCCGCGCACACACGGACGGGACACTGCACCTGCCAAGGCAGTAGTGGCGCACAGCGCCACGCCCCAACCCCTAGGCTAGGCAGCCTCCGCGCCAGCCCAAGGGGGTCCCACTGGCGCCAAGCCAGTAGCACGGGCCTGGCGGCGCCGGCGCCCCGGGCGACCACGCATTAGGGGGGCGACGCAGTGGGTAAGCGCCCGCAGCCACGGCTGCGAATTGATGCACTGACCGGGGAGTGGCGAAACGGGGACGCCGGGGAAGGACGGGGCTCCGAGCTCTGTGAACCCGGGGGACTCCGCCACCAGGCAGGAGGTGCGTCTTGGAGGGCCCCCCACTAGGACCCGGTGGGGAGGATATCACCTGGCCCGACCAGGTGGCCCCCCGGGGCCGAAAGGCGTCTAGTACCCGCAAAATCAAACCTCAAACCTCACACCTCTCTTCCGACCTGTAGGCGGACCTGGGCGGCCTCCCCAGACACCCCTTCGGGGGGACTCCCCCGTCGTCCTCTCCTGGCGGCCGCCCCTCCATCAGTTCCCTGATGGTCGGGCGGGGCGGCCGGTACGGCTCTATGCGGGTCATCGGCATGGTGCTTCTCTGTGAGCCATTCTGTTCCTTTGCGCCCTCGTTGGCCCCCTGTTCCCCCCTCCTCCCACGCCCTGCCTCCTCTTTGTGCCCTTCCTGTGTGTCCGCCTGTCCTGCTGTTTTTTTTTTTGGTTCTGTGCTCGCGTTCCTTGCTGCTCCCGCACGCCCTGCGTGTGCCCTCTGCTTCTCTCTGTGCTACCCTGGTCCCGCTGCCCTGCGCCCCCTCTCTCGCCTGTCTCCCCTCCCATTCTCATTCTCGCTGTCGACCCTGTCTGTACGTCTGCCCTCCCTGTCTGTGCCGCGCTGTCACTCGTGTGTGCCTCCCTCGTGCTCTACCCCTGCCCCTCCCCCTCGCCCCTACCCTTCCCTCTGGGTGCTCCCTTGGTCCCCGCCTCTCACCCCATCCTGGCTGCCTGGCGCCCTGTGTTGGGGGGGGGGGGGGGTGTATCTGTGGTCTGGACTGTGGCCCTGTACCCACCATGCGCCGGAGATGCTTGTCGAATTCCTGCCGCTGCATTCGCATTGTGGAGCCCAGCCGCTTAGCCAAGGGTTCGCACTCCGTTGCACTTCGTAGGTGTCCCATGGCGCCGGTCGCCACCAAGGCCTGGCGTGGTCAACCCCTCTGAGCATGGCGCACGTAAGCTCAGTGTTTTCAATGCAGCACCTTCCTGCCACGCAGAGAGCTTTGCCGCCATGTACCAAGTCGGCGGATAGCCCGCACACCCCGGCTGCCAGTCCACTGGGGCGCTGACGTGACGTGGCTCCACTGCACCCGATCCGAGTACACCTGCACTGCCACCTGCCCATCCCAGCAATCCCTCCGATCACACCATTAGCCAAGACCCTGGCACCGACTTGTCGGAATATTGGATGCGTCTGCCCGTTCGCCTCTCCTGCAAGTCAGAGCCCTGGCGCCGTGCTGCACCCGAAGGGCACAGCGCTGCTCCACGCCTTCGCCGGCCGTTCTCGCCAGTCACGACCTCGCGCTCTGCTCCGTCACTGTACCACATTCCGATACTGCTTCCCGTCTGCTGCCCGTTCTGCCCCAGTTGCTCGCCGTACCTACGATATGTCTCGCCTCCCATTGCCCGGTTGCTTCCTCCGCACTCGCCTGCGCCCCCGTACTCCGCCGCCCCATCTCCCCTCTCCCCCGCCGCTGGTCCTATGCTCTCTGCTTGGGGTTCTCGTCCGCGTTCGCCTCCCCTTTCAGCCGTGTCCCTGCCCTCCTCTGCGCACCTGCACCTCTCTGCTCCCCTCCTACTCTCCTCGTGTCCGCCACATCCCCTCCTCACCCTCCTCCACCTCCGCGAACCCCCCGCGTCCGCTCCCCCGCATCCCATCTGCCCGTCCCTCCGCACGCCCCTGGCCCCCTGCCCCTAGCGCTCCCCGTTCCTGCTCCTGTCCGGCCCTACGCGTCGCCATCGTACCGCCCCTCCCGCTGCAACAGCTCTCGCAGCATCTGAACCCTGGGCTTCCTCCCCCTCTCCTGGGGACAGTCCAGGCGCACCCCCGGGAGCGCCACCCCCAGCATCCTCCTCCACCGCCATTCCTCTGTCGCCACCCCTCTTTCCCTGGGCCTCCCCGCCCTGCCGACCAGGTCAGTGAAGGGGCGGGCCCCCCTCTTCTCCCGCCTTCCCCTCGTCTTCCCTGCCCACTTCACGTAGCGGGCCAGCTCTGCCACGTCCCCCTCTGTCCACCCCGCGACCGTCCTGGGTCCCCTCCGCGCCGGCGGCGGCGCAAACTGCCGCGGCGGCGGGACTCCGAGTCCCAGTCCGTCGGCGTCGGCTCTGGACTGGGGCTGGCCGGCCGCGGTGCCCCCTCCGCCTCCTTTGCCCCTCGCTCCTCCCCCCTGCACCGCTTCCCCCTTTCCTGCCCTGCCTCCTCGTCCTCCTCCCTGGCCCTTTTCCCTGACGGCGACCGCCCCTCCACATCCGTGGAGGGGGTGTCCCCTTCCAGATCTGGGAGGACCCGGTGGGCCCCCCGGGCCACCGCCTCCTCCTCCTCCCGCACCCTACGCTCCCGCGCCGCCACCTCCCTGTCCCTGTCCGCCAGCCTCGCCGCCTCCCCCCTGATCCGCCTCCATGCCCTTTCCTGCATCTCTCCCTCCAGCTCCGGTGGGATAGCCGGCTGCCGGAACGGCACCAGCCGGGTATCCTCCCGCCCCCTACCCTCCTCTCGTCGTCCTCCCTCCCTTTCCGCCCTCTCAACCCCCTCCTGCCCTCTCCAAAGGTCCAACCTTGCCCTCTGCAGCTCCTCCACTGCCTGTGCTTCCCCTCCCTGCGGCCTGTCGGTCCCCTCCGTCCTCCCCTCCCCCGCCCTGCCCAGCTCACCCTTGACCCTGGCCTCCCTCTCCCGCATGCTCCTCTCTGCCTCCCCTAACCTCTCCCACGCCCTCCTGTGCTCTTCTCCCTTCCCTTCCTGCGCTCCCCACGCTGTCCCACCGGCCTGCTGGTGCTGCTGCATGTGCGCCTGTGGCTGCATGCCCGGGTACGCCGGCAGGGGTGGGTACATCATCCCCATCGCCGGGTATAGTGGCGGCGGGAATGGTGGGATGATTGGTGAGACGGCTGGCGGGACTACGCCTCCCCACCATCCCAATCCTATCCCTGGGAACACCGGTGAGCCCATGTACCCAAGGCCAGCCCCCTTCCCCTGCCCCTTACCTTGTCGCCCCATCGCCCCGCGTCCCTTGCCGCCTACTCCCTGGAGTCCCGCCCTCCCCTGTCCCTTCCCCTGTAGTCCTTGCTCCCCCGCTCCTTTCCCCTGCTTGGCCCAACCAGCCTCTACCTGTTCCGCACCACTGCCCTGCACCGCTGCGCTAATTTGCTCCGCCTGCCCCCCCCTCATCCCCGTCCTCCCCTGCTCCATCTCCAACTGGTAGATGGTGTCTGGCCCCTGCTCTGGGGGCTGGCGGCGACGGCGCTGGTGCTCCACGTGCGCCAGCGCCTCATACCGGGCCGCCTGCTGGCGGCGCGCCTCCCTCTCCTCCTCTGCCCTTACCGCCGCACTGACCCGTGGGGGCGACCTCGGCGGCGGCTGCCTGAACGAGCATTGGGGCTGCGGCCACTGTCGCCCCCGTCCACTCCCTTTTCCCCCCTTTCCTGCCAGGTGTCCCTTCGCGTGTACAGCCCCTGACGTCCCTGCCTGCCCTTTCGCTCCCTTGCCCGTCCGCCCTCTCCCTCCGGTGCTTACGCTGCTGTCTCCCCTCCCTGCCGCTCCCGCCTCCAGCTGCCCTCGGCCGCCCTTGCCTTCCTCCTGCCTCTGCACTTCCGGGAGGATGGACTTCATGGCAGCCGCCGGCACATTGGGCGCCGACGGCCGTCCTGGGCCTCCCTCCATCATCATCCTCCCCGCCCCCTCCCCCTCATCCTCCGACACCTCGAGGATGTCGGCGATTACCGACTCCCTCTGACTCCTCCACTCCCTCCTCCTCATATCCATGCCCGCCCTCACATCCACGACGTTGAACGGGTCCGCCCCTGGCCCTTGCGCCGCCCTTTGCCCCTGCCCCTCCCCTTGCCCTTCAGCCCCTGCCGCCACCCCCTCTGTCCCGCCCTTCCCCGCCTCCGCCTGTCCTCCCTTTTCCCTCCCCTCTCCCTTCCCCACCACGGCTCCTTCCCCCCTCTGTCGCCCTGTAGCCCCCGGCCCTTCCTCCCTGACCGTCTCCGGGCCCTCCGGAGACGAGGGCGACAACACGTCCGCAGACGTCGCCGAGGACGCCGGCGAGGGGGGCCGCGGGGCTGCGCCCGCCTGCATGCAGGCCACTTCTGCCCGCACTGTCGGTGGCTGGCTGGGCTGTGGGTCAGGCTTGTGTGACATTGCACTGCACATGGGATCACGCCTGAGCCCTGCGCCCTGTCGCCGTTTTCCCCCACCTCCTCCCCCTTTACCCCCGCTGTTCGCGCGCCCTACGTGTGGGGTGCTCTGTCATATTCTCTCCGCTGCCTCGGACGGTCCAGTCCGTGGCACCGGGTTCACCCCCGGACGGTCCAGTCCTTGGGCTAGTGCCTTGCTTCCTTCCGCCCCGGATGCTCCAATCCGGGGCGCCTTTGTTTATCGTACTCTCTCCGTTGCCTCGGACGCTCCAGTCCATGGCACCGGGTGCACCCCTGGACCATCCAGTCCGGGGGCTAGCGCCGTGCTTCATTCCTCCCCGGATGCTCCAATCCGGGGGGTCTTTTTGTCGTACTCTCTCTGCCGCAGTCTGCACTGTCGCCGTCCTCGTCCCGCTTTGCTTTCCCCGCTTCTTGCTCCGCCCTACGACTCTGCGTGCCAAGTCCCTGACGCTCCAGTCCATGCGACGGGCGCTTCTGCTGTCCCTTTCCCTCCGGTCCCCTTCCTGGCGTCCCCCTGCGCGGTTAACCGTACACCCGTCCTGCCCTCATATCTGCCGGATTCTCTTTCGTCTGCGTGCCATCAGGCCATCCCTCTGCTCGTCTCCCTCTCTGTCCCCCATTCCCGTCTCTCCCCCTGACCGCCTTGGCCGCCAATCTGGCCGCCTCCGTACTTCCATCTCCGTGATTTTTGGGTTGTACCTGATCAACGCCATCTCCACCCGCTTGGTCACTGGATCACGCATGTCGTCCGCCCGCGCCTCCAACTGCACCTCTCTGCACGCCATGCGTTCCTGGAGATGTTCCACCATACGCTGCAACAGCCTGTGCGCCATGGCCTCCGGCGCCACTGTATGCTCCTGGAGTGCGCGCCACAGCGGTTTCAGTATCACCATGTGCCACAGTCCCTTGCGGTGCCCTTCTTTCCCCAGCTCTCTCTCCTCACCGCGCTTCTGCCTCTCGCACCCTTCTTGAGCAACGGGACGTCCTGATCCCGAACCAGTGGTTCCTCAATCCCCTTATACTGCGCACACCGCATGAAGTGCTCGTATGTTTCTTGCCCTTGGTCACAGTGGCATCTCATGCACTCCTCCGGGAGGTCCATACCCTTATGTCTGTACCACCTCATGATTGTTTCCCGCACCGGCACCTGCCCCGTGATTGCCTGCAGCCTTCTCGTCTGCAGTCTTTTGGGCAGCGATTCCGGCCTCAGCACACTGGGGTAGTGGACCCGCTGTCCCACCTTGCCCTCCAAGTACTCGTTCAGCTCTGCCACCTCCGGCCCCCCTCGTACTTGAGCTAGCATGTGCACCGGCTGTGGATACACCCTTAGTTCCTGCTTGCCTCTGTCCTCCTCCACCACCCACCTGGCCTTCTCCTCTTCCCCGGCCCTTGGAGGTATATGCACCAAGTGGAGGTGCTCCTTGCTCTCTGGCACCCTCCACTCCGGTTTCTGCTCCTTATCCACTGCTTGCGCCGCCCCATCCGCCTCATGATTCCCCACTCCCGCCCTGTGTGACTCCAGTTTCACCAGGTGTATGACCAGGGGCACTTTCTTCATCTCCAGCCCGTGCCATATCGCGTACACCTGTGACGACAGTCCCGTGCCCAGAGCCTCATGCAGTGGCCTGCTGGCCAGTCTCCTGAGGGACGCCATGTCCGCCTCCGTGTCCACCACCATCCACACTTCTCGTACGTCCTCCCCTATCTCCCGAACCACGTCCGCCACCGCTTGCACCTCTCCATGGGACGCTGCTCCGTACACCATCTTTTCCACCACACTTTCCGTCACCTGTCCCACCCCCTTGACCCTTACCGCCGCTGCCCCTGCCATTGGCGGCTGTCCTTCTACCCCGGACCCGTCCAGGAATAGCACCACCCTCTCCTTCGTGGGCTCCGGTATGCGCACCACCTCCCTCGGATAGTGGTAGTATACTTTGTGCCTCCAAATGCCATACTCTCGTACCCCCTCCCCGACGCTTAGCTCTCTCACCCCTCTGTACACCGCCCACTTATTCTCCGTCCTGGCCTTCCATCCCTTCGTCACCACCACTCCGTGACACCATGCCCTGTCCCCTTTCGCCCTGCCCTGCTCCAGGTATGCCTGTACCAGAACCAAGTACCATACCCTGTCTGCTGGCAACCCGGGGACCGTCAGCCTGATCCTCCTCGCACCCTCTCCACACTTGTGGCCCACGGGCACTATGGGCGCCTCCTCGTCGGGCCTCCCCGTGTCTGTGATCCGGAAACTCACCGCCACTCCATCATCCTCTTCTTGTAGTCCCCGCACTGTGTCCCATCCCAACTGGACCCCTGTTCTTTTCCCCTCCTTTTCCTCTCCTTACCAGACCTCCACGTCCCCCTGGGCCTCCTCATCCTCCCGCACCTCCTTGGGCAGCCGCAGCACCGGCCCCCACCACTGCCCCCTGGTGTCCGTAGTGCGCATTATCGCGTTCGGAACGCCCACGCCGTCATTCGTAGGACTGGCCACGGGATTTGCCCCACCTCCTTGGTGCACCTCCAGCACTGGTCCCCCTGTCCTGCCCCTTCCGGGATGTTGTCTTTCCGGAACATATCTGCATGGACATCATACCACTGCCCGGCCGCACTCTGTACCTTCCCCCTCGGTCCTTTGAGTCCCAGCAGCACACACAACAGTATGCCCGGTCTGGCCTTGTCCCTCACCCCCCTGTCCACCACCACTCTCTCTTGCTGCGCCCCCTCTCCCCTCCCGCATCTTGGCTTCCTCTGCTGGATCCCCCACAGCGCCACCCACTCGTTCCACATCGCGCGCATTGTCCTGCTCCACCTTGTGCGGTCCTCTTGTCCTCGTGCTCTCCTCATCATCCACCTATATACACCCCATTCCACCACCCTGGTGTCCCGATAGAACTCTGCATGGTGCAGCCCCGCCTTCTTGTATTCCTTCATATCCTTCCTGCGCACGTGCAGCACCTCCATGCTTACTCCTTCCTTCCTGATCCACCGTACTGTCCCATGTGCCGCCCCCCCGAAGTCCGTGTCCAGGACCAGGATTGGTCCCCGCCTACCGCACATCCTGTTGGTTGCCAGCATGTGTTCTTCCCCCGGCAACACTGCCTGTAGGGCGCGCCACATGCGCTCCTTCTTCCCCGCAGCCAACCGTCTGCGCCGGTGCCACACATAGCGCGGGCACATGTTCTCCTCCTTCTGAACCTCTGCGACCGCGTGATAGCACACCTGTCTCACCACCTCTTCCTGATTGTGGCACATCCTGCTCAGCGTCCTCGCCGTGTGTGCCCTGTACGCCTCCCCTGCCGTGGGCATCTCTTCTCCATAGTAGGCCGTCGGCTACCGCAACACGCACCACGGCACCTCTGTGGGTATCCCCTCATACCCTCTGATGAGCCTCCGCACTTCTCCCTCGGCCTCCTGCAGTTGCTCCCTCCAGTACGGGAGGTGCATCCCCTGGTACCCCACCGCCGCATTGAGCACCGCCCGCAGGTAGTACAGGGTCGTCTGCACTGACGGGGGGTGATGCCGCAGGACCACCAGCATCGCCCTGAACCCCCGGACTAATTTGTCAGGTAGCCTGACCCCCCTCGCCTCCATGGCCTGCACATGTCCCAGCACCACCGCTTCCCCTGCCCTCTCCAGCCATGCCACTCCGTCTCCTACATCCAGCGTCATGCCTTCCTCTCCACCCCTCCTCAGAACCGCCGACTTCTCCGCGCTCCTCTGCATCAGGTCCTGTACCACCTGTTGGGCCTTTTCATCCCGCGCCATGGGTACCGCATCATCCACATACGCCTGCGCCGACGACGTGTGCGGCGCCCGCGCCAGTTGTGGATATTCCCGTGCTATCCAACTCATCAGGGGGAGCATGGCCAGCAAGTACAGGAACGGGCCCTCCAACCCACCTTGTGGCACCCCGCTGCCTGGGGTTACCCACTCGGTACACCCCTTCCCCGTGGCGACCGTGTACCTCCTTGTGCGCAGGTACTTTTCCATGAAGTCACCATATGGGAGTCCTAGCTGTCGCCACACCTCCTCTATGAGCCTATGCAGCGTGTTGGGGAACGCCCCCTTCACGTCCACAGATGCCATGAGCGCCTCTAGGTCCTCATCATCGAGGTACATAGGCCTACCCGGCACTGACCCCCACATATTGTCCGGTATGACCCCCGCTGCATACAGCTGCCGCTGTATCCTCCCGAAGATCACCATCCAGACCAGCTTGGCCTCCGTGACGGCACAGCATATTGGTCTCCAGTTCCCCGGCCTGAGGTGATCCCCCTTCTTGTACAGGGGCCGCACCTTGCCCTCCCATTCCTTTGGGGGCTCGCCTGTGCGCAGCACCTCCGTGACCCTCCCCGCTAGACCATCCAGCTCCGGCGCCTCCAGGTGCTGGTACACCTCCGCCACCAGCTGGTCCACTCCCGGGCTATTTTTCCCCTTGAGAGCCTTCACTGCCTCCTTAATTTCCGCTAGCGTCACCCTGCTGCGGTGTATGTCCTCGCTCTGCTCCACTGTGAACATTCGTGGTAACGCCCTTACCATTCTCCTTGTGATCCCGCTCAGCTCCTGCTGTCCCTGGTTGTGCTGCCTCCTGAAGCTCTGCGCCACCTCCTCCAGCACTTCCTTTTTGTTGCCAGTGACCCTGCCACACTGCAGTCTCACCGCCCTGATTTCCTTTGGTTTTCCAGCCTCAGCGAGCTCTTTGATGTACCGTAGTGACTTGTACGGCACCGCTCTTTCCATGTACCGTTCATGCTCCGCCACCACCTTCTGGTATATCCTCTCGTGTTCCTCCTCCACAGCCCTCCTCGCTGTTCGCACCCTCTTCTTTGCCTGTGTCACCTCCGTTTGCCACTCCGTCTCCTCTTCCTGCGCCCTCGCCTTGACCTCCTCGTGCTGCCGTTTCCTCAGGGTGGGCACCAGCCTTTGCAGCTTGGGCTGTGCCTGCGACTCCCCCCCTTGCTTGGTAAACCCGCATATCCGCGCTGCCCTCCTCATGGCTTGATGCACGTGTTTCCCCTGCCTCATTTCGGCGTGTACCCGCTGCCCCAGCTGTTGCCACCTCTCGTCCTCCTCCTCCGGCCACTTCACCACGGGCGGCAGGCTGACGCCTTCCTCGTCCGACCCCTGCTCATCCTCCTGTTCGTCCCCTGGCTCCCCCAGCTTCACGTCCACAGTCACCATCATGGGGCAATGCCCCTTCCTGTCCTGCATTTCTTCCGCCCCCACCATGTATCCCGCCGTCACCCCCTTGACCCAGCTGGGGTCTGCGTACACCGCGTCTATCCGCTACGGCGCGCTGCCTTCTGGTGCCGGGTAGTGTGAGGGGCCCGGCACTCTACTGTACGACACATCCTGCAGCCTCACTTCCTCCACAAACTTCCGCACCTCGTGGTCCACCTCCGTCTCCGCGCCCCTCCTCCGGGGATCGTAGTTGAAGTCTCCAACCACGATGACTGGCCCCCTCTCCAGCGCCCTGATGTACTCCATCCTCAGCTGCGCGACATACTCCTTGACCCTCCTCCTTTGTTGGACATGGCAGTTGATGATGACCACCTGTCCATGTTCCGTCGCCATATCATACACCGCCCTTCGCCCCCTCGCTCCCACCTTCTTGTCCTGCACAACGCTGAGCCCTCTGCACACCAACAGCGGCACTCCCTGCGCCCACTCCCGCTGGTACTCTCTCCCCTCCTTGTCGTACATCTGCGCGCACACGATGTTGTCCTTCTCCTGCAACCTTATCTCCTCGTACGCCACCACGTCGGGGTCCGCCTCATGCAGCTTCATCTGCTGCCACGCTGCCTTGTCCGCCCGATACCTTGCCGCGGGGTCATTATGGGTGTACAACTTCATGCGTTGCCACCTGCCCTCCCCATCCACTCGTAGATCCCCGTTGTCTGTCGTGCCTTTCTCTTCCCCTTTGCTCTTTCCCCCCTGACTTCGTCTGGCTTCTTTCTTCTTCTTCACGGCCGCCCCCCGCTTCATTAATTGTCACTTCCTCTTCTTGTTCTTCCCCCCCCGTCGACACCTCTTCTCCTTCCAATTCTCTCCCCTCCTTGATCCGGAACCAGCTGCCCGTGTATTTCCATCTCCCTACCTTGCGGGCATACCTGCAACCTTTCCACCGGGTACGGCAGTCTCTCCTCATCCCCCTCCCCCTGATCCTCCCACTGCACGATGGCTGCCCTCGTCACATGTCCCTTGCGATCTTGTTGTTCGATCATCTCCTCCACTGTTCCCACATACCTCCTCCACTTCCCACTCACTTTGTGCGGACCATACACTGTCATCCCTTCCCGCACCGCCCCCTGCTCTTCACGGCCCCGCTGCTCCTCCCCGTACCTGACTCCCCTCGCCCGTTTCCTTCTTGGCCTGCCTTCCCCTTCCCCCTCTTGCTGCTGCTCTGCTTGCAGATCCTGCTCGTCCGCCTCTCTCCTCCGCTTGCCGCCTTCCCTCTCACTTCCCTCTCCTGTCCCCTCCCTATTGCTCCCCTCCTCCACCCTGTCTCGAACTGCAATCTCCTGCCCTCCTCCCTCCGCTTCTCCCTCTTCCACCCCTATTTCTCCCTCCTCTCTGTCTTCCCGCCCGCCTGCTGCCAGTCCCGGCTCCCGGCCTACCACTCCCCGCGCTTGGTCCTGCCCCCTTTCCTCTCGTTCCTCCTCACCATCCCGATCCCCAACTATGAACCGCATTTTGTCCCCCTCTCCCCCTCCGCATCCCCCTGCACCTACTTGGCCTCTCCCCCCCCTGATCGTCTTCCACCTCCAGGCCTTGCTTCCTGGCCCCCTCCGTGAGCCTTCTCGCTCTCTCCAATGCCTCCTTCCTGTGCCCTTCCTCCGCTCCGGGTGCCACGATGCACCTCGGCTGCTCCCCTCCCCTGCTGCTGGCCACCCACTCCAATGCCAACCGGATCTGTTCCCTGATATCTTCCGCTTCTTCCGCCTCCGCACACCTATCCATTTGCGACTCCAACGCCCGTAGGACGGCGATCTCGCGCACCTCCTCCGTTCCTTCAACCCTCACCTCATCCACCACCCCGACCCACCGCATGAGCGGGTGCTCCACCCTTTTCAACGGTGCTGCCGTATACACCACCGCTTGGCGCCTATCCCCCCTTGGTTCCACGACCCACCACGTGTGAGCGTCCTGCACCAGGTCCGTGACCCCTTGGTCTGCAGCCCCCGTGGCACTCTCCTTTGGGGACACTACTTGTATTGTGTGCCCTTTGGCCCTCCTCCCCGCCGCCTCGTCATAGTCAATCATGGTCATAACCTTGCGCATCCGGTGCATCTTTGTGTCTGGGTCCCACTCTACGGCCATGCCTCTGCTGCGCCGCACTGTCTCCCGAACGTACAGCGCCATGGCCAAGACCTGCCTCGTGGGCCCCCAAACCTCCACCGTTCTGCTCGTGCTGTCCAGACACACCGCTACCTGCGCATCCCGCTGCATCTGCATCCACAGCACCGCCTGTTTCGGCTCCACCTTCTTTGCCGTGAGGATCTGCGCCTTTGCTTGCCTCTCGGCCGCTTCCTCCTCCTCCCCCACTGTTCCGCTCCGACCATCCGCCTATCCCACCCACATGTGCTTGACCTGGTGGAAGTACACCAGCGGCGCCCCTTCCTCTTCCCCCATCTGCAGCCACATAGGCCCTTGTCTCCTGGGCTGCCTTACTCTTGTTCCCATGGTATCCTCCCTTGGGCTCCTGCGGTCCGTCCAGCCTGCAAAGGCACCTGGCCAGCGTGAACTCTGGCCTGCACTTGTCCTCCACCGCCTCCGCTCTGGCCTTCAGGTGGTACCTAGCCTTGCTCACCATCTGCCGTACCTCTTCACCCCTACATCCTTTGATGCGGTCTTCCAGCCCTGGCTGCGCCTCTCCATTTTCTATCAAGACATTCTGACCTGCCGTCGCCTTGCCCCTCAGCCTCTGCACCCACTTCTGCAGCATGTCCTTCCGGTCCCTGCCATCCCCCAGCATGTCCAACCCTTCCGCCGCTGCCTCCTTCTGGCGCTTCTCCTTTTCTTTCTCCACTCTGTCCAGCTCAGCAGCGTCCGCCCCATCAGCCTTTCTCCTCCCAACCTGGCCCTCGGGATGCAGCGGCTCCCTCCACGCGGGCTCCGCCATCCATTGGATTGCCGGCTGTCCCTCCCAGTGTCCCATGGTGTACACCTGTACCGCCTGTCCCTCCCGGCCGAGTCCAATCGGGACCTCCATACCCGCCGCCGCTGCTGTGGTGACCACCACGTTTGGGATCAGCACATTGTACTGGTACCTGGCCCCTTGTCCGTGGCGTACCTCAACTTCCACAATCCTGCTGCTTAGCACCCTGTCATCCGGGAGAATGATGTGGACTGCCTGTCCCCTCCACTGTGCCGCCGCCGGCCCCTTTGTCGCCACGGGGAATATCGCCTTTGTGTCCTCCCGCGTCATCCATTCTCCCCTGCGGTACCTCGCACGCCGAATGGCCCCCACTGCCCACATCTCTTGCTCCACTCCTCCCGTCTCCCGCACCCATTCTTCTGCCACCCTGGCAAGGGCTGATATCTATGCACCCTGCCTCTCACACTCCGGTAGTGGCACTATACTCTCCATGCCGTCGTCCCCCGGGAATGCGTATTGCCACGTGTCCCCCGTCTGTGGGTGCACATGGTACGTGCGGTTGGCCATGCACGCCGTCCCTTCATCCAGCACCATTTTGATGGCCTCTGCCGCCTTCAGCGTCATCTCCTCTCCGAACGTATACACCAACCCCTGCCCCCTGTGTCCCTGTGTCGTGGGTGCCGGAGTCAATGCCGCCCTAGTGAACTGTGCGCGCACGCTACTCGCCTCACGTCCTCCTCCTGGCAGCTCCCCTCCCCACTCATTCCTGACTGGGACCCCCTCCCCCTGGTCCGCTCGCCACGACATATGCCAACCCAACCACCGGCGTCCCCCCGCCGCCACCCTGTACCTTCCCTTCCATCCCGGCTCCAGCCACACCGCTCTGTCCGGCCGTATCTGGACCGCTCTGTCTGCCCCCCACCGGGTCCCCACATCCTCCCTGTGCTGCAGCTGCAACACCGCCTCCCCTCCCCCTGTGACCCACACCTCCACCCCCCCTGCCTGCCTCCTGTGCCACTCGCCTTTCCCCGTACACTCTGGCACTTCCATATACTCCATCTCCTGTACTTGCACTCCTAGCACCCCTTCCCATCCCGCCCGTAGTTTTCTGTCTCGCGCTGTCCCCCCCCCCACTCCCCTCCTCTCCCTCCCGGGACCCTCCTGTCCCTGGTACCTCCACCTCTCCCCCCCCTCCTGGATCGGTATTTGATGCACATCCCGCCACATGTGCTCCTCCGTCCGCTCCCTTCCCCCCCCCCCTTCTCCGGTCCCCAACTCCTCCTCCATTGTCACTTCTGCGTCGCCTTTCGACTCTGTCCCTTCTTCAGCGTCTGCCCCCGCCACTGCCTCCGCGTCTTCTTCCCCCGGGGGCCACAGCGGCTCGTAGTGCCCCCCTCCTCGTCTGCTCCACAGCAGCGCTGCTGCCGTTCGCTTTCCTGCCCCCACTTCTGCCATCTTCCGATACACCCCCTGCGGTCCCCACTCCTGGTACATTGCCACTCTGCATCCCTTGCTCTGCGCCCACCTCCCAACTTCACATGCCCCTCCCATATCTCTCCCCTGCGCACTTTGTCCAGGTACTGATCCCACGTGCGCGCTCCCGCATCCCTCATGACTCTCCACGCCAAGCCTGACTCTGGGGGCCGCGCCATCTCCCCCTCTGTGAGCGCTTTGCGCACCTCTTCTGCTGCTGCCCGCCCCCCCGCTCCGTCCACCGCGCTGAGCGCCCAATAAAGCCACTTGCCATCCCCTGGTATGACCTGTCGCCTCGCCTCCTCCGGCATTTCTTCCGGCCATTCCTGCCCCTCTTGTGCACTGTCCAGCACTCTTTGCACCGCCGCCGCCACTTCTGCCGCGTCACTCCTTCGACCTCTGACACCCCACAGAACCGCATAGGTTCTTTGCTTGGTCCACAGGATTCCCGCATCCAGCGGGGTTCCTTCCCCATACTCAACCAACTTTCTGTATCCGTTTCCGCTTTTTGTCTCCCTGTAAACCGCCACCTTGTACCCCCCCTCCGCTGCCCATGCCTCCACCTCCGGTGGCCCCCCCATCCTCCTCCCCTGCCTACTCCGCTGTATGTACCTCTGCCACAATACTTCCTCCTGTGGCAGGCACTCCTCCATTTCTCCCATATTGTGTCTACTCTCCACCCTGGTAGCCACTCCTTGCCTTATCCGCTGTACCTCTTCCTCACTGTTCGGTCTACCCTCCAATGCACACAACACCTCCCACAATGTGTTGACATCCTTCCCGTACATGTGCTCTACGAGCACCCCTTCCTCTGCTCTGTCCCTCGCCCCCTCCAATGCACCCTCCCGCCTCTTCCACGCCCATGCCGCCTTGCGTTGCTGTTCCTCTTTGTTCCCTGCCGCACTCCCCACACTCCCCGTTCCACACGTCGACGGCCGACTCTCGCCCAACGCCACACTGTGTCTTCGTTCGCCTCCCACGCCCACCCTAACCTGTGCCCCCCCGCCCGTGCCTGCTCTTCCCGCCTCTCTTGTTGTACTGCCTTCCCCCGTCTCTTCGTACTCCCACACCACCTCGTACACTCTCGTCTTCCTCCACAGGATTCCTACCGTCATCCCCTTCTCCCCTCCATACTCCTGTATCTTCCTGTAGCCCTCTCCATCCTTCGTCTCCCGGTACACTTTCACTCTGTATCCATTCTTCACCGCCCACGCCTCAACCTCCGGCGGTCCTCCCATCCTTCTCCCTTGTACCAGCTTCTGTACGTACTCCTTCCATCCCGTCTCCCCCTGCGGTAGGGGCTCCTGCATCACCCCTGCCTGTAACCTCCCCTCGACCGCAGCGACTACCCTTGCTCGCACTTCCTTCGCTTCCTCACTTGTGCCTTGGCCTCCTTCGATAACACTCATAGCTCTCCACAAGGAGTCCACTCCGTCACCCTCCATACCCTGTGTCACCACTCCCGCATGGATTCGGTCTTGTTCCCCTTCGAACGTTCTTTCACTCCCGGTCCATGCGCATGCCGCTCTTCTCTTTCGCGTCTCACTCCTCGCGCTCTCCATTGACTCCTTGCTCCTTTCGCTGGCCTCCTCTTCGGTCGCGTACAGTGTGTGTCTCCTGTGTACACAGTGTATGCCTCTCCTCCACTGCCCCTCTTGGCTACCTTCCTCGTCCCTTCCACCCTCTGCTCTTGCACACCTCGCTTCAGGTGTAAAGGCATCCCCGGTGTCCGGGGGTGTTTGTGTTCTTCAATGGCCCCTCCAGGACTTCAAACAAGTTCTACCGCCTCAACCCATGCACGGCGCTTGTCGTCAAGTGTGCCCCTCGAGCGCCGTTAGTTTACTGGGCGTCTAACCGCTGGTACTCCCCGGCTGAATCCTTTCCCCACTGCCTCGCCTTCCTTCCCTCCTTTGTTCTGTCCCCGGAGTCTCCCCCTCTGCGTCTTGGCGCTGCCCCTCCCCCTCCCCCCCTCCCCCCTTCCATTCCCCCTGCTGTAGCCCCTTCCCGGCCCCTGCGGTCGCCTTTTCCTCCTGCCGTCGCCGTCTCCTCCCCTCGATGCTGCCCCGCACACTCCATACCTTCTCCTGGCGTTCCTGCCTCATGCTTCCGTCCTGGATTTTCCACCTCGGGTGTGTGGTTTCCCTGTTGTCCCGGCCCTGCTCCTCCTGGGCGGTGTTCTGGGCCGCCGGTGTGCACGCTCTGTGTTTGGTGTTGCGTGTACGGTGTCCTGGGCCTCCTGGTTCCTGTTCACCGGTGTGCTCGCTCCGTGTGTGGTGTTGCGTGTACGGCGTCCTCGGCCTCCTGGCTCCTGTTCACCGCTGTGCACGCTCTGTGTGTGGTGTTGCGTGCTCGGTTTCCTGGGCCTCCTGGCTCCTGCTCACCGGCTCGCACGCTCTGTGTGTGGTGTTGCTGGTGCGGTGTCCTGGGACGCTTGGTTCCTGTTCACTGGCGTGCATGCTCTCTGTGTGTTGTTGCGTGCACGGTGTCCTAGGCCACCTGGCTCCTGTTCACCGGTGTGCCTGCCTCGGTGCGCTGTGTCGTGTGTACGTTGTCCTGGGCCCCTTGGCTCCGGTTCACCGGTGTGCACGCCTTGTGTGCGGTGTTGTATGTGCGGCGTCCTGGGCCTCCTGGCTCCTGTTCACCGGTGCGCGTGCTCGCTGTGTGCTCCTCGCTTGCTTCCTATCCCCCTCCCTCATCCTCGCTCGTTCTTGTGCATGCTCCCCGTGATTGCCCTCCTGCTTCTTCCTGCCGCCGCCTTCAGGTCCTCGTGGCGCCCCTGGCTTTTGCATTCGAGTCTCCGTCTGTGTTAGTCCGCTCTTTCGGCCTCTCCTTCTCCTCTTTCCCCTGGCTCTTGTCCTCCCTGTCCTCCCTCCCCACCCATCCCTTGCCTCTCCTTTCCGCCATCGTGTCTCCTCCGCTCTGGTCCGTTCCGGTCCGGGCTCCATGCGCCCATCCGCCTCCCCTTCTTCTCCTTCTCCCCTCGCTTCCCACCTCTTGATCTTTCCCCTCCCGCTCCGCGTCTTCTCTCCTTCCTGTCCTCGCTCTTCTGTTCCTTGCTCTTGTTCTTGCTCTCCTCGCCATGTCGCTCTGCCGCCGTCTCCTTCTCCTTGTTTGCTGCCCCGGACCTTCCATTCCCGGGCCGCATGATCCCCGGTCGTTCCAGTCCGCGGCACCGGGTGCACCCCCGGACTTTTTGCCGTATTCCCTCTGTTGCCCCGGACGCTCCAGTTCACGGCACCGGGTTTCCCCCCGGACGATCCAGTCCGGGGGCTCGGGCCGTGCTTCATTCCGCCCCGGTTGCTGCAATCTGAGGCGTCTTTTTAACTTATTCTTTCCGTTGCCTCTGACGCTCCATCCCGTGGCACCGGGTTCACCGCTGGACGATCTAGTCCGGGGGCTAGTGCCGTGCTTCGTTCCGTCTCAGATGCTCCATTCCGGGGCGTCTTTTTATCGTGTTCTCTCCGTTGCCTCGGACGCTCCAGTCCGTAGTACTGGGTTCTCCCCTGGACGATCCAGTGCGGGGGCCCGGGCCGTGCTCCACTCCGCCCTGGATGCTCCACTCCTGGGCGTCTTTTTGTCGTATTCTCTCCATTGCCTCGGACGCTCCAGTCCGTGGCTACTGGATCACCCCCGGACGATCCACCTATGAGTTTACGGGGAGTAGTCCGTCCATAACTGAAATACCGCACAATTGGTCGCCCGATCGTCTATCGACGAAATTGTCGCACCAAATCAACAGGACATTTGAATTTGCAGGGGCTAGCGCCGTGCCTCTTTCCGCCCCGGATGCTCCAATCCGGGCCGTTTTTTTATCGTATTCTCTCCGTTGCCTCAGACGCTCCAGTCCGTGGCATCGGGTTCACCCCCGGACGATCCAGTCTGGGGGCTATTGCCGTGCTTCATGCCGCCCCGGATGCTCCAATCCGGGGCGTCTTTTTATCATATTCTCTCCGTTGCCCCGGACGCTCCAGTCCGTGGCACCGGGTTCACCTCCGGAGGATCCAGTCCGGGGGCTAGTGCCGTGCCTCTTCCCGCCCCAGATGCTCCCATCCGGGCCTTCGTTTTAACGTATTCTCTCCGTTGCCTCCGACGCTCCAGTCCGTGGAACCGGGTTCATCCCCGGACGATCCAGTCCGGGGGCTATTGCCGTGCTTCATGCCGCCCCGGATGCTCCAATCCGGGGCGTCTTTTCATCGTATTCTCTCCGTTGCCTCCAACGCTCCAGTCCGTGGCACCGGGTTCACCCCCGGACGATCCAGTCTGGGGGCTAGTGCAGTGCTTCTTTCCGCCACAGAGGCTCCAATCCGGGCCGTCTTTTTATCGTATTTTCTCCGCTGCCTCGGACGCTCCAGTCCGGGGCACCGGGTTCACCCCCGGACGATCTAGTCCGGGGGCTAGTGCCGTGCTTCATTCCGCCCCTGGACGCTCCAATCCTGTAGCGTCTTTTTATCGTATTCTCTGCGTTGCCTCGGACGCTCCAGTCCGGGGCACCGGGTTCACCCCCGGACGATCCAGTCCGGGGGCTAGTGCCGTGCTTCTTTACGCCCCGGATGCTCCAATCCGGGCCGTCTCTTTATCGTATTCACTCCGTCGCCCCGGACGCTCCAGTCCAGACCGTCTTTTTATCGTATTCTCTCCGTTGCCGCGGACGCTCCAGTCCGTGGCACCGGGTGCACCCCCGGACGATCCAGTCCGGGGCCTAGCGCCGTGCTTCATTCCGCCCCGGATGCTCCAATCAGGGGCGTCTTTTTGTCATATTCTCTCCGCTGCCTCGGACGCTCCAGTCCGTGGCACCGGGTTCACCCCCGGACGATCCAGTCCTGGGGCTAGTGCCGTGCTTCTCTCCTCCCCGGATGCTCCAATCCGGGGCGTCTTTTTATCGTATTCTCTCCGTTGCCTCGGACGCTCCAGTCCATGGCGCCGCGTTCACCCCCGGACGATCCAGTCCGGGCGCTAATGCTGTGCTTCATTCCGCCCCGGTAGCTCCAATCCGGGGCGTTATTTTGTCGTAGTCTCCCCGTTGCCTCGGACGCTCCAGTCCGTGGCACCGGGTTCACCCCCCGATGATCCAGTCCGGGGGCTCGGGCCGTGCTCCCACTCGCCCGGGATGCTCCAATCCGGGCCGTCATGTTTCTTTCTCTCCTTGCTGACTTCGGTGTTTGCGTGCGCGGTGCTTTGGTGTCTTGTTTTGTTTTTTTTTTCGCGCGCCCATCGTCGTTGCTCCTCCTCCGCCCCCCCTGCTCCGCTTTGCTTTCCCCGCCCTTTCCCCTCCCTCTCCGCCCCCGGTCCTCTCTTCCCCTGCTCCCTTTCTCTCCCTTTGTGGTGGCTTTGCTGGGGCACGCACGCAAGCTCCTAGTGTCTACGCGCGCATGTTGCTATGTTTTGGGGCGGGCACACACGTTCATTCTTCTTCTCTCTTTCTTGCCTGCTTTTTGTTCACGTGTATTGTTCCTCCTTTCGTCCCGTCCCTTGTCGCATGGACTTTGTGTTGCCTTCGCCTACCTCTTGTCCTCTCCTCTTTTGTTTGTTTGGGGCACGCACACAAGCTCCTACTCCTACGCATGCAGTTTGCCACCACCCTCATCATCCATTCAATCATTCGTTTGCACTCTTGCCGCAGGCCATTCATGTGTGTCACCACGTGTAGACACTGTGGGGAACGCCGCGGCGAACTCGCCACTTGCATTCCGGCCCACGGTGTCCGGGTTCCCATAGTGTCTTTCTTTTTCGTCCCGTCTTGGCCTCTTTGCTTTTTTTTTCTTTGGCATCGTCCTAGCTTAGGCGTGCTTGCTTTATGCATTCATGGCATGCTATGCTACATATTCTTTATGTCATGGACTCTTTGTTTTTTGCGACGCCAAAGAGTAAGCGTGTCTTATTGCTTGCTTGGCGGCACACGCTACTTACCCCTCGGCGTACGGACTCTTTGTTTTTTGCGACGCCCAAGAGTAAGCGTTTTTTCTTAATGCATTCCCGTCATGTTACTTTTGCCCTTTGTCTTGGAGTCTTTTTTTTTGCGACGCCCAAGAGTAAGCGTGTCTTAATGCATGCATGGCGGTATTTGTTTCTTGCTCTTCGGTTTGCGGTCTCATTGTATTCTTCGTCTCCCATGTGTTGGCGTGTTTGCTTAATGCTTGCATGCCTCCCTTGTGTTTGCGTGTGGTGTCCTTGCACCCATGTCTCATGCTATTTATTTGTCCTTCCTTCCCCCTTGTGTGCACTTTGTGCGTTGTTGACGCGCACAAGCCGCCTAGCTCCTATGGCACGCACGTGGCTAGGTTGTTTGGAGCACGCGTTGTTCAATTTCTTCGTCTTCGCGGCTCGCTTGCTCTTGGTGTTCGCCTCATTTCATCTTCCTTGTTGTTGTAGCTTGCACAAGTCCCTAGCGCCTAGGACACGCACTTTGCTAGGTGTTTTGGGGCAAGCAACGCTCAACTTTGTCGCCGTCGCTACTCTGTTGTTCTTCTGTTTCTGTGTGTGTCCTAATTTTTGCGACCTCGCCAAACAGCGGCGTAAAATGTTTGTGGGGGTTTCTGAGGTCGGAAAAATCGATTTTGCGCTTTACTTTTTCTGGTTATGCGTCTTTTTCTTGGTTTTATAATTTCTTCTGCTGCGATCGCGCGACCAGAGGCGGAGAAGCAGCATTCTTACTGTCCAATCCCTTTCCTTGACAAGGGTTTGCCAATACATACCCGGTTGAACGGCAGACGATGACCACAAGATAGTCCACCTTTTTTTCCAGTGGACGTCTGCAAACACTCAGGCAATTCACAGAACTCAATTGCAAGGGATGTGAAGGGATATTCCGGGACAGGAGCAAATTCATATGTGTCTGATTGCTTGCCATGCCTTGCCTTCGTAGTTTGACACTCATGACACCGCCCAAGAATTTGCGCAATATCAGGTGACAGATTATGCTTATGTCTTGGCAAATCGTAAGCAAGCCACCAAAATTTTCTATCAAACAACTCTACAGTCTTCTCCACCCGAGTGTGGCCATAAGAATGAATTGCCAACACCAGGTCTTCAAAAAGAGCGGTAGGGCATACAATCTTTCCCTTGAACGGAATCTTTTTTTCGCCATCATCCCACCTCATACCGTAATACCAATAATTTGGGTTTAAAATGACTGGATCAGACTCAAAGTCCCAGTCAGGAAACTCATCCCGCTAATGCACAGTCCAATCCTCATAGCGGACTTCAGACTGGCGTGGTATGTTCACCTTGGACACAGCACAAACCAGCCCTTCGGACTCAGGCCAATACGACAAATGACTCATCCGAGGTTGAAGATGGCCTGCATAGCCAGAAATAGTCTCATTCGACCAATTGGCTGCACAACCCTCTTACCGAAGCAATAGATGCAGCAAGCTCATTCATCGCTGCGTCCTGTGTGTCCTGAATGTCCTGAGAAATGTCATGGAAACACTGTAGAATGGAGGGGCAGGGTTGTACCCAGGTTTGATGACCACTTAGAGCCTGCACCGTGGTATATCCAAGCCATTGGAGAGTTGGGACAGCCCCCACGGCAGTGATGGCATTGATAAGTCCTGAATCTGACTGGACTTGCATGTCTCTAGCCCGCTGAGCCAAAATGTATTCTTCTCTTTCCTTGAGATCACATTCCTGCTTCATGACCCCCTTTTGATCGCCATCACTGCCGTGAAAGTTGGTGTGGTCCGCCAATCCGGCCAGATATGCCCACCGAGACAACCCATCGGCGACGGTGTTGGCCTTGCCGGGTTTCTACACCACTTCAATGTGGTACCGGCTTAAAAATTCGTGCCACCGGCCACGCCTTCCCTAAGGCCCTGAGAGGGTACAAAGAGCTTCTTTGTACCAACTCTCCAAGGACTTGTGGTCGGTGACACGGTGACCTTCCGTCCCCCAATCCAACTTTTCAATTTTAGCAAGCAAGAGACCAATGCATAAGTCTCTTGCTCGCGGGTGCTCCAAGCTCTTTGTCCCTTTCCATCCTTGCCTTCAAGCTTGCGGCTAAAAAAAGCGCAAGGCTTCCACTCCCCTTGCAGGATTTTGTTGTTCCAGGACAGCACCGACTCCATCGTCGCATGCATCCACATGGATGTTATATTCATCGTCGGGTGATGGTATGTACAACTCACACTCAGCAGTGAGTGCTTTCTTCACCTGAACAAAAGCAGACTCGATCTCCGGCGTCCACTGAATACAATTACGCTCCCTTGGTACCCTACAACATCCCTGACGACAATCTACCCCGGGGACACGCTGATACTTACCTTGCAGCGACGTCATCAACGGGGCTGCAATATTGGGAAAATTTCTTATGTAAGTTGAATACGAATTTACAATCCCCAAGAATCCCTTCATCTGCTTTGGGGTTTTAGGCTTGGGCCAATTGCGTACCGCATCCACCTTGGAAGGGGCGGGACTACGCATTCCCCTATGTAAGACATGCCCACAATACTTGATTCTCTCCATAAAAAGATGACATTTCTCAAAGCGGACTTTGAGATGGCATTCCACTAACTTCTCAAATACTTTACCGGCTTTTTGAAAGTTGTGTTCGAAGTATTTTGCCCTTACCAGAAAGCTTGGGTCGTGTCCGCGTAAGTAAATCATCAATGTAAATGTGTGTGTGCGGCTGTAGCGACTTCAATCAATCACTCACCATTCTCTGGAAAGCTTGGGGTCCTACCTTCACCCCCATGGATAGGACCCTCCACTCAAATACCCCAAAAGGAGTACAGAAGGCGCTGTATCGCCTACTGCACTCTCTTAGAGCCATTTGGTGGAACCCATCCTCGAGGTTGAGGAGGGTCCAGAGCTGGTTTCCAGCCTGTTTGACAAACAAGTCCTCGATTACCGGCAACAGGAACTCGCAGCCGCGAGGTTGCGTGTTCACGTACCGATAATCAATGACGATTCGCCTTTTTTTTGTGCCACGCTTTGGCACAAGAAACCCCCGGCTGAACCAATGGGATTGGCTGGGCACAATCCAGCCCTTTTCTTGAAACTCTTTTATTTTTTCACGCATGGCCTCTTCACTAAGGCCAACTGCACAAATGGGCTGGCGCGTCTTCGGCTTAGCATCCGGAATTGGCTGGAAGACACAAATCTCATTGGGACCCCATTTGTCCATGTTTTTTTCAATATCCGACCAATGATTACCTCCTTCCTTGACGACGGTATCTTTGAACCGGTTGCAAATCCAATCCCTATGATGTTGGTAATGTGGATGTTCAGCATCCGCCTCAATCACAGAACGCACACACCTATCCTTCGTCCTGAAAATGGTAACTCAATCACCTGAGATACCTGACAAAGGCAAAGGGCCATCGTCCGCCTTGAGAGACAGAGTTTGAGACTCCTCTGAAGTCAACTCGCTGGGAGAGGCATTTTGTAAACCTTTACTCCAATCAGAGATGCTGTCTTGAAGTGAGACCTTTTTTGTTCTCGCGAGCACAAACGAGACCTTTGGAATCCGAGGCTCACACACTTCAGGAAGATCAGAGGAAGCAAGAGGATTACCACAGTTTTGTTCAATGCATACTCTTCGAACCACTTGATCCAGGAATTACTATTGTTCCCGAGCCCTTAACTCGGTCATGGAATCGTTTTCTTGAGACATGACTGTTGAGCAAGGGAGAGTGGAATGAAGAATGGAATCATGTTCTTGAAACATGACTGTGGAGCAAGGGAGAATGGAATTTAGAATGCAATCGGGCAGCAAGGGTATAAGCCTTCCAGCCGCAGCTGAAACACGCTGGATCTTCGGCGCTTGCAGACTCATCCCTACGGGGCTGCGAGGGGAGGTGACACATGGGGGCGCATGAGATTTGGGTTTCGTTGAGGCTTCCCAAAGTTTTTTGGACCAAGCTCGAGCGACCACCCGGCCGGTTCCGATGGTCTTGACGACCGGGATCACCATGTGATGTCTTGAAATCAGTTTGTCCTAGCCCTTCTTGATCAGCCCCCAAGGCATCAAACAGGATACCTCTTGCACCCAATGTCCCAGGAGAAAAAGGCGTACCTCGCTCATCACGGAAACACAATGCATCATGCGGCAAATCCCACCAATCAACTGTCACTTCACCGAGCGCCCGAAACCATTCTTTGTTTATATGGCGGGGAGCGATCATGATCCCTCGACTTCCTTCCAATATTGCTTTCTCTGCAACTTGTTGCAGAAATTTATGCGGGCACAGAACAAATATGGTGTCATCATGCCAAGGCTTGTTCAAACCTTGCGTGACTGCAGCTCCAGGTTTAGGAGTGTTGACCCATACCCTTGGGCACTTTCCGGGGCGCTTGACCTTGGTAGTCGACCGCGGATCTGCAAATGGGTAGCGCTGGGATTGAAATTCATCTCCAGGTGGATCCAAAATGCGGTGACACCAATGCAATCCAAAGAGAATCGTCCTTCCTTATACACTTGTGGGTTTTTACGTCCTCTTGGTTGGCGGCCTCGGCGTTCCCCTGAGGGCTGCCACCCTACGCGAATAAAGTTGACGCCTTTCCTTGCGATCCTTTGGATTCTCCCTTGGGCGCAACTCCATGCATTTCCCGGAATCCTTGGAATTAAAAGTAGAATTCAAAATTGAAGACGGTGTTTCAACTTGCTTAGCAAGCACCTGCAAGATTTCCACTGTCTCCAAACCTTCCTCATCCCTAAGATAGGCATACCGACACATAAACTTGTCGGGTGGCACGTCAGGGCCCACCTGGCCCTCATCGGATGAGGGGCTCGAGTCACATTGGGAGTCCAATTCAGCACAGTCCAGGTTGGCTTCAGCAAGTTGCTGAGCCCTTCTCTCTATTACAGTCTCAGGGATCTCACGATCTTTGGGACATTCACCGGGAGGCAATATTTCTGGAACTGTCAATATCCGGTCTATTAGCGACTCAATGCTACAACCCCTACAACTATGTGGCGCCCTTAAAGGAGGCGTATCCTGTTCCGGTAATTTAGGCCGCTCACCAGGGCCCAACTTCTGAAAATGCGCATGCAACACAATGGCTGACATTCCAGAAATGGCAAATAAGCAAATCGGAGAGAGCAAATGACCATCCACATGTCCAATGACCTTAAGACAAAGCCATCAGGAAAGGGCACCTCCACCTGAGTTCTTCACTGGGAAGACAACACTGTTGTTTAACGCCATCAGTGACCCAAGCAACATAATTCCTATCAAACCCATAACGTGTGGTATTGAACACTCCACAACGCTCGGGCAAACCTGGAGAGGATTATTGTGTCCTTGGTCAAAAGAATTCATCTCAGCACCTTCAAAAGTTGCCAATTCATGAGAAGAAACACCCCAATTTGGGGCGAGCAAAGAAGAGGATTCCTGCAACTCCTGTAGTTGCAACAAACTATCCGAAATGTCAACTGTCACAAGCTCTCGATGCCCCTCAGTGGCGTTCAAGACAGTGCGGACGCCAAGCCTTGCATGGGGCGGCACAACTGCATGTCATCCTCCATCCCCTTGACATCCCGCTCAATCTCCTGGCTGCCCGCATTGAGCAAAGGTGCCGGTGCCTCCGGAGGAGGACATTTATAGTCAAATTCATCCGATGGGCCGCCTCGACAATGGTGCTCCGCCAAAGCAAAGCATCCCGGATCCGGTAGGACAACAAGTCCATACCGGGCAAAAAAAGGCAAACCAAGAATGGCTCGCGGTCCAACCGAGGCCCAATAAACCAAGCAATCGGCGCAACGCGCCATCACCACTTGGGAACCTCTTTGTACGGGCACAATGATATCGCTCCGGACCACATATTTTCCACCTTCCAACTCCTTCTTACCAGCTCAGAGTAGTTGGGTGGCCTCCTCCCGAGGTTTTTCTGGGAATAATTCCCAACGAGCACCCATAATCACCTCAATGCCGGTGTCCCCAAGCGATAGTGCCTCTATTCGTTCCAAGGTCCTTTGTGAGGGATATATGCCCAGGCCATGCCCTCTACTGCCTCTGGCGGTGGGCGCGGCGCCGCTGGCCGCACACCAGGGTATGGTCAGCAACGTGGAGGTTCTATCTGGACGTCCGGCAGCAGCTGGAGGCCATTCCCCAGCGCGAACGGACGGCAGAGACCCCCACTGCGCCCAACCTGTGCCCAGTCTTCTCGATCCACCAGATCCGGGCGCTGGCGCTGGGCGAGCAACTGCAGCCCACCATCCACACTGAGACAGCGGCCCAGGCGGCACAGGCGGCCCTTGTGCACGAGATCTTCAGTGCCCTCCGCAGTGCCCTTCTGCAACGCGTGGGAAGCCCCTGAGGCCCCTGAGCCGCTGCGGGTCAAAACTGGGAACAAACCCTCATGAACACGCGGGACCGCCCCGCCCCACCCGACGCCGGCCACCGGACCTGCAGTGACGACGCACCGCCATGCACGCGCGACGCGAATCCCGCACCGGCCATACACAAGGGAGGAGACAACATGGCGGCCTCGGGATCACCTCCTCTCGACAAGGACTCGACGATGGACGTCACACCAACGGCTGCGGAATCGGCTGTCAACCGCGACGACGCCGGGCGAGCCGACCTTGCCCAAGAGAACCCCCTCGTACAACCCCACAAAGCGCAACCGCGAAACACACTCCTCCAACGCCTGTCGGTCGGGCGCATCTCGGGGAAAGACGTCGACCTGCCCGGCACGTGCAACGGACACCCAAAGAATAGGGGCTAGCCTTAGCAGCCAATGGTATCGAACACGAGAAAAACCAGACAAATTCCTCCCACATCCCCCGGGCGGGGGCCACGCTTGCCGGACCCCCGCAACCCGCCCGCGACAGAGAAAGGGACGGCGCCCAACACGGACCTGTCCTTCCACCTGACCCTCCTCTACCGCGAACCGGACCCACAAGGGGCCGGGCCAAGGGGCGAGCCAAACACGCGGGACCCACGGTCGGGCCGATGACCACGGGAATGTTGTCGAGCAATCGTCCAGAATGTTACCTTCCAAGGCGACAATCAAGGGATACGTGCGCCGCTGGGACCGGCGCGCACCTCCTCCGGGAAAGTTAAATGACTGGGACGCTGGGGCGGACTCGGCACATGTCACCCGCGAGAATGGTGCGGGGGACAGATTCCCCGCAGAAAGTTAACAGCGTCAAGGAGCGAGAGGGGGGCTTCAACACTGGCCAGTATTCCTTTCCTCCGGACCCCCACCAGGGGCACGCAAGGGACCAAAGGCTCGCCACACAGGACCCGCGAACCTGCCGGCTCCGGCCAGCGAGCACTGATGTGTTATGCCGAACCCAGCCCGCCACACCGGACGGAGCGTCCCGATACCAGAGCACGAGCCGAGTCACCTTAACCGCCAAACACCGCACTGCGACACTGACACGCCAGCCACATAACCCGCGAGACGCGGCACGATACGGCACACGACAGGCAGGCAGACACGAGGACGAGCACCGCACAACCAAGCCGGAGCGGCACCCTGGGACTCCCATGGGCAGCACGGGGATGCACCAAGCGGGACCAACGGGGCCTTGCAACCGACGGGGGTGTACATATGAATGGCACAGGCGAAGCTGAAAGGACGGCTGAAGGGCACTGCGAAATACCAGATGATGGGTTGTGCATGTAACGCTGCCAGGGCGGGACAGGGAATGTAGCACCGAATTTGGAAACTTTTCGCAGCGGTCAAACCACGTGTCGTTACTTTTCTCCCCCACGATGGGGAGACGGCGCACAGTCAAAGTGTACCATGCCGGCCCCATGCAACTGGAAACAACCAACACCAAAACAAGCATGGCAACTACGCAAACAACATCCGACTGCGCAGGCGCCCGCTACAGCGCCAAGGAACCAACGCCGACCAAGCCGACCATGAGGCGGCCAACACGACTGTGCACCAACAAAACCGCTGCAGCATCCACAACGTGACCATAAACAAACCACACGCAAGCCGGCCAACACCAAACTGGCCAGGCATGCATGGGTCAGAACGGGAACGGTGTCCAACGGGTTGGCGACACCATGATGCGCCGCGCACGCTGACCACCGTACCCACAAACACAACAGAACACCACAACCCTACCATTACGAACCCGACCAACCAACGTTAACAAACTACACTACACCACACTTGGACAAACCAAGACACAACTAACCAGCACCAACAGGGATGCTGGCCAATGCCACCACCGGCAGCAGCGCGACGGAACCCACGCAAACCAAGCCGACCATGAGGCGGCCAAGACAACCACGCACCAACCACACCGCAGCTGCAGCCCCGACTTGACTGTAAATAGACCACACGCAAGCCAGCCAACACCTAACCGGCCAGGCGTGCACGGGTCGCAACGGGAACGGCGTCCAGCAGGTTGGCGAAACCGTGGTGCGCCACACCCGCCGACGACCATACCCACGAACAAAACAAAACATCGTGACTCTTCCACCAGGCAACCGACCGACATTAACAAACTACGCCGAACCATTAAACGACCAACCGACCAACCACAACGACCTACTTCGAACCCCCGGCCCCCGGGAGAGCGCAAGCTCGACCGAGTCAGGAGGCGTGAGTGTGCGCCACGGCATGCGAGTCCCGTAGCAGGTGCTTCTTCAAGTCGCCTCACGCCTACTGAAAACCAACCCAGGTGGGGGTGCCTGCAGGACAGGGCCTATGGTCTGGCTCCCAGCCCCTGGGCCCCGGAATCCGGAGGTTGATGAGGATGTGCGATGGGACCCTTCCCCACATATCATCCGCCCGAAGGAGAGGAGTTTGAGACTTCGGTCGAACATGGGTTACCTCTCCGGGCAGAACGCGCTGTAGTGTACTACTCGCGGTGACCGCGCCCTTCCCCCATGTGGGGGAGCCGCTTTGTGGAGGCACGAGCAGTAGGGCCTTGGGTGGGTGAGCAAAAACCCCTTGGTAAGACCCCCCAGCGGAGCAACCCCAGTCCCGAGTCGACCTACCTACCTACCTACCTGCCATGCTTGCCGACTCATCCCTACAGGGGTTGCGAGGGGAGGTGACAGATGGGGCCGCATGAGATTTGGTTTTGGTTGAGGGTTCACAAAATTTTTTGCACCAAGCTGGAGCGACGACCCGGCCGGTTCCGATGGTCTTGAGGACCGGGATCACCATGTGATTTCTTGAAATCAGTTTGTCCTAGCCCTTCTTGATCGACCCCCAAAGGCATCAAAAATGATATCTCTTGCACCCAATGTCCCAGGAGAACGAGGCGTACATCGCTCATCAGGGAAACACAATGCATCATGCGGCAAATCCCACCAATCAACTGTCACTTCACCGAGCCCCCGAAACCATTCTTTGTTTATATGGCGGGGAGCGATCATGATCCCTCGACCTCCTTCCAATATTGCTTTCTCTGCAACTTGTTGCAGAAATTTATGCGGGCACATAACAAATATGGTGTCATCATGCCAAGGCTTGTTCAAACCTTGCGTGACTGCAGCTCCACGTTTAAGAGTGTTTACCAATACCCTGGGGCGCTTTCCGGGGCGCTTGACCTTGGTAGTCGACCGCAGATCTGCAAATGGGTAGCGCTGGGATTAAAATTCATCTCCAGGTGGATCCAAAATGCGGTGACACCAATGCGGATCCAAAGAGAATCGTCCTTCCTTATACACTTGTGAGTATTTACGTCCTCCTGGTTGGCGGCCTCGACGTTCCCCTGAGGGCTGCCACCCTACGCGAATAAAGTTGACGCCTTTCCTTGCGATCCTTTGGATTCTCCCTTGGGCGCAACTCCATGCAGTTCCCGGAATCCTGGGAATGAAAACCTGATCCTAATGAATTAGAATTCAAAATTGAAGACGGTGCTTCAACTTGCTTAGCAAGCACCTGCAAGGTTACCACTGTCTTCAAACCTTCCTCATCCCTAAGGTAGCCATACCAACCCATAAACGTGTCGGGTGGCACGTCAGGGCCAACCTAGCCCCCATCGGATGAGGGGCCCGACTCAGATTGTGAGTCCAACTCAGCACAGTCCAGGTTGGGATCAGCAAGGTGCTGAACCCATCTCTCTATTACAGTCTCGGGGATCTCACGATCTTTGGGACATTCATCGGGAGGTAATATTTCTCGAATTGTCAATATCCGGTCCGTTAGGGACTCAATGCTACAACCCCTACAACTATGTGGCGCCCTTAAAGGAGGCGTATCCTGTTCCGGTAATCTAGGCCACTCACCAGGGCCCAACTTCTGAAAATGCGCATGCAACACAATGGCTGACATTCCAGAAATGGCAAACAAGCAAATGGGAGAGAGGAAATGACCATCCACATGTCCAATGACCTTAAGACAAAGCCATCAGGAAGGGGCACCTCGACCTGAGTTCTTCACTGGGAAGACAACACTGTTGTTCAACGCCGTCAGTGACCCAACCAACATAATTCCTATCAAACCCATAACGTGTGGTATTGGACACTCCACAACGCTCGGGCAACCTCGGGAGGATTATTGTGTCCTTGGTCAAAAAAAATTCATCTCGGCACCTTCAAAAGTTGCCAATTCATGAGAAGAAACACCCAAATGTGGGTCAGGCAAAGAAGAGGATTCCTGCAACTCCTGTAGTTGCAACAAACTATCCGAAATGTCAATGGTCACAAGCTCTCGGTGCCCCTCAGTGGCGTTCAAGTTCTTGTTGTCCACGCAAGACAGTGCGGACGCCAAGCCTTGCATGGGGTGGCAGAAATGCCTGTCATCCTCCATCCCATTGACATCCCGCGCAAGCTCCTGGCTGCCTGCATTGAGCAAAGATGCCGGTGCCTCCAAAGGAGGACATTTACAGTCGAATTCATCCCATGGGCTGCCTTAACAAAGGTCCTCCACCAAAGCAAAGCATGCGGGATCCAGTAGGACAACAAGTCCACAGCGGGCAAAATAAGGCAAACCAAGAATGGCTCGCGGTCCAACCGAGGCCAGATAAACCAAGCAATCTGCGCAACGCGCCATCACCACTTGGGAACCTCTTTGCACGGGCACAATGATATCGCTCCGGACCACATATTTTCCACCTTCCAACTCCTTCTCACCAACTCCCAGTAGTTGCGTGGCCTCCTCCCGAAACTGTTCTGGGAGTGATTCACAACGAGCACCCATTATGACCTCATTGCTGGTGTCCCCAAGCAATAGTGCCTCTATTCGTTCCGAGGTCCTTTGTGAGGGATATATATTCCCGGAACAATGACGCCCTTCGGAAGCTTCTCCGTGTGCCCAGGTTGAGGTACCCGCAAAATTTCCTCCTCAGCCCCACTGATAGGAAGAACCGGTCGCGTACAATATCGATCATGCCATGCCTGGGCTTGGCTTACCCACATAATAGGGCACACTGTTGCTGGTGAGGGGCCCTTATCCCTACCAGCCTGGTCAACTATCTTGGATTTCCAGCGTTGCAGGCGACTTACTCGGTTGTGTTGCTTACCAAGCGGCCCCTGGGCGTTGGCCTTCTCCGGCCACTCCGGATAAAGTGTCCAACAATTCTCCGGCGGATGCAGCGTGCTCCCGCAGCCCTTGCAAGGCGGAAACTTCCCGCCTTTGTGTGGACTTCCTTTTGGTTTTCCACCTTCTTGAGCGGGGGGCTTCGCCTGGCCTTCCTTCCCAATTTTCTTGGCTTTGAGTTTGTTTCGAAGCCACTCGGGTGCTTTGTGAGAATGCAGGACTCAACAATCCTCACGGCTATGTCTTCTCTTGCCACATGCCGGGCACTTTGGCATGGAGCTCGTACCTGCGCCTGCTCGTTCTGACGTAGCCAACACCTTGGCTTCACATATCTCTTGAATCTCCGCAATGTTCAATTCTGGGTCTGCTTGTTCTTGATCTTGATGACCTTCGGGATCCTTGGCCTTGTCCATGTGCTCAACTCCTTCCATGCCCCGTACCCGGCCGATCCCTACTTGTTTCCGGTCTGTTGAGGCGGTACTTGGGGCTTGCGTTGCGGCACTTCTTGGATGGCACGCCCCAGCCTGCGCATGATGTGCCCCTTCTTGATCGCCAATTTGTGGCGGGACATGAGGGGGTTCATCACAAAGAGGATCATCTCGAGGTAGTTGAGTTCCAGCCGAACCTTGGTCTCCTCCTTGATGATGTCCTTGAGCAACCGATCCACCTTCATGGTCGCGATAACGTCCAGTAGCCTATCTTTCGCCTGCCGTTGCGTGATTCGGTCACGAAGTCGGCGGCCCAAGGCTGAAAATTGTTTCACAAAGTTGATGAACTCGCGTGGCGTTGGAGTTAGTGAAGACGGTTTGACTGTGTGGAAGGCCTCCAAAATCACGTCCTTGTTCGCCTCCGTGAAGACTTCCTCCGTCACCTCTTTCAGCAAGTCTTGGTATTTGATTTGGTACCGATTCACCATTTCCTTGAGTGGGTTGGACCGGGAGGTGCGAATGAGAGAAATCAAGACAGCTCTTCTCATGGCATCCATCAACCTGTACATGCAATCGCGCTCCCAAGCAGGAAAATCCAAAAACCACTTAATGGCACTGGTTCCACTTCCATTCCACCATGGGGCGACCGACATTCCTTGGACGTCTCCGAAAGTTGGCGGGTCCATCACCGGCATTGCCAGCCTCCCATGTACCCCTGGAGGAATGAACCGCGGATCCGTTCCTTCAAGTTGGGGCTCTTGCCAGTCGAACGGAGAGTCCAAAGGTCGTTCAGCGCAAACTTCATCAAACGCCATCGCACGTAGAATTCCTGACGGCTTTTGTTTCGGAAGGCCAATTCCATCCTTGAGAGATTCTTGTCGGTTAAACAACTGAAACACCATCCCTGGCATAAAGCAACCATCGCCATCCGCCTCGAAGTAGCGCAGGTCCAACCCGGCACAATGCCGCCAATCACCTCCCATGCTAGGAAGGGGGTGTCCCTCGTGGGTGCCGGTCCCACTCCGTCCACCACGTGGGGCTCTACCCCGGAAACCCCGTTCATCCGACAGCATGGACAACCAGTCGTCCTCGGCCGGGGAGAATCCAAACCCCGGTAGGCTTCCTGCTACCCATTCTTCCCGCGCCGGCACTCCAAAAGCTCGGACTCGTGGTTCAGGCTTCGGTGTCCCGATCCCAATTGGTTTCACCGATGGGGTACCCGCATGCTTCAATAATTGATATTTGTTCTCCAAGGACTCCAAGTGTCTTTTCAATTCGCCAATGACATGAGATTCCGGCTGCATTGCTTGGGGTGGACCGCCATGGGTTCGGGTCCGGATCTCCTCCCTGAGCGAATGTACCTCATGCTCACTTTGTTCCAACCGAGTCATCAGCAGTCGCACCTGTAACTCTAGGGCCTCAACCTTGGCCAATTCCAGCTTGGGTATAGTCTCCCGATGGTGCATTCGGCCCGTGAGTGTAGCCACTTGTGCACTGGTGCTCTCCAAGTTTGCCGCTATGCGTCTCACCTCCGTTGCGGTCACCATCGCCTCTCCAGCCACCCCTGTTGATGTTGACGAAACAGCAGGGTGCTCCAAGTTGTGTACCCGATTGATAAGCTGGGAAAGAGATGCCTTGTGGCTTTCTGCCATTGCTGCCACACCATGCATCCGTTGTTGGGCATCCTCAAAGTTGAGACCTATCCGCCGGATTTCCTTGGCCATGCTACCAGAAAGATGTCCTTGATTTATGCCCTAGATATTTTGATGAAATCCTGCAGGTTTTGTAGTTGTAAGCCCAAACCAAAGCAGCAAGTAGAGCAAGAACAGGATGTGGATCGAATCAATGATTGGTTTGGAATCCAGTGTAACACAGAAGGGCTGCAGATAGACAAAGCAGGTTTATACACATAGATTCAATCACAAATGGATAATACAAAAGATTTTATATGAAAATTGGTCTGACTCTTGCCTCAGAGATTGCATTGGGCACTTCATGTGCACTCTTTTGGGTGAAATGGTGCTGGTTAGGAATGTGGGGCATAGATGTCAGGACCACACAGAAAGTGACTTCGCCAAGCAACTGAATTCAGAAACAGTTACAAAGTAGGACCACAATAGGTGGTAGAAACAATTGAGTATAGGGGTCTTGGGGTGGGAGACCACTAGGCCACAAGCATCCACAATGGTCTGCATACGCGACCTCAGTTCAGTCAGGGTTAGACTAGAGTAGAAACACTCACGGAAGAAGTCCACTGAGCGATTAGCGCCAGTGTGACCAGAACTGAGATGGGACCACTCTAGGCACCCATCCAGTCGTGCCTCAGGCACCACAATTCGGTCCTCGTAGAAGAGGTACTGATTGTTTTGATACCAACGGTGCCGGTGAATGACACGGGGTTCGAGAGCAGTGCTGAGGGTTTGGAGAATTTCTTCATACTCTGACTGATAGTCGGTTAGACTCCAACCCTCCAGGATTCCAGCAGTGCGCATGGACAGGTCAAGCTGGACATCCATACGCCGGAAAGCCTCTCTGGCGAGCGCCTCAGAGCTCTCACCAATAAGCGCATCGAAGTTGTTGCGCGATATATAGTCAGACAGTTCATTCTTTATCCCAGGGATATGATGCACTGTCAGCCTGAACTGGCTCAGATAAGTCCACCACCGTTTTAGCTTTGCTTTCTCTGGTGGTGGGCCCTTCTGAAAAGACTTCACAGGCTCCTGGTCACACAGCCAGACAATAGGGTTAGATCCCAGGAGTCGGCATTGTGACGATAGCACCAACATACCGGCCAAGAGTTCCTGGTCATAGGTGCTGTAATTCGAACGCGCTTGGTTCCATTTCCAAATCCAGTGTCCCAGTGGCACCAGTCGCCACTCACTGGTAGGATAGTCATGTTTCAACGAACCATCACGGTTCAGTCCAGTAGTACGATAATGGCAGTGGGTTAGTTCAGCGGGGTTAAGCTCCTGCCATTGGTAGATTGTACCCCCCCCCCCTACATCACTGGCATCAGTGATCAGGACTATCTCGCCCTCAGGGCGGGGCACTCCCAGGCAGTTGGAGGAGGCAATCTTCTTCTTCAACTCCTGGAAACACTCTTCCTCTCTGGAGGTCCACCTCCAGGGAGTAGTTTTCTTGATTAGGTCAGTGAGGGGTGCAGAGGAGTAAGGAAAATTGTGGATGTGACGCCGATAGAAATTACAGGCGCCCACAAAACTCCTCACATCGTGTAGGCCCTTCTTAGGGTCATCGCGAATCTGCATGTCCTGTAGGGGCTGCATCTTAGACGCGGCTGGTTTCCTCCAGCCATACCCCACGTCGAAACCCAAATACTCCATCTCATCTTTCATAAACTTACATTTTTCGAGTTTGATTCGGAGATGGTTTTCTTGACAGACAATGAAAAATTCACGGAGGAGAAGGACATGGTCCTCTTTGGTATTAGTACCCAAACTCACGTCGTCGATGTGAGCCTCCATTTCTGCACCCCGAAAAAACAACGGTTGTACTAGAGGCCTGCGCCTCAGTATGTGTAAAATTTTGTTCAGTAGCTCCTGGAAGAGCGCTGGGGCATTAGCCACCCCGAAAGGCATAACCTTCCACTTGAAGACACGACCCTTAGGGGTTATAAAGGCCAACAGCTCCTGAGCTGCGGCGGTTAGGTCCACCTGCCAGAATCCAGAGCGTTTGTCCATTTTGGTCTTATACCTGCATTTGGCAATACGCTCCAGGGTGTTTTCCATGTTAGGAATACTCCCTGAGTGGTTCTGGGTTTTCTTGTTGACCTTACCATAGTCTACAACCAGACGTAGGGCAGTCGACGCTGGTTTGGCAACAAAGAAACAGGGACTGCAGTGATGGGGATAGTCCCCGTGCTTATACTCTTCAACGAGGCCAGCATCAATGCATTCCTGGATCTGGCGCTCGATTTCTTCAACCTGTTCCTGTGGAGCAGGATAGGGACGACGCCTCACTCGCGTCTTTTCAAATTCTGGTTTCAATTTCAGGTCCATCTGGACCAGTTTTTTACAAGAAAGGGGAGGCGGCAAGGCGCCGAACACCTCCTCATAGGTTATCAGCAGGTTCTTCAGGCGGAGGTCAAGGTTAAGACTCTCAAGTTTCTGAAGGAAATCCTCCTCAGCATGGAGGTTGCTTTTTCCATGTTCTTTCTTTTTCTGCCGATCAGCAGTTTCGGCAGGCACAGAACCATCGTCCCACTCTGGGGGACATTGCTGCCCATAGTGCAGTGAATACGCTAGAGGTATCTCAGGATCAGGCAGCGTATAGGACTCATCGTCCTCCTCAGACCAGATGGAGGATTTCCAGGTCTGTCTGAGGTATTGCAGCCGCTCTTGGCGCTCAATACCTTCGGCCTTCAGGTACAACAGCCACCGGAGTTCCTGAGTGTCATGCTCAGACAATGGCATGTTATTAGCAGCAGGCCGTGCCAGAGCATCAGCACTCCGGGCCACGGGTTCACCTGTGTGCATAGGCTGCATGTGTAGCACTGGCTTCCCAACAGGGGAAGCGGGTTCAGAGGTTGACTCTAGATCTACCTCCTCTAGCAACAGCTGGGCTAGGAAGGCACTATGTTTTAGGTCAACACAGCTGGGATCAACAGAAGGAATAGTGCTGGCGATCTCAGACAGTTGGTCGTCAGCATCCTCTTTTACAGCTGCAGGTTCCAGATAGTCATCGGGAGACTCAAACCCTGTAAGTGTGGCAGATAGGTGCTCAGGAGATCGATTTCTGAGATCATAAAGGGTCAGGCCACGATTTTCGGCCAAGACCTCTTTCAGTAGCACCTGGTCTAGGTCACACAGGGGTACAGGGTTGAGAGATCCATCGACGATGGACAGGAAACTGGCCCACTCAGGGGCCTGCATAGCTGTGTCTGAGTCCTCAGGCACATAGATGGGGCCGTCGGGGAGTTGCACTCTTCCCACGGTCATTCGATCTAGCATACGGCGCCAGTAAGCATGTTCACCAGAGCAGCCCCAGTCAGGGGTGCACATAACAACCCTTCCTCCCTCATAAGCGATTTTGGTTAGAACCTTCGCGAGCAGGGAGAAGGGAGGGTTAGCATACGCTAGGCCCATTGGTTTCCAGAAGAAACGGAAAGCATTGTTCAGTTGTTTCGAGCAGTACAACTGCATGATGTGCTGTTGTTGGCTCGCAAACAATTCCACCTGGATCTCATCCACTTTACCTGAAGGGCCGCCAGTCCATTTTCAAGAACGTGACGGGCCAATTGGTGGTTTTCAGTACGATAGTTAGTCTTGGATGCGTAGCGCAGTCCAGACTCTTTTCGTCCTGACAGCTCCAAAGGTACGGATAATAGCCCACTGCCAAAGTCGCAGTGCAAAGAATAGGGGCGCTGGAGGGACAGCATTTTTACCTGGGGGTTTCCTTCGTAGAAAGTCGGTGCCAATGACGATGTCAAAGGCGTCGGTGTCCAGCACTCTGCAGTGTTGGGTCACGGTTTCGTCGCCCAGACATATAGTCACATCGACCCCCCCCAAGGAATGGATGGTACGCCCATCCCCTACTCTTATGGCCACGGTCTTAGTTTTCTTGAAAGTCTTTAGCAGGCGCCGGGCCACTATGGAAAGTGTTGCACCGGTGTCAAGCACCGCTCGAAAAACCTGATCCCCGATTTTCACGAGGATCCAGAAAACCAAGTCGTCCTCTTCGGAGCCGCCCCCCTACTCCTCATCAGGGAACTTGACATCCACCCCTGCAGCAATGAGGGACTTGGCCATCCAGGCCAAGCGCCTCTTCTTGGAATTATTCCCCTCAGGGGTAGCGTTATCCCCTTGGGGGCGCTTCTTGGGGTCACCTGCGGCAGGAGCGGGTGTAGCAGCAGGAGTGGGTGTAGCAACGGGTGCTGATGAGCGCCTCTGGGGGTTAGAAGCTCCATTTTTGCCACCCCCCTTGCCACCTCCTTTACCACCTTTATCCCCATTTCTGGCGGGCATTTGGGTCTTCTGGCGTTCCGCCTCCTGACGCTTCAGTTTGTCACTCTCGCGTTTCTTGATGTGGCATTTGTCCTCGTAGTGACGACGTTTGCCACAGTAACCACAGGTGATGGTACACCTGAAATGGTCCTGATGGGTCACAGTTTTCCCATCTTTGGTATGCTGCTGACGTTTCATCTGCAGCATACAGCCACTGCGGAGATCGCAGTCAGAGGCATGACAAGGTCCCCCCTTGTCATTGACAGGTTTGCAGTAGAACAAGGGGGGTGTACCTGCATCAGGTTTAACCTCATTCATGGCACGGAGGTTACCCCTCCCTTTACCACCTCCCTGGTTGGTGTTAGTGGGATTTTTATGCCCTTTCCCTTCGCCTTGTTCGGGGGTAGGGGTACCACCTCGTCCCATATGCTTCTTGAGGAATTTCTCCATGTGGGAGTCATTCTCTCTCTCAAGAGCTAGCTGAATCAAGAGGTCCACCAGTTCATCGTACGAGTGGGTCCTGCTCTTCCTCTCCGAGGTGGAGCGGCAATCATCCCACGTACGTTGGGGGATCTTACTCATGAGCCACAGGTGGGGCTCAGTGGCTCCGTAGGAGCCCACGTTCATCCTCGAAAACAGGTACTCCAAGTCGCACACATATTCAGAAATTCGCGCAGCGGATGGAAACTCAGGGAGCATAGGTAGCTCCTCGATCTGTGTGCGTACGCTGAGGTCAGTCTCATAGACTGGGAATGTTTTCTCCAACCTCAGGAGTACCTCTGCCCAGGTAGAACAGGTTTTCACAATCTGTTTCACCGGTTTTTGCAAAATTTTCTTTTTGCATGAGTGTTTCAGCAGTGAGCATTTGGTGGCCACATCCACATGGGATTGGCCAGTCAGCAAAAGGAACTCTGCAAATTCTTCTGCCCATTGGGGCAGATTTTTGGGGTCGAACTCCGGCAGTTCCAGCTGGATGTTCGCCTGGGCAATAGGTCTGCCCGTCTTCCCACCCCCCGGAGTTAGGCCTGAAGGCGACACGCCGGCAAGAGGTGCCAGGGCTGACAGCCCTCTTTTCTCAATCTCTGTGACAGGCACATCCTGTAGTTCAGCCATGGGCACAGTCCTGGCACGGGGGTGAAAGGGGCTGGGGCAGGTGACCTTAGGCAACAGCCTTGAGACCCTTGATCTCTTAAGATCTTCGGCCAGGGTACTCAGTCCTGGAGAGAGAGAGGGCAACTCTGGCTTGGGTAAGGGTTCTGCAATACCCAGTTTAGCCTTAATGGCCTCCGATAGGGCCGTCACATCTGGATCTTCTGATCCAGACAGGAGTTTGGCCAACAGCTCGGCCGTATGATCCAGGGCACCGTAGGTTGGCCTTGGATGATGTTGTTCCTCAACTCGAGTCGGGCCCACTTCGGGAGCCCTTGGGGTTGGACAACATGCTCTTGGATACTCAGGTCTTGGTCGTCTTGGCAGGGATGCAGTCTCGGCTCTGTCGGAAGGCGGGCCAGAGTGCGCGTAGGACCCTAGGTCTGTACGTGGTCTGGATCCATGTAATGCCAATGGCTCCTCTCCATCTTCTCCACGAATGTATTTGTAGTACTCCTCATGGAGGATGTATTCATCCATTTTCTTCCTCAGTTCCTCATACTCCTCAGGGCCTTCAATCGCTGTTGAGGATGAAGCCGGAGAGTTGGATCTGGATACTGAGGCTGCTACACGTCTGTGGAGATGACTGAAGCTGTCTCCACCGTGGGCCGCTAAGGCCTCGGTGGTAAGGCCTTTATTTTCTTCCGCCCTTCTGCGTTCTGGATCTCCTTGGGACCCAGATGCGCCACTGAGATGTTGTGGTGCTCGGTAAGGTGGTTCACTCATAGGGTGGGCCATGCTGCCCATTTGCACTTGGACAGTTCTGATGGGCCAGGTCCTGACGCTTGGCGTGGACATGATGAACTTGTTGTTGAGCTTTTTGTGCTGCACTTCTTCTCAGGGTCGGTTCAAAAGGTCACAAGGGACTGTCTCTGCTACCAGAAAGATGTCCTTGATTTATGCCCTAGATATTTTGATGAAATCCTGCAGGTTTTGTAGTTGTAAACCCAAACCAAAGCAGCAATTAGAGCAAGAACAGGGTGTTGATCGAATCAATGATTGGTTTTGGAATCCAGTGTAACACAGAAGGGCTGCAGATAGACAAAGCAGGTTTATACACATAGATTCAATCACAAATGGATAATACAAAAGATTTTATATGAAAATTGGTCTGACTCTTGCCTCAGAGATTGCATTGGGCACTTCATGTGCACTCTTTTGGGTGAAATGGTGCTGGTTAGGAATGTGGGGCATAGATGTCAGGACCACATAGAAAATGACTTGGCCAAGCAACTGAATTCAGAAACAGTTACAAAGTAGGACCACAATAAGTGGTAGAAACAATTGAGTATAGGGGTCTTGGGGTGGGAGACCACTAGGCTTAACCTCCAAGGCCAAAAGCATGAAATGCCTATTTTATTTCGGTATATCCTCCATGAAGGAAGGTACCTCCGCTCAGTTGAGTGGTAGGGGTGAACTTCATGGGGGGCTAGGGTCACAACCCTAGTTACTTTGAGAAAGTGTACTTTAGGCATCCAAAAAGAGATAAAAACACTTAGGTTTGTCTTAGCATCAACAAAAGGGTTTTAAGGGGGGCTTGGCCTGGATCAAGCCCTCCAAGAAAGACATGGCAGTGACTTTTTCTTACTGTGGTGACCCGGTCACAATTCAACACCTCGCCTTCGTAACTCTTCAATTTCTCAACCGATTTATCCAATTTGGCCCGGCGTTAACTCAACCCAGTTACTTCATTCAACACTCCCTTGAGTTGCCGTTTCAAACCATTGGTTGCTTGCTCCCACCCTTGGCGAGAATTGTCCACCTTGGCCTTAAGAGCTTCAGCCACTTGGCGGTATGCGGAAGCGGCTGCAGTCGCTTGTTCTAAAGTTGATTGCATTTTTGCTCTCTTCGAGTCCAACCGGGACCTCTGGTCGTGCACCTCGTTGTTTACCTCGTTGAACAATTGTTCCAAAGCCTCTACCCGCGCCGTCAAAGCTGACCCATCTACTTGTCCTCCCCGCGCATGGAGTTCAAGCTCACAAGAGAGGGCTTGGATGACCTGGCGAATTTCAGAAATAGCGGAAACCGCCTCGAAATTAAAGGTTGGGATATAGTTCAACGCAGCCGTTAGCTCCTCAACCTGAGCCGGCAAGGTTGCTAAATCATGAGTCTCCAGTGTCCACTCATGAATCAAGATCCTTTTGGCTGCTTCACCGAATTGATTCACCATCCAAATCCTCTCAAAGGACCGGTATCCCCATGGTGCTGACTCCATGTTGGTGTCTTCCTCAACTGGGTAGGATGGCAGACCCTGCCTAAGTCCAATTGCCCATTCGAACGGAGACCAAACGGTTGACTCATGCCCTGTCGCATAGTCAGAACCCGATTCCTCTAGCCGCGCTGTGATCATCCCGATCATGGCCTTAACCTCTCCAAGAATCATTCCACTACCCATGTCAGAGTCGTAGGCTAAACCCCCGCCCGGGTAAGCCTCTGCTACTAATAATTCGCCCTCAAGGTGACTTGAACCTGCTGAATCTCCCTTTTTTCCAATTTTCAACCAACCAATTTCCAACCAATAAGACCAGCAGACATTTCGAGGCTCACAACCCACTGACGTCCCTCAGAGCACAGCAATGACACAAACAATTCCAACTGAAAGCCCAACGACGAAATGACCCAAGAGTCCAATACGATCCAATAGTGATCCAACCAAAAGTTCATCAATGCTCCACAAATACCCACAAATGATCCACCACTGGTCCACAAATGGTCAACAAATAATCCACAAATGAGCCACGGTCCAACAATGGTCAAAAACGGGTCCACACGGGTACAAATGGTCCAGTAGTCCACACGGGACGAGCACGGGTCCTAGGATGGTCCACCCTTGAGAAAAAGAAAAGAATTGACCAGCACGAGTAAGACCCAACCTACTCTTCTGGTCGGAACACATGCAATGCAAGACGAAGAGTTCATGGGCAGGGGCATCATCCTATGGACTTGAATCATGCATGCAAAAGTGTAAACCAAAAATCACACTACTTCTACCCGTTGACATGGATGGTCCGGGGCGGGAAAGAAATAACACCGCCGTCGGGCCATCCCCAAAGAGCAAATGATTCACACTTGAGTCTCCGGCCGTCTTGACTACACCAACATGAGGGAAGGAAGTGCACATATACATACATGGTCACATAGGGCATGTAGACGCACCAACAAAGGCAGCAAACCATGACGTGGTTAGCTCTTAGGATCAACAACCAATCTAAAGCAAATTAGCAAATGAGCAATACACCATTGACATGGGTATCCAACTCTTGGGCCAAGAAGCACACAATAGGCCAACGGGCACCCGGGATACTCATGAGACCTACCCTCCACCCAAAGAGAGCACGTGCATGCAAAGATGATCCCATCCAAAGATAGCATGTGCATGGAGAGTTGGTCTCATCCCAGGGAGAGTATGTGCATGGAGAAAAAGTCACCTGTCCATGCCCGAGGAGAGCCATTCCGCAACCACATCCCCTGAGAGAGATTGACCTATCCATCATGAGAGAGGGCACGCATGGGGAGAGGGTTTCGCCTATCCTTGACCCAAGAGAGCATGCATATGAAGAGAGGTTCGCCTAGCCTTGACCCAACAGAGCATGCATGCACTTGGAGAGAGATTGGCGAAACCTCGACCAATGCCTATCCTTGAGTCTAATCATAAGATGGCAAAACCAGGGCATGACTTAAGAGGATAACTCCCAAGCCACCGGTACTTGAAAAAAGTGAAAGTGCCCAAGACTCTCAAGGGATCAAAGACAACGGTCACATGTCACATCAAATGCTCAATTTACCTCTTGAGGAAAATGACGAATCGGGACCGAGAGGGAGAGTGAGGGAAAGCACCAAGTCTACTTTCGGGAGGGGAGACACGATATGTTCACCTTGAGCATGGAATCATGGGCACCACCAAATTTGAGTCAAACCATGAAGACACAAATGAACCATGCATGAATGACAGATGCAATGTCAAGTCTTAGAATGAATGCATGAGACCTCAAAACCCAATATGGTGTGGCACCCCAATGGAATCCAACTGCTAGTCAGCCACCAATGTATCCCCCAACCAGCAGTGCGCCTACCCATGCTTCCCTTGGTCTCACATCTCGTCCCCTTCGGAAGACACCCAAAGGGACAGGTAGGTTTTGCCGTGACTACTAACTACCACCATAGCATTGATAAAGACGGCCTTGGTTTCTCCGCAGGTACTCCCTCAACACTTGTACACAGAAGCGATCAACGTACGTACTATGGCTGTCACGTAGTCTTTCTCCGGTTGGATAAGTGATTTCAATTTACACATGATAGATCTGACACTATTAGCACCAGACTGGAAGGGTATTCCATTGGCTGGCCTGCATTACGGCGCAACCAAAGACGCGCGCGCGCACAAACAGAAGCAGTCAATCGACGAATCTGAAACCCAAATAATGTTAGAACAAATGCTAACCAACCGCAGAATTGAAATAAAATCAATGCAACATCATAAATGCCAAAACAAACCTGAAATCTGCAGTCGAAATTAATTTCTGCGATTGAAATCTGGGATTGGAATAAAATGCTGAGAACGCATAAGAATTTACAACAGAAATGGCACATGAGTGCACATGAGATGTGCAAAAGGAGAAATGGGCAACAAACCAAAATGTAAAACATGGCTATGCCCTGAGTTTTACAAGCACTTGAACGACAATGACTCACCAAAACGGGCTGCGCACACGCGGGCCCTCGCACAAGGAACCCAACTCAGAACACGTCGTCTACACGACAGTCGGGGATGCGCCACCGCCAACAGCAGCACAAACGATCCGACGGCGAACAAGCCAACAATAAGGCCGCTAACACAACCATGCACCAACCAAACTACTGCAAGAACAAAGACCGGACCATAAGCAGACCAAACGCAAGCCGGTCAAGATCAAACCGGCCGAGCATGCGTTGAGACGTTGAGACGGCAACGGCGTCCCAGCGGTTGGCTACACCATAGTGCCCGACGCCCGCCGACGACCATACCCACAAACACAACAGAACAGCGAAACTCTACCATTATACAACCAACCAACCAACAACAACGAACTACTTCGAACCCCCGGCCCCCCGGGAGAGCGCATGCTCCACCGAGTCAGGAGGCCTGAGCACGCGTCACGGCATGCGAGTCCCGTAGCACGTGCTTCTTCAAGTCGTCTCACGCCTACTAAAAACCAACCCAGGTGGCAGTGCCTGCAGGACAAGGCCTCTGGCCCGGCCCTTGGCCCCTGGGCCCGGGAATCCGAAGGTTGATGAGGAGGTAAGATGGGACCCACTCCCACGCATCGTCGGCCCAAAGGAGAGGAATGTGAGACCACGGTCAAACATTGGTTACCTCTCTGGGCAGAACCCGCACAAGGGTTCTGCTCGCGGCGCCCGAGCCCTTCCCAGACGTGGAGGAGCCGCTTTGTGGGGGCACGTGAAGGAGGGGCGTGGGTGGGTGAGCGAAAGCCCCTTGGTAAGACCACTTCGGGGGCAACCCCGATCCCGACATGACCTACCTACCTACCTACCTCCAATAATTGTTTTCCTGCTTGGGTTAGAAGCCTCTTGCTGTTTCGCATCCCAAACCTTTGAAACTTGAAAAGAACAGCAGGTATTCACACACACACACCGAGCATTCAAAGTACTGAAACATCTCTGTATGTGTTCCCAAACAAGTCCGCACATTGAAGAAGAGCCACTCAAAGAGTGACACTGCAGCCTTTCACACTAATATACAAACAGAAACAAAGGCTCTCTCACACGGCTGGCAGAGCCATTACATATATATAAGTCGACGTCATTCTGTCTTGTGAGACTAAAACAAAACTGTCATTAGCAAAAAGGGCCCATGCAACAGAGATGCTAAAAAATGAGGCAAAGGTGCATATACTTGCAACCTTTCAAGTACAAAAACAGTGCTTTTCGGCCAGAACAGGCCTCTGTGTAATGAAATCGGGCTTCGCAGGGTAATTTTGATCAAAGAATCTCAGAATTTTTTAAAATCTGAGATTTGGAATGCCGGGCGCGGCGATCGGGATCGCCGGGCGCCGCCAGCGGTGGCGTCTTCAAGTTTTGGGGATTTCAAAAGCTTTTTCAATAGGACAGATCTCGATCATTTTTTTATATCAAAAAGATCGAGATTTGCTAGGGATTCCGACAGGTCCCGGCCGGTTTGGGTCCAAACCGCCTTGGACCAAATTGAGCGTCCAATTCAATGATGAAACATCTTCGAACAATATGTGTTATGTTGGTCTTGTTGTTGACTTGGTCCATGCCTAATCATTCCGAACTAATGCCGACTCCATTCTCCATGAACAGGTTCATTCCAAGGTCAACATGGCCATACATGACTATGATGAGGTAAAGGATGGTTCTCCTCTCCTCATAAGTGATTGAGGCTTGTGAACGCCTCAATTGGGATTCAAGAGAATGGGATGGGTGTTGCATACCCCAACTACGCCAATGGGGTGTCGCGCGACAGGCAGACCTGGAAAAGGGTATTAATTTTGAGCTGTCGATTTCTCACAGACGGATTTGAAAATCGTGTTGAAATCACTAAATTTGTTGATAATTTTATTTTGTTTCAAGAGAATTCCACCAATTAAATGCAGAACTTTCTGTTTTACTTGTCTGTTTTAGCGCGATAAGCACCTTGTTGCACCCTTGTTGCGCCCCTTGTCGCGCCCTTATCGCGCCCCTTATCGCGCGATAAGGGGCGCGATAACCCCCTTGTCGCGCCCCCTTGTCGCGCGATAAGGGGCGCGATAACCCCCTTGTTGCGCCCCTTATCGCGACTTACTTTGTTCTTCTTTTCATATTTCTCTTACCCAATTGCCCTTTTCCTTGTCTTAGGGGCTCCTATCTGCCCTACACCATGTCTTTGGAGGACCTTGGGGTGAGCGGCCTCACCATCCAGGAGTGGTTGGATGCCCACAAGAGGGTTGTGGGTACAAGAAGGGTTGCGGGTAACTCACTAGTAGTGCAAGCTGCCAGCATCACAACAGTTGACCAACCTGTCAGTTTTGCTGAGACTGCTAACTTTGCTCTTATTCGGTGTTGTGCCCCCCTTCTGAAGGCAAGGGAAGGGTGCCACTTGAGTGATTTACTTTTTTCCATTCTTCAAACCAACCCCCACTTGGATGGTTTCCTATTTGATTTGTCCCTTGCTGACACAAACGATCTTAGCAAGGTGCTTGGTGAGCGTGTTGCCAAGGGTGCACGTACCCGAGTTGCTAATTTCGTTAACCCCATGTATCCTGACGATGAGCCTGAGCAACCTGTTAAGCGAGTTGGTTGCACATTTAGTTCCCAAAAGGTTCGTGCCTATGAGAAACCAGTTGTTCATAATGAAAGAGTGTTTGAGGTTCGTGATTGCAACCGGGTTTTGCCTGTGTACTCCCTACAGAATAGTTCTGGCTTGCAGTGGAGTGAACCTTTGTGGGGAATGACAACCCCACACCTGTTTACTTCCACCAATTGTGTTTCATGGCCCGTGCATACACAGGATCCGCTTATTGGGCCAGGTGATGAACCCATTGAGGTTTCTCCTTTTAAAGGGTTCAATGTTGATTTGAAGCAGTTGCCGGAGCTGCAACATGTAAAGCTTGAGGGTTGTGTTGGTCCCCGTTTAGCCGCTTTGCAAAATGAGGTGGCACGGTTGGATATCACAAGGGCAGAGACGATTTTTAATGCTCAATTCCCCTCTGCCACTCGCTATGATGACACCCATGAACGTTTTATGTTCTATGGTAGGCATAATTCCATTCCTCAAGATGATTGGGAGGAAGGGTGGGAGGACCTGCCTGAATTGGAAGTTGTGACCATGGAAATTTATAACTCCATGTTGCAAGCCATGACCCTTCCCCTTCAAATTCTGGGTGTTGGTTACATTGGTGCTGTGGCTGGGGACCAACACTGGCATCGCGATCTTCCTAAGAATCTTGTTCCCAATGGTGACAGGGTTTTTGGGGTCTTCATTCCACTCACCTACCCCTTGAACAATAAATGGATTCCAGGTTCATCGGGTGGGTTTCCTATGCCATGGGAGGAGCAAGTGATGGAGGCTGGACTAGGTGATGCATTCATTTTGGATGCTCTACTTGTGCATAGAGGTGGTGGACGTCCACAAGACATCCCTGCCATGGATCCTGTGTCACAAGTGCCCAATGTTCGTTGGGTTGCATTTATGCATGTCGCCACATGTCAGCTTCCAAAGAATGTGACTGATGGTATCCGCCCCCCTTTTTGGGCCTCGAATCCTAAGTTTGGGCAAGGTGACAAGGTGGAAACCTGCACTACCAAGGGCTGTCGGAAAAGGGCAACTGAGGTTTGTTATTCCTGCAAGGAAGTTAGGCTATGCCCGTCCCACAAGATGAGCCTTTGCTCTACCTGTGACATTCCTTCTTCAAGTGTGAGTAGTGCTCCAGTTGTTGAGCCTGTCCAAGCATCTGCTGCTGCTGCCCCTATTGCCGATTCTGTTGCACTGGATTTCCCTGTCCAATGCTTTTTTCCTGTTGGAACCACTACTTTGTCTCTTGCTTGGTCAAGCAAGAAGCCTTGCTTGAGAAAAGATGTGGGCTCCACTGAATGCCCTGGGGTGGAAGCCCTCCATGGAGACTATGAGTTGCCTGCACCTGACCCCACCACCACTGCTTTGATCCGTTGTGATGCTGGCAGCATCCTTGCACTCAGGCATGGTCGGTGGGGGAGGTTTGGTGTACGGGCAGAGGAGAAGGAGAAGGTTCAAGTGTATGGGTGGTACCTCGTGGCACCCGACGCCCACATGGTGGACATGCAGATGCTCCTTCGCGCGGGAGCTGCCACCCCAGCCATCAATCGGAAGACCGGGGCCACCGTGGCAGGCCAGTACTGGTGTACGTGCCATCAGGTGTGCATATGCACATGATTTGTGACTGCTCTAAGGGGCGCACTAAGGGGTTGTCGCGCCCCTTATCGCGCGATAAGGGGCGCACTAAGGGGGGTTATCGCGCCCCCTTATCGCGCGATAAGGGGGCGCGATAAGGGGGGTTATCGCGTCCCCTTATCGCGCGATAAGGGGCGCGATAAGGGGGGTTATCGCGCCCCCTTATCGCGCGATAAGGGGCACGATAAGGGGGGTTATCGCGCGATAAGGGGCGCACTAAGTGCGAAACAAGCAACGTTCGTGTTACTGATTTCCACTGAATTGGACCCCTTCCCTTTTCTCACTTGTCCCCTCATTCCGCTTAGGTCACCATTGGCCAATGGCCGCGACTGGATCGCCTTGAGGTTCCTGGAGTGGGTGGAGCGGGTGGAGTGGGTGGAGGAGCAGCAAGTGCCGCAGCTACGGGTGCCCAGGCTACGGGTGCCCGCATGGAAAGTGTGGCAGCACCGCTGGGGGAGGAGTGGGAAATCCCCCCCCCCCCTGCACTGTTGGAGGCCTCTGGCTTTGGGTCGGAGGTCCAGGTTGCAGGGATGGACCCCAAAGCGAAAACCCACTGGTGTAAAGAATTTACCCTCAAAGCAAAACAAGCAGGGAAGGAAGTTGTGTCCAAGAAAATTAGGTTGCCCATCTGTGTCCGGGTTCACGGGGCTCCTGAGGATACCCCAGTCATCCTTTGCTATATATCATATTACGAAGGTCGCAGAAAAAATCAAATGAAGTGTTTGGAAGTTGATTTGGAACAAAACTGGCGTTGGATCACGTACAAAGCCCTAAGAATGTTTAAAAGCATTGGAGGTGATGAGGTGCCTGCTTTTGTGAATGAATGGATGGCTGATTGGGAGGGTGACACAACGTCCCAACACAACATCCCAGAAAGTGAGCGCATTGCCCCCAGAAGGGCTAAGGAGCACACTTTTGACCTAACCATGGCACTTGCATTTATGGCAAAACCTGTGTGGCATGGTGAGATGATTAACGTGGTGAAGCACTATATGCCCGATGTTGTTAGCCCTGCAGGGCCCTATATTTGGGTGGTGGTGCACACCTTGCTTCGCCAATTTGCAACAATTCACCAATTTTGGCGACAAAAGTCATACTTCAATGAACCCGAGGTCCTTTGTTATTGCAAGGCTGTTGAACAATTTGCAACTGGGTGGGGTGACCTTGGGTGGAAAGTGAGCACATGGGTCCATTGGACATGTGCCCACTCCCCCTTTTTTGCAAAGAAGTATAGAAACTTCTATATTTTCTCTAGTATACCTAGTGAAAAGAAAAATAGCCCTTTTAAAAGGGATTTGCACAATAGTTGCAAAGGTTGGGCATTGCTCAACCCCCGCCTATCAATTTTCTCCATGGGCCATGTTGTAAATATGTCTAACCTTGACTTAGGTCTCTTGGCAAGGAAGATCATGCAAGCAAAAGAGAAGGAGAGGCGTGGCATCCTCTTGGGGAGGAAGTACTTGAAATAAGGGGGCCCATTGTGTTATGTGTCATGCTTGCGAATGTGAAGGGCGTTCGGAGGGACCTTTGGGGGGGTGCACTAAGGGGTGCACTAAGGGGTGCACTAAGGGGGGTTAGTGCGCACTAAGGGGGTGCACTAAGGGTGCAACAAGGGGGGGGTTGTTGCGCAACAAGGGGTGCACTAAGGGTGCACTAAGGGGTGATGTGCAAATTTGAAAATCGGTGTTGTACCCCTAGGAACGAAGAACCCAGGGGTGCTAGGGCACAAACAAGCACTCCATGTGCCTATGAGGTCCCTCCAACCCCCCCCATGGCCTAGTAAGGTAGTTTAGGGGGCTTTGAAAAAAGGGTGCACTAAGGTACCCTTTTCCAGGTGCGCCTGGTGCGTGACACCCCAAAAGAATTCATTCCTTGGTTTCGATTTTTCAATCCATTTTTATATCTCCAAACCCATGTCGAGTTGCGATAGGCAATTGATTGTGCATCAACATGGGACTATGCTTGACTCCCATGTATCATGAACCATCCCCACTCCCCTTAGGCTTGGAGATACACTACCAAGCAAATGGACATTTTCCCCGTTTTGTCCATTGTGCACCATAATGGCAAGGTCATATCTCTTAGTCTTTTAGGAGTTGACACATATGCTTTGCACTACATTAACATTGGATTATGGGCAACATTTATTGTTGGTAGTTCATTTCAACTCCACTCATGCTTGGTGATCAATTCCAAATAAGGTTGTCATTTGGACATAAACTTGAGCCATTTTCATTACGATGCATTTGCAAGCATGTATTTGAACTCAAGATATCTCCAAGCCTATAGTGAGTTGAGAGCCGCCTTTCTAGGAGCAATTGCTCCATGTTGCATGTGCATTGTGTGTGTGTTGTGCTCTCTTCCCCACTCACGGGTATGAAGATATTGAGATTTTCATGATGTCATTCCCAATCAGTTTTTCCATCATATGGTAGTGATGTACACCCCTCAACCTTTGTCAAGCTCCAATGGTTTGGTGGTGTAAACCGTGTATGGGTCGTGTGCTTTCCCCACTCTCTCCCCATTGATTTCGTTCTCTTATTGTTGTGGATGTCTCTTCATAGGACCTCCATTGTCCACGTTGCATCATGAGGGCGTGATCGAGCAACTCAACTCAAGTTCATCGAGGTTGTGACTAAGGTAACTTGGCACTCAAGGACTCAACCCACACAACCCACACGTCCATCCATTGCATTTGTGCATTTGCCTTGTGTCTTGGGGCTGAAGGTCTTCGAGGAATCCCCACCCCCATCCACAAGCATAGGGCACATTTTTTTCATAAAACTCTGCAAGAGGTTTTCTTTTTGGTGGTAAAACATTGATCCTGTGCCCTTGGTTCCTATAAAGGAAAAGTGCTTCCATAAATAGTCAAATATTTTTGGATTGTTTTATTTTTCTGAAATGGATACCGAGGAAATAATACGGTCACCACCAACTGTATTACATGGTAGCGGTTCTGGTTCCCTTCTTGGGGCTGGACTGGAGGATGCCGGTGGCATCGAATCAATTCGCCACCCCAAAGTTTCCCCCCCAATCTTACGGAAGCTTGGGAAGCACTCCCCCCAGTCCGCCTCAGCCCCAAGACACAAGGGAAGGTCTCGGTCCTCTCCTTCCTCTCCTCCCTTGTCCTGTAGGATAAGTTACGGTCAAGATAAGGGTAAGGGTACCAAGGATGACATAGAGGTCTATAGTGGTATAGCCACTAGGTCCGGTAAGCGCCTTAGGACAGAGGATGGGACCCCTGAGGTGAGCTCTTTTATGCCACCTCAGGCATTTAAAGCCCTTGTGAAGAGGGTCATTCGGCACATTGGGAAGGCTCAAGATGGCCCCTCCCCAGATCCATTGGGACCATCCGAAGGCCGTGAGCAAGAGGATCCCATGGCATCTAGTGCCGTATTTTCGGTGGAAAAACCTCAAAATGAGGACGGAGTCTTAGGCGGTATTAGGGCAGACGTCAATGGTTTAGGTGTCGCCTTCACACGCCTTAGGGGTCAAGTCTCTCCGTCCGCCCGTCGTGTGCGTGAGGTAGAAGAAACAACAGAGCGCGCGGTAAACCGGGTGACCGAAACAGAGAAAACAGCAGCCGGGGCGCACGACGAGGCGACCCGGGCTGCCACGGCGGCCGAGCAAGCGGCAGCCAAGGCCGCGGGCGCGAGCGCAAGGGCAACGGCGGCGCACAAAAGCGCCGACGCCCAGGCCCGGGCGCGCCAACAGGACACCGCGGCCCACAGTGCAGCCATCGGTGGGCTGCAAAACCGCGTGGAGGCCCTCGAGATCACCTTCGACGAACGTCTGGCCCCGCAACACCCCGCAGCCAGCTCCGTCGCCGTGACCGCGTTGCAGCACGAGGTGAAGTCCATCGCCAACGACGTGCGCTCCGCCGTGCAGGCGGGCGAAGTCCTGCGTGGAACGCGGGCCGTGCTGGACTCTCTCCAGGTGGAGATTGAGTCAGTACGACGAGCCGCCGACGGAGGCGCCCAAAAGGCCGACGCCGCGACGGCAACCGCCGAGGGTGCCCGGGCGAAGGCGTCCGCCGCCGCCGCCGAGGCCGCGGGGGCGACGCAAGCGGCCAGCCGAGCCGCCGCAAGCGCCAAAGCCGCCGCCACCAACGCCGAGGAGGCTGCAGCGGCAGCACGACGCGCCGAGGCGACCGCCGCCCGCGCGAACGAAAACATCGAGGAGGCCGCAGTCGCAGCCCGACGCGCCGAGGCGACCGCCGCCCGCGCCACCGAGACCAACGACACCGCGGTGACGCGGCTCCAGCAGGAGCTGCAGCAAACCGCGGCGGCGGCGCAGCAAGCCAAGGAGGACGCGGCGCGGGCAAGGCGGCGCAACGACGCACTCGAGCAGCTCGTCAACGACGCCATCCGCGAGGCGCAAGCCGCGCGAACCGAGGCGTTGGCGGCACGAGCCGCCGCCGAACAAGCAAACGAAGCGCGCGCGAGTGCCCAGAACCAGGTGGGTGAGGTCGAAAGGGCAGTCCAAAAAGTCCAGGGTGATGTCAGGCGTGAGGTTTTAGAGGTAAAACGTCGCGTCGAGGAGATACGTCACGAGTCTTCAGTCACTAGGGTACGAGTAGAGGCGCTAGCATCGGACTCCGAGAAGTCTTTTCCACCGATTGTGGCGAAAACGTCGGAAATTGCGGGTCAAAACTCAGAATTTGCAGAAATTCCGCAATCTGCACAACAGTGCATCCTCGAGGCCCAAAATGAGGCCAACAGGGCCCAAAGTGAGGCTAACAGGGCTCAAATTGAGGCCCAAGGGGCACAAAGAATCCAGCTGGCAACCGAGACCATGCTGGATAGAGCTCGTCCCGAAATTGAGGACGCGGTGGGTCGGTCCGAGGCGGCAGTCCTGACAATCCAGGGCACCTCTGGTCTAGTTGACCAGAGAATCAATTTTTCGAAGAATTGGCAGCAAAATGCACCAGGGAAACTCATGCCGCTTTGGACAAGCTGAACACCAGCCAAAGTAGTGGCCCATCGGCCCCTCCTCCGCCAGGGAGTGGTGGCTCGGTGCCTCACTTGGAGGCAGAAATTCGCAAAGTCCAGGATATGGCTGAGGCATGTCGTTGGCATGCCGGAAATGCCATGCGGAGTGCCCAGGAGGCACTGGGAAGCCAAACTGCGGCACATGAAAATGCTGTGGCTGCAGCCCAAGCCGCCGCCGGAATGTCTAGGGTAGACACTCAAGTTGCAGGTCCGTCATCACACACATCACACACATGACATGTACGGCACAATTCACTCCGGAGCTGCAGGTTCAAATTGAACTCTTGAACCCCCAAATGAAGGAGATGAATAATGCCCTGCAACTGGCAATCAACAATGTCGCTGACATGGCCACAGACAAGTTTGCGTCTGTGAGCGCGAGAGTTCAGGACTTTGAAGATTCATTGCTTGGGAAATTGGGGTCACCCGAAAATGGAGGTCCGAGACTGGGTGACCTGGACCTAGACATCCGAGCTCATAGCGATCAGCTCACTCGCATCTGGGAGCAGCTTGAGATGCAAAATCATGACCTGGATTTGTACCTTGAAACATTGCGAGACATGGAGAAAAAAGGGGCTCAAAATGAGCCAGAACGACAGCAAAATAGTCGTTCGGAGGGTCCTCGTGACTCTCGGGCCAACCCGCAGCCCACAAGTCGCCGAACAGGCGGAGAAACAGGTCCCTGGTACGACGACCGACGGTCAAGGAGGTCTGACGGGTCTCGTAGGTCACGCTCTAGGGATAGGCCTAGGCATGATGTACCGCATTGGCGGACTAGGCGTAGGGAAAGCCTTGAGAGTGACCGAAGCGGCCGGTCTAGGCTTCTTAGGCGTAGGGATTCTGAACACCTGCATGATGATCTCGGGGATTTTCCATCACCACCATCTTGGTGGAAGAAAGGCCCGTGGGGTCCGCTGCCGGGGTGCCACGGGGTCCGAGGTGATGTTAGGTGGTTCCAGATAGCCCCTTACATGAATGGGGCATACTTTGCGCCAGGTAAGGCCTACAGAGCCAACAAAATGGCGGATGGGCTCGGGGCGGAACAAGACGAGATCTTGCCTCGAAGGAACAAGATTCAGCCCACCGGCATAGCAGGTGACATGGCTTTCCGGGAAGCCAGACCTCCCCTGAAGTTCAAGGACTTCAAAAGGGTCCCACTGGATGCGGTGGCGGCCGCAAGTGAGGGATGCTTTGGGGAGCATAAAAACTCTTGGCTAGACCCAACGATCAGAGAAGCTCTCGAGAAGACCGCCAAGGTTCCCCTTTGGGACGGGGATCAAAAAACCCTTGAGGATTGGTCGCAGAAAATGCTCCGTTGGAGGAAGGACCATGCCTTCCGGTTTGATGACAAGCAACAGGCCAATATCCTCATTGCCGCGGTCAACAACAAGGGCGAGCAGGACAGAATCTATAAGGCATATCATCGCGAAGATATGTCAACGGATGAGCTCTGGCGCTACTTTGCCGGACGTGTCATGGGTGACATTAATCGTCCTGAGACGGTGTGGCGTAAGCGCACCATTCCAGACGTTGTTTTGACCTCCAGGATATGGACTGACTGGATGGCAGATTGGATCGAGGAAGGCGCTGGCATTCCTTATGGGGTTACCATCTGTGAGGCAACCACGGTAATGATCACGCTTCTCAAGGAGCATTGCAAACAAGTTCCCCAACATAAGGATGCCCAAAGAGCATATCACAAGATATATTCTGTCCAAGCCGATTATGGTGGAGTTGAGCTCAATTATCTCGAGATATTCTTGTTGGTATTGCCCTTTATCCAGACCAGGGAATACAAGGAGCGAAAAGAGGAGCATATCCTCTCTTGCCAAGGGGCAGAAACTAAAAAGGTTCGGGCCTTTGGGGACCACAAAGGCGGATCTGGCGGAGATAGACACCACAGCCGCAGCCGGGATGATTACCGTCGTAGCGGTGGCGGAAAGAGTCATGGATCCTCCTCCGGAGGTCATAAAAGTCCTGCTGGCCGACGAGACAGCGTGACCAGTACCTCCTCGTTTGCCACTACAGTGAGCAGACAGAGCGGCAGGAGTGAGCACATGCAGAAATCCCGCCACGAAAGAGAAAAATGCCGAATTTGTGGTCAAAGGGGCCACTACCATAGGGATTGCCCCGAGAGGAAGAAAGGCAAGGACCACAAGCAGGAGCAACGCTCCAGATCCGGGTCGAAAGCCAAACCAGATGACATTTGCCGCAAATGTGGTAAGAAAGGCCATTGGGCTTCAGAGTGTCGGGAGCGGAGCCGGTCAAAGGAGCAACCCCGCAGCAGGAGCCTTTCACAAGGTAAACATCCTGGCGGGCACCAAAGGTCCAATTCCAAGGGGAGGCCTAGGGACGGAAATGACCGTCCGAGGTCCAGAGACCGACGGGATGGGTCCGGGAACGGGCGTCCTGGATCTAATGGATCCCAACGGCGGTCTTACGAACCCCACAAGGACCGGTCCAAGTCACGGTCACCCGGCCGAGGTGACCAACACCGACGCACAAGCAAAACGCAGTAGGGGCCTGGCACGCTACCAAAGTCACAGCCCAGCTGTGGCAGGAGCGCCTGGGAGCCACGCCCCACGTCAACGACCACCAAACGGGGTCGTCACAAGCCTACAGTGCGGGCTGTCCAGATGTGTGCGGTGCTTTCCAAGCACAATGTCCATATCTCGCCGGTTGGATTGGACGAGGCTGATACCGAGGTCCTCCGGTATCCTGTGAAGTCTAACAATAAGTCCACCCACAAAATGATCGAGTTGGTGATCCCGGCAGGTATCCAGCTCAGTGACAAGCTCAATCTGCCCGAAAAACAACATCCGGCCTTGGTTGACACTGGGGCCCAGATTGAGGTCCTAGCTGGAGAAGAGCTTTTTCCACAAGAGGCTCTTTTGGATGCACCAAATCCTGTGCAGCTCATTACTGTTGGCAGGAAACCCCTGTCAGGAGGCCGTAAGGGTGTCATCGCCACCGTACGGGTATTGGCCGAGACTCCTGACGGGTTGCAGGTATACAAGTGTGTTCAAGTCTTCATACATGTAGCCGCTATAGGACCTAGGCTGATAATTGGGTTTCCATTCCTTTTGAGGTATGGGTTAGCGGTAGTGCCGGGAAAGGAGACCCTAGTCAGTGTAGGTAGTTTTCTGAAGCATAGGAAGCCAGCATATCAGCATGGCAAGCATGGCCAGCATGGCTTGTCCGATGAAGTGGGAGTAGATGGAGCCCAAATTGAGGCCCATTATGGCCAAGCAGCCAGAAGGGTATTTAAATGGGTCCCTTCGAACGTCCCGTTGCATCCATGCTTGGTGGCTTCTAAGTATGAGGATGGTCGCACTAGAGCCGGTAAGACGTCAGAATCTGGGGATACTCCGTCGGTTAGCTTCAACAGCGAGACGCTTAGCTATGTTCAGACCGAGTGTATGCAGCCCAGGTGCTGGCGTCCAACACACTTAGTGTTCCAAGGGGATTCTCAGCTTAGCACTACAGGTCTGTGTATGTTTTGTCACGAGAGTGCCACAGGCGAGTCAGTGCCTGATTGGGCACGTAGGGGTATTCAACAGCATAGGAAGGGGGTACGACGGGCCGTCGACCCAGTATTCCCCGCGGACATCGACGGGGAGGAGCAAGCACGCTTAGTACGCGCAGCATTAGGCGTCAACAGTCTAAAAGCCAACTACACACGCTCTAAGCGGCGCGCTTCTCTACCCATACAACCATATCGTCCAGAAACCCCTACCATACCCAGTCAAGATATTATACCTATTACTTCTTCCCTTTCCCCCTCCGTACCTTTCTCTTCTTCATGTATGTTTCCTTCCCTCATGGAGTTAGTCTCCACACACATCTCTTCTCATCCCTTTCAGGTGAAACGGCTCAGGCCGGAGTCCGTTTTACCTACCAGAGGTACTCCTGGCTCGGCGGGTTACGACTTATACGCCGCAGTCGAAGTCGAGATTCCGCCACAGGGTCAAAAACGAGTACCCACAGGACTAGCCTTCACAACACCCATACTTACTTACGGCAAAGTCCAAGACAGGTCAGGGAACGCGGCTAAGCTCTTCCTCAGAACCGGAGCCGGGGTCATAGACACGGATTACACCGGCGAGGTAGACGTATTACTCACTAATATGAACTCCGAGGGTCATACGGTAAGGATCGGAGACAAGATCGCTCAATTAACCCTCGAACTTCATCTAAATCCAGAGATTCAAGAGGTAACCGAACTTCAAGTCACAGAACGCGGTTCGCGAGGTTTCGGTTCCACAGACATACCAGGTAATCAAGTAATCCCCTCCCCGGGTAAGCCACACCCCCCCTCCCAGCCCGAAGGAGCACATATTTCAGGCGTTACGCAAACTAAGCAATCATTCACTTGCGCGCAGGAGAAATGCCTCCTGTTATGCGCTTATATTTCCAGTTTATTGGCCGCATACAACGTTCCCTCTAGTCAGGGATCTCCGGAATCTCCAGATATTGGTTCTGCAGTGCATGACACCAGGCGTTGGGGTTGGTATGTAGCTTGACGAAATGCTTAGTATCAGCCTTTCCTCATAGACCAGGAATCCCCACTAGGGTAGATTCAGCCGACGGAGGCAGTCTAGTGGCTACGGATAGTTATCCTCCGGTACCTGTACAGGAGACCCAGGCCCTGATTCCGGTAAGGCGGCCGGAAGCGGTTAAGGGTGATGATATGGATATTGGGTCCTCCACGTTACTCGCAGACGTACATGCGGAGTTTACTGGTACTGGACCGGAGTTGGTAGAGGTTGAAACCACAGGTAGCACGCTTACCGGACTGGATGCGCCATCCAGCCTAGCCACGGAGCCCATCCCTCGGCCAGCCCTTTCGGGTTGGGGTGAGGCTCGTATAAAATCAGCTCAGGAGCATACCGAGTTGAGGGCGGTAGCGTGTGATGGTCTGGTGTTTACAGACTTGGATCTGTGGGCGGATTCGGAGCAATCTGAGTCCGAAACGGGACCATGGCCCAGTTTGGATGTCTCCACCAGCGAAGTTTTGAAGACAAATGCGCTATCAAAGAGCCCAGGCGCCCCAAAGTCCTCAACTATGGTCCAAAGGGGCCGAGGCACCGTGATACAAATCAGAGCGTCAGCCAGACGTAAAGCCAGCCAAAAGTGGCGTGAGGATAGGGATGATTTGGCTGTACGACAGGACGTAGTTTACCGCATCGAGCGGTGCGCCAAGTCACTGGTGGCAGATGGTCATTTCAAGGATTTCACGGACGTGTTTAGTAGTAAACCCCTGGCCAGGTTTCCCAAATTTTGGGATAAGACCAAGGACGGGCTCTCACAGCCTTGGTCAGGGGAAAACCTCTGGCTACATCCGCCGGATGAGTTGTGGGAGCAAACGGTCCAAAAATTGAAATTCGAACAAGGCCAAGGCATAGCCATAGTACCTACGTGTAAGGATAGGGATTGGTGGTGGTCCCTGAGCGAGGTAGTAGTAGATTGGATAGAGGTGCCTAGAGGTGAGCCACTATTCGTCGATAAGTGTGGTAAAGTATGCTCAGCAGATAGGGATTATCGGGTGGTATTAGTAGATGCGTTAGGGTGGACTCCAGAGGAGTCAGAGTCCGAGTCGCCGTTCACGTCCTCTTCCTACACAGAAGGAGCGGTCGCGAACCAAGGCGAGACCACAACATCACACCCACACCCCAAGCCATCGGTAGAGTCGCTTCTGCACGACTGTCACAACGACAGTGACAGTTCGGACGAGCCAGACAGGCAGATAAGTCGTCAAGCACGGCGTAGGGCAGTCAGACAGGCTCATAAGGCTCAAAAGAAGTCCCAACAAGGAGATACCAGTCAGTCAGAGTCGGAACTATCCCCGGGACCGATTTTTTCATCATCAGACGAGTCCACAGTCCAGCAGAAGCGACACACGGTAACTCACCCCCAGGTAATTAACCCTACTAGGCAGGATAGGAATACTCTAGGGCCCGCAGAGACCACCAGACACAGTCCGCCGCAAGGTTATAGACGATACGTCCGTTCAGCAATCCAATCTGATGAAGACTGGGCTCGTTGTGAAGAACTGAAGGAGAAGTTCATGAACCGATATGAAGCCACGGTCTTTAGACCCATACGCACCCAGGATGTTACTGAAAAGGCAAAGAAGGCCAGAGGCCCACATTCTACGCTCAAATTGGAGCTTTTGCCTGAGCATGCAGGCCCAAGGGCTGATAAGCCTATACGGGCAGTGGGTGAACGCGAAAAGGCGTTATGGGAGAAGATTGTGAAGTTCAAAGACCGAGGCATGCTTCGAGATGCCAAAGGGCAGCCACAGTGGGTGGCTAGAGCGTTTCTGGTCCCTAAACCAGGGAAAAACGAGTGGCGTTTGGTTATTGATTACCGCCACCTAAACTCCTGCTTGAAAGGCAACAGTTTCCCCTTGCCTGTCATCGAGGACCAAATTGCCAACCAACAAGGCAATTTCATTTTTACTATCATTGATTTGGAAGACGGCTTCCATCAGATGCACCTCGAGGAAGAAAGCAAACATCTCACTGCTTTTTGCACTCCGTTCGGAATTTTCGAATGGAATGTTCTTCCCATGGGTGTCAAGGTGGGGCCCGCTGCCTATCAACAAATGGTCCAGTATGTGACAAGCAATTGTCCGCAGTCACGCCCATATATTGATGACATCTTGTCATCAACGGGTTCGAAAGTTATAGACCCGGGCAAGCTCACAATTGAGCAAAAGCAGGAACCAGAAACGCTCCGGAAGTACTTCGAGGCACATTACGAGGACTTGTGCAAACTTTTTGATGCACTAGAGGAGGCTCAACTGACTGTTAAGCCTTCTAAAGTCCACCTGTTCAAGCGGGTAGTCCAGTATGTGGGCCACATACTGAAGGACGGCTGTAGGTTTCCATCTCCAACAAAAATTTCGGCCGTCAAGGAGTGGAAATGGGAATCCATTGTCACAGCCAAGCATATGAAAGGCTTCTTGGGTCTCATGGGCTGGTATCAGGTATATATCAAGGGATTCGCCGAGTTGGCAGCACCCTTGATGAATGCCTTGAAGGGCAAGTACCAGTATGAGCCTAAGGATCCCAATGAGCCTAAAACCGCTACAGGAGTGCCCAAAAAGCGTAAGAAGATCAAGCTATCGCCAAAAGAAGCTCGTATCAACTGGACGGATGAAATGAAGCAGAACTTTGAGCTTCTGAAGAAGGCGTTAGATGATCAGACGCGCTTGTACTTACCCAAGCCAGGGTTGCCATGGCGTATCATCACTGACGCATCTAATTATGCAGTTGGTGGTGTGCTGGAGCAGAAACAAGAGGATGACAACTGGCATCCTGTTGCTTTTTACTCCCGGAAGCTGCAAGGCAACCGAGCTGGCGTAGATGGGTGTACAAAGAACACAGGGCAGTTTGCCTGGACTCCAAGGGAGCAGGAAACCTATGCCATTGTGTGTTGCTTGCTAAAGTTTCAGTCTTGGGTCGCCAACTCAGAGGTGGAGATCCAGACAGATCATTCGGCAATCGTGAAGTGGTACAAAGAGGCCCTATGTACCATTTCCGGACCGCTTGGACGGCGGGGGCGTTGGCATGAGTTCTTGAGCAGATTCAACTTGATCATCACTTACCGTGAAGGTAAGGAGAACCAGGTTGCAGATGCCCTCTCTAGGTTCGCTTATCCGGCCGGAGAGTCCCAGGACACCAATTTTCATGGTGGCAATGAGGACTTGGAGGGCTGGGAAAAAGCGGAGCGTGAAGAGTGGCAGACCGTACGGGACTACCTCAAAACGGCACAGCCTGCAGCCTTTTCGGAGGAACAGACTATGCTTCAACAGTTTGAGTTCGCCAAAGTGGCTGCTCTTCAAGCACTTCGGTCTGTGTCCCACGTGGACGCGGAACCACGGTATGTTGGGGCGGATGGAGCCACATATGACACGCTGATTGAACGTTTTGTTCATGCGGTGTCACATCTGGATCTCTCCGGAAGCCCTGAGCCCGAAGTGATGAAGGCAGTGAGATTCACAGGGCGCCAATATTCCCGTTCTGCAAAGAAAGAGCTCAATCGCAAAGCCAAAACTCAGCATAAGGCATGGATGTCCACATTGACATTGGCACAAACAGCCTCTAGCATGAGTTGGCATACACCTGGGCTGGCCACTTGTATGATCAGTGATATAGAAGCCATCAAGGTTCCCCTAGCAGTCTAGGTCTTGTACGAGGATTGGACTAGCCACTATGAGAATGACCCACACTTTCAGCCCCATTGGGATGAGCTGAGGGTCAATAAGTATGTTGAAATTCAAGGTAAGTCCTATACTCTGCATCACGGTAAGGTGCGCACGGAGGGCCGTATCTGCGTGCCTTTTGCTTGCGTCAAGCAAGTAATCAAGGCGTGCCATGATTACGCCCATCCAGGGGTCGATAAGACTCTGCAGATCTTTAACAGATCATATGTGTGCTTCGGCTACAAGCCTGATGACATCCGCACTATGGTTGCATCAGTGGTGAACCCATGTCCTATTTGCGGACAAGGCAAAGGCCGGAAGGGACTCCAACCTGAGTCTAATCACCCAGCACCAGTACCAGAATACCCATTTTCATCCGTGTGCATTGACTTTTGCGACCTGAGTAGTCGCCCTTGTACTGCCAACAACTGGACGTACGACTATGTGCTGGTGGTGGTGTGCCGACTGACAGGGTACGTCGTGGCTGTTCCGTGCAGCAAGACTTTGGATGCCCAGGGTCTTGCTGATATGTACCTGGAAAGGGTGGTACCCATCATGGGCCTCCCACAAGAGATTTTCTCTGACCAAGATCATCTGGTTACGGCAGAATTCTTCAAGGAACTTTGTTCATTGTCGGGTATTGCCATGAAACAGTCCACCATCAAGCGACCCCAGTCAAACGGGCGAGCTGAGCGGGCCGTTCAGGTTGTCGTGGAGTCGCTAAGGCAGTGGCTACTGAAGACGTCCAGTAAAAACTGGGCCCAGCTGCTTCCACTAGCCATTTGGGCTTCCAATGACATTCCTGGGCCAATCAGTGGTTATTCACCCCACTACCTGGTATTTGGCAGGAATCCTGTTGGATTTGGGGACTGTCCACCCGTGGTGCCCCAGTCTGAGTCCAGGGATGCAGTTGGCTTCTTCAAGAAGCTAGTAGCAGACCGCAAAATGGTACAGAATGAACTCAACAGGTTGCACCGTCGAAAGGCGGAGCAATTCCTCAAAGCACACCCCCCACATGTCTACGTGTTCGGGGAGCGGGTCTGGTACCGTGATTATCGGTCCAAAAAGGCTACAGACAAGTTGCACCGCGTCTGGGAAGGGCCAGGAGAAATCCTCCAGCGCTTGGGCCGCAACACTTATCTGGTAGCAACTGAGCGCGGTGAACTGGCGCTGAATTCTATGCGTCTGAAGCCGTATTTGGCTCCAGAAGAAGGGGGCCCCCCGCTACACTACTATACCGACCAAGAATTCCTAGTTGAATCAGACAAATATGTGATCGAAGATATTCTTTCACATCAAAAGGTCGGTAGGGGTCCCCGGAAGCGTATAGAATGGGAGGTCAAGTACAGGGGATTCCCGAACACGGAATTCCAGCCAGCGAGTGCGTTTATGCATGACATCAATGACATCTGGCGTGCCTACAACAAAAAACATGGCATTGACCTCCAATTGAGCGACATTCGCTGCATTTTAGCTCAAACAGCACAAGGTTCCCAGCTGGAACCAGAATTTCGCCACCGGTTGGCCATACAAACCAACCAGGCTAAAGAATGGAAGGCCATGGTGGCGGAATTTGAAGCACAAAAGCAGACAATAGCCCCGCATAAGACAGGACATTAGGGGTATAGGAAATGTCTGATAGAGGTCGTCCGTCATCCGCATTTCTTTTCACTTACAGGCTTTTATAGCATTATATAGCACCCATGGCCCCAGCACCATCTAAGTGCCTTGGATATCACTTTGACGCCCCCGGGCTCTTTGTGATTCGCAATCCGTCGGCATATCGGGCGGTGCAGGAAAGCGGAGCCCAGCCATTCGTGCTACTCTGTAGCCTATGGGAGGACGCCGAGATGTTCATAGGTGAGATTCTCCCCGGCCCGATCATCGGCACGGTCCTACATGTGGCACCGCTGCCGAAAGACTGGATAGTCTTATTCTCGGCCAACCTACCACATGGAGTGTGGCGGGTGCCGGGGAGTCATAAGACGCGGGCCAGTGTGACTCATCGTGGATACATCACTCCGGCGTTATATCAACAAGAACGGCCGGGCGTCAAGATTAAAGATGCAACGGACCTTGTGCGGCTGCCCCTGAACCTTGAATTCGGGGGCATTCAAGTCTTCCAGCTCAAGCAAGGTCACATTAACTATGTCGCTCCGAAGCGGCATGGGCAAAAGCAGCATATTCTGAGCCAGATCAAATTGGCTTGGGAAGTGTTGCCTATGTCTACGGGCGTTCCCGGGGATAGGGAGGCGTGGCAAGCTGGCCATCACTTCCAATTCCCCTATGGCCCTGTCCGGGGGTACCACGACTATCCAGCGCCATTGGTGCCGGAAATCAAGAGGACTTTCTCATGGGCCCCCGACGGATGCCATATGTGGGTGACCAACATCATCTACAATTGGTATCCGGGGAACGACTTGGAGCGGGGGATCGAATGGTGGAGCCGGATCCCGCGGGCGCAGCGGGTCATCTCCAAGTCCCGCGCTCGAAAAGATCGCGCCCAACTCAAGAAGAACGGTATTCCCCTTCGCCCTTCGCTCTTCACATCTTTGCATCTCAGAATTATATGCGGACGGACTAGGGTAGACAAACTAGGGCGTCTTAGGAACTAGGAGGTTTATGGGACGACTTTAGGGCTACCTTTGTATAGCTATAGGGTGTTACAAGGTGTCTAGTAGTAATCAAGGATAACTTGGTCTCTTGCGCATGTGCTGATACGCATTTGGACACGTTCCCTTGTGTGAACCTGCCCGTGTGCGTATTTCTGACCACGGTCCCTCACGCAAGCGTGTGGTGTGACTCTGGGACAGTTTCAGCACTTTTTGAGAGGTGCAATCAGAATTTTCAGCACATTGAAGTTCCAATGCCGGGCTGAGTACGGTCCCTTCCCTCAGAACTTGGGATTGCGGAGACCCTACACAGCCGACAGAAATTTTGGACACGGCCCCTCCACACATGTGTGGTTGAGTAGACCCTGTCGAGAATTCAGGAATTTTCAGATCGCTGGTCTGAGGTGCTGAATTTGGCGTGCTGAATTTAGTCTGATGATATTCTGATGGGTTGAGAACCATTTTATCCGGTCCCAACCCCACCCAGAGGGTGTGTACGGTCCCTTGAGTGACCCTATGCACTAATGGGCAACCGAGCAACACGGTCCCTTCCCTCAGAGCTTGGGATTGGGTAGACCCTGATGCAAGGTTGGGGGTTCGGGGCATGTGACATGTTCCCATTCCCCGCTCTTCTCATCTCAGGAGCCACCTCGGAGGAGAGCCCGGGAAAAAAGCGTTGCCTTCGATAAGGGTAATGCTCTCCCTTCCCCTTGTGTGTGCCTGCCCAGCCACTCACGGTCCCACGGGCGACCCTGTGTTGGTTTGGGATGTGTTTGGCGGACACGTTCCCGTGAGTGAACCTGTCCGGCCCGCCGTGGTAACAAGGATGTGGGCTAGGGTCTCCAAAGGGTCCTCATAGCGTAAGATTCCATTCTCCAACACACTCTCCTACCCCTTGTGTGATGCGCATGTTACTCCTCCTCCCCTCCCTTGTTCCCATTCCACCTCCCCTGCCATTTGTCTCTTTCTCTTTGTTCTTTGTTCCTTGTGTGCCAGATTTTTGGAGTCCGTTCCCGAGGCCGGGGTCCGCGAGGCCGCTCATTAAGCCATTCCCGAGGCCGGGGTTCCGCGAGGCCGTATCATCAGTTTTTTTTCAGTGCGTGTACCGACTTGTTCACCAACAACATGACCGCGTGTGCGCACGGTAAACTCATATGGTGGTTCACCGGCAGCCTGTGCGTGGACCGACTCCTTCGACATGGCCATGATCGCGTGCGAGCGCGGTAAACACTCAGGGTCAGGGTCAGGGTAGTCCGGAGAGGCAAGGAGGGTCGTCAGCCCCCTCGAGGGATTTCGCCCCCCCCTCCCGGTAGGACAGAATTTCTGTCCATACCTCCAGGCTGCAGAAATTTGCCAGACCAGCAGGGTCACCTTGGGAGGTTCGCTGTGGTCCGCAGACGGCTGCAGTGAGCCCAAAGTTATTTTTCGTGGCTCAAGGGGGTCCCAAAGAGTCACTGGAAAGTTTCGGATTTAAATTTTGACCCGTTTTGTAATTTTGGCGGGATTCCTGGTCGACATCAGGAAATCCAGCCCACAGGCTGGCAGAATTCTGACAGCCCCCCCCCCCCCCTCGGGGTGAAAACGCGTTTTTTCACTTCCGGGACTCGGGCGGGTGATATAGGGTGCCACCCCCCCTATTTCAAGGGTGCTGAGCGCAGCCGTGGCACTCTTTTGCCTTCAATTGACGACCACGCGTCGCTGTGGGGTCCAGATTGGGTCCAGATTGACAGTTTTTCAGCTTATCAGGGTGAAAACCAAATTTTGATGCCAAAAATGGGGTTTTTGCATTTTACGCCCAATTTGGGCAATCAAAGTGTGTAACCCCCCTATTTTGGGCATCCCGAATTCATTTCTCATACCCGTTTGGACCCACGGGATACTGATTCATCACCCCCCCCCCCCCCTGCAGATTCTGCTTTCTGGCTGGCATCAGACAAAAATCGATTTTTTTGGCAAAAAAATCCATTTTTGTCATATTTCGACCCCAGGGGGCCCGTTTCCTTAAAGAACCCCCCCTATTTTGAGGGTGCCCGACACACTGGCGACCCTAATTTGCCACCAGGTGAGCTCCTGTGGCCTGCAGAAGGGTGCAGCAGGGTGCTGTTTGTCAAATTTCAGCACTATGCGTTTTTCCGGAGGGCTGAAAATGCTCTTTTTGGGAAAATTGGCCAGAACTAGCGTCCAGTACCCCCAGCCCCCGTGATTTGAGGGTGCTGAATTCAAATATGATGCTCATTTTGCACCATATTGCGCTGGGATTGCACAATTTTCATTTTTCGGTGTCCAGAGTGCAGTTTTCCCGCTTGCCATTTTTTTCAAGGTAAAAATGGGAATTTTGGCATACGTCGTCCATCCCGACCCCCAAGCCTCATACCCCCCCTATTTTGAGGATGCTGGATTCCGCTGTGGCATCCGTTTCTCCTCAAATGGCCTCCATTCACGGCTTTCGGCCGATGGGAGCCTGAATTCAGATTCGTGAGGGAAAAAATAACCTCAACCCTTTTTCATTGACTTCTTGCGAATATTGGGTTGAGATCGACCACGTTCATGGCCCTCTGCCATGACGTAGTCTAGGAAGGGGGTGTGATGAAATCGGGCTTCGGAGGGTAATTTTGATCAAAGAATCTCAGAATTTTTTAAAATCTGAGATTTGGAATGCCGGGCGCGGCGATCGGGATCGCCGGGCGCCGCCAGCGGTGGCGTCTTCAAGTTTTGGGGATTTCAAAAGCTTTTTCAATAGGACAGATCTCGATCATTTTTTTATATCAAAAAGATCGAGATTTGCTAGGGATTCCGACAGGTCCCGGCCGGTTTGGGTCGAAACCGCCTTGGACCAAATTGAGTGTCCAATTCAATGATGAAACATCTTCGAACAATATGTGTTATGTTGGTCTTGTTGTTGACTTGGTCCATGCCTAATCATTCCGAACTAATGCCGACTCCATTCTCCATGAAAAGGTTCATTCCAAGGTCAACATGGCCATACATGACTATGATGAGGTAAAGGATGGTTCTCCTCTCCTCATAAGTGATTGAGGCTTGTGAACGCCTCAATTGGGATTCAAGAGAATGGGATGGGTGTTGCATACCCCAACTACGCCAAAGAATTCATTCCTTGATTTCGATTTTTCAATCCATTTTTATATCTCCAAACCCATGTCGAGTTGCGATAGGCAATTGATTGTGCATCAACATGGGACTATGCTTGACTCCCATGTATCATGAACCATCCCCACTCCCCTTAGGCTTGGAGATACACTACCAAGCAAATGGACATTTTCCCCGTTTTGTCCATTGTGCACCATAATGGCAAGGTCATATCTCTTAGTCTTTTAGGAGTTGACACATATGCTTTGCACTACATTAACATTGGATTATGGGCAACATTTATTGTTGGTAGTTCATTTGAACTCCACTCATGCTTGGTGATCAATTCCAAATAAGGTTGTCATTTGGACATAAACTTGAGCCATTTTCATTACGATGCATTTGCAAGCATGTATTTGAACTCAAGATATCTCCAAGCCTATAGTGAGTTGAGAGCCGCCTTTCTAGGAGCAATTGCTCCATGTTGCATGTGCATTGTGTGTGTGTTGTGCTCTCTTCCCCACTCACGGGTATGAAGATATTGAGATTTTCATGATGTCATTCCCAATCAGTTTTTCCATCATATGGTAGTGATGTACACCCCTCAACCTTTGTCAAGCTCCAATGGTTTGGTGGTGTAAACCGTGTATGGGTCGTGTGCTTTCCCCACTCTCTCCCCATTGATTTCGTTCTCTTATTGTTGTGGATGTCTCTTCATAGGACCTCCATTGTCCACGTTGCATCATGAGGGCGTGATCGAGCAACTCAACTCAAGTTCATCGAGGTTGTGACTAAGGTAACTTGGCACTCAAGGACTCAACCCACACAACCCACACGTCCATCCATTGCATTTGTGCATTTGCCTTGTGTCTTGGGGCTGAAGGTCTTCGAGGAATCCCCACCCCCATCCACAAGCATAGGGCACATTTTTTTCATAAAACTCTGCAAGAGGTTTTCTTTTTGGTGGTAAAACATTGATCCTGTGCCCTTGGTTCCTATAAAGGAAAAGTGCTTCCATAAATAGTCAAATATTTTTGGATTGTTTCATTTTTCTGAAATGGATACCGAGGAAATAATACGGTCACCACCAACCGTATTACACTCTGACACGCAGGTCATTTTTACATTCAACTCACACAACACAGCACAAAACACAAGCGCCAGGATCTCGCACTTATAGCCTGCAGCACGCTTGAGCGCTACAGTAGTTTACTCTGCTCCCGGTCGTAGATCTGACGCACAGTGTATCTGGAGTCAGGTTACGTAGTGGGAAGCTCCCTCCACTGCTCAATAGCTGTTACAAGCGCGCGCGAACACACGCACGCAGAGACACACAATCACAACAGTACTTTGGATTCAGAAGTTTGTTCTTAGTGTTAAAAGTCCATGAATGAGCAACAATTTCTCAAAACATTGGGTTCATATGGAGCAATCGTATTACTCCTTATTGGAGTTTGGTTGGGACATTGGGGGAAATTTTATCCATGGACCTTGATCACTTCCAATATGGTTGAATGGCACTTAATGGCTTAAGTTTAGTTCAAAAGAGGGTTTAACTACTGTATGATATGCCATCAGGTTTTGTTTGATATTCCATTGTTTCTCCTTTGAACACTATTTGTAACATGGCTCAACATGGGTGTTGGTCTTTGCTTTATTCATTTTTTTTGCTAGTCTCATTGAGATTGAGCTGTTCAGTAATCTGCATTTTTCTCCAACATATGGTCGTTTCACAGAATGTCATTGTCTGATTCAGCATAATATTCCGCATCTATAGAGTGGTCATATCACTACGTCATTTTTTTGACCAATTTCCGCCCGTGACCGCGCCGCCTACTCTATGGGCAGTTCCTACTGAGTTGTGAGCCTCATCAGGGTAGTTCCTACTAAATTCTGCAGACATGAATATATATTTTCCTCAGCTACAGAAAATTCCTGGAAGACAGGTAAAGTGATTATCTATCTTTTTTTATTATGGAGAATCCATTTTTCTTGCGTCCGTTTTACTATCTTTGCAGGAGACCTGATTTCTGAGGTATTCCATTTTTGCCGTGATCTGAAGTCACTATTCACTGTTGCAGCCATTTCCAGAGTGCAGACTGAAGTCGCTTTTAACATCCTGAGTGGTTCTGAAGCATACATGCATGCATACACGCAAGTGCAAGGCCAAACATCAGCCATTGTTTGTCTGTTCATTGCGCAGCCCCACAAAGTTCTTTATTGGTTTTATTGATCCATTTCTGCTCGTCTTGGAGTCTTGGTCTGGTTTTAATTTTCCATCGAAATCTTTCTGTACCTGGAATGGAGCAGGAACAAACACCAAAGCAAGTTCATCCAGAGGATACTAAGACTATTCAAACCGAAGAACAAGATGCAAAGCGGGAATTTGACAGTGGTAGCAGATGTATGGATGCAGCAATGCACGATATCGATTCCACACGTCCAAGCATCACCCTCGCGAGTTCTAGCAGCGTCGACGATCAACAAGCGTCACTGGGGTCTTTCGTTCAAGGCGTACAAGAAGACGATGGGGCGAATCAAGAAAGACAACCAATATTTCAATCATATGAAAGGTATCAATGCATGAAAATCCAAGAGTTCGATTCTATTGGATGCTATGTTACTGGCTGGTTTGGAAGAATGCGAGCGTGTTTTACGCATTGACGAAGAGAACATGCAGCATTTCTTTTATCTACAAGAGACGCTGGCTTTCAAAAAGACCGCAGCTTCAATTCAAGAGCGTGACGCGCGTAGACGTTTGACCAGTTCATTTCCAGATATGAGTTCACCGGGTTTCCAGTCAGGATCTACTACGACACCCATTCCTTTCAGTCCACCGACCATTATACTGGAACCTATGTCGTCACCAAAGGCTCACTGTTCAGGAGACGATCACAGAGCACCTGTTTGGACGTCGAGTTCCGAAGTGGGTCACGATATCTCTGAAGGGTGTGATGAATTACCTGAGACAAAATTTGCACAGGAGCTTAAAGATGAAATTGGAGATTTGACAGAAGAAGAAAACGAAGAGATGAGCCGCTGGCTGGAAGACTATTTATTGACGGATCTCAAGGAGAAAAAGAAGCACAAAGCTACCGAAGTACGGGAGAAGCGTACGCGTAGGACGCTTAAGGGAAAATTCAAAGTCGACTTCAACAAGACTCTCTCTGACAGTTCTGAGGATGAAATCCTTGAGACGGATGACCCACTTCTTTCCAAGTTGCTCCAGCGTATTGATCAGATGAACGAGAAGATCTCCAAGACGCCCGAGGACTTTCGGCGTATGCCAACCTCCAGTCGTTCATCACCTACTAAGAAAAGTCCCTTTGTTACGCGAGAGTCATGGGCTTTCGCCACATTTACAGAAGTGTGTGGAGGCATGAGTAGACATGAATGGTCGGATGACACTGAAGTGGATACGACTCACGCTCTGAAAATGAAAATTCCACCGTTCATGGGCGCAACGTTGAGAAGTATGCGGAAATATTTGGAAGATACCCGTTGCTCGCTGGCGAAGCCAAAGCCAAGGATCGGGTGAAAGCTAATCTCATTGTTCAAGGCATCAAAGACCCTGAACTCCAAGAACGAGTCTCCAAATTGCTCAAAAAGGCCACAAGCTTCGAGGATTTTCTGAGCAAACTCCAAGACCTCTATCCTACGCTCGAGAAAGATCTCTCAATTCTAGGTGAGATTTGGAAGGTGTCCCAATTACCTTATGACCCAAAGCCCGAGCAGGTGGTCAAATTATTGGAAACACTGGAAAGGCTGCTCGACAATTTGAACCCAGGGTTATGACTGAGGAGCGTAAACTTATGGAGCTTTCTTCGAAGATCAATGATCACCTATTCGTTGAGTGGACCAAGGATGGTAACTTGTTTCCGAGGATGCACTCTTATGATTCATTGAAGGATCTCATGAAGGAGCGTGCACGGCTTTCTGTTGGTTTCAAACATCGTGCCGCTTCGCGTGATTCTATATTCTGGCACAGTGCTTCGAGTCGATACCAAGAAAAGCAGAGAGATAAGGAAAAGGACACCTCTTTCTCTGGTGGACCATCGTCTGGAAATTCTGCCAACAAGCCAGACATCACCAAACTCCCCTCCCAATGCCACTCGATGATTGCAGAGCTAAGACTCTCTGAGAAAGAAGGCAAGGGCGACAAAGGAGGAAAAGGTACTGGCAAAGGAAAAGGTCGAGGAAGACGAAAAGGCAAAGGATGTGGTTTGAGCTTTGAGGTTTGACTTTTCGGGTACTAGGGGTAGAAAGATGTCCTTGATTTATGCCCTAGATATTTTGATGAAATCCTGCAGGTTTTGTAGTTGAAAACCCAAACCAAAGCAGCAGATAGAGCAAGAACAGGATGTGGATCGAATCAATGATTGGTTTTGGAATCCAGTGTAACACAGAAGGGCTGCAGATATACAAAGCAGGTTTATAAACAAAGATTCAATCACAAATGGATAATACAAAAGATTTTATATGAAAATTGGTCTGACTCTTGCCTCACAGATAGCATTAGGCACTTCATGTGCACTCTTTTGGGTGAAATGGTGCTGGTTAGGAATGTGGGGCATAGATGTCAGGACCACACAGAAAATGACTTGGCGAAGCAACTGAATTCAGAAACAGTTACAACGTAGGACCACAATAAGTGGTGGAAACAATTGAGTATAGGGGTCTTGGGGTGGGAGACCACTAGGCTTAACCTCCAAGGCCTAAAGCATGAAATGCCTATGAAGGAAGGTACCTCCGCTCAGACGAGTGGTAGGGGTGAACTTCATGGGGGGCTAGGGTCACAACCCTAGTTACTTTGAGAAAGTGTACTTTAGGCATCCAAAAAGAGATAAAAACACTTAGGTTTGTCTTAGCATCAACAAAAGGGTTTTAAGGGGGGCTTGGCCTGGATCAAGCCCTCCAAGAAAGACATGGCAGTGACTTTTTCTTACTCCCCCCTGGAGTACTAGTTAGCTAAGCTAGTAGGACCAAGGAAAAAGGCTCAAATATTCTCAAAATTACCTCAGAAAATGCATTAAACTTACCAAAAACATCCTCATCACTTTATACAAGCCTATCACACTGTAGGTACCTTTCAAAAACAGTGTAATGTACCGTGAATGATGTCCCTTCGATGGGGCATTCCTCAAAAGTCGCCGGCGTGCGACGAAAAATTTTGGAAAAAATTTGGGGGTAGTGGGGTTTGAACCCAGGACTCCCTCCCTAGAGCACATATGCTTGCCCACTAGGGTACAGTCGAACGCTCTAATGCGGACGGCTATCGCTGTATAAACAGCGTTTGAGTAAACGTCCTGACCAAGGGCCAGGGCGGAGCAATACTCCCAATGGAGGACACAAATCTCCAGGCGCTGGAAAAAATAGAAAATGTAACCAACAGGGAGTGATTCCTGCGGTTTAGTGGAAGGGGTTGCGATTTAGCAGGTGAAATCGTTAAAAATCGACGAAACCACGCGGGAAATCGTTATTTTTACACATAACTCAAAGTTGCAGACAAGCGCAGAGGAAGCGGACTTCAAAAACAGGGGTTGCGCAAGCGTAAACGGCTTTTGAAAAAGAAGGTATGAGCCGTAGTTTTTAAAGTTCTAAAGGAAATTTTTGCACAGTTGCATCAAAATTTTTATAAACTTCAGAGAAAAGTATTCCAATTCAACCCACACCACAGAGCAGGTCAACAACCCACCTCTCAGGTATGTCAGTGTCATCTCACACGCACGCATTGCGTTCGTGTTGGTTGTTTCGTCAGAACGTTAGGGTTGTCAACGCTGTGTTCGTTGGGGGGTCGGGTATTCCTCTCTCGTGCTCTGCACAGGTCAAAACAGGAATGAAAGGTATGCGATGCGAATGGAGCGCGCAGCGCGCACGTAGGGTTAGAATATGCGCTGTGCTCGCGATACATGTGCCTAATCGAGGCATTCACACGCTGTGACGCTTTCCCTGTACCCCAATGAACCCTTGCTTTCTCTTCACAGGTAAGTAAAGAAAGTGTTTGTTCGTGTGTGGCCGTAGCGTTAAAGTAGGGTTGCTTAAAACGCTTAGGCTTGTTTCGTGTTCGCTTTACTTCGGCATTCACACGATGCATGGTGAGTAAGGTAGGTTAGCCCAGGAGGAGGTCACCTCCTGGTTGAGTCAGTGTGGAATTGGTCTGCCTCCCCTCCCTGCGTGCACATGATGCATTAAAGGGTAGGCCACGCGAATTGCGCACGGTAAACCTTGTTTAGGTTACCCAGGGGCTCCTCGGTAGGTTCTTTAAGAGAACCTGAGGAGTCTCTTAACGCTTGCTTGCTTGACAGGGGAGCTGATCACAAATCAGCGTGTTTGCGGACAGTGTATTATAGGTCACACTGAGAAGCGTATAATACGTGGAGTGTGGCTTGGTTTCTCCGCCGCAAACACCCCTTCATTTGCCTCTGTTGTACACGTGGGAGAAGTTCAGGGTGATTGGTGCACGCAGCAGCTGCCTTCGGCGGCTATCCCATTTTTCTGCCGCAGCAAAACAGGGGCGCTGATCACAAATCAATTGACTGTGCCTCAGCCAGGAGTGGCGAGGGCAGTTCGACTTCATCGACATCCGCGCTGTGCACACAACAAGAGCACCCCTTCCCTCCAAGCCCTAGCAGGGGAAACGCATTGTGGCGTCCCCTGTTAGGCCACAGTTGCCTAGCAGCGCTGTGTTCTCTTGTCTTCTTCACAGGAGGGTCGTTAGGGCCCGAGATATTTTTGACAGCAGCACCAAGTAGCGTGTGTAGGGGTTAGGGTCAGCAGGCCTGGCAGGAGTTGAGTGGAAGTGATGAGTGCTCACCATGCCTTCGAAGGCCGGTGCTGGCGTTAGTGAGTGTAGTGTAGTGGTGTCTCCGGTCCCGCGTGCTTTTCCTCGTGGGCAGGGGAGTGCGTTAGCTTTTGGCCTGTAGCAAAAATGGGCGTTTTGTATGCCCTTAGCACACTTGGCCACCCCTCCCCTCTAGTAGGTAGGGCTTTTGCCGTCTTCCCCCGAGGTTAGGCGCCAGCACAGAAATTGGGCGCCATAGGAGTGGTAATAGTACCTGATTAGGACCTTCCGTCCGACGTCAGCGAAGCCCGGTCTCCGGGAGCCACGCTGGGGAGAGAAGTGAGACACACACAGGCATACGTAGCACACATAGGGGTATGGTAAACCCTGTAAGGAAGGGTAGAACCCCATGGGTCTGGACCAGTCAGGGGTCCTAACTGTGGGCTCGCTTGTCCCCAAGGAGGGAAGACACACCTTGCCTCATAACACCTTGCTTGTCATTCCCCCCTGGTGTAGTAAGCCACCCTTCTTCGTTGGCTCCCCAAGGTCATTACATCAGGGCAGTTCCCATGCAACACATGGTCAACAAGGCATACACTCGCTGGGTGGCCGCAATCCTGATAAGCGGCCACCTGGCCCACGCTGGAAACCATAGGCATGGGTCTGCAGGGCACAGACAGGGGCAGTGCAGTGCTCAGTAAGCAGTAGTCTGTGAAAAAACCAATGGCCTCCTGCCAGGGAGTGGTTGTCACGGGGGGCTAACGGTCCTGTCCCGCGATGCAATGCGGGGCAACTGTGACAACAGCTCTTACACCCATACACAGGCACGTCTGCAGAAGAGTGCTCACTGCACCTGTCAGTAGACTGACACAGGGAAATCAGTTTCCCTTCTTACGCTGGGACATAGTCTCAGCACGGGTTAGGAGCTGCCCCTGGTTGTTCTTAACGAGGTAAGTGCGGAAGATGGGGTTGATACTCCCATCTGGTTGTATGAAGGCTGACATAGGTTCCCAGGTCGCCTCAGATAACCCATAGCCATCCCACAGGGTTAGGAATTTCCAGCCCTGTTTATACTCGTGGCGAGCAATACCTGCAACCACGTAGTAACCATCAACTGCCATCTCATCGGCAGTCATCTCTTCGAGTTCGTCTGCCTCCTCTGGACTGGCAGCGTTCTCTAGGTCTATACGCTCAACCTCACTGTCGCTGAGGCGCCACTCATCCCAAGACAAGTCGTCAGGGGAGTGATAGTGCCTCAACTGCTTAGGTGCACACAGCAGTTCACCACCTAGACGTGGACTGCACCTGACATGGATCCTGGATCCATCTATCCTGATGATACGATAGGGTCCAAAGTAAGGGTCCTGTAGGCAGTTACGTGGCCAGGAGGGTAGGCGTGAATGGTGTACCAAAACAAGGTCACCAACCTTGAAGCTGGCAGGTCGCCGTAGGCGGTTCCGTCGGCTCTGTTCACGGTCACGAATGTGTCTCAGGTTAGTACCAGCCTGGTTAGCCAGAGACTGCTTGTGTTCCAGCCAATCTCCCACAGGGCTCTTGAAGTCCTCAGGAAAGGGGGTTTTGAAGAACCAAGCAGGTTGTCCTCCATGGAACAGTTCGTGGGGGGTGAAACCCGTAGAAGAGCTCCGCTGTGAGTCCATGGTCAGCACTGCCCAGGGCACTAGGCGTACCCAGTCCTTGGTGCGCTCCTGTTTCATCAGGATTCTTAAGTTTTGCTCCACCACACGGTTCTGTCTCTCACAGAGAGGGTTAGACGTGTGGGTATAGGGCACACCTGTAGTTACCTCCACGTTGAGGGCTTTTAGCACTCGTTTGTACCACCCAGTGTCACTGCGGATGCGTACATCCTCATCAAAGTGCACCTGCTTAGGTGCTCCATAGGGTTCGAACCATTGTTCGACCAACATTTTCACAGTCTGCTCACCTGTGATTTTCCTACTGCAAGGGAACACACGGGTGAAGCGAGATAGACCACAGGTGACCACGAGGCAACTATCATAGCCGCCAAAGCGTGGTAGGCCGTGGATGAAATCCACGTAGGGAAGAGAGTTAGCACAATAGGGTATGGGTAAGCTGGAGATCAGGCCCCTATCCCTACTGTCGCTCTGCTTTCTGGCATGACAGCCACAAGCATCCACAATGGTCTGCATACGTGACCTCAGTTCAGTCAGGGTTAGACTAGAGTAGAAACATTCACGGAAGAAGTCCACTGAGCGATTAGCGCCAGTGTGACCAGAACTGAGATGGGACCACTGTAGGCACCCATCCAGTCGTGCCTCAGGCACCACAATTCGGTCCTCGTAGAAGAGGTACTGATTGCTTTTATACCACTGGTGCCCGTCACTGACACGGGGTTCGAGACCAGTGCTGAGGGTTTGGAGAATTTCTTCATACTCTGACTGATAGTCGGTTAGACTCCAATTCTCCAGGATTCCAGCAGTGCGCATGGACAGGTCAAGCTGGACATCCATACGCTGGAAAGCCTCTCTGGCGAGCGCCTCAGAGCTCTCACCAATAAGCGCATCGAAGTTATTGCGCGATATATAGTCAGACAGTTCATTCTTTATCCCAGGAATATGATGCACTGTCAGCCTGAACTGGCTCAGGTAAGTCCACCACCGTTTTAGCTTTGCTTTCTCTGGTGGTGGGCCCTTCTGAAAAGACTTCACAGGCTCCTGGTTACACAGCCAGACAATAGGGTTAGATCCCAGGAGTCCGGATTGTGACGATAGCACCAACATACCGGCCAGGAGTTCCTGGTCATGGGTGCTGTAATTGGAACGCGCTTGGTTCCATTTCCAATTCCAGTGTCCGAGTGGCACCAGTCGCCACTCACTGGTAGGGTAGTCATGTTTCAACCAACCATCACGGTTCAGTCCAGTAGTACGATAATGGCAGTGGGTTAGTTCAGCGGGGTTAAGCTCCTGCCATTGGTAGATCGTACCTCCCCCCCCTACATCACTGGCATCAGTGATCAGGACTATCTCGCCCTCAGGGCGGGGCACTCCCGGGCAGTTGGAGGAGGCAATCTTCTTCTTCAACTCCTGGAAACACTCTTCCTCCCTGGAGGTCCACCTCCAGGGAGTAGTTTTCTTGATTAGGTCAGTGAGGGGGGCAGAGGAGTAAGTAAAAGTGTGGATGTGACGCCGATAGAAATTACAGGCGCCCACAAAACTCCTCACATCGTGTAGGCCCTTGTTAGGGTCATCGCGAATCTGCATGTCCTGTAGGGGCTGCATCTTAGACGCGGCTGGTTTCCACCAGCCATACCCCACGTCGAAACCCAAATACTCCATCTCCTCTTTCATAAACTCACATTTTTTCAGTTTGATTCGGAGATGGTTTTCTTGACAGACAATGAAAAATTCACGGAGGAGAAGGACATGGTCCTCTTTGGTATTAGTACCCAAACTCGCGTCGTCGATGTGAGCCTCCATTTCTGCACCCCGAGAAATCAACTCTTGTACTAGAGGCCTGCGCCTCAGTATGTATAAAATTTTGTTCAGTAGCTCCTGGAAGAGCGCTGGGGCATTAGCCACCCCGAAAGGTATAACCTTCCACTTGAAGACACGACCCTTAGGGGTTATAAAGGCCAACAGCTCCTGAGCTGCGGCGGTTAGGTCCACCTGCCAGAAACCAGAGCGTTTGTCCATTTTGGTCTTGTACCTGCATTTGGCAATATGCTCCAGGGTGTTTTCCATGTTAGGAATATTCCCTGAGTGGTTCTGGGTTTTCTTGTTGACCTCACCATAGCCTACAACCAGACGTAGGGCAGTCAACCCTGGTTTGGCAACAAGGAAACAGGGACTGCAGTGATGGGGACAGTCCCCGTGCTTATACTCTTCAACGAGGCTAGCATCAATGCATTCCTCGATCTGGCGCTCGATTTCTTCAACCTGTTCCTGTGGAGCAGGATAGGGACGACGCCTCACTCGCGTCTTTTCAAATTCTGGTTTCAATTTCAGGTCCATCTGGACCAGTTTTTTACAAGAAAGGGGAGGCGGCAAGGCGCCGAACACCTCCTCATAGGTTATCAGCAGTTTCTTCAGGCGGGGGTCAAGGTTAAGACTCTCGAGTTTCTGAAGGAAACCCTCCTCAGCATGGAGGTTGCTTTTTCCATGTTCTTTCTTTTTCTGCCGATCAGCAGTTTCGGCAGGCACAGAACCATCGTCCCACTCAGGGGGACATTGCTGCCCATAGTGCAGAGAATACACTAGAGGTATCTCAGGATCAGGCAGCGTATAGGACTCATCGTCCTCCTCAGACCAGATGGAGGATTTCCAGGTCTGTCTGAGGTATCGCAGCCGCTCTTGGCGCTCAATACCTTCGGCCTTCAGGTACAACAGCCGCCGGAGTTCTTGAGTGTCATGCTCAGACAATGGCATGTTATTAGCAGCAGGCCGCGCCAGAGCATCAGCACTCCAGGCCACGAGTTCACCTGTGTGCATAGGTGCAACAGAGTGCGCACAATCCGCACCCATGTGCCTGTGCCCTCCTGCACCCCCCTCCTAGGCCATCTGAGGCCGGAAAAGTGGACCTGGAGGCACAGGCCATATATGCTAATGTACATTCCCCTGGACCATCCTTTCAGAGCCATGGTCCATCCACTTTTTTCCGGGTTTACACAAACTGAGTGGAGTAGTAAAAAACCAAGTAGAAATGAAGAGTAAGATAGATAGCAATGGGCTCATCAAACAATCAAAGGCTGAGACCAATACAGCACTATTCAGCATATACTTGCACACAACGAGAGAAATAGGCACCACATCAGTGCACTGGTAATCCGCCACCATGTGCTGGTGCAACCACACATGCTTAAAGGTAAACAACTTCGGCATCAAAATCTTATGGCAAATCAGATTCAAGGAAAACTGTACTGCAGTGCACTGGCAACCTGCTACCAGGTGCAAGCACAGTCTGGCTTAAGCTATAACTCATACACAGCACCACACCCGTGGCCTACTCACTGTGCTGCCTAGCCAACTGATGCACAATAATACATACGGGCACGGCACTGAGGTGTCGTGTTTCCCCGTTTGCCCCCAACCAAGGCACTGTTCACCCCACCACCTAGTGGGTCGTGCTGGGGCCATTGTACATATAATAGTTTCATCCTGAAAAAAAATCGCAAAAGGTGAAAAAGCCAAATCGCTAACTCATCCAACATATGCTTTTCCTGATATATGAACAACTAGCCACGGTATTGAAAATTCATTGTTCGTCCAAAAATCAAACAAGTTTAAGTAAAACTCACACTCTACTGCAGCTGCACCCATTGGCTGTGCTGGGCTAAGGGATGGTGGCCTGGGGTATGGTGTTGGGGCTATAGCTACGCTTTGGTCAACGGGGGGGCAGCCTATTGAGCACATCACAGTCAGCAAAATCCGTCTTACACCAAAACCTGTTGTCATCAAAGATTGGTTTTGAAAAGGCTTTTCTGCTGCACCAAAGATGAAAGGCAGCAGGCATGGCACACAGTGAACAGTGCACCAAACAAAAGGACAGTGTTTTGTTGTGCGTCTTTCAAAATTCCACCCACTGCCACTGTAGCAGTGACATAGCCGCGCCACATATACAAAACAGGGCTGTGGCTCAGCCTCAAGGGCATGACGAGAGCAATCTTTCAAATTAATATACAAACACAAACAAAGGCCTTCTCAAAAGGCTAGCAGAGCCAATGCACATATATAAGTCGACGTCCTTATGTCTGGTCGAAAAGGACCAAAACTGTCATCACACAAAACCACACAGGACATGATCGAACACTTGTAACAGAAATGGTCAAAACCGAGGCAAAGGTGCACATAGTTGCAACCTTTCAAGCACAAACACAGTGCCTTCAGGCCCAAGCAGGCCTCTGCCACATAAGTCATCTTTACATGCAACTCATCCTGAGACTGGCAGATGGGAGATTTTCGCAACAACTAAAAACAACAAGAAGAACTGCAAGAAGGAAGGGAAACTAAACAGGTAGAGTATGCATACGGGCACATCCCTTCAGCGCCTTCGCTGGCGCACTCCGCGGCGTTGCTGGCGTGGTACACGGCGTACGAACTTTGTGATCCCATGCTTGTCAAAGAGTCTGTCAACATCGAACATTGAAAGGAACATGGAACTTAGCAGTTGGGGCGCCCCCAGTTGTGAACTCTCCGCAGTTGAGTGCGTGACTGATCGATCCTTCAAAGCACAGACTCGCTTCGGGGGAACATCAAGGATAAGCTGGTCGTGAACTGGTGCCTTGGAGCCTGCTTTGTGTAGAGTCAGCAAACGCCTTCTGTCGTCCAAGGTTGAAATCACGCTGGCTTTCGCTCCTTGTCCAGTGATGACCTTCGTGCATTGGCGACCCGAACTTGTCGCCGTTCACTATGGCAGGCGGCGGCGTTTCACAGGCCACCTCCACGCACCAGAAGGGGGCTCTCCCAAACTTACGCAAAAATGCAGACCTGTAGTTTTCCGCGTCCAGCCAGGCAGTCCGCTGCGCTCATGCCGTTGTCAAACTTCATGTACAGTACAGGGAGATTGCGAAATTGTAACAGTGGCAGCAGAAAAAAAACCAGGCACTTCAGGTTGCTGTAAATTGAAGAGCGGCACGCGTGATCAACTGATTGTTGTATGCACCGCACAGACCACTGTCACCACCGAAGATGACCATACTGATGTTCTGCACCCCACGCTTCTTCAGCAGTGGCAGCTCGGCAGCATCACTGCCCTCCAGGCGGCCGACACCATCACCGAAAACACCCTGGCGAGCATAGGAGAAGGGACGAGCCTCCATAACACCCTGCTGGGCAGGACGAAGCTTAGCGTAAGCCACCAACTTCATGGCATCAGTAATCTGTTTGGAGTTTTTTGACAGTTGTAAGACAGTCACGGAGCTCAGCAGCAGTATGCGGGATTCTTCTCGTTGGCCTTGGCAGCGGTGACCTTGACAAAACCCATAGTCACAGGTGTCGAGCAAGACGATGCTACCATGCAACAGAGCGCGCACAATAGCAAATCATGCTATACAAACAAACCCTGAAATGTCAGTAATCGATAATGATAAACACATGCAAACATACAACAACAATCAATCAAATAGCGAAGACATGATAGACTCAAATAAACGCAAATCCTACAGGCGCGATGCATCTGCGACTACCTCCGCACCCATGTGCCTGTGCCCTCCTGCAATAGGCTGCATGTGTAGCACTGGCTTCCCAACAGGGGAAGCGGGCTCAGAGGTTGACTCTAGATCTACCTCCTCTAGCAACAGCTGGGCTAGGAAGGCACTATGTTTTAGGTCAACACAGCTCGGATCAACAGAAGGAATAGTGCTGGCGATCTCAGACAGTGGGTCGTCAGCATCCTCTTTTACAGCTGCAAGTTCCAGATAGTCATCGGGAGACTCACACCCTGTAAGTGTGGCAGATAGGTGCTCAGGAGATTGATTTTTGAGATCATAAAGGGTCAGGCCACGATTTTGGGCCATGACCTCTCTCAGTAGCACCTGGTCTGGGTCACACAGGGGTACGGGATTGAGAGACCCATCGACGATGGACAGGAAACTGGCCCACTCAGGGGCCTGCATAGCCGTGTCTGAGTCCTCAGGCACATAGATGGGGCCGTCGGGGAGTTGCACTCTTACAACGGTCATTCCATCTAGCATACGGCGCCAGTAAGCATGTTCACCAGAGCAGCCCCAGTCAGGGGTGCATATAACAACCCTTAATCCCTCATAAGCGATTTTGGTTAGAACCTTCGCGAGCAGGGAGAAGGGAGGGTTAGCATACGCTAGGCCCATTGGTTTCCAGAAGAAACGGAAAGCATTGTTCAGTTGTTTCGAGCAGTACAACTGCATGATGTGCTGTTGTTGGCTCGCAAACAAATCCACCTGGATCTCATCCAGGTTTACCTGAAGGGCCGCCAGTCCATTTTCAAGAACGTGACGGGCCAATTGGTAGTTTTCAGTACGATAGTTAGTCTTGGATGCGTAGCGCAGCCCAGACTCTTTTCGTCCTGACAGCTCCAAAGGTACGGAGAATAGCCCACTGCCAAAGTCGCAGTGCAAAGAATAGGGGCGCTCGAGGGACAGCATTTCTACCTGGGGGTTTCTTCGTAGGAAGTCGGTGCCAATGACGAGGTCAAAGGCGTCGGTGTCCAGCACTCTGCAGTGTCTTGTCACGGTTTCGTCGCCCAGACATATAGTCACATCGACCCCCCCCGAGGAATGGATGGTACGCCCATCCCCTACTCTTATGGCCACGGTCTTAGTTTTCTTGAAAGTCTTTAGCAGGCGCCGGGCCACTATGGAAAGTGTTGCACCGGTGTCAAGCACCGCTCGAAAAACCTGATCCCCGATTTTCACGAGGATCCAGAAAACCAAGCCCTCCTCTCCGGAGCCGCCCCCCTACTCCTCATCAGGGAACTTGACATCCACCCCTGCAGCAATGAGGGACTTGGCCATCCAGGCCAAGCGCCTCTTCTTGGAATTATTCCCCTCAGGGGTAGCGTTATCCCCTTGGGGGCGCTTCTTGGGGTCACCTGCGGCAGGAGCGGGTGTAGCAGCAGGAGTGGGTGTAGCAACAGGCGCCGATGAGCGCCTCTGGGGGTTAGGGGGTCCATTTTTGCCACCCCCCTTGCCACCTCCTTTACCACCTTTATCCCCATTCGGGGGATTTCTGGCGGGCGTTTGGGTCTTCTGGCGTTCCGCCTCCTGACGCTTCAGCTTGTCACTCTCGCGTTTCTTGATGTGGCATTTGTCCTCGTAGTGACGACGTTTGCCACAGTAACCACAGGTGATGGTACACCTGAAATGGTCCTGATGGGTCACAGTTTTCCCATCTTTGGTATGCTGCTGACGTTTCATCTGCAGCATACAGCCACTGCGGAGATCGCAGTCAGAGGCATGACAAGGTCCCCCCTTGTCATTGACAGGTTTGCAGTAGAACAGGGGGGGTGTACCTGCATCAGGTTTAACCTCATTCATGGCACGTAGGTTACCCCTCCCTTTACCACCTCCCTGGTTGGTGTTATTGGGATTTTTAGGCCCTTTCCCTTCGCCACGTTCGGGGGTAGGGGTACCACCTCGACCCAAATGCTTCTTGAGGAATTTCTCCATGTGGGAGTCATTCTCTCTCTCAAGAGCTAGCTCAATCAAGAGGTCCACCAGTTCATCGTACGAGTGGGTCCTGCTCTTCCTCTCAGAGGTGGAGCGGCAATCATCCCACGTACGTTGGGGGATCTTACTCATGAGCCAGAGGTGGGGCTCAGTGACTCAGTAGGAGCCCACGTTCATCCTCGAAAACAAGTACTCCAAGTCGCACACATATTCAGAAATTCGCGCAGCGGATGGAAACTCAGGGAGCATAGGTAGCTCCTCAATCTGTGTACGTACGCTGAGGTCAGTCTCATAGACTGGGAATGTTTTCTCCGACCTCAGGAGTACCTCTGCCCAGGGAGAACAGGTTTTCACAATCTGTTTCACCTGTTTTTGCAAAAATTTCTTTTTGCATGAGCGTTTCAGCAGTGAGCATTTGGTGGCCACATCCACATGGGATTGGCCAGTCAGCAAAAGGAACTCTGCAAATTCTTCTGCCCATTCGGACATTTTTTGGGGTCGAACTCCGGCAGGTCCAGCTGGATGTTCGCCTGGGCAATAGGTCTGCCCGTCGTCCCACCCCGTGGAGTTAGGCCTGAAGGCGACACGCCGGCAAGAGGTGCCAGGGCTGACAGCCCTCTTTTCCCAATCTCTGTGACAGGCACGTCCTGTAGTTCAGCCATGGGCACAGTCCTGGCACGGGGGTGAAAGGGGCTGGGGCAGGTGACCTTAGGCAACAGCCTTGAGACCCTTGATCTCTTAAGATCTTCGGCCAGGGTACTCAGTCCTGGAGATGGAGAGGGCAACTCTGGCTTGGGTAAGGGTTCTGCAATACCCAGTTTAGCCTTAATGGCCTCCGATAGGGCCGTCACATCTGGATCTTCTGATCCAGACAGGAGTTTGGCCAACAGTTCGGCCGTATGATCCAGGGCACCGTAGGTTGGCCTTGGATGATGTTGTTCCTCAACTCGAGTCGGGCCAACTTCGGGAGCCCTTGGGGTTGGACAACATGCTCTTGGATACTCAGGTCTTGGTCGTCTTGGCAGGGATGCAGTCTCGGCTCTGTCGGACAGCGGGCCAGAGTGCGTGTAGGACCCTAGGTCTGTACGTGGTCTGGATCCATGTACTGCCAATGGCTCCTCTCCATCTTCTCCACGGATGGATTTGTAGTACTCCTCATGGAGGATGTATTCATCCATTTTCTTCCTCAGTTCTTCATGCTCCTCAGGGCCTTCAATCGCTGTTGAGGAAGCCGGACAATTGGATCGAGATACTGAGGCTGCTACACGTCTGTGGAGATGACTGAGGCTGTCTCAAACGTGGGCCGCTAAGGCCTCAGTGGTAAGGCCTTTATTTTCTTCCGCCCTTCTGCGTTCTGGATCTCCTTGGGACCCAGATGCGCCACTGAGATGTTGTGGAGCTCGGTAAGGTGGTTCACTCATAGGGTGGGCCATGCTGCCCATTTGCACTTGGACAGTTCTGATGGGCCAGGTCCTGACGCTTGGCGTGGACATGATGAACTTGTTGTTGAGCTTTGTGTGCTGCACTTCTTCTCAGGGTCGGTTCAAAAGGTCACAAGAGACTGCCTCTGCTATCACAAAAATGTCCTTGATTTATGCCCTAGTTAGTTTGATGAAATCCTGCAGGTTTTGTAGTTGAAAACCCAACCCAAAGCAGCAAGTAGAGCCAGAACAGGATGTAGATCGAATCAATGATTGGTTTTGGAATCCAGTGTAACACAGAAGGGCTGCAGATATACAAAGCAGGTTTATACACAAAGATTCAATCACAAATGGATAATACAAAAGATTTTATATGAAAATTGGTCTGACTCTTGCCTCAGAGATAGCATTAGGCACTTCATGTGCACTCTTTTGGGTGAAAAGGTGCTGGTTAGGAATGTGGGGCATAGATGTCAGGACCACACAGAAAATGACTTGGCCAAGCAACTGAATTCAGAAACAGTTACAAAGTAGGACCACAATAAGTGGTGGAAACAATTGAGTATAGGGGTCTTGGGGTGGGAGACCACTAGGCTTAACCTCCAAGGCCTAAAGCATGAAATGCCTCTTTTATTTCGGTATATCCTCCATGAAGGAAGGTACCTCCGCTCAGTTGAGTGGTAGGGGTGAACTTCATGGGGGGCTAGGGTCACAACCCTGGTTACTTTGAGAAAGTGTACTTTAGGCATCCAAAAAGAGATAAAAACACTCAGGTTTGTCTTAGCATCAACAAAAGGGTTTTAAGGGGGGCTTGGCCTGGATCAAGCCCTCCAAGAAAGACATGGCAGTGACTTTTTCTTACTGGCGTTCTTCGGCACCGGGGGGGCCATCTAGTCGGGCCAGCTGATATCCTCCCCACCAGGACCTAGTGGCGCGCCCATAATGACACACCTCCTGCCTGGTGGCGGAGTCGCCCGGGTTCACGGGGCTCAGAGCCCTGTGCCTCCCCGGATTCCCCATTTTGCCACTCCCCGGTCAGTGCGTCACTTAGGCAAAGGAGGCAGAGCAGACAAAGGACAGCTGGACCCCAACGCATTGATCGCCAAATTGAGGGCACGCATTCAGTGTAAGCATTTGTTATGGCCTCGAACAGCAGCAGCCCAACAGCGCAGCGCAACAGCGCGCAAATCGCAAGTCGCAGTCGCAATCGCGCTGACAGTCTGTGAATAAGAAAGAAGCATCGAATGCCAACTGTGAATGAGCGCTGTAAGATACTTCGATCTTTGAACAGGGTTTATCTCTTCGAGATTGTGTTATTATTGGTGCCCCGTCTAAAGATCCTGCGAGGTTTGTTTCTTGGGAACTCGACTGCACTCCTGTGCCTCTTTGTTTCCCAAAATCCAAAATCCAAAATCCCAATCGACAAACCTCGCAGGATCTTTAGACGGGGCACCAATAATAACACAATCTCGAAGACATAAACCCTGTTCAAAGATCGAAGTATCTTACAGCGCTCATTCACAGTTGGCATTCGATGCTTCTTTATTATTCACAGACTGTCAGCGCGATTGCGACTGCGACTTGCGATTTGCGCGCTGTTGCGCTGCGCTGTTGCGCTGCTGCTGTTCGAAGCCATAACACTACCCCCCCGTTGAGACCTCGAAGAGGTCTCACTCACCTGGGCGGGCGTCACAATGTCGAATGAGAGCAGGCCCAGACAGAAAAAAAAAATTTGGGCCTCGACATGTGCTGGCTACAGAAGCATAACAGTGGACCAATCCTGGTCGAAACAGTGGACCAATTCTGGTCGAAACAGTGGACCAATTCTGGTCGAGATTACACACCGAGGTGCAGTCATGGGACACCCGTCGTCAGCGCCTCATTCACACGCCGTGTTCGACTTTGCCACGGCTGCGGCTTTCGGCGGAAGCTGCAGAAGACAACCTCGCCAGGCACACTGCACGGGCGCTGTACCCGCAGCAAGGCTGTGGTCACGTCGAACCATAACATACCGTAACATCGAAGCTGGATGCTCAGCAGACCAACAGGCCTGTACATCTGCTAGCTCGACAGGACATTGTAAGTGCGGCTAACCCCCATCTGCTCAGATTTTCACTGATCTAACCCAGATTGGCTACATTTTGGTCATTTTCTTTGCTTCGGCGGAATCGCCGCCTCGCAGCTCAGTCTCAGGATCAGACCTATATATTTCTGATATGCCGGATCTGAGTCCGCGGTCCATTCTCTGTAAATCTGCCGCGTTCCGATCATTTAGCTGGAATCGCCATTTGCCGCTGACGCGCGCTCGCGGGCCAGATCGGCCAAATATTTTTCACAATCGGATTTATTTAAATCTTTTCAGACAGATATGGACACTCAGATGTATTTAGAATAATCCGCATCAATTTTCTTCATAGACTGGGATTTTCTGCCGGATAACAATCAGCATGGACCTTGCTTCAGTTGTTGCTGCTCTCGCCTCCGTTGGTGTCCGAGTATCCGGTTCTACCCCCAATAGCAGCGTTCAGGGAGACTCCTCGCGTGCCTGCCCCACTGGTCTTGCCGGCCCCGAGCCCTCCGGCACCATCAACGACCCAGGGCAGCACTTTCATGGTAGCAGAGGCTACCTGAATGTTGTTCCTTTGGTGTCCCAACCACAGTTAGCTCCCCAGTACGGCCCCGTAGACTCCGCCGCTCCTGGAGACGTAACAATTACGCTGCCGTGGTGCTGTGCGAAAGAGGCCTTGAGAGGAATGCCTTGCGCAAGCCCAAGCTCCCCAAGAAGGGCACAAATCAGCAGCTGTGGGGACCCAAATTATCCTAATCCCAGTCGAAATTGGCCATCGAGCAGCTGGAATCAGCCGGCCTACGACGATGGCAACGCTCTGGTAGACCTTACGGAGCTGGCAGGTACCAACATTCCTTACCAATGTCCCACATTTGAGACCACGGACGCCGACATCGACGACATTGAGATGGGTGGTCCAGGTGAGGTACCTAGCTATAATCGACCAGCCTCTTGGGCACAATGGGACGACCATTTGTCTCCAGAAGTGACCCGTAACCTTGAGGCGCTTGAGGCCCTTTGTCTCTTAGCGACGTCTAAGTTGATAGGACAAGAAAGAATCGCCTCTGATTTTTTAATGGAATATTTTTTCCTTCTTCAAGAAGAAATTAATACCAGGATGTGGTGGTGTTCTCAAGAAGATGACTCTTTTGCCATTTTTTTGCAGATCTGGGAGGCAAGCCCCTTCCCGAAGGAGAAGACCAAGGCACCTGTTGCCGGGCCCTCCGCCCCTCATCCCCCTATTTCCATCCGCAACGATCTAGCCGCCGCGGTTGAGGAAGGAATTTTAGAGGCGGCCAGGCAGGCAAGCCTGGAAATTAGGGCTGAAGGAGCTCCCCAAGTGGACTTCTGGCTGCGGACCACCGAGATCAGCGGTCCGACAGCCAGCTCAGGCCCTTCAGGACACGGTATGTACTGTCCTGCCGACTGCTCTTGCAGATTCCAGCGAGATACTGAGCTCCAATTGCTCAAAGATCAAATGCAACTCATCATTCAAACGCTGGGAATAAAAGATCTTTTCAAGACGCACATGCGATCTGAGGGCGCATCATCGGTGGAACAAGTAACAGAACCGTCGGAGGAGGCGACAGAAATTTTTTCAATTGCTCCTTCGGTGGACTCCAAGACCACCGATGCAAGGATCAGCAGGACCAAGCTAAAGGAAAGGGTTACAATCTCTCGATCTCACAGTAGGACGGCGAAGGCTAGGACTGAGGCTCAGAATGCCAAGCGAACTGCCTCCCGTACTGCCCCTCCTGCTGCCGATTCCAATGCATTAGCCCAGCTGTTGCTCGCCCAGACCCTCGCCGGAGCTGGTGTGGCGAATGATGCCGCCAAGGTGTCTGCCATTACGGCCGGTGTTGGGCTGGATTCGCTTCTTAATCCCACTTCATTGCGACTTCGTCAGGTTGCCAAGCAACCGAAATATAATGGAAACCCCAGACGTTGGCCTCAGTTCCAACGGGAATTTAAACTGTGGGTTAAGACTCAAAACCTCCAAGATGATCAGTTCCTGATGGCCCTCTTGGACTGCCTTGAGGGAGCGCCGGCCAACACTTGGCTCAGGACCTGGAGTGATCGTGAAGATTCAAGTTCCCCCCTTACCTTTGATGAGGTGTGGGAACAGTTGGAGGTACGTGGATCCCGGCTGCCAGAGGACCATTACCACCAGATGTTGAAGAATTTTCCTTCATTCTCTGGATTAATCTTGCACGAAGTGCAAGACAAAAGACAGCGCTTCTGGAATTTAGTGGAAGAGTCTGAACATGCATGCGAAAAATTTTCTAGTGCCGAGCTGAAAAATCTGATTTTTGACAAGATCCCCTCCGAAACTGCCGCCACCCTTCGGAACAAACAGTCCGAAGAAAAGGTCAAGACCGGGTGGGCGGAGGTCGAAGGCTTTGATGCCTCGGCCAACAGGTTTACGGTCAGGGAGGCACTTCAAAAGTGCCCCCCCACGTCGTTTTCCAAGGTGAAATTCACTGAAAACACGTGGAAAATCAAATTTAATGAACACGAGGATCGGGACTTGTTTGTCCAAGTCCTCAACAGGGGAGTAAGCTACCATGGCCATCGCCTGAAGGCCAAGAACTGGGTGTTTTTGTCACCCCGAGGGAACTGTGGGAAGAGGTTGAGCGGCTCGCCGACGCCGCCAATCAAAATTTCCATGAGGGTCTTGGGGGAAACAAGAATACCCAGCAAAACACCCAAAATGGGGCCCGAAAGGGCAACAAAAAGGTGAATGATACCCGGAATGTTCAGGATCACTGTAGCATCTGCCTTCTTTTAGGTTCTACGAACCGAGCTAAGACGCATTCTACTGGTAATCACCGATGGTCTCCTTACGATCACAAGGTGATTGGTGAAAATATCAGTAATCCGCAGAATTCAGACAGGAATGACAGACAGGTGCATGGTGGAAAGGGGGGAAAAGGGAATCCGACCCCCTCGGGTGGAAACAAAAATCCCGGAGGCCCTGGCGGGTCCCAAGGCACAGGAAATCGGACTCCATCCGGCTCCGGTGGGCAGCCGAAGGGCCGGAAAAATCCCAATGGCAACGCCGGAGGCGGAAATCGAAATCCAGGCCAAACCCCTCAATCCGGTACAAACAAGGGAAATGCTCCAGGATCCCAGGGTAAAGGTAAGGGAAATCCTTCTGGGACCCCCTTCTCTGGTAAGGGCAGAGGGCGTGGCGACGGTGGAGGTCCATCATCCGGCGGCCGTGGCCGTGGACGTGGAAAGGGCAACCATCGTGTGGATCAGGTCTCAGGTGCAGATCAGGTGTCCGATGCGGATCGAGATTACGTTGAAAATGCCTTGAATCCAGCAGATGATCCGTTCCAAGATGAGTGGGTCGACGAATCAGGGTGTGTTCACAATGTTAACGCATCCACTGGAGGTCAGAACGCCTAGGGGAGCCACGAAAATCGCCCCTCCCCAGGCGATTTCAGGCATGATCCCCAGATTCCTGCTAGACCACTACTTGATGTAGGGTCGCTTGTCTCCTCTCCCCTGGATCCGGCAGCGGATCCTTCTGTCGTAGTGGACGAGGTTGGTGTACAGTCCAAGCACAGGGCCCGTCAGTTTGTCACAAAGCTGTGGGTCTCTGATTGCAAGGGAAATTTCCACCTCGCCACTTGTTTGTGTGACAATGGATCAGAGGTAAATCTCCAATCCAACTCTTTCTTACCCGACGACTGCGTGTTTGAGTCGCCTCATCCTGTTACCCTCGAGGGAGTTTCTGGACATTCTCTCGCAGGTGGGCAACGCGGTTGTTATATATCAACTCATTTGGTCGCTCAAGACCTTTGGGAAGAAGGTAATGTGGAGGAAGTTGTCCTTAAGGATGACTACTTCTATCGTGCTGACATAAAGTATGACCTTTACTTGGGCCATCCTTGGCTTCGCAAGAACAGGGTGGCGCCCGTAGGTCATCGGCGTTGTTTTTTGCTGGAGTCAGGTCCCTTGGAGCGTCCTGAATTTCGTTTTTTGCACGCAGGGTTTAAAAGTGCAGAAGAATTTTTGAAGCAAAAAGTTACACCAAAATTTGGCGAAGATGTCACCATTGCAGAGGTGAATGGGAGTGCCGATTACTCCCGAGAGTTAGAATGTCTTCGTAGGGACTCCCAGCCACGACGCCCTTCGCGCTGGCACTCTTCATCCTACAGAGTTGTCGACAAATGGCGCGATTCAATTTGTGAATATTTTTATGAACACCATTCCTTTTGGCCACAGTATGATGCCTTTGCTAACCGCAAGAACAAGCGCTTTGACAAGCACTTTCGCGACGCTTGGACCGATAAATGGGACAAGAAGTTGTGGATTAATCCTCCGTTTCACTTAATCCAGCAGGTCATCCACAAAATCAAGCAAGATAAAACCCAGGCGATTTTAGTTGTGCCCTTGTGGGACGACAAGCCTTGGTTTCAGGAATTGCAAGACATTTGTGTAGATTACATCGAACTTCCCAGGAAGATTAAGCTGTATGCCAGGGACGACACAGGTCCCCTGCCACAGCGGTCCTGGAGTTCGCTTGCATTCCTGGTGGATGGAAAGCTTTCTGACTCTAATTCTGCTGATTCTGGTACTGATTCCTGTGTTGGGTCTGAATCTGAGGTTGAGCGTGGTACTGATGATGAATCTATTTTTTCTGATTTTTGTCCGTCAGATACCCAAGGTCATCCAACGTCAAATGGATCCGCCTCGTCTCCCTCTTCCCCAATACGATCGACATCGAAAAGAATCTTCAGTGCACGGGCGAAGAAAAATCTTAAATCGCGCCGCAAATTCAGAGTTTTTTATGAAAAACCCCCTGTGGAAGCTTTCATAGATCCTTTCGAGGAGCTGGATCACGAAGATAATCTCTGGAATGTCGACACTCGACCCACCTATCTTCAAGAGGCAGTTGATACGGACCTCTTTAGGGACATCCGTAAGAAGATTCTTCCTGCCAAGGCCGAAGAAGTCGCCAAAGTTTTTTCGACAGTAATTCCTGGCGATCAGGTGGACACTGAGTTGTGTTCCAAGGCAAGAGAAAAGATTTTTGAGGAACGGAAGGACACAACCCTTTCGGGGAAGTTGATCAAAGACCCCCCTGTCCGTGGGCAGTTCGGTGAAGCCTTCATCGAGCTGCGTGAAGGGTACAAGGCGAAGAAACAGCGGCCTTATGAGAACCATGGACATAAGCATGAGATCCTCAGAAAAATCATCGAGAGAAATCTCAGGGAATTTGGTTGGCTTGAGGGTTGTATGACCAGCGAATGGTGCTGTGCACCCTTCACAGTCCCGAAGCAGCCGCCTGCAGACCAGAACACTATTGATGGTTGGCGAATGGTTGTTGATTTTCGCAATCTCAACGCCGAAACCAAGGCGGATTCACACCCCCTGCCCCTCATTGAGGAGGAAATCGCCAAGAGGGCAAGAGGTCGTTTGTTTTCTGTGCTGGATCTCCGTCACGGCTTTCACCAAATGCCGTTGAGGAAGGACAGCCGACCTCTCACCTGTATGTGCACGCCATGTGGCCCAGTCCAATGGACGGTCATGCCCATGGGCCTGAAGAACGCCCCTTCGTTTTTTCAAAGAATGATGGAGGATGTGCTTTTTACAGCTCATCCTGAGCTTCGTGCCTTCGTGAGTGTGTACATAGATGACATAATCATCGCGACGGAGGGGGAGGGACTGACCGAAGCTGAGCTGGTGGCCCTACATGAAAAGCAGCTGAACCACGTTTTGGACATTCTTGATGCCAATCAGCTGATTTGTGGGCCAAAGAAGGGAAAATTATTTTTAAAATCAGTCGAATTTTGTGGTTCTCTCCTAGAGAATGGCACCTGACGACCCAGTCCAGGGAAGCTCGTCGCTATTCAGAAGTGGAAGCGCCCTGAGACGATCACGGAGTTGAGAGGATTCCTGGGTTGTTGCAATTTTTACCACACTTTTTGTGCCGAATTATGCCAAATTTGCTGCCCCCCTCACTGAATTATTGAAGGTAGGGAGAGATGCAGGCAAGGCAGGTTCAAAGGTTCGTGTCAAGTGGACTGACGAGTGCGAGGAGGCCTTCCATCACTTGAAGGCGGCCCTCTGCGAAGTCGCCACGTTGCATGTGCCGCAATTTGACCGACCCTTCTACATAAGAACCGACGCTTCTAGGTACGCTATCGGAGCTGTCCTTGAACAGGTTGATGAAGCCACAGGTGATCATTACCCTCTTGCATTTTGGTCTCGGAAGCTAGGCCCACGCCAAATGCAATGGTCGCCGCGTGAGCAAGAAACATATGCCATAATTTGTGCTCTGAAAAAGTACCAATCGTGGGTTGGCACCAATCGAGTCGAGGTCCTGACGGATCATCGATCTCTGGAGTATTGGGCCACCGAACACATTGATACTGTCGCGAGCCCAGCTGGTCGACGGGCCAGATGGCACGAATTTCTCTCTCTGTTTTACCTCCATGTGTCGTATTTGCCTGGAAAACACAACACGGTAGCGGATGCTCTGAGCCGATGGGCTTACCCCGCTTCAGAGGGGCTGCAAAGTACCAACATCCATGGTACGGAGCAGGACCGCCATGTAATAATCGAGTGGGATCAAGAAGAAAAGAAACTCATTCGACGTGCATGCATGCAATGCGCTGTTAAACAGCACGCATTACCGTGCCATGACATCACGGCCATCTCAGATCCGGCGCATGCTCATGAGATCTGCACCAAAACACTGAAAGTCGTGGAAAAAGTCACCGATCCCTCCTCAGGGAGTGTGAAACGGTTTGACTACACCCGACGAGTAAGTAGATTTCGGTTGATCCAGGGCATTAAGCGTCGAGATCCGGCCAAAACTCCACCCCTGCCGAAAGATTCCCTGATCATCCGTGACTGGACGTCCGATTATCTGCAGGATCCCATGTTTAAAGAGGTCTTTGGAAATCTCAAATCCAAAGATGCTCACAAGGATGGGATTTTTTCTGAGTATTCGTTGGATGGGGGGAAGCTGTGGATGGAGGGTAAACTGTGCGTACCAGACGCCCTGGCCCCCCGAGTGTTAAACTGGTGGCATAAATGGGAGTCCCCCCACGCACATGGCCGTCGACTGTGGTCGATGATTAAACATAGGTTGTTTGGCTCACGGCTATATACTCACTGCATGAAAGTAGCCGCCGGATGTGCCCAATGTGCTGTCTCGACGCCCCCCAGCGCGAAGAAGCACGGCCATCTGAGGCCACATCCTATTCCGGAGCGCCTCTTTAACAGAGTCACCAGTGATTTTTTCTACCTTGGTGAGCTCGATGACGAAGAGTGCCATTGGACAAATAAAAAAGTCAATGGTGTGCTCCTTATTCAGTGCCGTCATTCCGGCTACATTCAAGTGTTGCCTTGCAACATTGAGTCGATGACTGGCAAGGCTGCCGCCAAATGGTGCGCGCAGACCTGGATGGGAGGTTGGGACGTCCCATCCGAGGTGGTAACGGACTCCGGCAAAGAGTACACCTCCGAATGGTGGAGAGAATTATGTGCTCGCCTTGGAATCCACCACCTCAGATGTGAAATCCACTCACATCGAGCGCTGCCTGGCGAAAGAGCCGGCCGCTCACTTATAAATATGCTCCGTAAGGAACTCGCCAGTGAGAAAGACTTCCATTGGCTTGAGATTCTTTTCGCCATGCTTCGCCGTTACCACAACACGCCTTTGTATCATGGCCTTTCTCCAAATGAAATTGTCTTTGGACGAAAGAAGTGTTGGTGGAACATGCCGTTGAATAATCCTCGCCCCTGTAAAGATGCTTCGCTGTTTTTGGACGAAGTCCAACGAGCAGAAAAAACTGTGTCGAAATTAATCGAAAAGCCTCAAGCTGACTGGCTTTGGGTTCAGAATCAAGGCCGAAAAAACCCCCACAATTTTGAAGTCGATGATCGAGTTTGGCTTCGAAAATCCGAAACCACCCTGGACGGAGATGACAAGCTTCTTCCCTTGTGGGAGGGGCCATTCGCTGTTACAGCGCGTCTTGGTGAGAACAGGTGGAGGATTCGTGTGGATGTCAGCAGGGAAATTGACGTTTCGGGCGATCGCCTCAAGAGAGAGATCCCCTCCCCCAAGGATCGGGTTAAACCCCTTTTTTGGACTTCGAAAATTTTGTCAGATCGGGTCATCGAAGGGGGGAAGTACGAACTCAAGAGGATTGTAGAGGCAAGACGTGACGCGAAGGGCGAATGGGAATTCCTATGTGAGTGGAGGGGCTTTGATTCCAGTCACAACAACTGGGAACCAGCCCATTCTTTTGTCCATGGGTACACCAAGGGGTTCATCGACTTCCTCAAGAAGCACCCCGAAATTGGCGTACTCCTGACAGACTGTTTGTCGAAACCAGACAGACAGGTGGAGAGCGACGGAAAAAGACCTGTGGTGAATCGAGATCCAGCCTTTTACGGCCCTCAGCAGCCACATTCCAGGGCTGATCCGTCGATCCCCCCTCCTGCGGTCAGGCCAGCCCAGGAGCCCAATGAAGACCAAGCTTCGAGTTCGGCCGCTGATTTGCAGCGCCCAAGCCGTACGAGGGCCCGACCAGACAGATTGGTGGTCACATGTATTCGTGCTTGGCCGAATTGAGTGTTCTGACAACTTGAAAAAACCACATTCTGCTCAATCCACTGTGCATTCTTCCTGATTATGTCATGATGTGGAGAACTGCAAATGTTTGATAATTTGACGTCAATCAACTTTTCTTTCGTCTCCGTTCGGCAGACAAGGCGTAGATACGTTGCCGAAAGCCATGGAGTGTGCTGCCGTGTTCAGAAAAGACCAAACTCAGGCTTAATTCTGTAAGTGCGGCTAGCCCCATCTGCTCAGATTTTCAGACATTCTGCCCAGATTGGCTACATTTTGGTCATTTTCTTTGCTTCGGCGGAATTGCCGCCTCGCAGCTCAGTCACAGGATATTTCCTATATATTTCTGATATGCCGGATTTGATTCCGCGGTCCATTTCCCGTAAATCCGCCGCATTCCGCTATTTTAGCTGGAATCGCCATTTGCCGCTGGCGCGCGCTCGCGGGCCTGATCGGCCATACAATTTTACATAAATGGATTATTTAAATTCATTCAGTCAGTTTCGGACACTCAGATGTATTTAGAATAATTCCCCTCAATTTTCTTCATAGACTGGGATTTTCTGCCGGTCCACAATCAGCATGGATCTTGCTTCTGTTGTCGCTGCTCTCGCCTCCGTTGGTGTCCGAGTGTCCGGTTCCAACCCCAATAACAACATCCAGGGAGACTCCTCGCGTGCCTGCCCCACTGGTCTTGCCGGCCCCGAGCCCTCCGGCACCCACAACGACCCAGGGCAGCACTTTCATGGTAGCAGAGGCTACCTGAATGTTGTTCCTTTGGTGTCCCAACCACAGCTAGCCCCTCAGTACGACTCCGCAACCTCCGGAGACGTAACGATCACGCTCCCGTGGTGCTGTGCGAACGAGGCCTTGAGAGGAATGCCTTGCGCAAGCCCAAATTGCCCAAGAAGGACACAAATCAACAGCTGTGGAGGCCCAGATTACAATCAAAATCCCAGTCGAAATTGGCCATCAAGCAGCTGGAATCTCCCAGCTTACGCTAATGGCAACGCTCCGGTGGACCTTACGGAGCTGGCAGGTACCCACATCCCTTACCAATGTCCCTCATTCGAGACCATCGAAGCCGACATTGACGACATTGAGATGGGTGGTCCAGGTGAGGTACCAAGCTATAATCGGCCAGACAATTGGGCACAATGGGACAACCATTTGTCTTCAGAAGTGACCCGTAACCTTCAGAGTCTTGAGGCCCTGTGTCTATTAGCCACGTCTAAGCTGATAGGACAAGAAAGAATCGCCTCTGATTTTTTATTTGAATATTTTTTCCTCCTTCAAGAAGAAATTAAGACCAGGATGTGGTGGTGTTCTCAAGAAGATGAATCTTTTTCCATTTTCTTGCAGATCTGGGAGGCAAGTCCCTTCCCGAAGGAGAAGACCAAGGCACCTGTTGCCGGGCCCTCCGCCCCTCATCCCTCTGTCTCCATCCGCGACGATCTAGCCGCCGCGGTTGAGGAAGGAATCTTAGAGGCAGCTAGGCAGGCAAGCCTGGAAATTAGGACTGAAGGAGCTCCCCAAGTGGACTCCTGGCTGCGAACCACTGAGATTAGCGGTCCGACAGCCTGCTCAGGTCCGTCAGGACACGGTATGTACTGTCCTGCCGACTGCTCTTGCAGATCTCAGCGAGACTCTGAGCTCCAATTGCTCAAAGATCAAATGCAACTCATCATTCAGACTCTGGGAATTAAAGATCTTTTCAAGACCCACATGAGGTCTGAGGGCGCATCATCGGTGGATCAGACAACAGAACCGTCGGAGGAGGCGACAGAAATTTTTTCGATTGCTCCTTCGGTGGACTCTAAGACCACCGATGCACGGATCAGCAGGACTAAGCTAAAGGAAAGGGTTACAATCTCTCGATCACAGAGTAGATCGGCGAAGGCTAGGACTGAGGTTCAGAATGCCAAAAGAACTGCCTCCCGTACTACCCTTCCTGCTGTTGATTCCAGTGCAATTGCCCAGATGTTGCTCGCCCAGACCCTCGCCGGAGCTGGTGTGGCTAATGATGCCGCCAAGGTGTCTACCATTACGGCCGGTGTTGGGCTGGATTCACTCCTAAATCCCACTTCATTGCGACTTCGTCAGGTTGCCAAGCAACCGAAATATAATGGAAACCCCAGACGTTGGCCTCAGTTCCAACGGGAATTTAAACTGTGGGTTAAGACTCAAAAACTCCAGGATGATCAGTTCCTGATGGCCCTTCTGGACTGCCTTGAGGGAGCGCCGGCCAACACTTGGCTCAGAACCTGGAGTGATCGTGAAGATTCAAGTTCCCCCCTTACCTTTGATGAGGTGTGGGAACAGTTGGAGGTACGTGGATCTCGACTGCCAGAGGACCATTACCACCAGATGTTGAAGAATTTTCCTTCGTTCTCTCGATTAATCTTGCATGAGGTGCAGGACAGGAGACAGCGCTTCTGGAATCTCGTAGAAGAATCTGAACATTCAGGCGAAAAATTTTCCAGTGCCGAGCTGAAAAATCTGATTTTTGACAAGATCCCCTCAGAAACCGCCGCCACCCTTCGGAATCGACAGTCCGAAGAAAAGGTCAAGACCTGGTGGGCGGAGATCGATGGCTTTGACGCCTCGGCCAACCGGTTTACAGTCAGGGAGGCACTTCAAAAGTGCTCCCCCACGTCGTTTACCAAGGTGAAATTCACTGAAAACACGTGGAAAATCAAGTTCAATGAACACGAGGATCGGGACTTGTTTGTCCAAGTCCTCAATAGGGGAGTAAGTTTCCACGGCAATCGCCTGAAGGCCCGGAACTGGGTGTTTTCGTTTACTCCGCAGGAACTGTGGGAAGAGGTTGAGAGGCTCGCTGACGCCGCCAATCAAAATTTCCATGAGGGTCTTGGGGGAAACAGGAATACCCAGCAAAACACCCAAAATGGGGCCCAAAAGGGCAACAAAAAGGTGAATGACACCCGGAATGTTCAGGATCATTGTAGCATCTGTCTTCTTCTAGGTTCTACGAACCGAGCTAAGACGCATTCCACTGCTAATCACCGATGGTCTGCTTACGATCACAAGGTGATTGGTGAAAATGTCAGTAATCCTCAGAATTCAGACAGGAATGACAGACAGGTGCATGGTGCCAAGGGGGGAAAGGGTAATTCGACTCCCTCCGGTGGGAACAAAAATACTGGAGGCCCTGGCGGGTCCCAAGGCAAAGGGAATCGGACTCCATCCGGTTCTGGTGGGCAGCCGAATGGCCAGACAGGTCCCAATTTCAACGCCGGAGGCGGAAATCGAAATCCAGGCCAAACCCCTCAATCCGGTACAAACAAAGGAAATGCTCCAGGATCACAGGGTAAAGGTAAGGGAAATCCTTCGGGAACCCCCTTCTCTGGTAAGGGCAGAGGGCGTGGCGACGGTGGTGGCCCATCATCCGGCGGCCGTGGCCGTGGACGTGGAAGAGGAAACCATCGTGTGGATCAGGTCTCAGGTGCAGACCAGGTGTCTGATGCGGATCGAGATTACGTCGAAAATGCTCTGAATCCAGCGGATGATCCGTTCCAAGATGAATGGATCGACGAAACAGGCTGTGTTCACAATGTTAACGCAGCCGCTGGAGGTCAGAACGCCTGGGGGAGCCACGAAAATCGCCCCTCCCCAGGCGATTTCAGGCATGATCCCCAAATTCCTGATCGACCATTACTTGATGTAGGGTCGCTTGTCTCCTCTCCCCTGGATCCGGCAGCGGATCCTTCTGTTGTAGTGGACGAGGTTGGTGTACAGTCCAAGCACAGGGCTCGTCAGTTTGTCACAAAGCTGTGGGTCTCTGATTGCAAGGGAAATTTCCACCTCGCCACTTGTTTGTGTGATAATGGATCAGAGGTAAATCTCCAATCCAACTCATTCTTACCCGACGACTGCGTGTTCGAGTCGCCTCATCCTGTTACCCTCGAGGGAGTTTCTGGACATTCTCTCGCAGGTGGGCAACGCGGTTGTTATATATCAACCCATTTGGTCGCTCAAGACCTTTGGGAAGAGCAAAATGTGGAAGAAGTTGTCCTTAAGGATGACTACTTCTACCGTGCTGATATAAAATATGACCTTTATTTGGGCCATCCTTGGCTTCGCAAGAACAGGGTAGCGCCCGTAGGTCATCGTCGTTGTTTTCTGCTGGAGTCAGGCCCCTTGGAGCGTCCTGAATTTCGTTTTTTGCACGCAGGGTTTAAAAGTGCAGAAGAATTTTTGAAGCAAAAAGTGACACCAAAATTTGGTGAAGATGTCACCATTGCAGAGGTGAATGGGAGTGCCGATTACTCCCAAGAGTTAGAATGTCTTCGTAGGGACTCCCAGCCACGACGCCCTTCGCGCTGGCACTCTTCATCCTACAGAGTTGTCGACAAATGGCGCGATGCAATTTGTGAATACTTCCATGAACATCATTCCTTTTGGCCACAGTATGATGCCTTTGCTAACCGTATGAACAAGCGCTTTGACAAGCACTTCAGCGACGCTTGGACCCACAAATGGGACAAGAAGTTGTGGATTAATCCTCCGTTTCACTTAATCCAGCAGGTCATCCACAAAATCAAGCAAGATAAAACCCAGGCAATTTTAGTTGTGCCTTTGTGGGACGACAAGCCTTGGTTTCAGGAATTACAGGACATTTGTGTAGATTACATCGAACTTCCCAGGAAGATTAAGCTGTATGCCAGGGACGACACAGGTCCCCTGCCACAGCGGTCCTGGAGTTCGCTTGCATTCCTGGTGGATGGAAAGCTTTCTGACTCTAATTCTGCTGACTCTAGTACAGATTCCTGTGTTGGGTCTGAATCTGAGGTTGAGCGTGGTACTGATGATGAATCTATTTTTTCTGATTTTTGTTCGTCAGATACCCAAGGTGATTCAACGACCAATGGATCCGCCTCGGCTCCCTCTTCCCCAATACGGTCGACATCGAAAAGAATCTTCAGTGCACGGGCGAGGAAAAATCTCCAATCGCGCCGCAAATTCAGAGTTTTTTATGAAAAACCCCCTGTGGAAGCTTTCATGGATCCTTTCGAGGAGCTGGATCGCGAAGAAAATCTCTGGGATTTCGACACTCGACCCACCTATCTTCAAGAGGCAGTGGATACGGACCTGTTTAGGGACATCCGTAAGAAGATTCTTCCTGCCAAAGCCGAAGAAGTCGCCAAGGTTTTTTCGACAGTAATTCCTGGCGATCAGGTGGACACTGAATTGTGTTCGAGGTCAAGAGAAAAGATTTTTGAGGAACGGAAGGACACAACCCTTTCAGGGAAGTTGATCAAAGATCCCCCTGTCCGTGGACAGTTCGGTGAAGCCTTCATCGAGCTTCGTGAAGGGTACAAGGCAAAAAAACAGCGCCCTTATGAAAATCATGGACACAAACATGAGATTCTCAGAAAAATCATCGAGAGAAATCTCAGGGAATTTGGTTGGCTTGAGGGTTGTATGACCAGCGAATGGTGCTGTTCGCCCTTCACAGTCCCGAAGCCACCGCCTGCAGACCAGAACACCATTGATGGTTGGCGAATGGTGGTTGATTTTCGCAATCTCAACGCCGAAACAAAGGCGGATTCACACCCCCTGCCCCTTATTGAGGAGGAGATCGCCAAGAGGGCAAGAGGTCGTTTGTTCTCTGTGCTGGATCTCCGTCACGGCTTTCACCAAATGCCGTTGAGGAAGGACAGCAGGCCTCTCACCTGTATGTGCACGCCATGTGGCCCAGTCCAATGGACCGTCATGCCCATGGGATTGAAGAACGCCCCCTCATTTTTTCAAAGAATGATGGAGGATGTGCTGTTCACAACCCATCCGGAGCTTCGTGCCTTTGTGAGTGTGTACATAGATGACATAATCATCGCGACGGAGGGGGAGGGACTGACCGAAGCCGAGCTGGTGGCCCTACATGAGAAGCAGCTGAACCAAGTTTTGGACATTCTTGACGCCAATCAGCTGATCTGTGGGCCAAAGAAGGGAAAATTATTTTTAAAATCAGTCGAATTTTGTGGTTCTCTCCTAGAGAATGGCAATCGACGACCCAGTCCAGGGAAGCTCGTCGCTATTCAGAAGTGGAAGCGCCCTGAGACGATCACGGAGTTGAGAGGATTCCTGGGTTGTTGCAATTTTTACCACACTTTTGTGCCGAATTATGCCAAATTTGCTGCCCCCCTCACTGAATTACTGAAGGTAGGGAGAGATGCAGGCAAGGCAGGTTCAAAGGTTCGTGTCAAGTGGACTGACGAGTGCGAGGAGGCCTTCCATCACTTGAAGGCAGCCCTCTGCGAAGTCGCCACGTTGCATGTGCCCCAATTTGACCGACCCTTCTACATTAGAACCGACGCATCTAGGTACGCGATCGGAGCTGTTCTTGAACAGGTTGATGAAGCCACCGGCGATCATTACCCTCTTGCATTTTGGTCACGGAAGCTAGCTCCACGCCAAATGCAATGGTCGCCGCGTGAGCAAGAGACTTACGCCATCATCTGTGCTTTAAAAAAGTACCAATCGTGGGTTGGCACCAATCGAGTCGAGGTCCTGACGGATCATCGATCTCTGGAGTATTGGGCCACTGAACACATTGATACTGTCGCGAGCCCAGCTGGTCGACGGGCCAGATGGCACGAATTTCTCTCTCTGTTTGACCTCCATGTGTCGTATTTGCCTGGAAAACACAACACGGTAGCGGATGCTCTGAGCCGATGGGCTTACCCCGCCTCAGAGGGGCTGCAAAGTACCAACATCCATGGTACGGAGCAGGACCGCCATGGTATCATCGAATGGGATCAGGTAGAAAAGAAACTCATTCGACGTGCATGCATGCAGTGCGCTGTTAAACAGCACGCATTGCCGTGTCACGACATCACGGCCATCTCAGATCCGGCGCATGCCCATGAGATCTGCACCAAAACGATGAAAGTCGTGGAAAATGTCACCGATCCCTCCACAGGGAGTGTGAAACGGTTTGACTACACCCGACGAGTAAGTAGATTTCGGTTGATCCAAGGCATTAAGCGTCGAGATCCGGCCAAAACTCCACCCCTGCCTAAGGATTCCCTGATCATCCGTGACTGGACGTCCGATTACCTGCAGGATCCCATGTTTAAAGAGGTCTTTGGAAATCTCAAATCCAAGGATGCTCACAGGGATGGGATTTTTGCAGAGTACTCGTTGGATGGGGGGAAGCTGTGGATGGAGGGTAAATTGTGTGTGCCAGACGCCCTAGCCCCCCGAGTGTTAAACTGGTGGCACAAATGGGAGTCCCCCCACGCACATGGCCGTCGACTGTGGTCGATGATTAAGCATAGGTTGTTTGGATCGAGGCTCTACACTCATTGCATGAAAGTAGCTGCCGGATGTGCCCAATGTGCTGTCTCGACGCCTCCCAGCGCGAAGAAGCACGGCCATCTGAGGCCTCATCCTATTCCGGAGCGTCTCTTTAACAGAGTCACCAGTGATTTCTTCTATCTCGGTGAGCTCGATGACGAAGAGTGCCATTGGACTAACAAAAAAGTCAATGGTGTGCTCCTTATTCAGTGCCGTCATTCCGGCTACATTCAAGTGTTGCCTTGCAACATTGAGTCGATGACTGGCAAGGCTGCCGCCAAGTGGTGCGCGCAGACCTGGATGGGAGGCTGGGACGTCCCATCCGAGGTGGTCACGGACTCAGGCAAAGAGTACACCTCCGAATGGTGGAGAGAATTGTGTGCTCGCCTTGGAATCCACCACCTCAGGTGTGAAATCCACTCGCATCGAGCGCTGCCTGGCGAAAGAGCCGGCCGCTCAATTATTAATATGCTTCGTAAGGAGCTCGCGAGTGAGAAGGATTTCCACTGGTTTGAAGTTCTCTTCGCATTGCTTCGCCGTTACCACAACACGCCTTTGTATCATGGCCTTTCTCCAAATGAAATTGTCTTTGGACGAAAGAAGTGTTGGTGGAACATGCCGTTGAATAATCCTCGCCCCTGTAAAGATGCTTCGCTGTTTTTGGACGAAGTCCAACGAGCAGATAAATCTGTGTCGAAATTAATCGAGAAGCATCAAGCTGACTGGCTTTGGGTTCAAAATCAAGGTCGAAAAAACCCCCACAATTTTGAAGTCGATGATCGAGTTTGGCTTCGAAAATCCGAACCCACCCTGGACGGAGATGACAAGCTTCTTCCCTTGTGGGAGGGGCCATTTGCTGTTACAGCACGTCTTGGGGAGAACAGGTGGAGGATCCGTGTGGATGTCAGCAGGGAAATTGACGTTTCGGGCGATCGCCTCAAGAGAGAGATCCCCTCCCCCAAGGATCGAGTTAAACCCCTTTTTTGGACTGCAAAACACTTGTCCGATCGGGTAATCGAAGGGGGAAAGTACGAACTCAAGAGGATTGTTGAAGCAAGACGTGACGCCAAGGGCGAATGGGAATTTCTGTGTGAGTGGAGGGGCTTTGATTCCAGTCACAACAACTGGGAACCAGCCCAATCTTTTGTCCATGGATACACCAAGGGGTTCATTGACTTCCTCAAGAAGCACCCCGAAATTGGTGTACTCCTGACAGATTGTTTGTCGAAACCAGACAGACAAGTGGAGAGCGACGGAAAACGACCTGTGGTGAATCGAGATCCAGCCTTTTACGGCCCTCAGCAGCCACATTCCAGGGCTGACCCGTCGATCCCCCCTCCTGCGGTCAGGCCAGCCCAGGAGCCAAATGAGGACCAAGCTTCAAGTTCGGCCGCTGATCTGCAGCGCCCAAGCCGTACGAGGGCCAGGCCAGACAGGTTGGTGGTCACATGCATTCGTGCTTGGCCGAATTGAGGAAGCCATCCTACCACATTCTGCTCAATCCACTGTTCATTCTTTCTGTTTATGTCATGATGTGGAGAACTGCGAATGTTTGATAATTTGACGTCAATCAACTTTTCTTTGGTCTCCGTTAGGCAGACAAGGCGTAGATACGCTGACGGAGTGTGCTGCCGTGTTCAGAAAAAACCAAACTCAGGCTTAATTCAGGCAGATTCGGGGTAATCTTGTCTCTGTTGGTCTGTGCATCTTTGGAATTTGGCTACTCGTGCAGATGGAAGCAAATGTACATAATCAAAACGCTGGCCAGCGACATTCACCCCTACAGGTATCCCCTGTAGTACTGGCTGCACCAGATGCGACGCCAGGAACTCAGATCATACCTTCATTTGCTGTGATGCTAACGCCAAAGTCCAGATTCAGATCCAGGATTCTCAAATTTACCTTGAATTTCTCAGGTTTGTCCATCATTCTGTACAACAGTGGAACCAAAATACGAACCCCAGACGTCAATTGTTCAGACAATCTTCATCTAGGAGCTCTAGGGACTTCTAACAGCAACCTCTGAAGTCCGTAAGCTTCGTTGTATTTTGGTACACGCCAATGTGAGCTCAATTCAACCAGAAACTGTCGAGAATGGTGAATCCAAGTGTCTTGTGGGATTCCATCGAAAGATTGGCCTTGTCCAAGTCGATTGACACCACCGCCACTGTAAATTAGGTGTCTCTCAGTTATATACTGTCAGTAAAGCGCCTTCAGTGAACCTTCGGCGCGTTACATGCCAAGGATCCAGGGCCAGCATGTCCCATCATGATGCATCATCACATGATCCACATTTTGATAGAATCTGTTAGATGCTCGCGAACCAACGTGCCGGAAAGCACAATTGAGCTGAATTAACGACAATATATATTAACTTTAGTCTAAACGAAGGTGTTGGTAGTTTCAGTTGTACACATTCCGCTTCATTTCACCTTCATCTCAGGGAATGTACTCATGTTAGGACAATTTAGATTGATTCCCTTGTCATCTCCCATCATTCCTCGAAGATCTGTTTAGATCTAAGTGAACCACCGTTGACGCTTATGATTTTCTGTTCACTTAGGGTCTGTAGACTACATGTGTATTTGTTTAACCGCTCTGTGATTGCTTAATCCCCTCAATCTCTGCTCAAATTCATTCTCATTTTTGCTGAATCTTGTGATCATCCACCAGATGCGCCAAATCTGAAGCACATGCTGCACTTTTCAGAACGAGAAAAGCGGGATAACACGATGTAGAGTTCGGCGAGGACACCGTAGCGTGCCCGCGACAGCGAAAGGGTGCCAGAGCGCTGAGATGTCACTCCAATTCTTGATCCCCCCACTCAATCCACCAATAATCTACCTCATTCTCAACCAATGCATGGTTTGGTATCGATTCTCGATACGTTTACATGCTTTTTAGCCCGTGACCTAATGTTTTACAGCACGGAGGACTGTTCGTCACTTCTCATTCTGTCTCATTTCAGGTTCATCCAGCCTGATTCAGTGCCAATTCAGCCCAAATCAGGTCAGATCAAGCAGATTTCGCCCCATCGAGGCTACATTTCTATGTTTTTCTGGGACTTACCCGCACTACGTTCTTCGTTGACGTAGCGACACACCCCAGTGTGTTTTTGGAGGGGGAGTGTAAGTGCGGCTAGCCCCAACTGCTCAGATTTTCAGACATTCTGCCCAGATTGGCTACATTTTGGTCATTTTCTTTGCTTCGGCGGAATTGCCGCCTCGCAGCTCAGTCACAGGATATTTCCTATATATTTCTGATATGCCGGATTTGATTCCGCGGTCCATTTCCCGTAAATCCGCCGCATTCCGCTATTTTAGCTGGAATCGCCATTTGCCGCTGGCGCGCGCTCGCGGGCCTGATCGGCCATACAATTTTACATAAATGGATTATTTAAATTCATTCAGTCAGTTTCGGACACTCAGATGTATTTAGAATAATTCCCCTCAATTTTCTTCATAGACTGGGATTTTCTGCCGGACCACAATCAGCATGGATCTTGCTTCTGTTGTCGCTGCTCTCGCCTCCGTTGGTGTCCGAGTGTCCGGTTCCAACCCCAATAACAACATCCAGGGAGACTCCTCGCGTGCCTGCCCCACTGGTCTTGCCGGCCCCGAGCCCTCCGGCACCCACAACGACCCAGGGCAGCACTTTCAAATTCAGGCAGATTCGGGGTAATCTTGTCTCTGTTGGTCTGTGCATTTTTGGAATTTGGCTACTCGTGCAGATGGAAGCAAATGTACATAGTAAAAACGCTGCGCAGCGACATTCACCCCTACAGGCACCCCCTGTAGTACTGGCTGCACCAGTTGCGACGCCAGGAACTCAGATCTTACCTTCATTTGCCGTGATGCTGAAGCCAAAGTCCAGATTCAGATCCAGATTCCTTGAATTTACCTTGAATTCCTCAGGTTTGTCCATCATTCTCCCACTGTTGCACGAAACCCAGACGTCAATTGTTCAGACAACCTTCAGAGAGGAGCTCTAGGGACTTCTAACAGCAACCTCTGAAGTCCGTAAGCTTCGTTGTATTTTCGGCACACGCCAATGTGAGCTCAATCCGACCTGAAACTGTCGAAAATGGTGAATCCAAGTGTATTGTGGGACTCCATCGAAAGATTGGCCTTGTCCAAGTCGATTGACACCACCGCCACTGTATATAAAGGACTATTCGGTGTCTCTCAGTTATATACTGTCAGTAAAGCGCCTTCAGCGAACCTTCGGCGCGTTACATGCCAAGGATCCAGGGCCAGCATGTCCCATCATGATGCATCATCACATGATCCACATTTTCATAGAATCTGTTAGATGCTCGCGAACCAACGTGCCGGAAAGCACAATTGAGCTGAATAAACGACAATATATATTAACTCTAGTCTAAACGAAAATGTTAGTAGTTTCAGTTCTAGACATTCCGCTTCATTTCACCTTCATCTTAGGGAATTTCCTCATTTAAGGACAATTTAGGTTGATATCCTTGTCATCTCCTCTCATTCCTCGAAGATCTGTCGACAGCTTTGCCTAACTTCGTTGACGCTTATGATTTTCTGTGCATTTAGGGTCTGTAGACTACATTTGTATTTGTTTTTCCTCTCCGTGATTGTTTAATCTCCTCCATCTCTGCTTTAATTGATTCTCATTCTTGCTGAATCTTGTGATCATCCACCAGATGCGCCAAATCTGAAGCACATGCTGCACTTTTCAGAACGAGAAAAGCGGGAGTAACACGATGTAGAGTTCGGCGAGGACACCGTAGCGTGCCCGCGACAGCGAAACTGTGCCAGAGCGCTGAGATGTCACTCCATTTCTTGATTCCCCCACTCAATCCACCAATAATCTACCTCATTCTCAACCAGTGCATGGTTTGGTATCGATTCTCGATACGTTTACATGCTTGTTAGCCCTTAACCTAATGTTTTACTGCGAGGAGGACTGTTCGTCACTCCTCATTCTGTCTCATTTCAGGTTCATCCATCCTGATTCAGCACCAATTCAGCCCAAATCAGGTCAGATCAAGCAGATTTCGCCCCATCGAGGCTACATTTCTATTTTTTTCTGGGACTTACCCGCACTACGTTCTTCGTTGACGTAGCGACACACCCCAGTGTGTTTTTGGAGGGGGAGTGTAAGTGCGGCTAACCCTCATCTGCTCAGATTTTCACTGATCTAACCAAGATTGGCTACATTTTGGTCATTTTCTTTGCTTCGGCGGAATCGCCGCCTCGCAGCTCAGTCTCAGGATCAGACCTATATATTTCTGATATGCCGGATCTGAGTCCGCGGTCCATTCTCTGTAAATCTGCCGCGTTCCGATCATTTAGCTGGAATCGCCATTTGCCGCTGACGCGCGCTCGCGGGCCAGATCGGCCAAATATTTTTCACAATCGGATTTATTTAAATCTTTTCAGACAGATATGGACACTCAGATGTATTTAGAATAATCCGCATCAATTTTCTTCATAGACTGGGATTTTCTGCCGGATAACAATCAGCATGGACCTTGCTTCAGTTGTTGCTGCTCTCGCCTCCGTTGGTGTCCGAGTATCCGGTTCTACCCCCAATAGCAGCGTTCAGGGAGACTCCTCGCGTGCCTGCCCCACTGGTCTTGCCGGCCCCGAGCCCTCCGGCACCATCAACGACCCAGGGCAGCACTTTCACACATATGGAGGCATTCGATATCATTAATGGCATTCAGACTGTCGAATAAGCCATTACTTGGCATCCAGACTGTCGAATCAGCCATTACTTGGCATCCAGACATGTCGAATCAGCCATTACTTGGCATCCAGACATGTCGAATCAGCAGTCCCTGCCCCACGTGAACGTGTACGAACGATCCACGGGAAGTCGACATAGTTCATGCACTTCCTTCAGTGTCTCGACGCCAGCCATGAACTTGAAGGTGTCATGACTCGTATAGTGTCGACGGATATCACTGTCGAGGGCACGCTTCTGAATCAGGATACCAGATCGATGGTTCAGCAACCGAAGGTTGGGATCACCAGGTCGGTCATCGACGGGGCACTTGTACTGGAATACGAAGACATGTTCACGGGCAAGCGCTCGAAATTGTCCAGGTCCCAGTGTTTGTGCCCTGGTCGAATAGAAGTCCCAGAGGCTCGACGGTTTCCAAACGTCCTCACTCCACAGATCGGCCCGATTGGTGACCTCGAAGGAGTATCCGTCATGTCGACCAGTAGACCACCGATAGGTTTCCTTCGAAACAGTACCAGCGGCCATGCTGTGGCAGAACTGACCAGTTCGCGTATCGACTCGCCACCACGGCGTGTCGGCAATCGAAAGTCGTCGTACGACAATGACGGCGCTGATGTCGTCCTTCTCAGGGCCAAGGGCATATCGGTCGACGATCTCAAGCGTGTCGGTTCGAGAACCTCCTTCTTGGAGTCGACCGAGGTGTTGATGGACATAGTGGCCGTCAGCGAGGGAGCTCTGCAGAGCGAATCGAACCGCTTCTGCAGTCACAAGGCTCGAAGCCGTGTCGACAATGACCGCTTCGAGGACTTGGTCTCGGCAGCTGACCTTGCGTCGATGTGCAGCCTTAAAGTCTTCGTGGATCGGCGTGAGGTACTTGAAGAACGGAATGTCGAAGTGGTGCTGATAGGCATTCGACTCCATCGACAAGAACCGGTGATCGAGGGGTTCCGGGTGGAACGGGTCGCTCGCAGGCGAGTCGGTTTTCTCGATCTCCTCCCGTTCGTCAGCATAGACGTCCCTTCGAAACTTGACCGTCCGACGCCAACGTTGTCCATCTTGGTATCCGGCCTCGTAGGGGGACATGAGGTATGTCGAGGTACCCAGGCGTCGAACCAAATCAGGGGCATCCACGAAAGGGAAAAGATTGACATACTCTTCATTCGATGAGTGAAGAGCAGCAACTCGTCGGATTGCCCTATCGAAGTCGTGGTACCCGAGTCGTCCGGGTCCAGTCTGGTAGATCGTCGCCAACTGGACAAGGTCGATGGGGGCGCCTGGTGCGACGGCGTTGTATGCGTAGGGTTCGATCTGTTCTCCGAGTCGAAAGTATTCCTGGAGCTGGACCGCAAGGTCCTGTGTTCGATTGTAAGTGCGGCTAGCCCCATCTGCTCAGATTTTCAGACATTCTGTCCAGATTGGCTACATTTTGGTCATTTTCTTTGCTTCGGCGGAATTGCCGCCTCGCAGCTCAGTCACAGGATATTTCCTATATATTTCTGATATGCCGGATTTGATTCCGCGGTCCATTTCCCGTAAATCCGCCGCGTTCCGCTATTTCAGCTGGAATCACCATTTGCCGCTGACGCGCGCTCGCGGGCCAGATCGGCCAAACATTTTTACATAATTGGATTATTTAAATCTTTTCAGACAGTTTTGGACACTCAGATGTATTTAGAATAATTCCCCTCAATTTTCTTCATAGACTGGGATTTTCTGCCGGACCACAATCAGCATGGACCTTGCTTCTGTTGTCGCTGCTCTCGCCTCCGTTGGTGTTCGAGTATCCGGTTCTACCCCCAATAACAACATCCAGGGAGACTCCTCGCGTGCCTGCCCCACTGGTCTTGCCGGCCCCGAGCCCTCCGGCACCCTCAACGACCCAGGGCAGCACTTTCATGGTAGCAGAGGCTACCTGAATGTTGTTTCTTTGGTGTCCCAACCACAGCTAGCTCCCCAGTACGGCCCCGTAGACTCCGCCACCTCCGGAGACGTAACGATTACGCTGCCGTGGTGCTGTGCGAACGAGGCCTTGAGAGGAATGCCTTGCGCAAGCCCAAATTGCCCAAGAAGGGCACAAATCAGCAGCTGTGGAGGCCCAGATTACAATCAAGATCCCAGTCGAAATTGGCCATCAAGCAGCTGGAATCTCCCAGCCTACGCTAATGGCAACGCTCCGGTGGAGCTTACGGACCTGGCAGGTACCAATACTCCCTACCAGTGTCCACATTTTGAGACCATCGACGCCGACATTGACGACATTGAGATGGGTGGTCCAGGTGAGGTACCTACCTATAATCGACCAGCCTCTTTGGCACAATGGGACAACCATTTGTCTTCCGAAGTGACCCGTAACCTTGAGGCGCTTGAGGCCCTTTGTCTATTAGCCACGTCTAAGCTGATAGGACAAGAAAGAATCGCCTCTGATTTTTTATTTGAATATTTTTTCCTTCTTCAAGAAAAAATTAATACCAGGATGTGGTGGTGTTCTCAAGAAGATGAATCTTTTGCCATTTTTTTGCAGATCTGGGAGGCAAGCCCCTTCCCGAAGGAGAAGACCAAGGCACCTGTTGCCGGGCCCTCCGCCCCTCATCCCTCTGTTTCCATCCGCGACGATCTAGCCGCCGCGGTTGAGGAAGGAATTTTAGAGGCAGCTAGGCAGGCAAGCCTGGAAATTAGGACTGAAGGAGCTCCCCAAGTGGACTCCTGGCTGCGAACCACTGAGATTAGCGGTCCGACAGCCTGCTCAGGCCCTTCAGGACACGGTATGTACTGTCCTGCCGACTGCTCTTGCAGATTACAGCGAGATACTGAGCTCCAATTGCTCAAAGATCAAATGCAACTCATCATTCAGACACTGGGAATTAAAGATCTTTTCAAGACGCACATGCGATCTGAGGGCGCATCATCGGTGGAACAGACAACAGAACCGTCGGAGGAGGCGACAGAAATTTTTTCGATTGCTCCTTCGGCGGACTCTAAGACCACCGATGCCAGATTCAGCAGGACTAAGCTAAAGGAAAGGGTTACAATCTCTCGATCTCAGAGTAGGTCGGCGAAGGCTAGGACTGAGGCTCAGAATGCCAAGCGAACTGCCTCCCGTACTACCCTTCCTGCTGTTGATTCCAATGCAATAGCCCAGATGTTGCTCGCCCAGACCCTCGCCGGAGCTGGTGTGGCTAATGATGCCGCCAAGGTGTCTGCCATTACGGCCGGTGTTGGGCTGGATTCACTTCTAAATCCCACTTCATTGCGACTTCGTCAGGTTGCCAAGCAACCGAAGTATAATGGGAACCCCAGACGTTGGCCTCAGTTCCAACGGGAATTTAAATTGTGGATTAAGACTCAAAAGCTCCAGGATGATCAGTTCCTGATGGCCCTCTTGGACTGCCTTGAGGGAGCGCCGGCCAACACTTGGCTCAGGACCTGGAGTGATCGTGAGGATTCAAGTACCCCCCTTACCTTTGATGAGGTGTGGGAACAGTTGGAGGTACGTGGATCCCGGCTGCCAGAGGACCATTACCACCAGATGTTGAAGAATTTTCCTTCGTTCTCGCGATTAATCTTGCACGAAGTGCAAGACAAGAGACAGCGCTTCTGGAATCTCGTAGAAGAATCTGAACATTCAGGCGAAAAAGTTTCTAGTGCCGAGCTGAAAAATCTGATTTTTGACAAGATCCCCTCAGAAACCGCCGCCACCCTTCGGAACAGACAGTCCGAAGAAGAGGTCAAGACCTGGTGGGCGGAGGTCGATGGCTTCGATGCCTCGGCCAACAGGTTCACCGTCAGGGAAGCACTTCAAAAGTGTTCCCCCACGTCGTTTACCAAGGTGAAATTCACTGAAAACACGTCGCAAATCAAGATTAATGAACACGAGGATCGGGACTTGTTTGTCCAAGTCCTCAATAGGGGAGTAAGTTTCCACGGCCATCGCCTGAAGGCCAGGAACTGGGTGTTTTCGTTCACTCCACAGGAACTGTGGGAAGAGGTTGAGCGGCTCGCTGACGCCGCCAATCAAAATTTCCATGAGGGTCTTGGGGGAAACAAGAATACCCAGCAAAACACCCAAAATGGGGCCCAAAAGGGCAACAAAAAGGTGAATGACACCCGGAATGTTCAGGATCATTGTAGCATCTGCCTTCTTTTAGGTTCTACGAACCGAGCTAAGACGCATTCTACTGCTAATCACCGATGGTCTGCTTACGATCACAAGGTGATTGGTGAAAATGTCAGTAATTCGCAGAATTCAGACAGGAATGACAGACAGGTGCATGGTGCCAAGGGGGGAAAGGGTAATCCGACCCCCTCCGGTGGAAACAAAAATACCGGAGGCCCTGGCGGGTCCCAAGGCAAAGGACATCGGACTCCATCCGGCTCCGGTGGGCAGCCGAACGGTCAGACAAGTCCTAATGGCAACGCCGGAGGCGGAAATCGAAATCCAGGCCAAACCCCTCAATCCGGTACAAACAAAGGAAATGCTCCAGGATCACAGGGTAAGGGTAAGGGAAATCCTTCAGGAACCCCTTTCTCTGGTAAGGGCAGAGGGCGTGGCGACGGTGGTGGCCCATCATCCGGCGGCCGTGGCCGTGGACGTGGAAAGGGAAATCATCGTGTGGATCAGGTCTCAGGTGCAGATCAGGTGTCCGATGCGGATCGAGATTATGTCGAAAATGCCCTGAATCCAGCGGATGATCCGTTCCAAGATGAGTGGATCGATGAATCAGGCTGTGTTCACAATGTTAACGCAGCCGCTGGAGGTCAGAACGCCTAGGGGAGCCACGAAAATCGCCCCTCCCCAGGCGATTTCAGGCATGATCCCCAAATTGCTGATCGACCATTACTTGATGTAGGGTCGCTTGTCTCCTCTCCCCTGGATCCGGCAGCGGATCCTTCTGTTGTAGTGGACGAGGTTGGTGTACAGTCCAAGCACAGGGCCCGTCAGTTTGTCACAAAGCTGTGGGTCTCTGATTGCAAGGGAAATTTCCACCTCGCCACCTGTTTGTGTGACAATGGATCAGAGGTAAATCTCCAATCCAATTCATTCTTACCCGACGACTGCGTGTTTGAATCGCCTCATCCTGTTACCCTCGAGGGAGTTTCTGGACATTCTCTCGCAGGCGGGCAACGCGGTTGTTATATATCAACTCATTTGGTCGCTCAAGACCTTTGGGAAGAGCAAAATGTGGAAGAAGTTGTCCTTAAGGATGACTACTTCTATCGTGCCGACATAGAGTATGACCCTAATTTGGGCCATCCTTGGCTTCGCAAGAACAGGGTAGCGCCCGTAGGTCATCGTCGTTGTTTTTTGCTGGGGTCAGGTCCCTTGGAGCGTCCTGAATTTCGTTTTTTGCACGCAGGGTTTAAAAGTGCAGAAGAATTTTTGAAGCAAAAGGTGACACCAAAATTTGGTGAAGATGTCACCATTGCAGAGGTGAATGGGAGTGCCGATTACTCCCAAGAGTTAGAATGCCTTCGTAGGGACTCCCAGCCACGACGCCCTTCGCGCTGGCACTCTTCATCCTACAGAGTTGTCGACAAATGGCGCGATGCAATTTGTGAATATTTTCATGAACACCATTCCTTTTGGCCACAGTATGATGCCTTTGCTAACCGTATGAACAAGCGCTTTGACAAGCACTTTAGCGACGCTTGGACCCATAAATGGGACAAGAAGTTGTGGATTAATCCTCCGTTTCACTTAATCCAGCAGGTCATCCACAAGATCAAGCAAGATAAAACCCAGGCAATTTTAGTTGTGCCCTTGTGGGACGACAAGCCTTGGTTTCAGGAATTACAAGACATTTGTGTTGATTACATCGAACTTCCCAGGAAGATTAAGCTGTATGCCAGGGACGACACAGGTCCCCTGCCACAGCGGTCCTGGAGTTCGCTTGCATTCCTGGTGGATGGAAAGCTTTCTGACTCTAATTCTGCTGATTCTAGTACAGATTCCTGTGTTGGGTCAGAATCTGAGGTTGAGCGTGGTACTGATGATGAATCTATTTTTTCTGATTTTTGTCCGTCAGATACCGAAGGTGATTCAACGTCCAATGGATCCGCCTTGTCTCCCTCTTCCCCAATACGGTCGACATCGAAAAGAATCTTCAGTGCACGGGCGAAGAAAAATCTCCAATCGCGCCGCAAATTCAGAGTTTTTTATGAAAAACCCCCTGTGGAAGCTTTCATAGATCCTTTCGAGGAGCTGGATCACGAAGAGAATCTCTGGGATTTCGACACACAACCCACCTATCTTCAAGAGGCAGTTGATACGGACCTGTTTAGGGACATCCGTAAGAAGATTCTTCCTGCCAAAGCCGAAGAAGTCGCCAAAGTTTTTTCGACAGTAATTCCTGGCGATCAGGTGGACACTGAATTGTGTTCCAAGTCAAGAGAAAAGATTTTTGAGGAACGGATGGACACAACCCTTTCAGGGAAGTTGATCAAAGATCCCCCTGTCCGTGGACAGTTCGGTGAAGCCTTCATCGAGCTTCGTGAAGGGTACAAGGCAAAAAAACAGCGCCCTTATGAAAATCATCGACACAAACATGAGATACTCAGAAAAATCATCGAGAGAAATCTCAGGGAATTTGGTTGGCTTGAGGGTTGTATGACCAGCGAATGGTGCTGTGCACCCTTCACAGTCCCGAAGCCGCCGCCTGCAGACCAGAACACCATTGATGGGTGGCGAATGGTTGTTGATTTTCGCAATCTCAACGCCGAAACCAAGGCGGATTCACACCCCCTGCCCCTCATTGAGGAGGAAATCGCCAAGAGGGCAAGAGGTCGTTTGTTTTCTGTGCTGGATCTCCGTCACGGCTTTCACCAAATGCCGTTGAGGAAGGACAGCCGACCTCTCACTTGTATGTGCACGCCATGTGGCCCGGTCCAATGGACGGTCATGCCCATGGGCCTGAAGAACGCCCCCTCATTTTTTCAAAGAATGATGGAGGATGTGCTGTTCACAACCCATCCTGAGCTTCGTGCCTTTGTGAGTGTGTACATAGATGACATAATCATCGCGACGGAGGGGGAGGGACTGACCGAAGCCGAGCTGGTGGCCCTACATGTGAAGCAGCTGAACCAAGTTTTGGACATTCTTGACGCCAATCAGCTGATTTGTGGGCCAAAGAAGGGAAAATTATTTTTAAAATCAGTCGAATTTTGTGGTTCTCTCCTAGAGAATGGCACCTGACGACCCAGTCCAGGGAAGCTCGTCGCTATTCAGAAGTGGAAGCGCCCTGAGACGATCACGGAGTTGAGAGGATTCCTGGGTTGTTGCAATTTTTACCACACTTTTGTGCCGAATTACGCCAAATTTGCTGCCCCCCTCACTGAATTATTGAAGGTAGGGAGAGATGCGGGCAAGGCAGGTTCAAAGGTGCGTGTCAAGTGGACTGACGAGTGCGAGGAGGCCTTCCATCACTTGAAGGCAGCCCTCTGCGAAGTCGCCACGTTGCATGTGCCCCAATTTGACCGACCCTTCTACATTAGAACCGACGCTTCTAGGTACGCGATCGGAGCTGTCCTTGAACAGGTTGATGAAGCCACCGGCGATCACTACCCTCTTGCATTTTGGTCTCGGAAGCTAGCCCCACGCCAAATGCAGTGGTCGCCGCGTGAGCAAGAAACCTACGCCATCATCTGTGCTTTAAAAAAGTACCAATCGTGGGTTGGCACCAATCGAGTCGAGGTCCTGACGGATCATCGATCTCTGGAGTATTGGGCCACCGAACACATTGATACTGTCGCGAGCCCAGCTGGTCGACGGGCCAGATGGCACGAATTTCTCAGTCTGTTTGACCTCCATGTGTCGTATTTGCCTGGAAAACATAACACGGTAGCGGATGCTCTGAGCCGATGGGCTTACCCCGCCTCAGAGGGGCTGCAAAGTACCAACATCCATGGTACGGAGCAGGACCGCCATGTCATCATCGAATGGGATCAGGAAGAAAAGAAACTCATTCGACGTGCATGCATGCAGTGCGCTGTTAAACAGCACGCATTGCCGTGTCACGACATCACGGCCATCTCAGATCCGGCGCATGCTCACGAGATCTGCACCAAAACACTGAAAGTCGTGGAAAAGGTCACCGATCCCTCCTCAGGGAGTGTGAAACGGTTTGACTATACCCGACAAGTAAGTCGATTTCGGTTGATCCAAGGCATTAAGCGTCGAGATCCGGCCAAAACTCCACCCCTGCCTGAAGATTCCCTGATAATCCGTGACTGGACGTCCGATTACCTGCAGGATCCCATGTTTAAAGAGGTCTTTGGAAATCTCAAATCCAAAGATGCTCACAAGGATGGGATTTTTCCTGAGTACTCGTTGGATGGGGGGAAGCTGTGGATGGAGGGTAAATTGTGTGTGCCAGACGCCCTAGCCCCCCGAGTGTTAAACTGGTGGCACAAATGGGAGTCCCCCCACGCACATGGCCGTCGACTGTGGTCGATGATTAAGCATAGGTTGTTTGGATCGAGGCTCTACACTCATTGCATGAAAGTAGCTGCCGGATGTGCCCAATGTGCTGTCTCGACGCCCCCCAGCGCGAAGAAGCACGGCCATCTGAGGCCTCATCCTATTCCGGAGCGTCTCTTTAACAGAGTCACCAGTGATTTCTTCTATCTCGGTGAACTCGATGACGAAGAGTGCCATTGGACGAATAAAAAAGTCAATGGTGTGCTCCTTATTCAGTGCCGTCATTCCGGCTACATTCAAGTGTTGCCTTGCAACATTGAGTCGATGACTGGCAAGGCTGCCGCCAAATGGTGCGCGCAGACCTGGATGGGAGGTTGGGACGTCCCATCCGAGGTGGTGACGGATTCAGGCAAAGAGTACACCTCCGAATGGTGGAGAGAATTATGTGCTCGCCTTGGAATCCACCACCTCCGATGTGAAATCCACTCGCATCGAGCGCTGCCTGGCGAAAGAGCCGGCCGCTCTATAATTAATATGCTTCGTAAGGAGCTCGCGAGTGAGAAGGATTTCCACTGGTTTGAAGTTCTCTTCGCATTGCTTCGCCGTTACCACAACACGCCTTTGTATCATGGCCTTTCTCCAAATGAAATTGTCTTTGGACGAAAGAAGTGTTGGTGGAACATGCCGTTGAATAATCCTCGCCCCTGTAAGGATGCTTCGCTGTTTTTGGACGAAGTCCAACGAGCAGATAAAACTGTGTCGAAATTAATCGAGAAGCATCAAGCTGACTGGCTTTGGGTTCAAAATCAAGGTCGAAAAAACCCCCACAATTTTGAAGTCGATGATCGAGTTTGGCTTCGAAAATCCGAAACCACCCTGGACGGAGATGACAAGCTTCTTCCCTTGTGGGAGGGGCCATTCGCTGTTACAGCGCGTCTTGGTGAGAACAGGTGGAGGATTCGTGTGGATGTCAGCAGGGAAATTGACGTTTCGGGCGATCGCCTCAAGAGAGAGATCCCCTCCCCCAAGGATCGGGTTAAACCCCTTTTTTGGACTGCGAAACACTTGTCTGATCGGGTCATCGAAGGGGGGAAGTACGAACTCAAGAGGATTGTTGAAGCAAGACGTGACGCCAAGGGCGAATGGGAATTTCTGTGTGAGTGGAGGGGCTTTGATTCCAGTCACAACAACTGGGAACCAGCCCAATCTTTTGTCCATGGATACACCAAGGGGTTCATCGACTTCCTGAAGAAGCACCCCGAAATTGGTGTACTCCTGACAGATTGTTTGTCGAAACCAGACAGACAAGTGGAGAGCGACGGAAAACGACCTGTGGTGAATCGAGATCCAGCCTTTTACGGCCCTCAGCAGCCACATTCCAGGGCTGATCCGTCGATCCCCCCTCCTGCGGTCAGGCCAGCCCAGGAGCCAAATGAGGACCAAGCTTCAAGTTCGGCCGCTGATTTGCAGCGCCCAAGCCGTACGAGGGCCAGGCCAGACAGGTTGGTGGTCACATGTATTCGTGCTTGGCTGAATTGAGGAAGCCATCCTACCACATTCTGCTCAATCCACTGTTCATTCTTTCTGTATATCCCATGATGTGGAGAACTGCGAATGTTTGATAATTTGACGTCAATCAACTTTTCTTTGGTCTCCGTTCGGCAGACAAGGCGTAGATACGCTGACGGAGTGTGCTGCCGTGTTCAGAAAAAACCAAACTCAGGCTTAATTCAGGCAGATTCGGGGTAATCTTGTCTCTGTTGGTCTGTGCATCTTTGGAATTTGGCTACTCGTGCAGATGGAAGCAAATGTACATAATCAAAACGCTGGCCAGCGACAGTCGCCCCTTTCAGCGACATTCACCCCTACAGGTATCCCCTGTAGTACTGGCTGCACCAGATGCGACGCCAGGAACTCAGATCGTACCTTCATTTGCTGTGATGCTAACGCCAAAGTCCAGATTCAGATCCAGGATCCTCAAATTTACCTTGAATTTCTCAGGTTTGTCCATCATTCTGCCACTGTTGTACGAAACCCAGACGTCAATTGTTCAGACAATCTTCAGATAGGAGCTCTAGGGACTTCTAACAGCAACCTCTGAAGTCCGTAAGCTTCGTTGTATTTTTGGCACAAGCCAATGTGAGCTCAATCCGACCTGAAACTGTTGAAAATGGTGAATCCAAGTGTCTTGTGGGACTCCATCGAAAGATTGGCCTTGTCCAAGTCGATTGACACCACCGCAACTGTAAATTCGGTGTCTCTCAGTTATATACTGTCAGTAAAGCGCTTTCAGAGAACCTTCGGCGCGTTACATGCCAAAGATTCCAGGGCTATCATGTCCCATCATGATGCATCATCACATGATCCACATTTTGATGGAATCTGTTGGCAGCTCGCGAATCAACGTGCCGGAAAACACAATTGAGCTGAATGAACGACAATATATATTAACTTTAGTCTAAACGAAAGTGTTAGTAGTTTCAGTTGTAGACATTCCGCTTCATTTCACCCTCATCTCAGGGAATGTACTCATTTTAGGACAATTTAGGTTGATTGCCTTGTCATCTCCCCACATTCCTCGAAGATCTGTTTAGATCTAAGTGAACAAAAACACCGCCCTACCTTCCGTGGTTCACTTAGGGTCTGCAGACTACATTTGTATTTGTTTTACCTCTCTGTGACTGTTTAATCTCCTTCATCTTTGCTCCAAATGAATGCTGAATCTTGTGATCATCCACCAGATGCGCCAAATCTGACGCACATGCTGCACTTTTCAGAACGAGAAAAGCGGGAATAACACGATGTAGAGTTCGGCGAGGACACCGTAGCGTGCCCGCGACAGCGAAACTGTGCCAGAGCGCTGAGATGTCACTCCAATTCTTAATCCCCCCACTCAACCCACCAATAATCTACCTCATTCTCAACCAATGCATGGTTTGGTATCGATTCTCGATACGTTTACATGCTTTTTAGCCCTTGACCTAATGTTTTAATGCACGGAGGACTGTTTGTCACTTCTCATTCTGTCTCATTTCAGGTTCATCCAGCCTGATTCAGTGCCAATTCAGCCCAAATCAGGTCAGATCAAGCAGATTTCGCCCCATCGAGGCTACATTTCTATCTTTTTCTGGGACTTACCCGCACTACGTTCTTCGTTGACGTAGCGACACACCCCAGTGTGTTTTTGGAGGGGGATTGTAAGTGCGGCTAGCCCCATCTGCTCAGATTTTCAGACATTCTGTCCAGATTGGCTACATTTTGGTCATTTTCTTTGCTTCGGCGGAATTGCCGCCTCGCAGCTCAGTCACAGGATATTTCCTATATATTTCTGATATGCCGGATTTGATTCCGCGGTCCATTTCCCGTAAATCCGCCGCGTTCCGCTATTTTAGCTGGAATCGCCATTTGCCGCTGACGCGCGCTCGCGGGCCAGATCGGCCAAACATTTTTACATAATTGGATTATTTAAATCTTTTCAGACAGTTTTGGACACTCAGATGTATTTAGAATAATTCCCCTCAATTTTCTTCATAGACTGGGATTTTCTGCCGGACCACAATCAGCATGGACCTTGCTTCTGTTGTCGCTGCTCTCGCCTCCGTTGGTGTTCGAGTATCCGGTTCTAACCCCAATAACAACATCCAGGGAGACTCCTCGCGTGCCTGCCCCACTGGTCTTGCCGGCCCCGAGCCCTCCGGCACCCTCAACGACCCAGGGCAGCACTTTCATCGATGTGGAGCACACCCATATCGTTTATACCCAAGTCGAGAGGTGCCTCGAAGGCCACGCAGTTGGTGTCGGCGAAGAAGTAAATCCACTTTGTACGCAAGGAAGGGGGCTCGATCTTCGAAGAGCCAGTTGTTCGATTGGCAAACCTTTTGAAGATCACGGATAACTCCCATAATCGAAACGGCAACGGGAGCTTCTCGTCTCATCCTTTCGTGGGTCCAGAAGCGTCGATACTTGAAGATCAGGTCGATCACATCCGCAACGTTTATCAGGTCGTCGATACCCGAGATCTCTCTTTGCATGCGGTTGAGTCGAGCAATTTGACTCGGCAGGGTATGTTCGGTGAGGTCTTGTCGGAATCCATAATCGAGCTCTTCATCATAATGTCGCCATTTCATGAGGGCCGTTCGAAAGTTTTGACAAGCCACTTCGATTTTCGTATACCATTGGTATCCTGGCTTACCACCAAGGTTTCCATGCTCATCGAAAGACGTGTCAGGGGCACTTCGAGCCATTTCGTACGGGAATGGTGCGGTTCGACCCCAACTGTCGATGCAGATGGTCTTGCCCAACTCGACAATGGCGGCATTTGCGTTCGACACGACTTCATAGTGTTTCTCGCTCAGGAACGTGTGCGGCTTTCGAAGACCAGCCATGGTACTCGACGCAATAGTGAGTACCGATGGCTCGAGCTTAGTGTACTCCGTCTTCATCGGATCTTCTTCATGTGTCCCAAATCGATAGGGTGGTTTCAATCCGAACGTTCCCAAGTGTCGAAGTTCGTCGATGGTCTCGATTTCATGATTGTACTGCGGCATGTTGTAGGGCTGCCATTTCGACTCCGGCACCGGCACATAATCGTAGCTGGGTGGTGCTGTCGACCGCGCGGTCTCGTAAGGATTTTCTGCTTCGTCGTCGGACTCGAGTGGCCAGGGTTCAGCGTCGTAGTTGTAGTCATCGTCGTGGTAATAGGAGTCGGCGTCGTGGTAGTAGGAGTCGGATTTGCTCGTTCGAGTAGAAGCTTGTGTTTTCGGGGCATTCGAATGCCAGGATTGGTCGACCCAGTCGTCTTCGACTTTCGGCTCTCCGGTACTCGGATCCTCTCTGGATGACCTCGATGTCCAGGTGTTCGGCCTCGATGTCCAAGAAGTGTCGACCCATCCGGGCGCTGAACAGAAGAAGGAAGATCAGTCGTCGTACCCCGTGTAGCAAGCAAGATCTTCATCATCAGAATCGAACCAGTCAGGGCTTGAGCACCGCTCTCGAAAGTATTCTGCATCGACCGGGGGAGGGGGCCCGTACAGCTTACAGAGTTCCGGCGGCATGTCGGGTGGAGTCCCTCCCTTCGTCGGTTCCAGAACAGGCCAGCTGGCCAGGGCTATCTCGAGAAACTCCAAGCCTTCGGCGCCTCCTGTTATGATGGGTCGTCCACTCGGCGCTATTCCCGCAAATTTCCCGCGAGGGAACACACCTCCCTTGCCTCCTTTCGACGGGCCTCCTTTTCCTTTCGAGCTCCCAGCATATGCCGACTGGCTGTAGTGCGGCGGTTCGAATGGATCGAGAGGTCGATTCGGACGAGTTGGCGCTGATGCTACCGACAAGCAGCGGCCAGTTGAAGTCGTCCTCGCTGGGGGTTCAATCGCGTCAACATCGATGACGTTCGACGATGTCGCTCGAGAAGGCGGAGGTCGAGAGGAAGCTCGGGGCGTCCGGGATGTAGTACCATAGGCGGAGGCTCCGGTGTTCGACCCGGAACCTCGCATGAGTTTTTCGAAAAACCACGCTGCAGAGAAGAGTAAGGGTGTTACTCAGTTACTCAGGGTGGAGTCGAAGGAACTCAAGGTACACAGGATCCTCCTCTAGAGCCTTGCTTGACTCCCAAGACCATGTGTCGTCATCCCATTCACAACGGTACAGGAATGTGCGGCGCTTTTTAGATCCCACTCGACGTCTAGCCACAATTTTGACAAGTCGAGGAGATTCTCCAGTTTTGACAGGGGGCATCGGAAACTCCCACACCGGCTGTCCCTCTCGATGGACGTAGGGTTTTATGCTGTCACGATTGAAAACTCGCAACCCATCGAAGGGGGCAGGGATGTCCAGTTTGACATTCTCGCCCTTGTTCAGTACCTCGAGTATTTTGTAAGGGCCGCACCAGACAACATCGAGTTTCCCTTTATGTCGATATTCAGGCACGAACACCCACCATCGTTCACCGACTTCAGGCACTCGAACGTGTCGGTCCATTTGCAGGACCACATGCATCTGGCGTCGACGTTCCTCGGCAAGCATTGCACGCACAGAATCGAAGGTACGTTCCGCTCGTTGCATGTAATCATTCACGGTCGATGGTTCATGTGCATGAGAAGTCATTCGGGGAAAATCCAATGGAAAATGGGGTGTTCGTCCTTCATCTATCTCGAACGGGGATAGTCGAAGACTATTCGATGTCAGGTTGTTGAACTGGATTTCGGCGAACAGGAGGTCGACATCTCACTCGTTGTTGCCGAAGATGCCGTGTGTACGCAGGCGCTGGAGGATGGACTGATTGCTGCGTTCCGCTAGGCCATTGCCTCGAGGGCGGTTGGCCACTGTTTGATGCATCTCAATCTTGAAGCGCTGGGCCAACTCCTTCCACGCCTGAGACTCGAACAGCTTGTCTCGGTCAGAAACAATTTGTCGAGGGCATCCTTTCAATCGAATAACCTCACGTAGGAACACATAGATGAGGTCGTCGGCTGTCATATCCTTGCGACAAGGGATGAACATTCCACGCTTGGAGAATCGGTCGACTACCGTCATGATGGCATCATGGCCTCTTGTGGTCGGCGGCAATCCCGAAACCCAATCGACGGACACACTGTGCCATTTGGTGTCGGGCACCGGCAAGGGTCTTGGGACTCTGGCGGTGTCGACTCGTCTTGATTTTGCCGCTTGACAGACATCGCAACTTAGTATGTATCGCTCGACATAGTGTCGTAGGTGTGAACATACATAGTCCCGCTTAATCAGGGCCATGGTTCGAAGGACTCCTGAGTGGCCATAGAACTCCGACTCGTGATACATAGCCACAATCGACGTAACCAGCGTTCGGGGGACAAGCACACGTTTGCCCATCATCGACAAATGGAGAAATGTGCCATCATCGAAGGACAACTTGGCATCTCGAAGGTGGTGTCGTGCTGCAGGGCTTCGAATTGCGACTTCGTAGATGTGTTTCGTCCAGGGGTCCTCCCGATAGGCTGTCGCCCACACAGCTGTCGAAGCCAAGTCTTTGCACTGATAATGTCGATGTACTCGGCAGTGTGTACCCTTGAGACTCGAAGGGTACGGCGTGTTCGACCCAACTTTCGGCAAGGGAACCGATTGCAACGTGCCGTCACGGTGACGTCGACAGCGAATCAGTTCCGCCATGGTCGGTGCGTATCGAAGTTCATTGCCAAAGGTGACTCGAAGGGGTCGATCCATGCTTACATCGGGGAGGTCGTCGGTGTCAGTAGACGTGTCTGGCTCATTGCCAGCCTCATCGAGATGCATGTTTGGTTGGTGTGAATTCTCAGCCATGATCTCGTCCGATGGTGCTGGATCCAGTCTCAGGTCCTCCGGCTCCGCAGTTGTCGCGCTCGACGGTCGCGGCTCCAGGTCCTCCGGCTCAACGGCGGGTTCGGTGTCGAATTGGAGGGCTGGTTCCGCAAGCTCATCTGCGTCAAGTTCCTTCCCCACGGAGCGTCCGCTTCGTAGTGAAACGTACAGGTGGTCGTACGGCTGGGGCCACACCTCGTCATGAGAGAATGTGTCTTCCAGTACATTTAAGAACTCATCGACAGGTTCTCCTTCCGGTGAAGCCCAGTCTTCGACCAGGGGAATTGCGAAAGCCCGTGTACGTGTAGCATTTTCGATCTGCATCAACTGCCGCGAAGTTAAACGAGAGCAGGCATCTGCCGCAGGGTTCTCGAGGCCCGGCACGTACCACAACGTTAGGTTGTATTCCTCGAGGAATTGGGACCATCGTGCTTGCCGTGGTGTCAGCGGTCGAGGACAGGTCTTGATATATCGAAGACTTTCGTGGTCAGTGTGCACGTGCACCTGCTGCGGTCCTCGAAGTAGGTGAAACCATTGTTTCAAGGCTAATACGATGGCCAACAACTCCTGTTCTCGAATCGGGTATCGAGTTTCGGCAGGCTGCATTTTCCGCGACATGAAGGCAATAGGTCGAAGATGTCCCTTGTACTTCCCATGCGCACATCGTTGCGCCAGCGTAGCACCCACGCAGTCTTTTGAAGCGTCTGTGTACAGGTGATACGGCTGTCAGGGGTCGATAGCACTGAGATGTGTCGCGCTGATCATCGCCTGCTTCAGCTTGTCGAAGGAAGCTTGGTGGACGGCTGTCCATTCCCACTCGAAGTCTGCCTTAAATATTGCAGTCAGAGGGGCTGCGACAGCTTGGAACCCTTCGACAAACTGCTGGTAAAATCCACACAATCCAATGAACTGTCGAACTTCATGAACCGTAGTTGGTGGAGGCCAACCTCGAATGACCTTGATCTTTTCGGGGTCCATGTGTACTCCATCTTGGTCGATGATGTATCCGCAGAAGGGCACTCGACTCTGAAAGAATGTGGATTTATCGATGCAGGGGAAGAGCTGGTGCTCACGGGGTAGGTCATGTACCAGGTCGAGGTGTCCTTGGTGTTCGTCCGCATCCTTTGAGAAGACGAGGATGTCCTCAATGTACACCCATACAAAGATCCCCAAGTGGTCTCGAAGGACATCATTCACGACGCGTTGGAACGTCGATGGTGCATTGCAGAGGCCAAAGGGCATAAGAACCCACTCGAAGGCGGCAAATTGTGTGTTGAAGGCGGTTTTCTCGATATCTTCGTCTTGAATTCGGATCTGGTGGAACCCACTAACAAGGTCAATCTTTGAGAATACGGTGGAACCCCCCAGTGTACTCAAGATGGATTGGATCGATGGCAAAGGATATCGATCTCGTACAGTTCGTGTATTCAACGCTCGGTAGTCGACGCACATACGCCATTTACCATTCGCTTTCTTCACCAGTAGGCAACCCGCTCCGTATGGACTCGAGGATGGTCTGATGCGACCAGATCGATGTAACTTGTCTAATTGTCGTCGAAGTTCATCTAGTTGGCTCGGATCCATTTTGTAAGGGTGTACCCACGGTGGATTTTCCTCTGAGTCGAGGCGTATTCGATGGTCTCTTCCAGGTCGATGCGGAGGTAGGTCTCCATATTCCGCTTTCTCCCGGTCGTAGAGGTCCGCCCACTTGTGTAATCGACTCGGTAGTTTGCGTCGAACAGGGTCAAGCCCGTCATCATTGTCATCACTGGCTGGCATCTTATACATTTCATCGACCGGCACTGCTGGTCGAGGCATGCAACACAGGAATACTTGATCTCCCGTGAGATCAGATCGACGGATCTCTCTTTTGAGTTTCGGCAACGAAATGTACTCAATCTCCATATCGCTGCACTCCTCATCGGTGATACCATCTTCCGTTTCGGACTCATCGTACGTGTCAGTACTGCGCTGAACGTGTGTCGACGAGTGTAGGTCAGGGTGTTCGTTGGCATGTGGGGTAGGATTCCCAACCGGACTCGCTTTCGAGGAACTGGATGAAAGTATCGAAAGAAGGTCCAGCTTCGAAGCTGCTTGAAACTGTAGCTGGGTGGAATGTCGTGATTCGCTAAAAGACAACCGGTACGAAATCGAACCATGTTGGATGTCGGCGTATCGCTCCTTCCAGTTGACAGTTGGATTGTAGCTTCGAAGCCATGGTAGTCCAAGCACTACATCCGGCAAAATCTCCAAGACCTTGAAGTGATGACGAAATACAAGCTCTCCAACTCGAACATAAGCTCGCGTGTAGTACCGTACTTCGACTTGGACACCTCCTGCTGTCAAGACATGTCCAGGGTTTCTCAGTTTATAGAGGGGAAGTCGCGCCCTCTTTGCTGTTTGCATCGACATAAAGTCACTAGTCGCTCCACAGTCGACCAACAACTCCACGCTGGAGTCAAAGGAGTCTTCACGACATGCGCAAATGCGCCCTCGAACAGTGAACAGAGACGCATGCTCAGGTTCGGTTCCTTCGACAGTGACACTTCCAAGCGTCGAATTCTTTTCGGGTTTTTTGGTGCTGGTGGTGGTGTTCAGCTCTTCTCGAGGACGTCCGCCACCAGGTCTTCGGAATTGTTTTCTAGGCCGTTGTAGGCCTTTCTCTGCTCTTGGAGCGGGATCGAAACCGTCCCTTGCTGTCTCGACTTTGATCTCGTTTCGGTGTGTTCGACCGTGATTCCCGGCGTTCTCGTCCTCGGGATGGCGGTCGACATTTTGGACAGTCCCGTGCCAAGTGTCCTTGTTCGCCACAGTCGTAGCAACGTCTGCTTTCTCTACCATCTTGGCGTCCGCCATGTTGACGTCCGAACCGTTCACCAATGTAGGCATGTAACTCTTCTCGAAGCTTGGCAATTGCATCGAGATTCATCGGCTCTGCCACGGTCGAAGCCGTGGGCGCCGCAGCTGGGGTCGACATCGGTGTGACGTGTGGCCATGGCATAGGGTTCGATGGAAACGTGGAAGTCGAAGTAGGTGGGACCATCATAGGCAGGGGTCTCGACACTGCAGGACCCAGGGTGTGATCTGATGTCGTTCTGGATGCGTTCTGTACTTCTTCCAGTTGATACCCAGCCGCAATGTAGGCTTCCGCGATGGTCTCTACCAAGGTATCGAATCCAAATGGATTATTAGAACGCCATCTCGAACGGACTTCAACGATGTACTGCCGGCGCACAGCGTCATTCGACAACCCTTCAACAAATCGAGAGTTGACGAGGTAACCCATCTGGAGTTCATTCGTGTTGACCTTCGACTTGATAACGCATGTACGAAATTCTCGAACGTAATCTGCATGTCGGGGAAACTCGCTCTCTTTCAAGCTCAACATTCTCGACAAATACACTGGCTCATGGGATATGCAGTCGAAACGCTGGCCTAACACACGCATGAGCTCGAACCAGTCGTCCTGTACAACTTTCGTCAGGCTATGATAGTACTCAGCGGCATCACCATCGAGGAGGAATGACATCGTTGCTGCCTGATCGACGGGTGAGGTGATGTCCGACAAAGTGAAGGCTCGTAATAGATCTTCTTTCCATGTTCGAAATTCTCCACATCCAGGCTTACCCGTGAACCTCTTGACCAGTTTGTTCAGGCGCTCGACGCGGCGTCCCGAAATCTCTTGCGAAGGGGCACGTTGAACTACGAACTGGGGTAGTGGTTCGAAGGTAGGCCGCTGTGGGAGTGGTTGTTGTGGAGGGTGAGGTTGGTTCGAATTCGAGGAAGACGGTGGTTGCGGAAACTGGATGTTGTTTTAGTTGGTGCTTAGCTTGATCGGCCTCACAATTGTCAATCCTTCTTGTGTTTGGAGCAATTGCGGTGCCCGAATTTTTGAATAAATGATCACCGAGCGAAGAACTTTTCAAGTCCAAAATCTCAATGTTTTTCAAAATATTCACCAATCCGGGAGCAACAACGGAGCACTAAAAGAAAGCGGCTAAAGACGCGTTTCGGTCAAAAGACCCTCATCAGTTTCCCTAAAAGCGACATGGTGCCATGAATCTTGGTATACAACAATGGGTTCACAAAGAATATAAACCGCACACATGTTCATCATGGATCACCGTTGACGCGGGGCTTCAATCCGGCTATGACTTTCAATCTATTCCACAAAGCAGCGCGACACTGTGCTAAAATATTCACACCACCCAATGGTACAGTGAACAAACGTGTCTGTGACAAAGAACGTGGTGCTAAACTGCGCCACGCATTTTTAACCATCAAAGGATCGATTCGTTGAAAACCAGAAAATTGATACCTCAGCGCGTGCACGCGCTCCCCTGTTCTGGGGCGCTTCGCGCGCGGCTGCAAATAGATATCACGATCCGTCCAGGAAACGATCTGCTTAGAGATGAAAGGCATGGTGTAACCAATAGAAATCAGCCGGCTACAAAGACGGTCTACCGCACACTGATAGAAAATCTGCTCCGAAGCTAAACGAAGGTAGCGAATGGACTCAGTTTTGATGAACCCAGCCTTGATGTGCCAGGGCACACAGGCCTCAGGGGGAATATAGATGGCTCTGTTCGTAGGCTTGAACCAGACTGCTGTTCGCAATGGAGACAAACACACAACCCACAGGTCCAGCGCTGTGAAGGAAGAGACCCCTACTGCTTCCGGGGAGAAAGGTAGGTCTGGGGGGTAAATATCTTTAAGAGTCTGTAAGACCTGTCTGCCTTCCCCATTGGCATGCAATACAGTCACATCATCCAGGTACCTCATCAGGCCCCAGCGTGCAGGCCAGAGGCCTCTTTCCATTGCCCTGAGTTCCCACGACCTGAGAATCATGTTGGATAGTTGTACAGCACAACTGACGCCCATAGGCAGGGACGTCTGTTGATACACACCTTTCGTAGGAATCCAGAGCACCATATTCGAGAACAGGATGTGACACAGGCTCATCAGGAAATATGGGTAGGCAGGCACAGCAGACTCCCCCCACGCACAGTTCTGAAAAAACATATCAGGACCCGGACAACACATTGCAGTAAATAGGTCCTCCTGCCACTGCTCCTCTGCGGGCAGGGGGAAAGCGTCATCGCTGTTAGACAGTCGGTCACACCACCAGTACGCTCCCTCTAAGGCATGATGCAAGAGCAGGTGGGGGTATAGGCCATCAAAATCCACGAGTGTGGCACTGGGGTGTGAAGAGTGCTGGAGACGGTTTTTCAGATCCAGGGACGACCGCAGAGGCGACTGGTTTGGATGAATGGTTCGATCCATCCCCTCTATGTAGTTAAACGCACACAGGATCAAAAAGGAAGGGTAGGTGGTAACCCAACGGGAAGCAGAGCAAATCGGCCTTGCTGGGAAGGGGGACCCTGGGTTTATCAGGACGTCGACATCAAATTTGTGGGTTTTTACTAGCAGGTAGAGCTGTGGAAGGCGTTTTATACTACGGTCAACATAGTTGGCGCCCAGTGGTGGCGGGAACGCTTGACGGGCAAAATGATCAACAAAATCCAGCCCTGCTCCCGTACCGCCCACATTAGCTCTGAGGAAAGGAACGACCACGTTCAGGATGTCCAACTCTCTGCGCACCCACTCGGGCCCCCACTCTATATCTAGATAGTTGGCAATGAAAGTGTAACCGGCAGAGGGGCCCCCTCGAACCACCGCATCCAGGGAAGCAAGGTAACTGCTCTCATAGACGAGGCAAACGCCTCCCTCTTTGTCAGCACCCACAAGCAAACATCTGATAGCATGCAACGCTTGACTGATCAGGTGGGTGCTTGGGCTTTGCTGTGACCTTGCAAGTTTGGTTTGCGATTTGGACATACCCCCACCACCACCACGTTTCCCCGGGATTTGTGTAGCGCACCATACCTTCTCCACGGATTCACGACAAGTCATGTCCAACGTATAGAAATCAGGGTGCGCCTCCAGCAATTTGCGCGGGGCGATCGCTCCCGTTGAGCGTAGGAGCAAAGAAGGAAAATTTTGCTCGATGGAAAAATTTCTCTTAGGTTCATTGACTTGGAACACAAGGTCCCAACATGACACCCGAAACAATTCGTGTAACTCCCGGATCCACGCCCTCCTCTCGCCTCGTGCGCCTGGGTCCCGTTCAAGCACCATTTTAGGACCGGATGACAGGAGGTGGGAAATGAGTGGAATGTGGGGCGGGCTCTCATTGGTATAGTTACGTAAAAACGGGGGTAGCGAAGGGATGCCGAATCTCAAACCATGCTTTCTACACTCTCTCCATGTAGCTCGTCGAACTCGGGACTTTAGTACGGCCGATGTCGGGGGCTTTTTGACCGGGTCGCTCGGTGAGTTTTTACCGAATGTTGTGCATTGGATGGATAAGGATTTTTGTTGTTTCTTTTTCGTGAGCGCCCTCCTGATCCGTGCACACTCCCGTTTTTTTGGTTGTGCAAACTCCACTTTTCTTTTTCTATCACGGCTCGTGTGAGAGGATTGTGAACCTGCAAAGGAACTTTGCGAAGAGTCACTAAAACGTGTAGAAGCGCGGGATAGAGAACGGGATTGGGAGCGGGAACGGGAGCGTGAATGGGATTGGGAACGTGGCTTAGAGCGTGTTCTTGAGCGTGATCTTGGTTGTTCTCGGTGTCGGCTTCGTGAACGGCCACGTTGATTTTGGCGGCGCCCATTTTGCGAGTCTCTCCGTTTGTCACGATGGTGTCCACCTTTGGATGATGAATTGCCTTCCCAAAGTGTAGCCACTTGCAAAGAGAGTAATTCATTGCGCTCGGCATCGGTGAGCACCGCTTTTCCTTGCAATTGTTCAAGTCGTTCTTGCCTTGTGGTTGCGGACTTTTTCGAATCCAAACGGGTTTTGGTGGCCACTTGCTTGGTTTGTTGTTGAATTTTCCAATTGTTAAACAAGGCGGTTCCATAACCACGAAGTAGTCCTTCAAGAGTACTCAAAGACATGTGCACCAAATTGGCCTTCTTTGCAATGTTTGCCTCGAAGCCTTCCGGATGCACTCCTTGATAGGTTTTAGAGAGCATATCTTGATAGGCCTTGCTTGCAATCGTGCGGTTCACGCCTCCCGGCAACAAGTTTGCGGCATAGCAATCAAGCACATTGGATTCCGACTCATTTTTGAAATGTTCAACCACTTTTGTTAGCATATCGGTATGGAGCGAAGTGCATGAGACCTTTTGCGCATTGTATTGTTCCTTTGCGGATTGGATACGGAGTTGGTATTCGGCATCCCAAAGTTGGCGTTGTAGATCCTCACGGACGACTTTTCGAAAAGGCTTGCCATTTGCATCATGTAGCGTCTTGGACACGGGTGAGAATAGATTATCACGTTTCCACTCCAATTTCTTGATAGCGACACTTTTCTCTTCGTAGCGTTGCCGTGCAAAGACCCACGGCTCAATGTGTGTCCAAAGATGTCGTGAAATGTTCCCCGGCTTCTTCAAAAAATCCTTGGAGATCGGGAGTTTTGTAGATGAGTTCGGTGCCTCCGGTTGCTGTGCCATCGATGCAATGAATGAATCCTTGTTTTAGTTGGTGCTTAGCTTGATCGGCCTCACAATTGTCAATCCTTCTTGTGTTTGGAGCAATTGCGGTGCCCGAATTTTTGAATAAATGATCACCGAGCGAAGAACTTTTCAAGTCCAAAATCTCAATGTTTTTCAAAATATTCACCAATCCGGGAGCAACAACGGAGCACTAAAAGAAAGCGGCTAAAGACGCGTTTCGGTCAAAAGACCCTCATCAGTTTCCCTAAAAGCGACATGGTGCCATGAATCTTGGTATACAACAATGGGTTCACAAAGAATATAAACCGCACACATGTTCATCATGGATCACCGTTGACGCGGGGCTTCAATCCGGCTATGACTTTCAATCTATTCCACAAAGCAGCGCGACACTGTGCTAAAATATTCACACCACCCAATGGTACAGTGAACAAACGTGTCTGTGACAAAGAACGTGGTGCTAAACTGCGCCACGCATTTTTAACCATCAAAGGATCGATTCGTTGAAAACCAGAAAATTGATACCTCAGCGCGTGCACGCGCTCCCCTGTTCTGGGGCGCTTCGCGCGCGGCTGCAAATAGATATCACGATCCGTCCAGGAAACGATCTGCTTAGAGATGAAAGGCATGGTGTAACCAATAGAAATCAGCCGGCTACAAACTCGACAAATACACTGGCTCATGGGATATGCAGTCGAAACGCTGGCCTAACACACGCATGAGCTCGAACCAGTCGTCCTGTACAACTTTCGTCAGGCTATGATAGTACTCAGCGGCATCACCATCGAGGAGGAATGACATCGTTGCTGCCTGATCGACGGGTGAGGTGATGTCCGACAAAGTGAAGGCTCGTAATAGATCTTCTTTCCATGTTCGAAATTCTCCACATCCAGGCTTACCCGTGAACCTCTTGACCAGTTTGTTCAGGCGCTCGACGCGGCGTCCCGAAATCTCTTGCGAAGGGGCACGTTGAACTACGAACTGGGGTAGTGGTTCGAAGGTAGGCCGCTGTGGGAGTGGTTGTTGTGGAGGGTGAGGTTGGTTCGAATTCGAGGAAGACGGTGGTTGCGGAAACTGGATGTTGTTCGGAGGTGGTGGACTCGAAGTTCGTACAAATTCGTTAAGAAGAGCGTAACATTGCGACAATTCAAGTTCTACGCGTCGAAGCTCATTTGCAGCAGCTTGAGTTGCATTTTCCGTCGAGGACTGCAAAGTATCGATGCGCTGGCCAGTTGCTGCTGTGGCACTTGCTGCTGTTGCCTGCAATGCATCGACGCGTTGTTCAGTTGCTGCGGTAGCACTTGCTGCTGTTGCCTGCAATACATCGATGCGTTGTTCCAATTCGATAACTTTGGCTTGAGTATCCGCAAGCTTCTGCGAACAGCTGTGAAGATCACGAGAGAGACATGGAAACCACTCGCTTTCTCGACTAGCGATGCGCTCTGCGATGAACTTCTCTAACGAGGTCGAAAATTCGTGATGCAAGGGTGAATCACTTCGAAACAAACTGTGTCTGATGAAATGCAGCATAGCTGCGTCGTCGAAGGGCCGCTCCATTGTAGATCGAAGTCCAAATCAAGTTGACGGCGTTGCGGCGTCGAAGATTGATCTCGAAGATTGATCCTCCCCGCCACCTAGCTGGCTACCACTTGTTGTGGTTTTTTTACTTGGGAACTCGACTGCACTCCTGTGCCTCTTTGTTTCTCAAGATCCGAAATCCAAAATCCCAATCGACAAACCTCGCAGGATCTTTAGACAGGGCACCAATAATAACACAATCTCGAAGACATAAACCCTGTTCAAAGATCGAAGTATCTTACAGCGCTCATTCACAGTTGGCATTCGATGCTTCTTTATTATTCACAGACTGGCAGCGCGATTGCGACTGCGACTTGCGATTTGCGCGCTGTTGCGCTGCGCTGTTGCGCTGCTGCTGTTCGAAGCCATAACACATTGTGGTAAGACGAACCACTACAGCGATCACTGCTTTGAGATCCAACGGAAACAGAAAGAGGAAAGACTCAAGGCCTTCCTGATCCAGTCCGGTCTCAGTGAGGAAGCAGCCGAAAAGGCGCTGGAAGACGCCAAGAAGACATGGAAGGACCAGAAGCGAAAGGGACCAAAAGCTGGCCCAGGAAATAAGAATACCTCTGGACCCGCCGCAGCAAGTGCTCGTTCTGGAGCCCCCTCAGCAGAGACCAAACCAATGCAAGAGGACACTGAGAGTCACGCCAAGAAGAGGAAGAGGGATCTTGCAGTTCGAGAAGTTGAGAAAATTCTGGACCAACTTCGAGCAGCCGTCACGGACAATCTCCCGTTGTGACTACCCGTGATCGTGGAGGAGGAGTTGTGTGACGCTGTTTTGGATACTGGTGCAACCGATTCCTGAGAAAAGTCCATGAATGAGCAACCATTTCTCAAAACATTGGTTTCATATGGAGCAATGGTATTAATCTTTATTGGACTTGGGTTGGGAAGTTGGGGAAAATTTTATTCATGGAGCTTGATCACTTCCAATATGGTTGAAAGGCACTTAATGGCTTACGTTTGGTTCAAAAAAGGGTTTATCTATTGTATCATATGCCATGAAGTTTTGTCTGATATTCCATTGTTTCTTCTTTGAACACTATTTGTAACATAGCTCAACATGGGTGTCCGACTTTGCTTTATGTACTTTCTTTGGCTAGTCTCATTGAGTCTGAGCTGTTCAGTAATCTGCATCCTTCTCCAACATATGGTCGTTCCACAGAAAATGAATGGGTTTCTCCGACTCAGCATAATATTCCGCATCTATAGAGTGGTCATATGACTACTTCAACCTTTTCACCTATTTTGGCCCGTGAGTGCGCCGCTTTGACCATGGGCGGTTTCTACTGAGTTGTGAGGTCATCAGGGCAGTCCCTTCTTTTTCCTGAGCTACAGCAAAATCCCGGAAGACATTTAAAGTGAGTAAGTAAGTAAGTAAGGGCGGCCACGTCCGCGGCCTCATCTGACATCTCCTTGCTTGTTTTACATGGTGGCCGCCTCTGGCGGGAAGGAGAGCTCTCCACCATCAGTTCCCATGGCGACCCCTTTCTCACCTCACGGCCGAGAACTTCAACCAGGTTCCCTTGGGGTATGACGGGTGGTAGGTGTCCTTCAGTCGCTGCCCTCACGGTCTCAGTTCCTTCTGGTCAAATATCGATGGATCCTCCGGCCTTCCCCCCCTAGCACAGCCTTTCGGGCGCCTGCAGGCGGGTTTCCTGTGGATAGCCCTTGCCGACAGCGGGGCATTTCTCTCTGTCAACCACATTCCACCACTCCCCATCCCTCACGGGTTGGAGTACCCACTCGGCTCCCGGATGCACTTGGGTATCGTCCATCCGCGGCTGGAGGCCAGGGGGCGACCCTTTCCACGTTCTCCTGGGTCCCGCTCACACGTGAACCTACGTGTACTTAGGCCATTGACCCGGGGACCTCAGGGTCCACCCTCACCCCTGCGGACACCTGACGGCTGTTCCGGAGTTCAGGGCATTTTCCCGACTTCCCGTGGCCAGGCTCCCCATGGTTGGCCCATGGTTCACCACTCCATGGCGACTGGTTTCCGGATCCCACGGGGCTGATGCTTGGCGCTGTTGGCCTCCCTTCCCATCCCATGTCCCGTTCCCCTTCGCCCCATACCGACACTGACCCAATCCCCGCGTCCCGTGGATTTCCGTTCCCATGGGGCCGTTGTGTGGCTCGTGCCACACCCCTGTCCTAGCCCCGTGGCCCCATCCCATCCCTCATCCCGTGTTTATACTCCACCAGACCGCCAGCAACCCCGTGGCGCGTGCCCACAGGATCCTCATCCATCCGGGGACCGTTTTGTGCTCCTCGGACGGGTCGCTCCTATCCACCCCCCTTCCTCCGTGCACTCGGCGCATTCTCCTCCGCCCGTTCCTCCCCGGGTCGTCTGGCCATTTTTCGCTTGTCATGGCACCTTTGGCCCACCTATGCTTTGGCCCGAGAACACAGCGTGTCCAGGCGGCTGTGGCCTAGCAGGGACGCCACTACACGTACCCCCACTAGGGCTTGGAGGGGAGTTGTGTTCTGTGTTCTGTATGCTTGCACCGCCTGCTGTCTTGCCGTCCTTGCCGTCGTCTTGCATACCTCCTATGGCACATTGCCCTTCTGATGTTTGTCCCTCGCCACTCATGGTCGAGGGTCCTTCTTTCTGCTGTTGCCCCCATACCTGGCTCGGGCGTGCTGCTGTGTGTGTGATCTGCGCCCTGGGTCATGCAGGGTGGGCAGCCCATGTGTTCCACCTGTGTTTGTGCACAAGAACACAGCGCCTGTTTTTTTTTTTGGTTGGCGGCTGTGGCCTAGCAGGGACGCCAGCACACGTACCCCTGCTAGGGCTTGGTTGGATGGACTGCTCTGCTGTCGTGCCCCGCCTGCGTCGTGGTGTCCATGTTTATGCCCTCTTCTTTGTGTGTGTGTCTCCGCCCTTGGTTTTGCTTGGTGGCCGGCTTCAGGTGCACCTCTTCACCCTACTTATCCCACCTGCGGTACGAGAGTCTCATGCATGGTCGGGGTGCGAAGAGGCGTAGCTACCAGCACTCACGTCTGGCCTGCTATACCCCGTCAAGGGCCCGCCTCAGCGCGGCCTGGTGAGCCCTGCTCTTGTGCTGACAGCTGCCAGCCCCGGATTATCCTGTCTGGGGCGCCAGGCCGCCACTTGTCCCTGGATGATCCAGTCCGGGGGACGGCGGCTCCTGCTGCTTGTTCCGCTCCGGATGATCCAGTCCGGGGCATCTGGTCTTTTTTCACCGGTTTTTGCTCACGTCGTGCTTCGGCCATTCCTTCTTGCTTTGCCCCGGATGATCCAGTCCTGGGCACTTCTTTGCCTCGTCTCCGCTTCGCGCATTACCTGGGCCTCGTCCGGGTCTTCGCATCACTGCATCACCACGGGCTCCTCCTCTTGGCTGCCGCACTGCTTCTGCATGGCCTCGTCCTCGTGGCTGCTGCTCACCTTCACCTCGGCCTCCGCCTCTTGTCTACCCCACTGCATCACCGGATGATCCAGTCCGGGGTGCGGCGCCTCCTGCTGCTTGATCCACCCCGGATGATCCTGTCCGTGGCATTCGGCCGCCGCTTGTCCCCTGATGATCCAGTCAGGGGAGAGCCCGTGCCCCTTGTTCCGTCCCGGATGCGCCCGTCCGGGGCGTCGGGCAGCCACTTGTCCCCAGATGGCCCAGTCCGGGGGGCGGCGGCCCCTGCTGCTTGTTCCGCCCGGGATGATCCAGTCCGGTCCGTCCGGACTCCTTCCTCCGCATTTTGTCGTCGCTTTGTTTCGGCCGCTCCTTCTTGTTTTGCCCCGTATGATCCAGTCTTGGGTACTCCATGTCTTCGTCTGCTCTTGGCTGCTTGTCCTCGGCCTTGTCCTGGTCTCTTCCTCGCTGAACTTTCTCAGGCTCCTCCTCTTTGCTGCTCCACTGCTTCTCCTCGGCCTCGTCCCCTTGGCTGCTCCACCTCATCCCCGCGTCCTCGTCCACTTGTGTGCATCGCTGCATCTCCTGGGCCCTGTCCTCATCTTGGTTTCTCTGCTTCTCCTCGGCCTCATCCTCCTCTCAGCTTCGCTGCATCTCCACTGCCTCGCCCTCGTGTCCGCTTCTCTAGCTCTCCGTGGCCGATGTTCCTGTCCGTGGCGTTCGGCCGCCACTTGTCCTCAGATGTTCCAGTTCGGGGGGCGGCTGCCCCTGCTCCTTGTTCCGTCCCGGATGCACCCGTCCGGGGCATCTGGCCGCCACTTGTCCTCAGATGTTCCAGTCCGGGGGCTGGCCGCCCCTGCTGCTTGTTCCGCCCCGGATGTTCCAGTCCGGGGGGTGTCGTGTCTCCTTCCTCCGCCTTTTGTTGTCGTTTTGCTTGGGTCGCTCCTTCTTGTTTTGCCCCGGATGATCCAGTCCTGGGCTCTCCTTGTCTTCGTCCGCTCTTGGCTGCTTGTGCTCGGCCTCGTCTTGGTCACCCCTACTCTGCCTCTCCTCGGGCTCCTCCTCGTCGCTGCTCCGCTGCTTCTCCTCGGCCTCGTCCTCGCGGTTTCTCCACCTCATCCCCCCGTCCTCGTCCACTTGTGTGCATCACTGCGTCACCTTGGTCGTCTCCACATCTTGTCTTCTCCGCTTCTGCCCGGCCTCGTCTTCCACTCTGCTTTGCTGCATCTCCACGGCCTTGTCCTCGTGGCCACTGCTGAGGCTCCCCGTGGCGCCTGCTGCTTGTTCGACCCCGGATGTTCCAGTCTCGGGGGCGTCCACCGCCACTGGTCCCTGGATGCTCCAGTCCGGGGGGCGGCGGTTTCTGCTGCTTGGCCCGCCCCGGACGATCCAGTCCGGGGCGTTTGGCCGTCACTTGTCCTCAGATGTTCCAGTCCGGGGGGTGGCGTCCCCTGCTGCTTGTTCCGCCCCGGATGTTCCAGTCCGGTGCGTTGGCACTCCTTCCTCCGCCTTTTGTGGTCGTTTCGCTTGGGACGCTCCTTCTTGTCGTGTCCCGGATGATCCAGACCTTGGCACTCCTTGTCTTCGTCTGCTGTTGGCTGCTCGTGCACGGCCTCGTCTCGGTCACCCCTACTCTGCATCTCCTCCGGCTCCTCCTCGTCGCTGCTCCGTTGCTTCTCCTCGGCCTCGTCCCCGCGGCTGCTCCACCTCATCCCCCCGTCCCTGTCCCCGTGTGTGCATCAGTGCGTCACCTTGGCCTTGTTGTCATCTTGTTTTCTCCGCTTCTCCCCGGCCTCGTCCTCCACTCTGCTTCGCTGCATCTCCACTGCCTCGCCCTCGTGTCCGCTTCTGTGGCTCCCCGTGGCGCCTGCTGCTTGTTCCGCGCCGGATGTCCCAGTCCGGGGGCGTCCACCGCCGCTGGTCCCTGGATGCTCCATTCCGGGGGGCGGCAGTTCCTGCTGCTTGACCCACCCCGGAGGATCGAGTCCGGGACGTCAGGTCTCTCTGGCGCTGCTGGGCCGCGTCTTCCCTTCGGTGTCGCCCCTTGGCCGTCGTTGTGTTGTTGTGGTGCGCGCTGTCAGGGTTGGCGGCACCCGGCAGCCGTTGTTGCCTTGCACCTGTCCGTGTGCCGTGGTTGTGGCCGGCGGCGTACCTCTCTGGCGTACTTCGTGGCGCCGCGTGGTGCGCTGCGCCTCGTCCGGTCCGGTCGCTCTCGGTGCTCCGGTCGGCTTTCTCGACGCCGTGGTGCCTTTCCTCATCCCGGGGGCTTTCGCCCCCGGATTGACTGGGCGGCTGCGCGGGGCACGCGGAGGCCGACGAAGAACCGGGCTCATTGTGCCTGCCGCTGGCCCCCAACGAGGCAGGGGAGCTGGGCTCGCTCCGCGTCGTACCCGTTCGGGGCCCCGCGATGGGGTTGTCCCTGGCGGGTCCCTCCGGCGTCGGTCTCGAACTGCGTGCGCTGCGGTGGTTGGCGTGTCTGGACCTGGTCACTGACGCGTCTGGTTTCCTGTACCGTCCGTCTTTCGACGGGGGACTCGGCCGGTGCACCGGGGCTGTCTTGTGTGGACGCCACGCCCGGGTCCCGTGCGTTTGTGCATGTGCTCGTCCTTCCCGGCCGGGTCGGGCCGGCCGGCCTCTTGGGCGCGTTTTGGTGCGCCTGCCCTTTTCCTCTGGCCGCTTTGTCTTTCTGCTTTGCTCGGCCTCCTCCGGGCTCGGGTTGCCCCTTTCTTGGTCGTTCGTTTGCCCTCCCCTTGTTGCCCCTCTCCCCATCGCCCCCCCTTTTTTTCGCGCCCCCTTTGTGTCTTGCTCTCTTTGGTTTCCGGCCCCGGGTGCCTTGGACCTTGGCGCTTTGTTATTCTTTCCTCCCCACCCCGGCCTCTGGTTTTTTTTTTTTGTGCGCCCCCCTTGTCTCTGGCTTTCTCTGGTTTCGGGCCCCAGGTGACCGGGGCCTTGGCGCTGTGTGCTGTTTGTTTTGCCCGCCTCCCGCTTCTCGGCTCTCCTTGCCCTCTTGCCCCGTCGGCTGCTCCCTGGTGGTTCTTCCCCCCCCCCACCCCCTTTCGTGTCTCGCGGTTTTCGTCGCTGCCTCCCGGTGCTTGGTTTTTTTTTGTGCGCCCCCGCTGTCTCACGCTTTCGCTGGTTTCCGGCCCCGGGTGCCCTGGGCCCTTGCGCTGTGGCCTGTTTGTTTGGTTGGCCTGCCGCTTCTCTGCTTTCTGTGCGCTCTCGTCTTGTGTGTCCCGCCTCGCTGCTGGCCGCTTTTTGGTGGTTGCTGCTCTGCCCCCCCCCGCATTCTGTCGCGCTGTTTTCGTCTCCGCCGCTCGGTGCTCCTTTTTTTTTTTTTCCCTCTTTCGTTCCGCGCCCCCGTTGTCTCTTTCCCCGCTGTCTCTGGCTTCCTCTGGTTTCCGGCCCCAGTTGCCCTGGGCCTTCGCGCTGTGTGCTTTTCGTTTTGGTGGCATCCCGCTTCTCGGCTCGCTGTGCGCTCTCGCCTCGTTTGTGTTTCCCGCCCGGCCGTTGGCTGCTCCCTGGTGGCTGCTGTCCGGCCATATCATATGCCATGAGGTTTTGTTTGGTATTCCATTGTTTCGTCTTTGAACACTATTTGTAACATAGCTCAACATGGGTGTTGGTCTTTGCTTTATGTACTTTCTTTGGCTAGTCTCATTGAGATTGAGCTGTTCAGTAATCTGCATCTTTCTCCAACATATGGTCGTTTCACATGAAAATGAATGGATTTCTCAGACCCAGCATTAAATTCCGCATCTAGAGAGTGGTCATATTGTTTGGTGCATGGGGGTTGCCCCCCGGCGAGCATAACACAAAAGCGGCCTAACCACGGGCAAGTGAGCGTTCATGGCGAGCCGAAGTTCATCGAAGGACAGCAGCCATATCTAAAGTAACTCAGGGGGTGTGACCCTGCTCCAAAATGCACCGAAGGCCTGGTTACTGTGGGCTGTGGTTTCGCCATTGGCCCTATGGTTGGTGTTATGGCAGGAGACGAATTGAAAATGAAATGGACTATATATATATATATGTATATATATAGAAATCAGAAACAAGCAAATAACTCCAGATGTCGGCCAAAGATCTCCTGAGGTACCAGAAAAAACTTCCAGTTAATTGGAAGTCAAACCTTGGATTGGGCATCAGTGACCTCATTGGATTGGAACGGATTGGAAACCACTGATCTCCATTCACAAAACTCCAGTGACCTCTAATCGTCTGGAGAAAAATCGGATATAAATCAGAAACTCAAAGGATAGCCTCGGACATCACTGATTTCCATACATCTGGGGAAAGTCCACAGTAGACCTCCAGTAGACGTCTGGGGAAAGATCAGATTTCAGAGAATCAAGGATGATATACTTGGCAGCCACAGTCAAAAATCATCATGGATCACCACGCTAAATAGGACTCTGACCTCCAAAGTCCTGAATGATGTACGAAAAGGAGCAGGGGCAAAAAGATCTGGAAGAGAGCATCAACAGAGAACAGAGATAATTCGTTGACATGAACGTGGTCCCATCTCGTCGATCTGTCAAATGGTATCAAGGGACTAGGGGGGGGTGGTGCAGATCGCAGGTGCTGAAGATGAGGAGGACAGTGAAAAACGAGAAAGAAATAAAGAAAAAAAAGGGGGGGGGGAGAAACTCGTCACCCGGAGACCAAAGCGGGGCAGAAACCCCCCAGTCGCTTGCGGAGCTTAGTTTCCTTTCGCGATGGCTTTTTGGGGTAACATGTTTCTATGTGGGTAGTTACGGTAAATTAAGTAGTTGGGATTTGGTTTTTTTGTTGTTGTTGTTTATGTGTCTGTGTTTGTGAGGGTATTTATTGGCGACTGTTGTGTTTGTCCGTTTTGGGTAAGTCAACAAAGTGGGGTTGTGAGATGAAGTGCTGTAAATGGAGTATTGGTTGTTCCATGGGTTGTCTGCGGAATCTGGTTGGAGTAAGTGCAGATCGTTAATTGGATTTTGTCTGAGCCATGTTTGTGTCTCTTGTAGTGCTGTTTTGAGTCTTTTTCTCCTGTATTTAAAGGCTCTTTTTAGATTTTGTAGGTGTTGGAAGTAGGGAGTGTCGGGTGGGATATCTTTTAGTGCATTACTGAGTTGGGAACGAGCGTGCGGATGTAGTTTCGTGTTTCTCCTTTTGTTGCATGTTGCCACCAGTTGATGACTGTTTGTTTGAAGGGTTGTTGCCAGACCTCAAAAAAGAGGTCACGAATAGGTTCCGCTGTGCCGCATTCGGTCACCGTAGTTATGGGGTCGCGGGGGTGATGAGTGTGGCATTTGGGGCATTGATATGTGTTAAGTTTGTAATGGGGAAGAAAACCAGTGCAACAGTACAGTCCGTTTGTCCATTTGAAAGGTAATCTGGAAAACCACGATGTTCGAGCGTAGAATTCGGTGCTAGAAGGTAGGTGTATGTTGTTGTGTTTATGGTTTGGGAGTAGGTGTTTGACAGTTTTGCGTGTAATGCGCCCTGGTAATGGTGTATGATGGTGGTATATGAAGTGAGAGGTGTCAGGGTTGTGATTTTCTGGGTGTTGGGGGAGGTTGAGTGAGACCCATTTAGAAATTTTGTCAGAATGCTCATTGCCAGCGAAGTCAGCATGTCCTTTGATCCAGGTGAAAATTATGTGAAGGTGGGTGTTGTGAAGAAAGTCCCGAATATAGCTGTACCAAAGAGCGAAGCAATTAGCGTTTGAAGCGAAGGGTTTAGCATTTAATTGTTGTGTTTGGTGGAGTGTAGAGCAAGCCGACAGGCTGTCAATGGCAAAAAGTTTTGGTTGGGAGAAAGTGTTGATGTGCAGGAGGTAGGTAAACAAGATAATGGCATAAATTTCTGCTGGGTAAGATCCTTTTATAGGTGATGTGCTGCAGATGCTTGTTGGCGGTGTAGTGTTGAAGGTGATGGCAGCACATGATGGCGTGTCCACTGTGGGGTCATCCGACCCGTCGGTGTAGGCGACCGTAGCGTTGGGGTAGGCGTCGAGTGCGTCTAGAGGATCGTGGAATCCCCAATAATGTAGGTGTTGAAGGTTTGGGGGAGAGAGATTGTTTTTCAGGGTAAATTGAATGAAGTTTTGAGTGGTTGTGGTGCCAGTGAAAGAAAAAGGGAAGTTGATCGTGTCGGGTAGTGAGAGAGGCTTGGTAGACTTGGAAAAATCTTGGGATGTGGGGAGAGTAAGGAGGTGAAACTGGTGGTTGGAGGTGAGAATTCTGTACATGTCAGGGAACGTAACTGTGGTTTTCTGAGGCAGGGGGTGGTCGGCTGTGCCTTGGAACCATAGGGTTGTTTTTGTGGTGTGGCTGGTGTTTTTCGTAGTGGAATATGTTGGTGGGTTGCTGTTGGACTGGTAGTAAATAAAGGCGACTTCGATTGTTGTGTGTGTAGGGTTTTGAAAAGGGAGACATGGATTGACTGTGGGTATGTTGTGAGTGTGAAAACCTAAAGGAACTAGCAGAGTGAGCGGTCATGAGTTGTATGGTGTTGGGATTAGTGGATTTGTGGCGCAGGGTGTACGTGACTCTTTCGTTGGTGGCGGAAGGTCCGTCGTTATGTGTGTAGCGAAGTATATGGTTGATGGCTCGTATGTGGGTGACGATAGAAATTTTTGTGATGTTTAGACCTAGTGTGTGTGGGGGAGAGTATTTGGTTTTTTTGGGGGTGCGAAAGGATAGTTTACCTAATTTGGAGATATGGCTCCAAATTGTGATGTCCAGTTTGTGAAGGTCATGTTTCGGGAGTGAGTCGTAGATTAATCGGTAAGTGAGGGTAGGTATCAGTTGTATGTTGGATAGTTTTATGATTTCGTTGCGTGTGAGAGGGAGGGTGGATATGTTGGCGAAAAAAGCGTGAATGGTGTTGAGTAGAAGTTGGAGCATGCTGGGGTTTTGTTGTTTGGTGAAAGAGTAGGTGCCCAGGTATTTATGAAAAACTCTGGGGTTACCACCGTCGGTAAAAGTACTGAAATGTTGGGTAGGACTAATACGAATGGCGATGGGGGTGGCGTTGTTGAGGGCGTGGAGTTCGGACTTTGTAGTATTAAAGGAAAGGCCGTAGCGGGGCCCTTGGATGAAGAGAAAGTGAAGTACGTTGTGTAGAGTGGCTTGGGAGGCTGTTTGGAGGGCGATGTCATCGATGAAGGAGAAAAGGTCATTGAATTCGTGTTTAGGTAGGAGAGAGTGTATGTGGTTAATGATGGGGTTGACAAAAAGGTGAAAGAGTATGGGGGACATGGGGCATCCTTGTCTAAGTCCTCTTATGCAGTTGGCTGCAAAGAGGGCAAAGCCGTTGACGACGGGGAGTTCATGGGGGCAGGCGTACAGGTTTTGGATGAGGTTGATGATGGAGTGAGGTATGTTGTAGTTGGAGAGTATTTGCCATAAGGCTCGGTGGGGAACGGAGTTAAAGGCTTTATTTAGGTCGAGGTATAAGTGATACATGTCGGGGTGCAGTGATAGGTTGGCAATCATTGTGTATATGTGGTCCGTGGTTCTGTGGTTAGGGAGTCGGCCGTATTGTGTGTTGTTGCTGAGGTGGTACGTTGTGGCGTAGTAGGTGAGGGTCTGTGCACCGTAAGAAGCTATGATTTCGTACAGTGTGTTAAGGAGTGCTATTGGTCTGTAGTTTATAGGATTATGAGGGTCGCCCTTTTTGTAAAGTAGAAACATTTTTGCCTTAAGCCAGTGAAAGGGAATGTGGTCGGTGATAAGGAGGGAACACAAGCTGTAAATGTAGGTTTGGATGTCGGGGGGGCAGATGGAGAAAAGGTAAAGAGAGGTTTCGTGGAAACCAGGTGCGGTGTGGGGTTTAGCGTGCAACAAAAGAAGGTTAAAGAAGTCTCTGGTAAAGTGTGGTTGTGGAGCGTCGTTGGGTATTTTTGGGGAGTTAGTCATAAGTGCGTCGATGAAGGCTGGGTCTGTGTTAAAGTCTGGCGGGCCTCCCAAGGAAGAGAGGGTGTGTCCCATAGATTTGCACATTTTGTAAGGGTCGGTGGTGAGTTGACCGGTTTGGTCGTAGAGAGAGATGGGGGTGGTGTTTCTTGGGTTGAGAATGTTGTTGATTGTCTTTTTTCTGCGTTTGTGAGAAATGAGGCAGTGGTGAAGTTTCTTGTGCGCTTGTGCTTGTTTCTTTGAGGTCCAGTCATTGAGTAGTGTTTGAAGTGTTTTAGCTTTGTGTGCATTGGAGGCAGAAGAAGGTAAGTTTTTTATAACGTCAAGGAACTGTTTCTCCGCGCCGGTTGGTTTGTGATCGTGTGCTTGATGAGTTACGTTTTTGTAAGTAGTGACTAGCTGAGTGAGAGGAAGTCTGTCAGGGGGATAAGTTGTTCAATGGGTTGTTGGAGAGAGTGTCGTGGTGTTTGGAGAGCCAGTCGTTAAGGGGTTTACTGAGGGACGTAAAGTGTGACTTCTCCTCTTTGTTTAGGGGGCGGTAGTGAATGGAATTGTGTGGGATGTTGTATATGTTAATCGGGTTGGTGGGGATGGCTATGGAGGTGGATACGGGTCGGTGGTCGGAGATGTCGTTGTGAATGTCAATGAAGGTGTTGAAAGGTTTGAAAATGGTGTTGGAAGAAGGAGAAGAGACACATAGGATTTTATGACGTCCAAAAATCCCAAAACCTGCAACATAAAAAAAAACACCCATTCAAGTAGTTAGCATGCTGTAAATTGTGTTTGGGCGATCTGTGTCCCCATACAACATGCTTTTTTGCATCTAGCACCCTCAAAATAGGGGTGGGGAGGTCTTCAACTGCTTGGCTGCGGCCAAAGAACACAATTTGTCACCAAAAAGCGGCCATTTTTTGCCGTTTTTTTCCATGAAAAATGGCAAATTTTGGTGCATACACATGCTGTAAATTGCGTTTTTGTGATCTTTGTGCCCCTACAACCTGCTTGTTAGCATCCAGCACCCTCAAAATAGGGAGAGGGGGTCTTCAACTGCTTATCTGAAGCTAAAAAAACTCAATTTTCGGCCAAAAAACAACCATTTTTGGCCGTTTTTTTCATGAAAAATGGCAAATTTTGGTGCATACGCATGCTGTAAATTGAGTTTTCGTGATACATATGCCTCTACAACCTGCTTTTTTGTATCCAGCACCCTCCAAACGGAGAGGGGGGTCTTCAACTGCTTGTCTGAGGCCAAAAAAACTCAAATTTTGACCGGAAAACGGTCATTTTTCTTCAATTTTACATGAGCGACGGCAAATTTTGGTACATACGGATGCTGTAAATTGTGTTTTCCTGCTCTGTGTCTGCCTACATCCTGCTTTTTCGCATCCAGCACCCTCAGAATAGGGGGGGGGGGTCTTCAACTGCTTGTCTCCCTAAAGGTTGATGGGATGCCCGTCATTTGATCACAGGCGCAGGATATGATTGCGATTGGCAGATTGCGCTTCTTAAATCTGCTTAACTGCGCACAGAATTGGCACAAATCTCGCAAAATGAGCCAAAAATGCTTGCGGCGGCGGAAAAATCGCGACCGCGGCGGTTCCAGCGGTAGTCCTGCAACTGAATTTTGGGATCTGGCGACATCGTAAAATCATATGTGAGTATCAGGTCGATGCTTCTGTGAGACGGGAGCCTTTTGTTTGCAGGGCGCGTCCACTGTTTTGTCTCTGGGTGGTCCTTACGAGACGGGTCAATGAGGGTTGGTGTGGTGGTGGGATTGCTGGGGTGTACCTGGTTGTGGAGCCATGGCCAGTATTTTTTTGTGTTTGACATTAGCCGTGTCTAGAGAAGGTTGGAGATATGTGTTGAAGTCGCCGAGCATGATGTGGCACGGCTGGTCTTGTTGGAGGGCAGAGATTGTTTTCTCTAGTCTGTGTCCCTGATGAGCGTGATGTGATTTGTACACGTTAATGATACGAAGCGTGTGGTAGCCTGGGATAGTAAGGTTGATGGCAATAAGGCATCCATTGACCTTGTCGTGTTTGAGTTGCGTGACGAAGGGAGATAGAGAAGAGTGGATGATGATCGCTGTGCCGTTGGATTCGTCAGAAGAAATGTTTGTGAAAGTGCGTAGGTTTAGGAGTGAATGTAAGGAGGGGGTGGTAGGTATTTCCTGCAAACAAAGTACGTCGGTTCCTTGTTGTTGGTGTCGTAGTATGATGCCGTCTAGGTTGTCAATGTTTTTTGCAGTGTTATGAGTAGTGAGTGTTAAACGTGTTTTAGAGTGGATTAAGTTGTCTGTTGGTGTGGTAGGTTTAGGTGCGTTGTGAATGTTAGTAGCGTATCTTGGTGGTTGGGGTACTCCCGGTGAGAGGGGGATATCAATTGACGGTGTCATGATGATGAGAGAAATGGTACCACATTTGAAATTCTGACCACTTCCAAAATATTCCTGTATCTTGACACGTCCTCCAATTTAACGTGAAGCCGTATTGGCGGTCGTGGCCCGAATGGGAACGGCCACTGAAGGGGTCAAGAAGGAACCATTTGCAAAACGTTGCGCGACTCGGGAACTTCCATAGAGTGGGCTTGTTACGGGGGTCCACCTAGTGCGGCTCCCCCCGACACCACCCGACGACCCCCGGGGGCCCAGGGCCCTGGGCCCCGCCCCAGACTGGGAGCTGTGGCGCCACGCGTGGGCCGCGTGGCTCCCCCGCCTCCCCTGCCAATGCCGATGGATGGCCGCCGGCCCCCGGTCGTGCGGGGCTGACCCCACAGCCGGCCCCCCACCCCCTCCCCCCCTCCCCCCTGCAGAGCACCACACGGCACTGCCCACGGCACGGCACTGATGCACCAGGAGGTAGTGGGAAGGGCGCGCTTGCCACCACGCATGCCTACCAGGATAACAGTGATCGCAGAGTCCGATGGCTCCCCCCAGCGGGACGACCGCCACCACTGCCGGTCCCGCTCCCGCTCCCCCGCCTCCCCGGATTGGGAGGGGGAGACCCTCGCTGAGTGCGAGGAGCGGAGGCTGGCGGAGGCGGCGCAACTGGTCGGACCGCAGCCGCCGGCCCGGGAGCCTGAACCAGCCGAGGTGACCGCGCCGCCGCCCAAGCAGCAAGCCCTGCCGCCCCGCCCCAGGAGGGGGCCCCAGGCGCGCAGGAAGCGGAGACCGCAGCCCCAGCGAGCCACGCCGTGGCCCCGACCGCGGCCCCCGGCACGCCGCCGACACGGTGGGTAGCCCCGGCGCAGGAACCGGGTGCATCGCCGAGGGCTGCTGCAGCCGCAGAAGAGAGCGAGGAGGGCGCGCGAGGGGTTGCGACCGCGGCCCCGGCGGGCCGCGCCACCATCTCGGCCGGCCACGCCGCGACCCCCAGCCCGCCGCGAAAGCGGGGGACGGACCCCGCACGGGCCACGGGCGCCTCGCCGGCGGCCGCCACAGCAGCAGAGGAGAGCGAGGAGGGCGCGCGAGGGGTTGCGACCGCGGCCCCGGCGGGCCGCGCCACCGCCTCGGCCGGCCACGCCACGACCCCACGAATGCCGCGAAAGCAGGAAACGGGCCCCGCACGGGCCAGGGGCGCCTCGCCGGCGGCCGCCACAGCAGCGGAGGAGAGCGAGGAGGGCGCGCGAGGGGTTGCGACCGCGGCCCTGGCGGGCCGCGCCACCGCCTCGGCCGGCCACGCCGCGAAGCCCAGCACGCCGCGAAAGCGGGGGAAGGGCCCCGCACGGGCCACGGGCGCCTCGCTGGCGGCCGCCGCAGAAGCAGCACTTCGAACCCCCGGCCCCCCGGGAGAGCGCAAGCTCGACCGAGTCAGGATGCGTGAGTGTGCGCCACGGCATGCGAGTCCCGTAGCATGTGCTTCTTCAAGTCGCCTCACGCCTACTGAAAACCAACCCAGGTGGGGGTGCCTGCAGGACAGGGCCTTTGGCCTGGCTCCGGGCCCCTGGGCCCCAGAATCCGGAGGTTGATGAGGATGTGCGATGGGACCCTCCCCCACGTATCATCCGCCCGAAGGAGAGGAATGTGAGACTTCGGTCGAACATGGGTTACCTCTCTGGGCAGAACCCGTTGTAGGGTACTGCTCGCGGCGACCGCGCCCTTCCCCCATGTGGGGGAGCCGCTTTGTGGGGGCACGTGCAGTAGGGCCGTGGGTGGGTGAGCAAAAGCCCCTTGGTAAGTCCCCCCTGCGGGGCAACCCCAGTCCCGAGTACACCTACCTACCTACCTACCTTACGAATTTCCAGCGCTGTTTATACTCGTGGCGAGCATTACCTGCAACCACGTAGTAACCATCGACTGCCATCTCATCGGCAGTCATCTCTTCGAGTTCGTCTGCCTCCTCTGGACTGGCAGCGTTCTCTAGGTCTATACGCTTGACCTCACTGTCGCTGAGGCGCCACTCATCCCAAGACAAATTGTCAGGGGAGTGATAGTGCCTCAACTGTTCAGGTGCACACAGCAGTTCACCACCTAGACGTGGACTGCACCTGACATGGATCCTGGATCCATCTATCCTGATGATACGATAGGGTCCAAAATAAGGGTCCTGTAGGCAGTTACGTGGCCAGGAGGGTAGGCCTGAATGGTGAACCAAAACAAGGTCACCAACCTTGAAGCTTGCAGGTCGCCGTAGGCGGTTCTGTCGGCTCAGTTCACGGTCACGAATGTGTCTCAGGTTAGTCCCAGCCTGGTTAGCCAGAGACTGCTTGTGTTCCAGCCAATCTCCCACAGGGCTCTTGAAGTCCTCAGGAAAGGGGGTTTTGAAGAACCATGCAGGTCGTCCTCCATGGAACAGTTCGTGGGGGATGAAACCCGTAGAAGAGCTCCGCTGTGAGTTCATGGTCAGCACTGCCCAGGGCACTAGGCGTACCCAGTCCTTGGTACGCTCCTGTTTCATCAGGATTCTTAAGTTTTGCTCCACCACACGGTTCTGTCTCTCACAGAGAGGGTTAGACGTGTGGGTATAGGGCTCACCTGTGGTTACCTCCACGTTGAGGGCATTTAGCACTCGTTTGTACCACCTAATGTCACTGCGGATGCGTACATCTTCATCAGAGTGCACCTGCTTAGGTGCTCCATAGGGTTGGAACCATTGTTCGACCAACATTTTCACAGTCTGCTCACCTGTGATTTTCCTATTGCAAGGGAACACACGGGTGAAGCGAGATAGGCCACAGGTGACCATTAGGCAACTATCATAGCCGCCCAAGCGTGGTAGGCCGTGGATGAAATATACGTACAGAAGAGAGTTAGCACAATAGGGTATGGGTAAGCTGGAAATCAGGCCCCTATCCCTACTGTTGCTCTGCTTGCTGGCATGACAGCCACAAGCATCCACAATGGTCTGCATACACGACCTCAGTTCAGTCAGCGTTAGACTAGAGTAGAAACACTCACGGAAGAAGTCCACTGAGCGATTAGCGCCAGTGTGACCAGAACTGAGATGGGACCACTGTAGGCACCCATCCAGTTGTGCCTCAGGTACAACAATCTGGTCCTCGTAGAAGAGGTACTGATTCTTTTTATACCACTGGTGCCCGTCAATGACACGGGGTCCGAGACCAGTGCTGAGGGTTTGGAGAATTTCTTTGTACTGTGACTGATAGTCAGTTAGACTCCAACCCTCCAGGATTCCAGCAGTGCGCATGGACAGGTCAGGTTGGACATCCATACGCCGGAAAGCCTCTTTGGCGAGCGCCTCAGAGCTCTCACCTATAAGCGCATCAAAGTTATTGCGCGATATATAGTCAGACAGTTCATTTTTTATACCGGGGATATGATGAACTGTCAACCTGAACTGGCTCACGTAAGTCCACCACCGCTTTAGTTTTGCTTTCCCTGGCGGTGGGCCCTTCTGAAAAGACTTCACAGGTTCCTGGTCACATAGCCAGACAACGGGATTAGATCCCAGGAGTCGGGATTGTGACGAAAGCACCAACATACCGGCCAGGAGTTCCTGGTCATAGGTGCTGTAATTGGAACGCGCTTGGTTCCATTTCCAATTCCAGTGTCCTAGTGGCACCAGCCGCCACTCACTGGTAGGATAGTCATGTTTCAGCGAGCCATCACAGTTCAGTCCACTAGTACGATAATGGCAGTGCCCTAGGGGCCCGTTTTGACATAAAGTGCAAAAACCAATGTTGAGCTCATCTTAGTTAAAAGCATCCTCAATTTAGCTAACCATTCAACATTGTATGAGGTGGAAAACAGTTGTTCTCAAATGGCACCCACTTGTTGCATTTTTGTGCTTTCCAGGATTGCAATGCCTAGCCGGGGCATAAAATGTCTCAAAATCTACTATTCCAGATTTGAAGACCGGGCTCTTACCAAGAAACTTGGGGATTTTTTCGGAAGTAGTCCCCGGGCCAAAAACCTACTTAAACGTGTGGTAAACCGAGTTATCCCCGCTTCTACACTGCTCCATGCCCCGCGTAGGCAGCGCCCCTTCCAAATTTCTCCTCAACGTGCGGTGGAACTGGTTTTGGACCTTCAAATTCCAAAGAAAAGGTGTGCCGTGCACCACAGCATGCAATTTCAAAATTGCAACCAAAATTGCATTTCACCCAAAGTTGCATTCCTGTTGAGAATCTCTAACTTGCAGCAAAATTGCATTACAACTTGGTAAACTTTGTGGGGCTTCCGCTACCCCCTAATGTGGCTGATTGCAACTTTGTTGCAACTTTGTTTCAACTTTGTTATATGCTCTTTTAGGTACCGTAACGTGATTTCCCTGAGGCTTCCCTGAGGGTTGTGCAACAGTGTCAAAACCGAATTTTTTTGCGCACTGAGTTGCCTAGGTGGCTGGGCAAGACAAAAACACAGGAGGTGCATGCTGCTGAAGTGGTGAATGCAGATGGGGACTCCAACTCTGACTGTGATGGGTAGGCCTGAACGAGTGGTGGCTTTTGTTTGTGGTGCCTTTTCCGTGTGGTGACTTTTGTTTGTGGTGCCTTTTGCGGTGGCTGGGAAAGACAAGGGACAAGAGGTGCATGTTGCTCGAGTAGTGAATCCACATGGGGACTCCGACTCTGACTGTGATGGGTAGGCCTGAACGTGTGGTGGCTTTTGTTTGTGGTGCCTTTGGCGTGTGGTGGCTTTTGTTTGTGGTGCCTTTTGCGGTGGCTGGGCAAGACAAAGGCACAAGAGGTGCATGTTGCTCGAGTGGTGAATGCAGATGGGAATTCCGACTCTGACTGTGATGGGTAGGCCTGAACGGGTGGTGGCTTTTGTTTGTGGTGCCTTTTGCGTGTGGTGGCTTTTGTTTGTGGTGCCTTTTGCGGTGGCTGGGAAAGACAAAGGCACAAGAGGTGCATGTTGCTCGAGTGGTGAATGCACATGCGGACTCCGACTTTGACTGTGATTGGTAGGCCTGAACGGGTGGTGGCTTTTGTTTGTGGTGCCTTTGGCGTGTGGTGGCTTTTGTTTGTGGTGCCTTTTGCGTGTGGTGGCTTTTGTTTGTGGTGCCTTTTGTGTGTATGGCGTGCATGTTTGCATGGCGTTGCGCTCTCCCTGCATGGCGCCGCACGAATACAAAGTTGCACCCAACATTTGAAAACGGAACTGCTATTTTCTGGAGGAGTTGTGCAAATTTGTTTTGGTTTTTTTCCCTATGTTGCATTCAACTTAGCACCACCAGCCAGAAAATTCACACCTCTCTCTTACTCATTACTTCATTTGTTTCGTATTACTTCCGCGGTGCTTCAGCGTTGCTTCGTCGCTTCGGCGTTGCTTCGGCGTTGCTTCTCCGTTGCTTCCGTGTTGCTTCCGCGTTGCTTCAGCGTTGCTTTGGCGTTGCTTCGGCGTTCGTTTGGCATTCCTTCAGCTTCGGCGTTGTTTCGGCGGCGTGAGCTGCAACTTTGGTGCAACTTCGGTGCAACTTCGGCTCGACCTTGGCTCAACAATGTGTTCGGCGCAACCAAAACCTCACGGCCAGCTGCTCCGATGCTCATTTGTGTGATCTTTGGGTTGCCTGTAGTTTGCAAGAACGGCAGCTGTTGAAGGCACTCAACACGTTCCATGAACGACATAACAACACCTGTTTCGAGGTTTTTTGGACTTAGTCAATCTTGCCGTTCAATTTTCATTCAACATTGCCGTCAATGAGATCCCCATTCCTGAGCGCACGCGGATGCGGAGTAAAGCGCGTCGGTGTGTCTCAAAGTTATTTGCCGAGTGGGACAACTCATGTGACTAGTAAATGGCACGCATTCTCGCCGCAGAAAAAAAAACTATTCCTGGGCGTACTCCACTGGTGTTCCGTGACAGGGTTGTCGACCATGGTTGGGACTAATGACCTATCGGCAGAGGAGCTTAGCAGGCTAAGAAGATTACTACGGCAGACTCACACTGGAACAGCCCATGTATGCACTGTGAATGCATTTTTTTTCGGTATTGGTGATTTTGAATTTTGGTGCTGCAATTATCATTTACACGTCGATGGCATCTGCAACTTATAAGGCGTAACGTGCAATTTCGCATCGATTTTGAATGTTGCGTGCAATTTTGTATCTGTACTGTGGCACGCTGTAGCGACTGTGAATGGCGCGCGCGTGGCTGATCTGTCCACATCGCTCCCTTGTGCTACTGTAGATTCAAAAGGAGCAAATCAGAAGACGACGATGATGATGATTCCAATACTTCCACCAAGCGGTCCCAGCCCTCCCAGCCCTCTTCGTGCTTCCCCCTTAGTGTGGTGCTTCTAGCAGTGCACCGTCCCCACCCTGACACCCCCATCATTGGTAGTGGCCGCGCCAAGACCTTGGGCTACCGCTGGCTGGCGGACATCACCCTTAGGGCATTGTTCCAAAGGATCTTGTATAAGTGGAAAAGGCTCAACACGAAAACAGGCCCTCCTTTGACGAGGTAGTACCAAAGTTTGCCATTTCGGGTTCCTTGCGGTCACATGGCCTTACTTAGACAATGTTTAGCCAATGTTGAGTGCAACTTTGTGTAGTGCATGAGTGTGATAACAATGTTGCATGCAACTTTGCTTCAACTTTGCTTCCATTTTAAAGTCCAGGATGTAGTGGTAGTCACCAAAAGCGGTGTATGGGCGCTCCCAAGCCAAGCTAAAGAACCTGTGGCATGGGCCCAATGGTCCGCGACCCAAGCAACTTCCGTGGTGGCCCCCCCCGTGCAATCCTCCCGCCTCATCGGCCTCACACTCGGCCCGCTTCAAGGCTCACCTCAACAACTTGCCCTACTCCGACAACTCCAAACCTCTCAACTACTCCAACAATTTCCTCAACCACCTCATGCCCAAGGAATGCCTTTCCCCCAAGTCCCGCAACTTCAAGTCCAACCCCAAAGCAACCAAGTCCAACCCCAAACGGACGCACACGCTCAAGCCCTCCAAGCGTTTGTAGCCAACGTGGCCGGCCCCACAAAGCCCACCAACAAGGCCTTGGCATGGATCCATTCCCGGCATAAGGAAAAGCCAAGCCACCCCGAGAAGGAAAAGGAGAAGGCCCGGTCCCATGGGGTGGACACAAGGGCCCGACGCCCCGCGGAATAGGACGCCGGTGTGGCAGAGACGACGAAGATGATTGCGGACATGATTGCCCAAGACAAGGCCAACGAGAAGGCAAGGCAAGAAGAGAGGGATGAAAAAGAGCGGGACAAGGAAAAGAGAAGAGCGGAGGAGCAAAAGCGCACGAAAGAAGCCGAGAAGAAAAAAGACCAAGAGCGCCAAGACCAAAAGCACCGCACGGAGGAACGCACAGCGCACAGGGAGAATAGCAAGAAGGTATGGGCAACGATACGTTGGTGGTGCAACTTTCGTTCAATTTTGATGAATTTGGATTGTATACGATGCATGTCACATCCACATGCCTCAACTTCGACTCAAAATCGATGCAACATGGCCGGCACTCTCATCACCTCACTCTCCTCTCCATAGGGCAACCCCACCCAACAAGAACTGCCCACGCAAAAGGCACCGGCAGACAATGGTAACGAAGAGCCGTTGGATGAGATAGTTCAAATAGAAGATGGGCGGGAGGTACACCACGTGTGAGTGGTTGTGGGACACCCAACGACTCGCAGAAGTAAATATTTCAATGCGATTTGTGGTTTACCTTTGGGAACGGTCTTTTTTTTATTTTGTTGTTTTAACATATTCCCACATGTCCTTAAGTACCCGGCCGCCGGGAGACGACGGTGCCGGAACGGCGTGAAATCGGCGACATCGAAAGGGAGCTCGCAAGAGAAACTCACGGATGGCCACCCAAAAGCAAAGTCCGATGGGTCTTGTGAAAGACAAGCTTGGAATGCGGTGCGAACGTGAGCGACGAATGGGGACGCGAGGGGCCTGGGTGTATACAACTGGTGGTTGGCGTGGTGACCGGAGATAAGGGGAAAAAAGTATGGATTGACACACCCTCCCAATGGGAGGGATCTTGGGAGTCTTGTAAGCTCCACATCCATGGTACGGTGTGTGCACTCTACACTTCCCTTACCGCGGTGAGGGAGGAATGGCTTGCGTGGGATTGCCAATGGTGTGACTCAACACCAAACCAGGCAGACTCACCCCCCTCCCCACTCCGCAGAGAGAGGTCCGTTGCCTTTGACTCTCCATAACCGGGCTCCGTTGGAGTGAAGGTTGTTATTTTCCAATTGTAAACCTATCGCGTGCTCCTTTGCAGAAAACCAAAGTTGAGCCAATGTTGCATCAAAGTTGCAATGCTCAGCATTGTTGAGCCAAAGTTGCACTCAAGGTTGCCAATGTTGCACCAAAGTTGAGGTTATTTACACCAAAGTTGCAGTTCACTTGTCCCAGTGATGAGGCCCAGTGCCTGCTCAGATGCTGCTGGGATGCAATTGCCATGGTGCTGGGTGGTGTTGAACCTTTAAAACGGCAATGACGGGAGGTACAAAAATGTGTCACCATAGTGTCCTCAACCTATCACCGGTGGAAAGGGTAAAAAATGTAGATTCTCAAACACCAATAAAAACCAAAATTGCGCCAAAATTGCGCTTGGCAAAAATACACTTCTTTTGGGTTCTGGGTACTCAACTTGGATGTTTACGTCAAAACGGGCCCCTAGGGTGGGTTAGTTCAGCGAAGTTAAGCTCTTGCCATTGGTAGATCGTTCCACCCCCCCCTTACATCACTGGCATCAGTGATCAGGACTATCCCGCCCTTAGGGCGGGGCACTCCCAGGCAGTTGGAGGAGGCAATTTTCTTCTTCAACTCCTGGAAACATTCCTCCTCCCTGGCGGTCCACCTCCAGGGCGTAGTTTTCTTGATTAGGTCAGTGAGGGGGGCAGAGGAGTAGGTAAAATTGTGGATGTGACGCCGATAGAAATTACAGGCGCCCACAAAACCCCTCACATTGTGTAGACCCTTCTTAGGGTCATCGCGAATCTGCATGTCCTGTAGGGGCTGCATCTTAGACGCGGCTGGTTTCCACCAGCCATACCCCACGTCGAAACCCAAATATTCCATCTCCTCTTTCATAAACTCATATTTTTCGAGTTTGATTCAGAGATGGTTTTCTTGACAAACAATGAAAAATTCACGGAGGAGAAGAACATGGTTCTCTTGAGTATTGGTACCCAAACTCACGTCGTCGATGTGGGCCTCCATTTCTGCACCCCGAGAAATCAACTCCTGTACTAGAGGCCCGTGCCTCAGTATGTACAAAATTTTGTTCATTAGCTCCTGGAAGAGCGCTCGGGCATTGGCCACCCCGAAAGGCATGACCTTCCACTTAAAGACACGACCCTTAGGGGTTATAAAAGCGAGCAGCTCCTGAGCTGCGGCGGTTAGGTCCACCTGCCAGAAACCAGAGCGTTTGTCCATTTTGGTCTTGTACCTGCATTTGGCAATACGCTCCAGGTTATTTTCCATGTTAGGAATACGCCCTGAGTGGTTCTGGGGTTTCTTGTTGACCTCACCATAGTCTACAACCAGTCGTAGGGCAGTCGACCCTGGTTTAGCAACCAGGAAACAGGGACTGCAGTGATGGGGGTAGTCCCCCTTCTTATATTCCTCAACGAGGCCAGCATCAATACATTCCAGGATCTGGCGCTCGATTTCTTCAACCTGTTCCTCTGGAGCGGGATAGGGACGACGCCTCACTCGCATCTTTTCAAATTCAGGTTTCAGTTTCAGGTCCATCTGGACCAGTTTTTTACAAGAGAGGGGGGGCGGCAAGGCGCTGAACACCTCCTCATAGGTTATCAGCAGTTTCTTCAGTCCGGGGTCAAGGTTAAGACTCTCGAGTTTTTGAAGGAAATCCTCCTCAGCATGGAGGTTGCTCTTTCCATGTTCTTTTCTTTTTCTGCCGATCAGCAGTTTCGCCAGGCACAGAACCATCGTCCCACTCAGGGGGACATTGCTGCCCATAGTGCAGAGAATACACTAGCGGTTTCTCGGGATCAGGCAGCATATACAAATCATCCTCCTCCTCAGACCAGATGGAGGATTTCCAGGTCTGTCTGAGGTATTGCAGCCGCTCTTGGCGCTCAATAACTTCGGCCTTCAGGTACAACAGCCGCCGGAGTTCCTGAGTGTCATGGTCAGACAGTGGCATGTTATTAGAAGCAGGCCGCGCCAAAGCATCAGGACTCCGGGCCACGGGCTCACCTGTGTGCATAGGCTGCATGTGTAGCACTGGCTTCCCAACATGGGGAGAGGGTTCTGAGGTGAACTCTAGATCTACCTCCTCCAGCAACAGCTGGGCTAGGAAGGCACTGTGTTTTAGGTCAACACAGCTGGGATCAACAGGAGGGATAGTGCTGGCGATCTCAGACAGTTGGTCGTCAGCATCCTCCTTAACAGCTGCAGGTTCCAGATAGCCATCGGGAGATTCACATCCTGGAAGTGTGGCAGATAGGTGCTCAGGAGATCGGTTTTTGAGATCAGAAAGGGTCAGGCCACGATTTTCGGCCATGACCCCTTTCAGTAGCACCTGGTCTAGGTCACACAGGGGTACAGGATTGAGAGATCCATCAACGATGGATAAGAAACTGGCCCACTCAGGGGCCTGCATAGCTGTGTCTGAGTCCTCAGGCACATAGATGGGACCGTCGGCGAGTTGCACTCTTCCCACGGTCATTCGATCTAGCATACGGCGCCAGTAAGCGTGTCCACCGGAGCAGCCCCAGTCAGAGGGTCAAATGACAACCCTTCCTCCCTCATAAGCGATTTTGGTTAGAACCTTCGAGAGCAGGGAGAAGGGAGGGTTAGCATACGCTAGGCCCATTGCTTTCCAGAAGAAATGGAAAGCGTTGTTTAAATGTTTTGAGCAGTACAACTGCATGATGTGCTGTTGTCGGGTCGCAAACAATTCGACCTGGATCTCATCCAGGTTTACCTGAAGGGCCGCCAGTCCATTCTCAAGAACGTGACAGGCCAATTGGTAGTTTTCAGTACGATAGTTAGTCTTGGATGCGTAGCGCAGCCCAGACTCTTTTCGTCCTGACAGCTCCAAAGGTACGGAGAAGAGCCCACTGCCAAAGTCGCAATGCAAAGAATAAGGGCACTTGAGAGACAGCATTTTTACCTGGGGGTTTCTTCGTAGGAAGTCGGCACCAATGACGATGTCAAAGGCGTCGGTGTCCAGCACTCTGCAGTGTTGGGTCACACTTTTGTAGCCCAAGCATATAGTCACATCGACTCCCCCCAAGGAATGGATGGTACGCCCATCCCCTACTCTTATGGCCACGGTCTTAGTTTTCTTGAAAGTCCTTAGCAGGCTCCGGGCCACTATGGAAAGTGTTGCACCGGTGTCAAGCACCGCTCGAAAAACTTGATCTCCAATTTTCACGAGGATCCAGAAAACCAAGTCCTCCTCTTCGGAGCCGCCCCCCTACTCTTCATCAGGGAACTTGACATCCACCCCTGCAGCCATGAGGGACTTGGCCACCCAGGCCAGTCGCCTCTTCTTGGAGGTATTCCCCTCAGGGGAAGCGTTATCCCCCTCTGGGCGCTTCTTGGGGTCACCTGTGGCAGGAGGGGGAGTAGCAGCGGGCGCTGATGAGCGTCTCTGGGGGTTAGGGGGTCCACCTTTGCCGGCCCCCTTGCCACCTCCTTTACCACCTTTATCCCCATTCGCGGGATTTCTGGTGGGTGTTTGGGTCTTCTGGCGTTCAGCCTCCTGTTGCTTGAGTTTATCACTCTCACGTTTCTTTATGTGACATTCGTCTTCGTAGTGACGACGTTTGCCACAATAGCCACAGGTGATGGTACACCTGAAATCATCCTGATGGGTCACAGGTTTCCCATCCTTGGTATGCTGCTGTCGTTTCATCTGCAGCATACAGCTACTGCGGTGATCGCCGTCAGGGGCATGACAAGGCCCCCCCTTGTCATTGACAGGTTTGCAGTAGAACAGAGGGGGTGTACCTGCATCAGGTTTAACCTCATTCATGGCACGTAGGTTACCCCTCCCTTTACCACCTCCCTGGTTGGTGTTAGTGGGATTTTTAGGCCCTTTCCCTTCGCCACGTTCGGGGGTAGGGGTACCACCTCAACCCAAGTGCTTCTTGAGGAAACTCTCCATGTGGGAGTCATTCTCCCTCTCAAGAGCTAGCTCAATCAGTAGGTTGACCCAATTACATGTCTGTGACAAAGGAGGGAATAAATATGAACAATGCATAAATACATGTAGAATAAGCATAGAAACACTATTGCTACAATGCCATCATCCAGAAATCATGGAACAGCCGAATGATCCAAAATTACTGAGACGTGGCTGCAGCCAAACCCGACATCGGAATCGCCGGCGCCGCTTGTTTGATTACAGTTCCTTTGGCTGGTGTTCCGAACTATTGCATGTAGAAGCTGCCCGGTATTACGAACCGCTGCAGCAACGAACTGAAACCGCGCAGATGCGTTGCAATTTTGGTCCAATTTGGGAAAGCAGAACAGTAGCTTTTGTATCGTGGTCTTTTGAGCTTCTGTGGTTCATAATGGTAATAAGAATGATGATAATAACAATAATGATCAACAACATTGATAATTTTTCAGTTCTGCCTTCTTTGTCTTCAGTCATGCAGCGTTTCCTCACAAACGCAGGCCAGTCCATTAACCACGCCCTGGCCGCAGTCGTAGAGGCCCACAGCAAGAAGGTTTCCTGCAGTCTTAAGGCTTGTCAATACAAGAGTTCAGCGGCGAGGACTTGGCTAGAGTGGACGCCGCCGCAAAAGTTCCTTTGTGTGCAACTGTTTCTTGAAGGAAATGACAAACATGGTGTGCTGCGTTTCGGGTGTTGAGTGCCACCCCTTACCACGCTTCGCACCTGGGCAAGCAAGGTACATGAGGGTGAGCCCCTGGAAGGGTACAACACCAACTCAGTCCTCAGCCGCACAAAGGAGGAGACCATTCTGAAGTTTACCAAAGAGCTGAAGTATGCAGGAGGGCACATGCACATGGGTGCGGAGATAGTCGCAGTCCCATTGCGCCTGTAGGATTTGCGGTTTGAGGTTTGAGGTTTGATTTTGCGCGTACTAGACGCCTTTCGGCCCCGGGGGGCCACCTGGTCGGGCCAGGTGATATCCTCCCCACCGGGTGCTAGTGGGGGGCCCTCCAAGACGCACCTCCTGCCTGGTGGCGGAGTCCCCCAGGTTCACAGGGCTCGGGGCCCCGTCCCTCCCCTGCTTCCCCGTTTCGCCACTCGCCGGTCAGTGCATCAATTCGCAGCCGTGGCTGCGGGCGCTTACCCACCGCATCGCCCCCCTAATGCGTGGTCGCCCGGGGCGCCGGCGCCGCCGGGCCCGTGCTACTGGCTTGTCGCCAGTGGGACCCCCTCGGGTTGGGGCGGAGGCTGCCTAGCCTAGGGGTTCGGGCGTGGCGCAGTGCGCCACTACTGCCTTGGCGGGTGCAGTGCCCCGTCCGTGTGTGCGCGGCGCTCGCGGCCGGTTCCGGGGGCTCGGGCCGGTACCTGGTCTTGTGTCTCTCCCGTTTCCCCCTTCCCGCCCCGCGTGTCCTGCGCTGCGTGTGGCGGGCCGTCCTGTCCGGGTGTCCCTTACCCTCGCTCGCTGGTACGCCATTCCGGGCGGTCTGTGCGTTCTGCGAGCTTGGTCCGGTTGCCCTTCTGGTAGTCCCCGCGTGCCCTTTGTGTGTGTGTGCGCTCGCGCTCCCGCGGCTTTCCGCTCCCCCCCCCCCCCCCGGGTGGTGTGGCGTGCGCACCTCGCGCGGTCCCAGCACTGGGCGCTGGTAGGGCCGTTCTACGTGGTCCGTGCCCCTCGGCGTGTCCTGCCCCGGTCCCTTGCCCCGTGTGGCGTGCTTGGGGGGGGGCGGTCTGGTCCCGGTTCCCCCCTCCTTGGCTTGGGTTTGCGGGGGTGGCGGAAGGGCGTTCCCGGGGGGGGTGCCTTCCACTGTTGCGAGGGGTGTCTGAGTTCATGCGCTCCCCCTCGCCCGACTGCCCGCCCACTGGGCGGGCTGTTGGGGTCCGCTACCCACGTGCTGTGGGCGCGGGTGTGTGGGTGTGGGGGCCCAACACTGTCCCCCTGGCCTGCTCGCTCTGTGGGGGCCGCGTGCCGCGGCGCTGGTGGGGGGCCGTCCCCCTACCTGGCTTCGGGCTGTGCGCCCCCCGTGGGGCGGGTTTGTGGCGTTCCTGTGCCGGGGGGCGGGCTGGGGGGGGGGGGGGGGCGTGTGCCGTGCCCCCCGTTTGTGCGGCTGGGGGGGCCTGTAGGGCGGGGGGTCGCTGTGCCGCGTTCCGTCCCTCTGCCTTCCCTGGGCAGGCAACAAAGCGGGTGTCACTGGCGTCGTTCTGGTCATCGGGGGCGTGGTTCCCATACCACTCCGGTTCGTGCTCGCCCGCCTTCACTGGGCGCGATCTGTGCGGCATCCTGGCGCGTTGGCGCGGGCTCGCTTGTTCCCTGTGGTTCCTGTGGGAGCTGGCGGCTGGGGCGGGGGGGCGGGCCGTGCTCCGGTTCCTCTCTCGGGCGGGGGGAGGGCGGACCATCCCCCCTGCCTCGGGGGGCGGGTGCCGGGGGCCCCGCGGCTTGCGGGTCGGTGTGGGGGGTGGGGGGGGGTCGCGCCGCGGCCTCCCTGCTCCCCCTCTGGGGGGGCGGCCCGCGGTTCCCTTCCCTGGCCCCCCTCTTGTCGTCGGCGCACTCCCCCCCGGCGTGCGCGTTCGGTCGGGGTCGCGGGGCCGCCCCGGGGGGGGGAGATGAGGGGCGGCCTGTGGACCGCTCCCCCGGGGGCCCCTTCAGACCTGAACCCCCCCTCTGCCCTCCCCGAGTGGGCATTGGTCATGGGGGGGGTCATGGGGGGCGCGGCCTCCATACTGTTCTGGTGCGCCGCCGTGCGCCGCCCCCAGGCTTGGTCTGCGCGCCGCTCCGGCGCGCTGGTGTGGGCTCGCCCGTCGGCCGCGACCCCCGCGGGAGCAGGTGGCGGGGGGCGCAGGGGCGCGCGGTGTGCAGGTCCAGCCGCATCCCCCCCCCCCGCGTCGCAGTCCCTTCTGGGGGAGGGGGGGCGTCCCCTCGGCTCCGGGGGGGCGGAGGGTCGCTCCTGTGGCCCTCAAGCTGGGGGGGAGGAGCGGGGGGGGGGGTGGGGGGGCCGCCCCACCGCCCCCCGCCCCCCCGCCCCGTCGGGCGTCGGCCTGCCATCCGTTGTCTCCGGCGTGCCCCCCCGGGGTATACTCGTGCCGTGGGGGTTGCCGGGCGGTCGGGGGCGTCGGGCGCGGCCCGGTTGGCCGCCAACCGGTCAGTGCGGCGGGGGGGGGGGAGGGGGGGGGGAACCCCCCCGCCCTGGTTCGCGCCCCCGTCTTCCCAAGGCCGGCCTCCGAAGCGGCCGCTCCGTGTGCGCTGTCCTGGGCGCCGCCGGTCCGCAGTCGGTCGGCAGCGGGCAGGGCGGGAGCGTGCGGGTGGTTCACCGGGGGCGCTTGCAGCGGCCGCGGTGCCCCCTCACCCGGGGTGCAGCGGCCTCCTGGGGGGGGTGCGGGGCCGCCGTCTCTTCGGTCTGTCTCTGTCTGCTCTTGGGCCTGAGGGGGAGGGGGGGGGGAGTGGGGGGGGCCCTCTGGTCCCCTGGCGCCGCCCCCTGACGGCCGAGGGGGGCGGCCTGGCGGTCCGGGTCCCGGGGGCCAGCCGTCGGCTGGGGGGTCGCACTCTTCCCCCGCCCCCCTCTACCTAGAGCCGGACCCTCGTGCAGGCTGTCGCTGGGGCCCCTCGTCCCCCCCGCCGTCGTCGCGTGGCGCTGGCCGGCCGGGGCTGGCCGTGAGGGTTAGCAGTCAGCGGTTAGCGGGCTGCGGGGCAGTAGGTTCCCCCCCGCGCTCGTTGTCTCCGCCCTCCCTCCTGCGGGAGGTGGCGCGCGCTCCTCCGTCACGCCGTGTCGTGGGGGGGGCGTGGGTCGGGGGGCCCAGCTCCCTTCCCGACTCTCTCGCGTCCGCCGTCTGGGCTGTCACCTGCGCCGCCGCTTGTGTGGGGGCTGGGGCTGGGGCGGCGGCGGCTTGCGTGGCGGTAGCGCCAGTGGGCGAGGGCGCTGCGCAAGGCCCGGGGGAGCCAGTTGTTGGTGTCCGCGTCCGTGATGCGGAGCATCGCCCCGCCTTCGAGGAAGGCCGGCCACGTCGGCCCCCTGTCGGGCCACGCAGCCTGCATCACTGACCTGAGGACCGTCTCGTGGTCCTCTGGGGCTCCCCACCCCCCCGGGGGTACCTCCCGGTTTTCTCCGTCCCTGCGGAGGGGCACGGCATCGAATGGCCGGTTCCTCAATCCCCTGGTGGTCCCCTGGTTGGCCCAGCTCAACCAACCGTACACCCCCCCCCCCCCAGGAAGAGGGCCTCATCCCCCAGAGGGTCCGGGACCGTGCCCCAGTCCTGGTCCCAGGGCCGGGCCCCCTCTGCCCCTGGCGCCGGCTCCCCCTGCTGCCCCTGTGCCCGCGGCGCTGGCGCCGCGCTTCGCCCCCCTCCCGCCGAGGCCATCCGCGCCGGCTCCGCTCTCGGTGCAGGGGGGGGCTGGGTGGTGCTGGGGTCGTGGGGGTTGGGGGGGGATGAGCTCTCCGGCGTCAGGGTCAATGTTGTAGAGGTGGTGGTGGTGGTGGTGGTGGTGGTGGGTGTGGTGCGCTGGCATCTGTCGGATGCCGGGGGGGGATGCACCTCACCGGCTGCACGTCCGGCTGCGGGGGCGCCCCGCCCCCCGCCCTCCTCCCTTCGACCCGCCCTCCCCCTCGGGCTCCCATGCCCCGTCCCGCCTGTCCCTGGGGGCCCGTGGCGTCCTTGCCCTTGCCCTTGGGCCCCCTTCCGGCCCCCTGCCCGTGCCGTGGATCCTGCCCCCTGTCACCCAAGCCCTGGCCTGCCTGCTCACCCATCGTCCCTCGCTCCGCTCCATGCACCTGGGCGCCCTGCCCGCGCCCCTGCGCGCCCTTCCCGTGCCCTGGCCCCTTCCCGGCTCCCTGCCCTGAGTTGCGCTGTCCGCTGCCCGCACTCTGTCCCCCTCCGCTGCTGCGCCCTTGCTCCTTGCGGCGTGTGCCCTGGCCCGCTCCCTGCGCGTGCCCCTGGGCACTTTCTCTGTCGCCTCCTGTCCCCCGCTCCACGCTCCCGTGGCTGGCACGCAGCTCTGCCTGCGGGCCGTCCCCTCCCTACTGAATCACGCGCCAGACGTGCCGCTACCTTTGCAGCTGCGGCAGCGTGACGCCGGGCGGCGAGCGCTCGGGCGCCGGGGGGCGGACGGGCCGCGTCCGCCCCAGGGGGAAGGGCTTGGGGGGGAACGGCTTGGGGGGGCTGGTGTGGGTGTGGGTGGTGTTGACGTGGGCGCGGTACTTCGCGCCCTCCCTGCCCACTGCTGCTGCTGCGGCGGCCGCTGGCGAGGCGCCCGTGGCCCGTGCGGGGTCCCTCCCCCGCTTTCGTGGCGTGCTGGGGGCCGCGGCGTGGCCGGCCGAGGCGGTGGCGCGGCTCGGCGGGGCCGCGGTCGCAACCCCTCGCGCGCCCTCCCCGCTCACCTCTGCAGCTGCGGCAGCCCTCGGCGATGCGCCCGGTTCCTGCGCCGGGGCTACCCCCCGTGTCGGTGGCGTGCCGGGGGCCGCAGTTGGGGCCGCGGCGTGGCTCGCTGGTGCTGCGGTCTCCGCTCTCCGCGCGTCTGGGGCCCTCTCCCGGGGCGGGGCCGTAGGGCTTGCTGTTGGGGTGGCGGGGGCGGTAACCTTGGCCGGCTCAGGCTCCTGGGTCCACAGCCCGTTGTTAGCGGAGGCTGCCCGGGGCTGTCCAGCCTGCGGCCCGACTGGCACCGCCGCCTCCGCCAGCCACCGCTCCTCGCGCTCCGCTGGGGTCTCCCCCGTCCCCTCCGGGGAGACGGGGCAGCGGGAGCGGGACCGGCGGTGGTGGCGGTCGTCCCGCTGGGGGGAGCCATCGGAATCTGCCATCACTGTTATCCTGGTAGGCATGCGTGGTGGCAGGTGCGCCCTTCCAAATACCTCCCGGTGCATCAGTGTCGTGCCGTGGGCAGTGCCGTGCAGTGCTCTGCGGGGCGAGGGGGGGAGGGGTTGGGGGGCCGGCTGTGGCGTCAGCCCCGTACGGGCGGGGGCCGGCGGCCATCCATGGGCATTGGGAGGGGAGGCGGGGGAGCCACGCTCACGCGTCGCGCCACAGCTCCCAGTCTGGGGCGGGGCTCAGGGCCCTGGGGCCCCGGGGGTCGTCGGGCGGTGCCGGGGGGAGCCGCACTAGGATAACCCCGTAACGGCGGTGACCTCGTGTGTTCGCGGAAAGGTGTGTACTGTAATAAAAATAGGCATCGGGGCATCAATTGGCCATTATTGGACCAGAAATTTCATTAAAAAGCATCACAAATCCTCAAATCCGCATTAACAATTGAGGATCGGCATGCCGCTCCCGACAGTAGGAGCGGCCCCATGACGAATGCCGATACGTGGACAGAAATTCCCAAATTCTGTCGATTTTTGTACAAGACGGAATACAAATTGTTTTTTGCATTGAAATGTCGACAATTCCGTCCTTGATCGCATCGGTCCCAGCCGGTTTCGTCGACACCGCCTTGGACCACAATGATGATTCTCAAGTCGGTTTCAAGAAGCCGCCTTGATTCCAACGTCGCCGACAACACCACTTGGTTCTGTTTTTATCACATTGATTTCCATTTTGCCATGTTTACCATGTTGATGAATTTTTGTGTCTCTCATGTTGTTTGCATGATTCGTAATTGCTCACAATCAAATTCGAGACACTCCATTTCCATTGAGTATGATCACATGTGAGTTGCCATGTCAAGAATCCTCAATTCTCCAACATGCATGACTTCACATGTATGCATTTCTATGCACATGCATAATTCATGTTTCATAAATTCATGCATGATCATGCTCATTAACTACACATGTGTCAAAGCACATACATGGCATGTGTTCCCCACTCCCCTCAACTTTGGGTCACACCTCCCCATGGGCTTGGATATCAATTCAAGCCAAAAGTCACATTTTTTTGCATGAACATGCAATGTTTTGCTTTCATGACCCATGGTGAACATTTTTGACTATGTGTCAAATTTTGGAGTTTTTGCATGACATGGGTTCAACACTTCACCCATGCTTTCCTCTCTCTCTCTCCTTCTCTCTCCCATGATGTGTTGTCTCTTTTGTTCCAAAGCAATTGCTCCATATCTCAGGACCTCCTTCTCCTTGCCCAAATTATGTTTCAATCTCAATTCGTCGCAATGCCGTGAATTCATTGATCCACCGAATCAATTCATTCGAATCATTGACAAGGAATCAGAATTTGGAGAACTCGTATTGGTGACGTACCGAGGTTTTGAACCACGCATCTTCATTTGTTTGGGTTTTGTCTAGTGTCCGTTTGTGCTTCAAGGGATTGCTGAATTTTGCAAATTAGGGTGAGCCCCATTAAAACAAACACCAAGGCATCTCAATCACCACCTTCAACTTCCTAAAGTGCTTCCTTTAGGTTTTACATTATCTTAAACTTTTTGGATTGCATTTTTCGAAGGATTTTCCTTTTTCAGATTTTTTTACTCTGCTTGGAGAATAAATTTTGATCCTGCGCTCCATGGCTCAAACAACACCACCCGCCATGGATAAGATAATAAGCTCCTCTCCAAGCTTATTACATGGTAGCAGTTCCGGTTCCCCAATCGGGGCCACATGGGGCGATGTTAAACACCCCAACCTCTCCCCTCAAGCAATGGAAATCGTTGGGAAGCACGCCCCCCGATCAGCCCCGAAGCACAAACTTAAGGTCCGGTCGTCGTCCTCCCCTCCTACCTCGCGAAGAGTCAGTTATGGCCAAGGTCAGGGTAGTGAGTTAGCTAGCCACACGGTGCATCATGAGTTGTACGATGTAGCAAGTGGTATAGGAGGTATTAGTGTTAAGCGTAGGCGACTGGATGATGGGACCGCCGAGACGGACATAGCTATGCCGTCTTGGGTGATCAATACCCTTGTGAAAAGAGTGGTTCGGGCCATGCGAGGGAAGCCCAAGAGTGGGGCTTCACAGGGGTCCGATAAGGATGTACCAAATGTACCAATGGACTCCCAACCCGAACCCCAATCGGAGGATGCCCGTAGTGAGGCAGCGACCGGTGTAGTAGGTGCGGTACTTAGTCAGCTTCGTAGGCAATTGGCGGCACACGGCGAAGAACTCCTCCTCTTAAAGGGTGAACATCAAGTGTTAGGGTCCGAGGCCACCAAGGCAATGGAGGTGGCCAGGGAAGCATCCCAAAAGGCCCAATTGGCCTCCGAGACAGCGGGCCGGAGCGCCGCTACGGCAAAGGGGGCCAACACGCGGACAACCGCGTTGCGCGACGACGTCTCTCACATCAACAAGCGGCTCGACGAGCACGAGGCAGCCACACGGGCAGACGGAGAGGCCTTGCGGGGCCGTATACAGGCCTTGGAGGAGGCCAACGCCGCCGGGGGCAGCCACAGCCCGCCGAGCGACGCCGCCGCCGAGGTCCGGGCGGCCAAGGTGACCATCGAGGTGACCAAGAGAGACGTTGCGGCCATGTCGGCCGACGTCAAGGCTGCGGTTGCCGCTGGGGAGTTACTCCGGGGCACCAAAGCCATCCTGGAGGGGCTCCAGGTCGAGGTGCGCTCCGCACGCAGCGGGGGCGCCCAGCACACCAAGGACATCATCGAGCTCACGGAGACCGTCCGGAACGTCACCGAGACGGCCACCCTCGCCCTGCAGGGCGCAGAGGAGGCAACAGCGGCCATCGACAAGATTAAGAGGGACGCCGCCGCCACACGGGAAACCGCCATCGCCAACAACAAGTCCATCGACACCACGAGGCGGGACGTCGAGGCCGCGTGGAGCGACATCACCGGTCTCCGCGACGACGTCAAGAAGATCGAGGCAGCCGCGGAGGTCAGCAACCAAACCCTCCAGCGGCTGCGGCGGGACACGGACGCCAACGTCAAGACCGCCAACAGCGACGCGAAGGCCGCAAGCCAACGGGCAGCCACAGCCCAAGGCGCCGCCGACGAGGCCAGGACGGACGCAGCTGCCCTGCGCAGGGAGCTGCAGGCAGCCCAGGCCCAGGTCGAGACCCACGCCGCGGCAGTCCAGACGGCCAAACGGGAAGCGGCCGACGCACGGCAGCAAGCCGCCGCAGCGGGGGACGCCGTCAAGCTCCTCCAGCAGCGGATCGCCGCCGTCGAACAGGAGAACGAGCGGCGGTACAACGCGCTGCAACGGGCGTCAGACACAGCCCAAGCAGCGCAACAGGCCGAGGCCGAGAGGGTTAGGGCTCAGTTTCAGGCAGTTCATAGCGCCAAGGAGGATTGGCAAGCCGCCGTCGCCGTAGAGGTAGAGTCTCTTAGAGGTATGCAGGCTGAGCTAGTAAAAGCACCGGTCGCAAACACCTCCATTGGACAGGCAAGCATGCATGATAGTGCGGGATTTGCTGAATTGGTTCAAGAAGCGCGGAAAGCTGCACTAACAGCCAAATCAGAGGCAGATAGAGCCGAGTTGATGCGTTCCAGTGTGGAACAGATGCAAAGTTTGCATCGACCAGCCCAGGAGGACGCAGTGGGGAGGGCTGAGGCGGCAGCACTCGAGGCTAGGCAAGTTGCTGTTGCTACCCGGGAGGACTGCAATACTTACGTGCAAAATGCACGTAGATTGGCCGGGGACGCGCAAGCAGCTTATGAGAGACTGGCGCAACAGCCCCCGCCCCCCTCGCCAGGTCCCACGCCGTCTGGGTTGGATGATTTTCAACAAACGGCTCAACGGTGGTTGAAGGAATGTGAAGCAAGTGCCTCAGTGGCTCGGCAACATGCTGAAAATGCTAGCGAGTTTGCCAAAAGAGCGAATGTGAGTGCTGGCCAAGCAGCAAATTGCGCGGAGAGCATCAAAGATGCTGCTCATCGTGCAATAGGTGAGTCACCGGGCGGTGCTGGACCACCCCAGCCGTTTGTGACTGAACTGAAGTTTGAACTTGGACAATTGCAGTCTCAATTTCGAGACTTGAACCAGGAAATAGGCCAAAAAGTCAACGAATTCGTTGATTTGGTGTCCGACGTCAAAATAGACACTTGCAATAGGTTGGACGACTTAGATTGCAAATTGGCCAGACACTCAGCCACAGGGTCATCCCCCAAAGGAGGTCCGAGTATGGATGGCCTTGAAGCTGACATGCAGCAATTCCGAGAAGAGCTGAATGACGTTTGGGGACGAATGGAGGCGGACGCCGAGGCATATGATTACTTGGATGAGCGCTTGACGCGGTTGGAAAACAAGACGACTCCAAGTCTAGGGGAATTGGGGCCACGGGACAATTCCCGGCCCCCTCGGTTAGACCGCCCCGGTCCCGGACAGCAACCCGCACGTGAAAGAAACGGTCCCTGGTATGAAGACCGTAGGTCAGAACGGTCTGAGAGGTCTGAAACTAGGGGTAGGGCTTGGTATGATCGGCCCGCCGACCGGCATAGGCGTAGCAGTAGGGATAGCCTACGTAGTGTCCGGCATGGTAGTTACAATCGAACCGAGCGGCGTTTTGATCCCCTTGAAGGCTTGCCGGAACCGCCAGGATGGTGGAAAAGTGGCCCGTATGGACCGCTGCCCGGAGTCTTTGGGGTACACGGAGACATTCGCTGGTTCCAGACTGCCCCCTGTTTTCAAGACGGTTACTTCATTCCCGGAAAGGCATATCGCACAGCTGCACAGCTGAAAAAGGATACCATACAGAAACGGGCTAAAATTCAGCCCACAGGTATTCCCGTAGAAATGGCTTTCAAGGAGGCCAAGCCTCCATTGAAGTTTAAGTCTTTCACGGACATCCCGCGGAATGCAACGGCGGCATCCGATGAAGGGATGTTTGGGGAGCATAAGAATTCCTGGCTCGATCCGAGGACAAAGAAGGCCCTTCAAAAAACGGCCGAAGTGCCTGTTTGGGACGGTGAGCCTGCCACTTTGGAGCGTTGGATCCATAGAACGCTTCGCTGGAGGCGAAATTATGCCAACAGATTTGATCAAGACCAGCAGGCAAAGATCTTAATTGCGGCCATAGAAAACGAGGGTGTAAGGGATAGGATCGAGAAGGCATATGATCGCGAAGACATGTCGTTGAAGGATCTCTGGTTCTGCATCACCGGGAGAGTGATGGAAAACATCCATCGTCCGGAAGCCGTTTGGCACGCACGACACTTACCTAAGGTTGTTTTGACCTCTAGCATTTTGGCGGACTGGATGTCGGACTGGATGGAAGAAGGGGCTGATATCCCTGATGGTGTAACAATGCGGCACGCGACTGCACAGTTGCTTGCTGTTCTTAAACAACACACCAAGGATGTGCCGGCAGACAAGGAAGTTAAGGCAGCATACAACAAGCTTTACTCTTTGCAGGCAGAGTATGCGGGGGTTGAGTTCAACTACCTGGAAATTTTCCTCATGATGCTGCCTCTCATCCAGGCTCGGGAGTACCAGGAGCAACAGGAGGAGTATATGAATAATCCTACTGGCTCCGAAGCACGAAAGGTGCGGGCTTTTGGAAGTAAAGGAGGTGGGACGGGTGACCGGTCTCGCAGTAAAAGTCGCGATGGCAACCGACATGGAGGAGAGTCCAAGCGCTCTCATTCTCAATCAGGGGCACATCGTGATTTTCGGAATCGAGCGTCACCAGCAATACCTCCCACGCATCTTCCTACAGCCAGCGGCGTAAGGAAGAAATCCAGAAGTCCAAGCAACGGTGGAACAATTGCGCCAATTGTGGTCAACCGGGCCACTGGGCACGTCACTGTCCCCATCCAAAGGATGACAAAAAGACTATTCCTCAAAAAGGTCCACGGAGCCAGTCCAAATCGCGATCTAGAGCCAAATCAGACGATATATGTAATCGTTGTGGCCAAAAGGGTCACTGGGCATCTGAGTGTCCCAACAAGGGCGGCTCACAAGAACGGTCACGAGGATCTCGAGACCGAAAGGGGTCTAAGGACCGCGATCATGATACACGGAACCGCCGTCGTTCCCAAGATCGCGGGCAAGGGTCCAAGGACCGAGGACGCGGGTCCCAGGACAAACGCTCAAACTCTCAGGAGCAGCGTCGTCAAGGTTCAAATTCCAAGGATCGCTCACGGTCTCGCTCATCAGCAAAACCGGATGACATTTGTCGTCGATGTGGTGGTAAGGGGCACCACGCCAAGGATTGCCCAACAAAGTTGTAGGGGGATGGCAAGCTTCTAAAGTCGCGTGCTCCACGCGACAGAGGCGCCCGGATGCCACGCCCCAGATTATCGGCCAATGGCAAGCCCCGCCGACGGCCAGCTCGCACTGTGGATGTTAATAGGGTGCTGTCACGTTATCAGTCGCCGGATATCCACGTGTCTCCAATTCAACTGGATGAGGCAGGAACCGAAGTCCTCCGGTTCCCGCTAAAGCCCAAGAATCGAAAGACCAACAAAATGGTTGAACTCGTAGTGTCATCAGGCATTCAGCTTAGTGATTCCCTCAATTTGCCTGAAATCATGGTTCCGGCTTTGGTTGACACTGGGGCACAAATTGAGGTCTTAGCTGGAGAAGAACTTTTCCCAAGCGCGGCACTGATCGACGCACCCCATCCAGTACAGTTGGTGACTGTAGGCCGTAAGCCCTTGTCAGGTGGTCGTAAGGGTGTCTTGTCTACCGTACGGGTACCGGTAGAGACACCTGAAGGGTTACGAGTGTTTAAGTGCGTACAAGTCTTCATACATGTGGCCGCCATAGGACCTCGCCTAATATTGGGGTTTCCCTTCTTGTTGAGGTATGGGTTAGCAGTAGTGCCTGGAAGGGATGCCCTAGTGAGTCTGGATAGTTTCCAGAGAAGGCGGAAGCCGGCTTATCAACATGGGGATATGTCTGAGTATGCGCTGGAGGTGGCAGGAGCACATATTCAGGCTGAATATTCCACGGAGTTAGTTCGGCCGCGGTATTTTAAATGGGTGGCACCTGACATCACGCTGCAGTCGTGTTTGAGTGGCAAACAACATGTTGATAAACGTACCACCAAAGCCCGTAGGTCTTCAGATGCCACCACGGCACCGACGGTCAGCTTTCTGGACAACAAGCTTGAATATTTTCAGTCTGATTGTGTCAACACACGTTGTCACCGCCCAGCGCACCTGGTATGGGACCACATAGGTCAAGTGCCCACAGCAGGCATGTGTTTTTGGTGTTTTCAGCGATCCTTCGGGGAGCCTGAGCCAGACTGGACTCCTCAAGGGTTGGCTCAACGTAGGAAGGGGGTATCGTACGAACCCCGTAGGTCAATCTCAGAGACAAAGGTCATCACGATTCCTTCATTATCACGCAGTCTCGCCAACCTACAAGGGGTGGTGGATCTCTCAGCATACACCAACGAGCAACGCCCCCCTACCCCCACTCGGCGTCCTCGACGTCCTTCAATCCCCATTCCCCCATCAGCCATGACACAGAATCACCGGCCAATCAACAGTCTTTCGGGCCAGCTACGGCAGCCCCATCATCAGAGTCAGCCGGTCAAGAAGTTTCTCTTCCTCCCTCCCCTCCTCTCTCCTCTCCGCTCTCCCCCCCATGTATGTCTCCTACTCTCGTCGAACTCATTCAAGCTCATATTTCTTCAAATCCTCTTCGGGTCAAACAGGTCAGACCAGAATCCATTTTACCAACAAAGGGTACGCCCGGGTCCGCAGGCTACGATTTATACGCCGCGGCCGATATTCTCATTCCCTCCGGAGGACAGCAACGGGTACCCACGGGGTTAGCATTCACTACCCCCGCTCTCACTTACGGTAAGATTCAGGACGGGTCAGGGAACGCGAGCAAGTTAGCGTTAAGGGTAGGGGCAGGGTTAATCGATCACGATTACACGGGAGAAGTCGATATTTTATTAAGCAATCAAGCACCTCGGGATCATATGGTGCGGCAAGGAGACAAAGTCGCCCAAATGACCCTCGAACTTCATCTCAATCCTTTAGTTCAACCAGTCTCCGAATTACAAGCCACGGAACGCGGTTCCGGCGGGTTCGGTAGTACAGACACACCCAAAGGTACGGTACCTCCCTCCCCGGGTAAGCCCCACCCCCCCTCCCAGGAAGAGGGAGTCCAAATCTCTCCAGTTTCATCAAGCACACTAACCTTACTTTCTCCATCTCGCGCACAAGAGTACGTCCTCTTGGTGTGCACATATATTACCCTTTGGGTGGCGGCGCACAGGGCTGGCATGATGCAGGCGGGCAGTGAGACCGCTGATCAGGGTTCTGCAGTGAACCAAGCCCTGGGGCTAGTGCAAGGACTTGTATGTTCTTTGTTGCTGGCCTATTCAGACAGCATCAAGGGTCACACTCATGTAGACCCAGCCAACAGTGGCGATCTGTCGGGTACGGAGCAGTTTCCTCCGGTACCTACACATAAATCCAAGGCCTTGGTCCCAGTACGACACGCTGGACCTGCAATGGGCGTTGGTCTGCCACACAGGGTGGCAGTTTTGCTTGCTAACACATTAGCGGAGTTCACTGGTACTGAACCAGAGTTGGTTGTAGAGGAGGCCACAGGTAGCATGGAAACCGAGTTACCGAGTGTCAGTAACCGCGCCACGGTAGGCCACCCCGGCGCCAACCCTTCGGGGTGGGGATCGGCCCGTATAAACTCAGCTCAGGTTACCGAGTTGAGGGCGGTTACATGTGAAAGTCTGGCGTTGACAGACTTAGATCTGTGGGCGGATTCTGAAAATTCAGATTGCGCGACTGATTCTAGAGTCAGTTCTGACATTGCAGCTAGCGACACCGGCGGTGGTGGGCCGTCCAAGGTGCTACGAAAGAGCACCAAGGCGGTTAAGTCCTCATTCCGTACCCATGAGGGTCGAGGCAATATTCGGCATGTTCAGGCGGCGGCCAGACGCAAAGCGCGGCAAAAATGGCTGCGTGATAGGGATGATTTGGCAGTCCGCCAGGATATTGTCCTTCGCATTGAGCGATGGGCTAAGTCGCTGGTTGACAAGTGTCATTTCCGGGAATTTACGGATGTATTCAGTAGTAAACGGCTTGCTCGTTTCCCGAAATATTCGGATGAGCAAAAGGACGGGTTGTCACAGCCATGGGCCGGAGAGAACCTTTGGTTACATCCTCCCGATAGGCTGTGGGAGCAAACCGTTCAAAAGTTGAAGTTTGAGCAAGGCCAAGGTATCGCTATTGTCCCAACATGTAAGGATAGGGATTGGTGGTGGTCGCTGAGCGAGGTGGTAGTAGACTGGGTAGATGTGCCGGTCGGTGAACCTCTTTTTGTAGATCATGATGGTAAGGTACGCTCAGCCGATAGGGAGTATCGTATAGTTGTAGTAGATGCGCTAGGATGGACTCCTGAGGAGTCACAGGCGGAACCAGCGAATACCGCCGACAAGCAGCGCGCTGTATGGGACTCGACCCTTCCCCGCGGGGATTGTGTCGCCCTACACCCGCACGACTGCACAGTTTCCGCTCCCTTTTCACACACACACCCCAAGCCTTCCTTAGAGTCGCTCATGCATGGTACTTCTAACCATCTAGTACAACAGGTTTCGCCCATACAGGTCGAATGCCGCCAGATGCGGCGACGGGCACATCGCGAAGCAACCAAACGGGCCAAGTCAGGGGACATCAGTCAGTCAGAGTCCGAAGCGTCCCCAGGTCCCGATAACTCCAGTATGGAGGAGTCTGATACCATACATGAGCGGCCATTGGTAACTACACCCCCGGTAATGAATGAGTCTTGTGTGGATAGGTCTAGTCTGGGTCCTAGGGAGATAAGCCAGCATGATTGGGTACAAGGCTACCGCCGCCACATCCGGTCTGTCATCAAGTCGGATGAGGACTGGGAAGGATGTGAAGACCTCAAAGCCAAAATTATGGCTCGGTATGAAAAAACCGTTTTTAATCCCATTCGCACTCAGGATGTCACCCCGGAAGCCATAAAGGCAAGAGGGCCACATTCTACGCTCCACTTGGAGCTCTTGCCTGAACATGCTGGCCCCAGAGCTGACAAGCCCATACGAGCCGTGGGGGAACGTGAAAAAGCGTTATGGGATAAAATCGTGAAGTTCAAGGACCGTGGCATGCTACGAGATGCAAAAGGGCAGCCACAATGGGTCGCCAGAGCGTTCTTGGTGCCAAAGCCAGGAAAAAATGATTGGCGGTTGGTCATTGACTACCGTCATCTTAATTCCTGCTTAAAGGGCAACAGTTTTCCGCTGCCTGTCATTGAGGACCAAATTGCCAATCAGGAGGGCAATTTTATCTTTTCCATCATCGATTTGGAGGATGGTTTTCATCAAATGCATCTGGAGGAGAGCAGCAAGCATCTTACTGCCTTCTGTACTCCATTTGGCATTTTTGAATGGAATGTCCTTCCAATGGGTGTTAAGGTGGGGCCTGCAGCCTACCAACAAATGGTCCAATATTCCTTTGTCTACCACGCGCAGAACGGAATCAACGTTTTTTGTTCGTCAAAAATGAATCCATAAAGTTTTGTTGTTCCGGGGGGTTTTCGAACGTGCCGGACGTCATGGAAGCATCCGTTTTGTTCATTTCCACCGTTTTCCATGTGAGAAGCGTATCGTGCCGTTGCCTCTACCTTGGCTTTCGTGCTCCGTGTGCCGCGCGTGTTACGCGTGTTACGTGTTCTAAGCGTTCGCTTCTAGGTGTGCCTCTGGAACTCGAATAACTCGTGTCGCATATCCGTGCAAGGCGTGTTCCGCGTTCCGCACGTAACCGACATCACGCTTCTGGAGGCCGGAACCCACGTTTTGCGCGAGCTACGCGTCCTCCTGTACCTCAGCCCTTTCTTTATGCCCGCACCGCTTTTCCCGGATAGCCACAAGCAGTGGCTCGCCAAGGGGGGCCACCTGGGCAGTTGGGGGAGCGCGGCCACGCTGAAGCACAACGCGTTCATCGTGTTCCAGATCAAACAACAGACATGTATGTGATTGTTCAATGGGGTGGAGTACGGGTGTTGTGCCTTTCGATGTCCCCCACGTCGATGTGGTTCGTTTCACATTTTTTTTTTCTGTTTCTGGGCCGTGCCACACATTTCTGCACAGCTGGGTGGCACGCAGCCTGGGTCAACCGCAAGAAGCCCGGCAGCAAGGATCGCCGAGAAGATGAGATGTACCTCACCAACGTCACCGCATATCAAGTATGCATGCATGACAAGTGCCATTATGTTCCGTTTCGTCGCACCGTGCCGGTCCCTAGTCTCCATTTTCGATAAGCTGCTTACCCCACCAACTGCCTGCAGATCAAGACGAAGCCAAGCAAGCCCCGGGATCCCGCAAAAGTCCAAGATTGCCGCGCTAAGCCGGATGGATGGTTCGAGTACACAAAGGTTGTTCTGGGCGTGCTGCGTGTTGCATCTGTATGTGATTCTGCCCCCTGTTCTACGTGTGTTGCGCGTGTTGCGCGTTCTGCACGTTCCGCCGGTGTGCCTCTCGCTCCGCCTCTGGGGGCACCACCACCGTGTTACGCGTGCTGCGCGTTCTGCAGATCCAAGCGAACCGGTTGTGGACCTGGTTGGAGGGCGAGGCAGAAGAGAGTGAGGAGGAGGAGGAGGAGGAGGAGGAGGCAGCGGACGATGGAGACGAGGAGGAGGAAGAGGAGGAAGAGGAGGAAGACGACGACGTGCCATTGACACCCCATGGCAAGAAGCAGGCCCGAGGCACAGTGAAGAGGGAGCATTCAGAGGACGAGCCAGATGATGTGCCGGAGAAACACTCCTCTTCTGCTGCAAAGGCTTCTGGAAAGGCAGCACGGTCCACCATGCTGGAGGTCAAGCAGGAGCCGCAGACAATGGCAGAGAAGAAGAAGCGGAAGGCAGAGGAGCGGAGCCCGCCCAAGGTGCCACCGAAGAAGTCCGAGGCCGAGATGCCCAAGAAAAAGAAGGACAAGGACAAGCCGGCCCGTGGGAACGTGTCCTTTGCGATTAGCGGGAAGGGCCCGCAGAAGAGCATCAGCGCCGCACCGACAAGAGCAGAGAAGTTCCAGCATGAAGGCGGGTACGACCGTGATCTGGACACAATGCAGAGAATCTTGGAGACGGACTTCAATGCGACCGTGGGTCGCCTGGTGATGCACTACAAGGAGTGCCTGTCGGAGGAACCCAGGTCCAAGCAAGAGCTCGGGTTGGCCCTGCTGCTGCACACCAGTGTGCGGGCCCTGAGCGTGCAAAGCGTGCTGAGATGCGGGACCAAGAACGCCCAGTCGGCTGCAGCAGCCCGTGAGCACTTCGAGAAGCGCTACCCATCGAGCAGCCCGAGACAAGTGGCGGAGGGGATTTTGAAGGGCCTTTCGGTTTGTACGGGTTGCGCCGCCGCGCCGCAATGGCCGGTGGACCTCAGCCCGCCGGCAGAGGGCCTGAGTTTGGGCAAGCTGAAAATGGAGGGCCTGCGAGGTGGTCGTGGAGGTGGGGTCAGCGATCGGGTGAGCGCAATGGGCATCGAAGACATCGTTGACATGGACACGGATGTTTTGCAGGTGTTGCGCGCGTCCTCTGTTGTGTTTCTACGTAGTCGCTCCGCGCGTCATGCGCGTTCTGCGCGTTCTGCGTGTTTGCTTCTACTGTGCCTCTGGAGGACCGATCGTGTTTTCCGCGTTCTGCAGGAGAAGTTTGTCCGGTTTGTCCGGATGGCCGGCCTGATGGCGTACGAATTGGAAGAGGAACGGCAACTCGAACTTCCGGCGTCTGGAGCATGGTCGTTGGTGCGCACCCGAGAGCTGGCGGCGAAGAAACCGCGGGTATCTGTGTGCTTTGTGGTCTCGGTGGTGTGCGCGCTGGTGCCTCCGCGCCGCCTCTGGAGGCCCATGGTAGCGTGATGCGCGTTCTACGCGTGTTACACGCATGATTCCTTGCACGCTTCTGGAGGAGGACTTGCCGTGTTACACGTTGTGCAGACTGCCGCTTGGGATTGGGCGCCCCCGCACATGAGCGGGTACCCGCACCTGCCAGGCCCGCCACCGCAGTACCAGCAGTCGTACGACGAAGACCCGCAGTGGCCCAGCTATCCGCCACTGCCGCGGGGCCCGCCGCCGCATGGCCAGCCGCCGCGGGGCCACCCGCCTCCCTTGCCCTATGGTGCGCCGCCGCGGGGCCACCCCCCTCCCCTGCCGTATGGCGCGCCGCCGCGGGGTTCCCCGCCTCCCCTGCCCTATGGCGCGCCCCCCGGCGCATCGGGCGAGCCGCCGGAGCTTCGTCCGAAGGCGCTGCTCGGCCCATTCGCCGATGTGGCAGAGAGCAAGAAGGTGCGTGGGCGGCTGCGGAACCAACCCGATCGTACGTCCTCCGTTGCGGCTTTCAATGCGTGGTTTGTACGGAGCCGTGAGTCACATGTATGTGGAGCCCCGGTCTCGGCTGCCCGATGTTCTGCCACTTGGTTGCCCCCCTCGTGTTTCCACAGGATCCGCAGGAGACGGGCGAGACGCGGGACGATCCCCAGAGCATCAAAACAGAAGGATCTGGCGCCGTTGGGATGGAGGTGGAGCAGGTCGCTGTGCTGCGTGTTCTCCACGCGTGCTTCTTTGTCGCCTCTAGAGGCTGGTACGCCCCGTGTTGCGCGTGGTGCGCGTTCTCCGCGTTCTACATGTCTTGCCTCCGCCGTGCCTCTGGAGGACAGACATCACGTCGTTCGCGTTCTGCAGAAGCCTCCCCCAGAGACGGAAGGTCAGGGGGCCAAAGAAGGACCCAAGGAGCCCGCAGAAGGCGCTGCAGAAGGCGCTGCCGCACGCACGGAGGTCTCAGCAGGGGGCGATGATGGTCCGGCAGGTGAGCAGGTGCGCGTTGCGGGGTCACTGCTGTTTGCGCGTTATGCCTGTATGGTTTTGTTTTGCCTCTGGAATCCGCCCTGGCATGTGTTGCGCGTTCTGCGCGTGTTACGCGTTACACGTGTCTCGATTCTGGCCTTCCTCTGGAGGACAGCACCCCGTTTTCCGCGTTCTGCAGGCGCCTGTGCGAGTGAAGGAGGAGCCCCCCGACTCCCCGGAACGCCATGCCGAACCGGAGACGGCAGCCGAGGGCAAGATGACGGACGGCGAAATCCAAGAAGTGTAGAGGGTTGGGAGGGCTGGGAGGGGGAGGACGGGTGGGAGGGGGAGGGGTTCCAGGGGTTTTTCTCCCCGCTTGGGGAACCGAGTCCGGGATGGCCGGACCCCGACGAGTCCCGGGGGCGGCAGAGTTCGCAGCCCGCTTTGCGGGTCCCCCCTTGGGAAGTTTCGGCGCAGACAGGCGCTTTTTCTCAACAGGCGCCGGACTGGTGGCGTCGTAATATGTGGTAGCTATACCCGGTTTCTTGGCTGTACGATAACGGAGTATTATGGCGATCGGACATGTAGTGCCCGGCGCCCAGCACAAGCGAACTGGTGGTGTCCCGTAAAAAAAGATACCACACCTGTTGCCTATTGCTCTGCGGTCGGGGAATCGAGGTTGAAACCCCCCCCCTCCGCTGCAGGTTGCTGTGTGGTAGGGGAATTGAGGCTCAAACCACCCCCCCCATGAAAAAAACACCCACAGTGCCCTGTGCTACGTGTGCTGCGTGTTGCCTCTGACTGTGACGGGGAAGAGGACGAGGACATGGAGGTTGACGAAGATTAGGAAGGAGAAGGTGGTGGAGGGCGGACGTGGTGGAATCGTGAACTTCATGGCCGCCAAGCCTCTGCCATCCCTACCCATGGGACCAGTGCGAACCCTGGGGGACAACCGCGTAGGCTGGATACCCAAACTGTGAGGACGCGGCCCCCCAAAAGTGCGCGCGTGTGCAATAGTGACGTGCTACGCGTGCTACGCGTTTTGCGCGTGCCGGAAGTCTGCTTCTAAGTCTGCCTCTAGAACTCCGTGCTGCGCGTTCTGCGCGTTCTGCGCGTGATGCGTGTGTTGTTTGCGTTCTGCACGTGCTGCGCGTGCTGCGCGTTTTGAAGCAACACGCGCAGCACGTATTGTGCCGCGCAGACCGCTTCCGGACAATAACGTCCCCTCCGTAGACAAAGGAATATGTGACACGCAATTGTCCTCAATCCCGACCCTACATTGATGACATTCTATCGTCGTCAGGGCGGAATGTTTTAGAGCCGGACAAGCTCACAATTGAGCAAAAACGACAACCGGGAACGCTCAAGAAATACTTTGAGGCGCATTATGAGGACCTGTGCAAGATGTTTGATGCACTGGAGGAGGCTCAGTTAACAGTTAAGCCCTCCAAGGTCCATCTATTCAAACGGATTGTCCAGTATGTGGGTCACATCCTTAAAGATGGATGTCGATATCCGAGTCCCACCAAAATCTCAGCAGTAAAAGAATGGAAATGGGAGGATATCAAAACAGCCAAGCACATGAAGGGATTCCTTGGGCTCGTGGGCTGGTATCAGGTGTATATTGACAAATTCGCCCAAATGGCGGCACCGCTGATGAACGCCCTCAAAGGCAAATATCAATATGAGCCCAGGGACCCTAATGCCCCACGGACATCCACTGGAGTGCCTCAAAAGAGGAAGAAAATCAAGTTAACACCTAAGGAAGCCCGAATTCATTGGACCGATGAAATGAAAACCAACTTCGAGGCCCTTAAGAATGTGTTAACCGAGAAAACCAGGCTGTACTTACCCAAGCCAGGCCTGCCGTGGCGCATCATCACTGATGCGTCCAATTATGCAGTCGGTGGGGTCCTTGAGCAGCAGCAGGAAGATGGTAACTGGCACCCAGTTGCCTTCTATTCCCGCAAGCTGCAAGGGAACAAGGCCGGCGTCAATGGGAGTACCAAAAACACAGGGCAGTTTGCCTGGACTCCAAGGGAGCAGGAAACATATGCCATTGTGTGTTGCCTGTTGAAATTTCAGTCATGGATCGGAGGATCTGCAGTTGAGATCCAGACTGATCATTCAGCCATTGTGAAATGGTACAAGGAGGACTTGTGTACCATTTCTGGGCCGTTAGGACGGCGGGGACGTTGGCATGAGTTTTTGAGCCGGTTCAACCTTATTATTACTTACCGTCCAGGTGAGGAGAATCAGGTTGCCGATGCTCTTTCTCGGTTTGCCTATCCAGCAGGGGAGGCCCAAGACACCAACTTCCATGGTGGGGATGATGACCTGGCTGGATGGGAGGAAGCCGAAAAACAGGAATGGCAGTCTGTGCGTGATTACCTGAAAACAGCGGAGCCCGAAGCCTTTTCCCATGAGCAAGCCATGCTTAACCAGCTACAGGTAGCCACAGTGGCTGCACTACAAGCGGTTAAGTCGGTCAACACGGTTGAGGCCGAGGCACCCTACGTCGCAACAGACGGGTCCAAGTTTAGCACTCTGGAGGAGCTTTTCATCCACTCCGTGGGGGATGAAAGCCTGGCAGGGCCATCAAGCCGCTGTCAGACGCGTCCCCAGATCGTGAATGGTCGAAAATACACCCGTGCTCAAAAGAAGAGACTGAATTTGGACTCTAAATGCCGACACAAGGCACAATTGGCATCACTGAACATGATTGAGACTATGTCTTCCATGAGTTGGCATATGCCGGGGGTGGAAACCCTCGTTGTCGGAGACATAGAAGCCATTAAAGTGCCCCCCGCAATCTCTGTCCTTTATGATGACTGGTCCTCCCACTATGAGCTTGACCCGTTCTTTGCTCCCCACTGGGATACTTTACGGCAGCACAAGTTCATTCAGGTTGACGGACAGTCATATACACTGCATAACAATAAGGTGCGAAGCAATGGACGTGTGTGTGTACCATATGACTTGGTCAAACAAGTCATCAAAGCTTGCCATGAGTATGCACACCCTGGCATCAGAAAAACCCTGGAAATTTTCAACCGGAAGTATTCTTGTGCATATCAATTGAAAGAACTACACCAAATGGTGCAATCAATTGTCAATAAGTGCAATATTTGCGGCCAAACTAAGGGCCGTAAGGGTTTACAGCCAGAGTCCAATCATCCCGCACCAGTACCTGAGTACCCGTTTGCATCAGTCTGTGTTGACTTTTGTGACCTCAGCGGAAGTCCTTGTACCGCAAACGGCAACACATATGATTATGTTTTGGTCGTCGTTTGCCGTTTAACGGGCTATGTGGTGGCAGTGCCATGCAGTAAGACCCTGACCGCACTTGGTCTAGCGGATCTATATCTGGAGAGGGTGGTGCCCGTCATGGGTATGCCCCAAGAGATCTTTTCAGACCAGGACCATCTGGTTACGGCCGAGTTCTTCAGCGAACTCTGTAAACTATCAGGGATCAGCATGAAGCAATCCACCATCAAGAGACCCCAGTCAAACGGGCGTGCGGAACGAGCAGTTCAGGTGGTCGTTGAATCCCTCAGGCAGTGGCTGGTGAAAACAACTCAGCAAAACTGGGCGCAGTTGTTGCCACTAGCCATCTGGGCTTCCAACGACATCCCTGGCCCGATCAGTGGGTATTCGCCACACTATCTAGTGTTTGGCCGCAATCCCATTGGATTTGGAGACTGCCCACCCATTCTTCCCCAATCTGAGTGTCGGGATGCAGTTGGATTCTTCCAACAGTTGGTGCAGGACCGCCGCTACGTACAGGACTCCCTGAATAAGATTCACCGCCGTAAGGCGGAGGAATTCCGAAAGGCGCACCCTCCCCATGTCTATGTCTTTGGGGAGAAAGTCTGGTACAGGGACTACAAGACTAAGAAAGGTACTGATAAGCTGCATCGGGTCTGGGAAGGACCAGGTGAAGTCCTTCAGCGCCTAGGCAGCAATACTTACTTGATAGCTACCGAACGAGGCGAAATGGCGCTAGACACTATGCGTCTCAAGCCTTACGTGGCCCCTGAGGAGGGTACTCCTCCTCTGCACTACTATACGGACCAGGATTTTCTGGTCGAGTCCGACAAGTACGTCATTGAGGACATTGTTTCTCATACGACGGTTGGACGGGGGCGCCGTAAGCACATAGAGTGGGAGGTCAAGTACAGGGGGTACCCAGAGACCGAATTTCAGCCCGCTAGTGCATTCATGCACGATATTAATGATCTCTGGACCCAGTACAACAAGAAACATAAAATTGACCTCCAACTTAGCGACATTCGCCAAGTGCTGGCCCGTTCGGCACCAAATTCTACATTGGATGCGGAGTTTGAGGCCCGTCTGGTTATCCAGACTACGCAACGTACGGCCTGGAGGGCCTTGGTAGCCTCATTTAAGAATGATACACCTTTTTAGGAGTAGTTCACTGAAAGAAGGTGTGGTTATAGGGTTTTAGCCTACACTTGCGGTCTCAACCCTTCCCGGTAAAGTGTGTAGTGGCATAGTCTAATGATCTCGGCCCTTCCTTCGGGATTGTGAGTCCTGATCTCGTCCTATTTGCCAAATTCTGCAGTCAAGAGGGTTGGGACATCAGAATTTCAGGACCAGGCAGAAATTTTGACCCTACATTCTGAATTTCAGGGCCAATCAGAATTTCTTTTTTGACCTCGCACTGAATTTCTGAATTTCTGTTGGCCCGGTAGCTAAAACTGATGCACTGCGGACCTATTGTCTTGACATTGTGATAGGATACCAATTTTCTGAATTTCTGGTTTGGGTTCGGCCCTTCTTGTGTGGCCCTACCGTCACGGTGAGGATCCCGAGGCTCGGCCCTTTGCGTCATTGTGGCCCTGCCGTACGGATGTCATGCATGGATCCGTTGTGCATCACACTTGAGCTCCCTTTCTCATTTTTTCAGGATCCAACAAGCATCAGAAATTTCAGTGATATGCAAAAAAAAGTACCGTGAATTTCTGAGGTATTGCATTGCTACCTTGTGAATCCTTCGCCCGTTCCTTCGGGAGTGCGTGGCCTGGGGTTTGCCGGGTTCAAGCGGGTAGTTCGACCCCTTGCTTTGAAGCATGAGTGGTCCTGCCGCACCGCTTACGAGTGATGAGGGGCCTCAGCCGCTATTTCCCTCTCTCCATGTGTTTGGTAGCATGTTAAGTTAGGGTTCATCACATTTGCAAACATGTCATACCCTGCTCTGCACCCTTTCGGCCCGTGTGTCGGAAATGCGTGGCCCTAGGCGGTGTAGGGCACATTACATTGCTCGACCCCTTCCTTATTAGGTTGTGTGGTCCTGTTTTTGCTTTGGTAGGGTGACAACATTCGTTTTTGTGCCATCTCTTCTCCATATTTCTCCTCCACCCCCTGAAATTGTCCTGAAATGTCCAGCAGTGAAGTACCCCCCTTCCCATGGGTACAGGGGGCCGGTTTTGGTTACAGGGTGGCTAAAACGGGTGGGGATTGGTGCATTGGGTCCCAAGGGGCCACCAGAATTTTACGAAATTCATTTTTGATTCATTTTTGAATTTTTATAACATTCCTGGTCGGTCCCAGGGGTCCAGCCAGCCAGTCAGTCAAATTCCTCCTCCCCTCCCTTGTTCCCATCCCGATTCCCCTGCTCTTTGTCTTTCTCTTTGTTTTTGTTCTTTGTGTTCGCCAGCCATCGCGTTCAGGTGTCCAATGCCCGAGGCCGGGGTCCGCGTGGCCGAATTTCAGCTCAATCCTTCCCCGAAGTCCGAATTTTAATTTTGTAAGTCTATGCCTCAACCCAGCTCCGACAGTTTGCAGTGCGTGTACCGTCTTGTCCACCAACGCCATGTCCGCGTGTACGCACGGTAAACCACATGTCTCAGTGCGTGTACCGACTTCGTTGGCATCGCCATGCTCGCGTTAGCGCACGGTAAACAACGAGGGTCAGGGTCAGGGTAGGGTTCAAGCCCCCTCCCCGAGGCAATTCGGGCGTGAGAGGTGACAGCCCCCCCCCCCCACAACCCATAATTCAGGCTGCAGAATTTCTACAGCCCGACAGGGTCACTTTGGGAGGGTCACAGGGGTCCACAGGCGGTTACAGTGAGCCTGAAATTGTTTCACACGCCTCAATGGGGTCCCAAAGGACTCTTAGAACTTTACGAAAACATTTTTCGACCCGTTTTCAATTTTTGGCGCGATTCCTGGTCGACATCAGGAAATCAGCCAGCTGTCAGCCAGAATTCTGACAGCCCCCCCCCCCCCCCCCCTCCGGGGTGAAAGTATGTTTTTCACCTCCGGCACCCGGGCGGGTGATATGGGGTACACTCCCCCCTATTTTAGGGATGCCGAGTGCAACCGTAGCACTCTCTTCCCGCCAATTGACACCTAAGCGGCACTGTGAGGTACAGATTAGATCCAGATTGACAGTTTTTTACTGCATCAGAGCGAACACCAATTTTTGATGCCAAAAATGGGGTTTTTGCATTTTTCGTCCGATATGGGCGATGAAAGTGTGTAAGCCCCCTATTTTGGGTATGCCGGATTCAGTTTTGATGCCCGTTTGGACCCACGGGACACTGATTCACCCCCCCCCCCCTGCTGCTGCAGATTCTGATTTCTGGCTGGCATCAGGCAAAAATCGATTTTTTTTGACAAAAAATTCAATTTCTGTCAAATTTTTGCCATAGGGGGTCCATTTCATATACAACCCCCCTATTTTGAGGGTGCCTGACGCACTGGCGACCCTCGTTTGCCACCAGATGAGGTCCTGTGACCTGCAGCAGGGTGCAGGATGGTGCTGTTTGTCAAATTTCAGCACCGCACATTTTTCCAAGGGGCTGAAAATGCTTTTTTTTTGGGAAAATTGACCAGAACTGATGTCCAGCACCCCCAACCCCCCTAATTTGAGGGTGCTGAATTCAAATATGATGCTTGTTTTGCGCCATATCACAGTGGGATGACAGAATTTCCATTTTTCAGTGTCCAGAGTTCATTCTTCCCGTTTGTCATTTTTTTCACGGTGAAAATGGGAATTTCAGCTTAAATGGTCCAGCCTGACCTACAAGCCTCATACCCCCCTATTTTGAGGGTGGCGGATTCAACTGTGACATCCGTTTGCTCTCAAATAGCCTCAGTGCGTGGCCATGGGCCTGTGGGGGTCGGTGACATACTCCCTCCAAAGAAATCCCTCAACCCCTTTTCATTGACGATTTTTTTGCCAATTTGGGTTGAGATCGACCACGTGCATGGCCGGGACGCCATGACGTAGTCTAGGAAGGGGGTGTAATGAAAATGGGCATCGGGGCATCAATTGGCCATTATTGGACCAGAAATTTCATTAAAAAGCATCACAAATCCTCAAATCCGCATTAACAATTGAGGATCGGCATGCCGCTCCCGACAGTAGGAGCGGCCCCATGACGAATGCCGATACGTGGACAGAAATTCCCAAATTCTGTCGATTTTTGTACAAGACGGAATACAAATTGTTTTTTGCATTGAAATGTCGACAATTCCGTCCTTGATCGCATCGGTCCCAGCCGGTTTCGTCGACACCGCCTTGGACCACAATGATGATTCTCAAGTCGGTTTCAAGAAGCCGCCTTGATTCCAACGTCGCCGACAACACCACTTGGTTCTGTTTTTATCACATTGATTTCCATTTTGCCATGTTTACCATGTTGATGAATTTTTGTGTCTCTCATGTTGTTTGCATGATTCGTAATTGCTCACAATCAAATTCGAGACACTCCATTTCCATTGAGTATGATCACATGTGAGTTGCCAATTCAAGAATCCTCAATTCTCCAACATGCATGACTTCACATGTATGCATTTCTATGCACATGCATAATTCATGTTTCATAAATTCATGCATGATCATGCTCATTAACTACACATGTGTCAAAGCACATACATGGCATGTGTTCCCCACTCCCCTCAACTTTGGGTCACACCTCCCCATGGGCTTGGATATCAATTCAAGCCAAAAGTCACATTTTTTTGCATGAACATGCAATGTTTTGCTTTCATGACCCATGGTGAACATTTTTGACTATGTGTCAAATTTTGGAGTTTTTGCATGACATGGGTTCAACACTTCACCCATGCTTTCCTCTCTCTCTCTCCTTCTCTCTCCCATGATGTGTTGTCTCTTTTGTTCCAAAGCAATTGCTCCATATCTCAGGACCTCCTTCTCCTTGCCCAAATTATGTTTCAATCTCAATTCGTCGCAATGCCGTGAATTCATTGATCCACCGAATCAATTCATTCGAATCATTGACAAGGAATCAGAATTTGGAGAACTCGTATTGGTGACGTACCGAGGTTTTGAACCACGCATCTTCATTTGTTTGGGTTTTGTCTAGTGTCCGTTTGTGCTTCAAGGGATTGCTGAATTTTGCAAATTAGGGTGAGCCCCATTAAAACAAACACCAAGGCATCTCAATCACCACCTTCAACTTCCTAAAGTGCTTCCTTTAGGTTTTACATTATCTTAAACTTTTTGGATTGCATTTTTCGAAGGATTTTCCTTTTTCAGATTTTTTTACTCTGCTTGGAGAATAAATTTTGATCCTGCGCTCCATGGCTCAAACAACACCACCCGCCATGGATAAGATAATAAGCTCCTCTCCAAGCTTATTACATGTACCCCGTCCCGCGCCGCGGGCGCTGGGAGGGGGGGGCGGGGTACGGGTGCTGCCCCATAGAGGTGGGTGGGGGTGATCCCCAGGACCCGTTTCGGGTCCCCACGAGTCGCGACGACGAGGAGGAGCAGGGGGGTGCCAGAGCGCTCTTGCCAGAGGACATGCCCCCTGTGGTGGGCACCCCTGGTTCTGGAGAGGGGGGGGGACAGATCTGGGTTGGCCCAGCCACGGGGTGCGTGCGTCGCCGGCGGGAGGGCTGGGCACCAGGTGGGCTCCCTGGGGAATGCCTCACACACGATGGCGTACGGGGGGGTCGGCCTGGTGCCGTCGTACACCGGGTTGGAGGGCCGGGGGCGGGCGGGCGCCTCGTCCGCGCCTTCCACGAACACCGTGATTTCGCCCACCTCCAGGTCCTCGTCCGGTGGGTGTAGAAGGTGGAGCGCCGCATCCAGCTCGGACACTCCCCCCGGGTATGTGGCCCGCGCCTGGTTCAGGTACGGGGCCGTGTCCCCGGGGTAGCGTGTCCTGAGTCTTGGGGTCACCTGCGGCAGGAGAGGGAGTAGCAGCGGGCGCTGATGAGCGTCTCTGGGGGTTAGGGGGTCCACCTTTGCCACCCCCCTTGCCACCTCCTTTACCACCTTTATCCCCATTCGGAGGATTTCTGGTGGGGTTTGGGTCTTCTGGCGTTCAGCCTCCTGTCGCTTGAGTTTATCACTCTCGCGCTTCTTTATGTGACATTCGTCTTCGTAGTGACGACGTTTGCCACCATAGCCACAGGTGATGGTACACCTGAAATGATCCTGATGGGTCACAGGTTTCCCATCCTTGGTATGCTGCTGTCGTTTCATCTGCAGCATACAGCTACTGCGGTGATCGCAGTCAGGGGCATGACAAGGCCCCCCCTTGTCATTGACAGGTTTGCAGTAGAACAGAGGGGGTCTACCTGCATCAGGTTTAACCTCATTCATGGCACGTAGGTTACCCCTCCCTTTACCACCTCCCTGGTTGGTGTTAGTGGGATTTTTAGGCCCTTTCCTTTCGCCACGCTCGGGGGTAGGGGTACCACCTCAACCCAAGTGCTTCTTGAGGAATTTCTCCATGTGGGAGTGATTCTCCCTCTCAGGAGCTAGCTCAATCAGCAGGTTGACCCAATTACATGTCTGTGACAAAGGAGGGAATAAATATGAACAATGCATAAATACATGTAGAATAAGCATAGAAACACTATTGCTACAATGCCATCATCCAGAAATCATGGAACAGCCGAATGATCCAAAATTACTGAGACGTGGCTGCAGCGAGGCCCGACATCGGAATCGCCGGCGCCGCTTGTTTGATTACAGTTCCTTTGGCTGGTGTTCCGAACTATTGCATGTAGAAGCTGCCCGGTATTATGAACCGCTGCAGAAACAAACTGAAACCGCGCAGATGCGTTGCAATTTTGGTCCAATTTGGGAAAGCAGAACAGTAGCTTTTGTATCGTGGTCTATTGAGCTTCTGTGGTTCATAATGGTAATAAGAATGATGATAATAACAATAATGATCAACAACATTGATAATTTTTCAGTTTTGCCTTCTTTGTCTTCAGTCTTGCAGCGTTTCCTCACAAACGCAGGCCAATCCATTAACCACGCCCTGGCCGCAGTCGTAGAGGCCCACAGCAAGAAGGTGTGCTGCAGTCTTACGGCTTGTCAATACAAGAGTTCAGCGCCGAGGACTTGGCTAGAGTGGACGCCGCCGCAAACGTTCCTTTGTGTGCAACTGTTTCTTGAAGGAAATTACACTCACGGTGCGTTGCGTTTCGGGTGTTGAGTGCCACCCCTTACCACGCTTCGCACCTGGGCAAGCAAGGTACATGAGGGTGAGCCCGTGGAAGGGTACAACACCAACTCAGTCCTCAGCCGCACAGAGGAGGAGACCATTCTGAAGTATACCAAACAGCTGAAGTATGCAGGAGGGCACATGCATATGGGTGCGGAGATAGTCGCAGTCCCATTGCGCCTGTAGGACTTGCGATTATTTGGGTCTATCATGTCTTTGCCATTGGATTGATTGCTGTTGTATGCTTGTATGTGTTCATCATTATTGATTACTGTTATTTCAGGGTTGGTTTGTATAGCATGATTTGCTATTGTGCCCTTCGTTGCATGGTAGCATCGTCCTGTTTGACCTATGGGTGCTGCCTATGGGTTTTGTATGTACATGTTAAGATATTTGCGAGTTCACCTCTTTTGACAGTGGGAGTTTATGAATTGCGTCGAGAACAAGCTTCGTACGAGTCACTGCCGTGGCTGCGTGGTTCGCTGCCAAGGCCACGGAGAACAAGCCTGCATACAACTCCTTTGACGTTTACCAGGGTAACTGGGCCATGTCTGCCTGTGCTGCTGACCTCTGTGACCGTCTTACAACTGTCAAAAAATTCCAAGAAGATTACTGAAGCCATGTAGTTGGTGGCTTCCACTAAGCTTCACTGTGCTTAGCAGGCTGTTGTGGAGGCTCATTTGTTCTTTGATGCTCTCCAGGGTGTTTTTTGGCGATGTTGTCGGCCGCCTGGAGGGCAGTGACGTCGCCGAGCTGCCACTGCTGAAGTAGCGTGAGGTGAAGAACATCACTATGTTCATCATCACTGGTGAACGTGGTCTGTGCGGTGCATACAACAATCAATTCATGAAGCGTGGCGCTCTCTGATTTGCTCTAACCTGAAGTGAATGGCTTTTTTTCCGCTGCCACTGTCATGTTCGTATTCTGTCACGTGATTTTTGGCGTGTTCGCTCTGATTTTGTTGGCCCCTGACGCGCTGAACTGTGCATTGCGAGGTCTTCATGGAGGCGCGCACCTCAAGTGCACGCCCACTACTTTTGCCATTTGTTCCTTGACACCCAGGAGATCTGCAAACCCAACACCGTGAACGGTGCCCTCAGCAGCATGCGTCCCCAAGTGTGCGAGCTTTGTCTGCGTTCATGTGACAACTGTTCTTCCGTTAAGACTTGATGCTGCTGCCTGGAGAGCTACTACATTCCTGCGTGGCATCTTGTTCCTCTGCTTGAATAGTCTTGGTATGCTCTGGATGAACTTCGTTCGGTGTTTGTTCCTGCTCCATTTCAGGTACACAAAGATTTCGATGGAAAATGAAACGAGACCAAGACTCCAAGACGAGCAGAAATGGGATCAATAAAACCAATAAAGAACTTGATGGGGGTGCACAATGAACAGACAAACAATGAGTGATGTTTGGCCTTGCACGTAAGTGTATGCATGCATATATGCTTCAGAATCACTCAGGACTTTGATAGCGACTTCAGTCTGCAGTCTGGAAATGGCTGCAACAGCAAATACTGACTTCATACCAGGGCAAAAATGGAATACCTCAGAAATCAGGTCTCCTGCAAAGATAGTAAAACAGATGCAAGAAAAATGGATTCTGCATAATGAAAAAAGATGGAAAATCACTTTATATGTCTTCCAGGAATTTTCTGTACCTCAGAAAAGAATAAATCAATGTCTGCAGAACTCAGTAGGGACTCTCCCCATGACCGCAGAACTTAGTAGGAACTGCCCATAGAGTAGGCGACACGCTCACGGGCCAAAATTGGTCAAAAAAATGGAGTAGTCATATGACCACTCCATAGATTAGGAATTTTTTGTTACATCTGAAGATGACATTCATTTTCTGTGAAACAGCCATATCTTGGAGAAAAATGCAGATTACTGAACAGCTCAATCTCAATGAGAGTAGCCAAAAAAAAAGGTAAAGCAAAGACCAACACCCATGCTGAGCTATGTTACAAATAGTGTTCAAAGAAGAGACAATGGAATATCAAACAAAAGCTCATGGCATAGAATACAATAGATACACCCTCTTTTGAATTAAAGTTAAGCGATTAAGTGCCTTTCAACCATATTGGAAGTGATCAAGGTCCATGGATAAAACTTCCCCCAATGTCTGAACCAAACTCCAAAGAGAATTAATACCATTGCTCCATATGAAACCAATGTTTTGCGGAATCGTTGCTCATTCATCAACTTTTAACACCCCTCTCAGCCTGAATGCACACTGTGTGTGAAGGCGTCGTCCAAGAATGACTCCCATGTTCCAAATGACCAACAGATATCAACCTCAATCTGGCGTCAATGGGGTCCAATCCTACTAAAAATTGGGAGTTGAACCAGCCATAAATGACCAAATGTAGACCAAGATGAGCCCTTCAAACGGTCTCTGGATACTCCAGTGTTGTCCTCGTACGCTCTCGTAGTCGTGAACGACGTTCCTGGTTGAATTAATCAGAAATCCACCTCTGATCCAGACGCTTAACCTAATCAATGTCGCCAATTCGAATCAATCTGGGCAGATGAACACAGTAATTGAGCCATAAAATCCGTGAAGTAGGCACCCTGATATCAGGCAAGTGCCTCAGCTGTCAGGTGGTCGTAAGCGTTGCTGGGGGCCTGCACTCGCAGCCATGAAACTCCAGCATACGAACTTGAGCCTCAGATCCCACATCATAAATGTACCAGGATGCAGCAATCCAGCCCCATGAATCAGCCTGTCATAACATAAAGGCCAGGGCATGAGGACTCAGCTTGTCGCTGCACGTGTAGAACGGCGCGTCCAGACTTCTAACGCGTTGCTTTACGTGTTCACCTCAACATGTAGACCACTGGTTCAGTTCAGGTTGGTGCCCCGGGAATAACTCCCTCCAAAATCCCCAAGACTCAACTTGTAGTTACTTAAACTTGGCGTCAAGTTGACCATAGGTGCTGCGATGTAAAACCGGAACCAAGTAGCATTCAAAGTACTCTCCAACCATGAATTGACCAAAAGATTTTGCGAACCTCAATAACCCCAGGTGCCTTGATACTTGGCTCCCTCCAACTCAACTACCTGCAGAACTTGTCGTAACTCCGAAACTTGCTGTTATGCCAGTCGTATCCGCTTTTTAGAACTGTTCAATAATTGACCTTGCAACTTCCTCAAACTCCTTTCTTTCTGGTGTCCAGATTGTTGTGCTGACCTTTCTGGCTACGCGGGCGACTCACAGCGCAGAAAGCTGGACAGGTCCTTCGAAATATCCATGTGGACCAATAGAGACCAAATAAGGTGTGGAAGACTTTCCATGCCTTAAAGTGTGCTTTTCTGAGTGTTTTCTGAACTTCAATGATTGCTCTGCGGAATGAAGTGAAGATCTGCAGGTTTTCAACTTGGTACGCCAGCGGAAGCATAACGGCATGAAAACAAACTTCAAGGTACTCTCTCCTCCTCACTCTCCTGGAACTTACTCAAGGTAACCAGTCGCCTGCCATACCACCAACTGTAGGTACTTCTGTACGTCACCGTTTGCCTTCGCGCTGCTGTGAAACCTTCTTAGAACTGACCTCTCCTTGTTCCTTGTTGTCCGTGGCAGTGTCTTTGCGGGGTCCCTCCACGCTGGACTTCTTCTTCGAAGTGCTGCTGATCCGCCGAGTCGCCTTAGCGCCGTGTCAAAGCGAGGTGCGTGTGCCAAACAGTAATCGACGGAAACATGATTCAGCTTTCGATCATCATGCACGAATGCACGAACTGGTTCCCAAGTGCTCTCGCTTGTGCCATAGCCTTTCCCACTTCGTCAATAAGCGCCAGCCTTGCCTATATTGCTCTCTCAGGATCTGTTCGACGTGATAAGCTCCAATTCTCTCCTTCTCAGTCTGATTGTAGAATGGTATATCCTGCTCATTTGCCATGATGTCCTGTTCCGCTGCCTGCTCATCGTCATTCAGCATGTTGGTGTCTCCTTCTTCGATAGTGTCTTCAACATAGTCATCCACCAGCTCAAATGGGAAGCGCTTCACGAACTCAAAAGCAACAGGTACTTCGCCGCCCAAAGCTGGGCCAAAACGCGCCGTAATACCGCCACTGCTGACTCCAGTAACAAGGTAGGGACCATGCCACATAACATCCTTCGTGGCATTCTTAGGTACCTCCAGTTGCTTGAACCTTTTTCTACTCACCAGCACGTAGTCGCCACCGTTGAAAACTGCAGGTTTCCTCCTTCTCCTGATGCGCTCAAACCGACTCGGTATTCCTTGCCTCAAGTGGGCTTGCACAACTACGGCAGTTTCGTTTTGTTCTTTGACCCAGTCTTGCACTTGAACGTTGCCTTCATGTGGAAAGGGCAGGTCCAACTGTAGAGTAGGCCTCCCATGGAAAACGTCTCCTCGAGAATAGCCAGATTTTCCTCTTTGCTTGTCGTTCATACATATGACCACATAGTCGTTCAACTGGACGCAATTGGTGGTTCTGATACTCAGCATACGGAGCTCCTCCTGGTACTAATCATTCATACGCTCTCATTGTCCGTTCGATTGAGGGCGGTACGGACGTAAGAAAGAAACTTCCACACCCATTGCAGCAAATACGTTGCGGTACCAGCCATAGTCTCCCTTGAAGCGAATATCCTTGTCACTGTGGATACGAACAGGTGGACAATAGAAACGAATCCAATGGTGTTTGATGCGTCTCAGCACATCTTCTCCATCAATGGTCTTCTTGCAAGGTGCAACTCGGCAAAAAGCACTCAGAGCCTCCACAATCATCAAGGCATAATCATAGTTATGACTCTTGAATCCGTCAATGAGGTCCACATACAGCAGTGCATTGACCATCTGTGGCAGTGGCAAGACACCAAGTGAGCCTCGGTCGCTGGGTCGGGTCCGCTTGCTCATGACGCACTCCTTGCATGTCCTGTGCATACCCTTAATTTTCTGTGTCAGCTCTGTGTTAGGCACGCGGGTATGGAACATGTTCTCGAAGGCCCAGAGCCCGGAATCCGGTCCAGGATGACCGACAACATCGTGAGTCCACTGCAACGCTGCGGCCAACGCCTTCTTGGGTATGCACGTTTGTACTTGCTTTCGAAAATCCCACTTGAAGATAAAGACCAAAGCTCCCCATGAGACCCACTGGGGGGGGTATTTTCTTCGAACAACTTTCAGTCCTCGAACGAAGATTGGAATCTTTGAACGAAGATTGGAATTCGAAGATTGTATTTGCTTTAATGGAAATCCAATAAAATCCAAGCTGCCGGGGAGAATTGCCGCAGAAGCGCAGCAACAGCAGTGCGCGCACTAAATTGACAGGCGATTGTCGCAGATTTGTGCCAGAAAGACGGGTTTTTGGTTTTTTCAATTGATTTGTTGTATCTTTTAAGGGTGGCACTGTTTGACCAATGGTGCAACTTGGATTACGCTCAAAAACGCGGTGGGCACGACAAATGCTTATAGCCAGGACGTTGAGAACAGGCTTGTGCATTTTTTCTCCTCCTCCGGCCTGGGACGCCAGCTTTTACATTCGATCTACACACGAGTCAACCCAGGCGCTGACAAGCAGAGATTAAATCAACTTCTACGGTTGCACAGCGATGCTCAATGCTTGCCTGAAGAAGCAGTCGCTTTGCTTCTCAATTTGGGAATCCCTAGACGCCGCCTTCGGGTTCTATCGCGCTTTATTTCCAAGCGTGCGGAGGTATGGTACAAACAGACAGGCCTAAGGTTTGGGAAACCAATGCCAGGCCGCCGGAGAGTCAACTTGGCTTGGAAAAGGATGAAGGAGCCCTTGCACCTTGTTGGCCACATCGACAAGAAAACTGGCATCCGAAATGTCTCCCGGCTGTCTGATCACTGGATCAACTACGTTTTCACGCAGCCTTGCCTCTATGAAACTCTACAGCCCAGCAACGATGGGTTGGTTTTCATTGTGAGTGGCGATCGTTATCCTGTAGCGGGTGTAAGCTGGACTCAGCTTACCATTTGCATCCAAAATCATGAGCATCTAGCCCGCAATGCAGCACACATTTGGGCTTTAGAGCAGGCATACTGTGGTGACTCCAATCTGAAGGATTTGCGCCGGGTCTGGAAGAGAAATCTGAGGGTGTGTCATTTCTTCGAAAATTGCCTTCGTTCGAACTTTCAAACGTTCGAACGAAGCTTTTCCTTCGAAAGAACGTGCGTGTGGACCATAATTTTGATTGCGCTTTGCACGCTACTAGGTCTTGCAGCGGATCATAACTACGCGTTCCGTCGTCGTGAAGGGCGCACACTGTGCGGCAAGTGTCATGCTGGGCGGAGAGTTACCGTTTTTGAAGAAGTTTTTGGGACTTACTGAGCATTGGTATATACCATCAGTTGACAACTTGGGCCTGTGGAACCCTCTCAAAGGGCGGTACGTAGGCTGTCACTGGCGCAGAACGCGCACCGGTGATGCGTTCGACTTGGCAAGACCCCTCTCTGCAAGGGAGCTCGTGGCTGCGCTTCGAAACCTTTGCTTCAAGTACCACGACACCATGCCATTATTTGTGTTCTTCATATGCTTTTGCGAATTGGTGCTTTGCTTGGGGAATACTTGGAAAGGCTATGCTTGTCCGCCAGCAGGGAAGCACACAACGCTATCAACAACATGCTGAAGATTGCTCTGTGTGGTTGGCAGCTAGGTGGAACTTGTAGACCTGGTGGACGAGAAACGAAGCCTTTTTTTTTATATGGGATGGTATTGCTCATGTTTTGGGGTTGACCAACGGGCACTCAGGTAATCAGGCTGTCATGAGGTTGCGGGACGTGATGCAACGGCTCTATCGCACCTATCAGCGCATCGACATTGACCTTCCAGCGGACTGTCGGCAGGCGACCTGGGAATTTTGCGCCCAATATTTGCCCAATACCCGTTCTCATTATCTGATAATCTTGGAGTTTGATGTGCCCAGAATCCTAGAGGCCATAGCACCTTACAGGCTTGGGATGCACTGCCAGGACTTGGCTGAAACCACGAATGCCAAGCTAAAGGGTTTCTACTTGCGGTTCACAAACAGAGGGGGCAGCACCACTAATGACTACCAGCTCTCTGCTCTGCTACAAACCATGGAGCATGCCTTCTTGCATACGCACTCCCACAATGATGCTCACGGTACAACCCGCCCGATCTCTTGCCCAAACGCTGCATTGTTTGAATCTTTAATAGACGATGCCGCTCGATGGTGCTGACAAAGGAAGACATGGCCGACGTCGCAAGACTGGTGGTTGTATGTGTTATTCTCCAAGCCCTGCAGGCATGCGTTGTAGTCCTTAGAATTTAGTCTTCGTTCGAATCTACGAATCCTCGAACGAACTCTCGTTCGAAAAATTTTCTTCGTTCGAGTATTCTAATCTTCGTTCGAAGATATTTTTCGAATCTTTCGCGCTGTGCTCAGGAGGTGCTTCAGGGGCACCAAACCTCTGCCCGAGCGTGAAGATAATCGCCAGGATCACCCTCCCAGAGTAGTACACAACTGGCCCAGCACCCGACGCCGCAGCGTGCAGCGGATTTGGAGCCGTCACCATCCCCTTCTCGCCGTTTGGATGACCTGCTAGATTTTGGATCCCAGGATGAAGAAGAATATGATCCGGATTATGTGGTGGTGAACGAAGTGTTCGAACTGAGCGCCGAGTTCGACAATTGCCGTCAGGTCTTCGTAGAATCCAGAGTCACCCGCCCCTACCTTGACCTCATTGTAGGGAGATCGGTACCCAATCCCCATACGCCCATTTTCGGGACCGGAAGTAGGCTTCGCTTACGCCCCTGTCAACATATGGTCGCTGTTTTGGAAAGTGTTTGTCAGCCAATTGCAAGGATGGCGCTGTGAACAGGGACATGCCTTGTGCACTGGTTGCCCGCGCCTTGCCTTTCGCTGTTCCCAACAAAAAAGGAACCCCAACCCCGATTATACGTCTCTTGGCATTGGTGTCGCATGCCTATGGCGCCGTGGAGAGCTGGCGTGAAGACCGTACTGGAATGCTTAGGTTCCCGAAGGAGGAGCCCCCAGGGTGGGGGAAATGTACATCAACGGGCCGCTTGAAAGGCGTCAAGGTCACCGCTCAGGCGCGGGGTGGTGGTGACGCAGCCCAGTCGGACGAAGGAGTGCAGCAAGCCGAGGGAGTACAACAAGTGCAGAGCACAACACCGTCGAAGTGGCAGACAGTGCTGCAGGCAGCAGTGGCAGCAGGAGTGCAACATGGCTACATGGGAGGGGACATTCCTGAATGGGAGGTACTGCATTTACTTTGTAGCTGAGCGCTTTTGACCGTGCATGCGTCCTGTAAGTTATTCTTCGAAAACCATTCTTCGTTCCAAGAAAAAAACTTTCGTGCGAACATTCTAATCTTCCAACGAAGATTGTATTCGAAGTCTTTTACCGCTCTACTGCCCACAGGTTGCAGCAATGCAAACCAGCGCCGTTGGCGTGAGGTCGAAGCTTCAGCTACCAAGTCCGGGCATTAGGACGACTGTGACTGCCGGAAGCCTGCTGAACGGCCTGCTAACCAAGCCTGCGCGAGCACTGACTGTCGTCGGAGCCCTCCAAAACCATGAAGACGGTCGAAGAAAGGTTCGGTCGTTGCCGACATGGTTGAATCTCAGCCAGGGTGATTCCACGTTGCATTCCCCTGAGGCAACTGAAAAAAAAGCGTGGACGACCAGTGCTGGCGTGTGGGGCAAAGATCCACAACCCGTTGTGTCCGGACGACAGGTAAAGAACCTTGCCGAGATTCTCTCGTCTTTCAGGAAGACAAAGAAGCCAAATAAGAGACCACGAGCGAGGCCAGCGGCTAAGCAACCTCTGAAGAAGAGGCTGCCGGGTGAGAGTTCGGAGAGTTTGTAGTTCGAAGAGACTGAAGAAGAAGAGGAGGAGGAGCTGCCTTCCGGACATGATGACGATGAAGACGAAACTCAGGAGACACAGCTTCCAGACCGAGGGGCACTGCCGTGGGCATGGCTCCCCGTCCAACAAGAGGACCAGTGGGGAGCGTGGAGAGGAGTGCCGATTGGGAAGTGGCGCCCCTGGCGAATGGAGATACCCAGAGACATCCTGCAGCACAAGACCAAACTGGGCCGTGCCGGTACAATCTACTGGGTCCCTGCAAACTACAAGTCTGCCGTGTGGCATTCTGTGGGGGAGTATTGTGTTGCAGCGCGAAGCTACAGAACGGAGGAGGAGTGCAAAAAAGCGGCAGCAGTGGCGTCGGAAACCGGTGGCGTGCCAGCGCCAAGCGCCAGGAAGAAGCAAGTGAAGGCAAAGAGGCCTAAGAAGAAGAGGAAGACGCCAACGAAGTGTGGTGGCAAGCAGGAAGAAGAAGATGCCGGAGAGGGAGACAAAGAGGAGACAAAAAAGTAAGACGAGGCTGTAGTGAAGCGGTACCCAGAACCCCATGGCCAGGTTACGGCATACAACCGGTCTCCGGTCCACTAACCCCATGTACGGCGTGTTCCGTGCCGTGAAGCCCCGCATCGGCAACCGATGCACCGCCAGCGGAGATTTGTGTATCAGAATATCAGGAATCAACAGGGTTTTATTTTCATAATGTTTCCGTCAATTTTTACGCTTCCGTTCTGATACTCACTATTTTGACTGCTGGCGGTTGGTTCGCGACTTTACCGTAACCGCCAGTTTAACTGTAATTAATGGAAATTTTAACGCTATCCGCGACGAAGGCTCCAAAGTGGCCAGGAACTGCATTGATGCATCCGCAATTTTCATAATTAATACTCGCAACCTTAATCCAAATTTTTCAGGATGTCGAAATCGGATTTTCGACTTCGACATCCCCGCACTTGATTTGACCTCTTTCGAGTGGACCTACGTGCTTCCCTATGCACGAATCAACTTGCCTTTTCTCTTGCCCTCCATTTGTCTTAAAGATATGGGCAAAACAAAGTTGATTCGTGAGGCCACTTGTGAGGGTCATATCTCGTGCCGCTTGCGAGTATTGACGATAAGGAAACGTGGGATGTATTCACAATACTCCCGACGTAATTTAGGAAGCATTATATGCCCTGCGTTTCCACACGTGCGCGCTAGCGTAATGGATCATGGTCAAGAGGGTAGAGTTTGCGTTGTAACTCTATGGCCATGATGTTGCGTGCGTTAAGATAACTTTCGAGTGTAGCGCGCAAGTGTTGGTGTTGCATAGGAACTCTCTTTGAGTTCCTATGAGCGATTGACACAAAGTTATGCCCTTGGAGGGGCATGACATATCGTGGTGGGAGCTACCTTTTTGGGCAATATGTGGTATGTGCCATGTGTTGTGTTGCGTGCCCATTTGGCGGGTCCATAGCTCCAAGCCGAACCCGCCAATGGACCTCATATTGTGCAAGCCCCTTCTCCAAACTCCCCACGATCAATCGCAAGCCTAACCTTTGTGAAGGGAAGCTTGTGTGGTGATCCCGAAGCGATGCGTTGGGAGCAAGGTGTGTATTTTACAATTTTCCATATTTTCATGTGCCCACTTGGGAAGTAGCGCTCGTAACCTTTCAAGGCGCCCCAAGTGGAGCACATATGTGGGATCGAAGGTCATTGATGTCAAGTCATTGTGTTTAGAAGTTTTAAGTGATTGCACGATCCAAGCCGAAGATATTATAATATAATTATGCACCTTTCAAGGCACTTTTGTGTGTGCTTGTGCCAATTTTGCCATTTTTGGCCCGTCATGATGTCAAGTGGCGACCGTGTATCTCAACGTTGCGCTCAATTGACATCATGACCCAAGTATGATATGGGGGTACATGCTTCGGTGCCCAACATATCTTGGACCCGGCGAATAACTCCTCTTAGGCTTGGCATACCGTGGCCGCCATGTTGGCAATTTGGGACTATCCCAAATCATGGGCTCACTTGGCGACCCTGCCATTCCCGATATCGGAGGAGTTGGGCGACGCCCAAAAGATATGTTGGACCAATATGACTTGATACCAATCCTATGGCACACCCCGGTCCAAGTCGGGCATGTACCTCATTTGCCCCAACCATGAGTGTGCGCATTTTTGGCCATTTTGAGCAATTTTCTACTTTCGCTGCCCGCCGTGCACTATGTTCTAACCCTCGTGCACGCCGGACGCATGGACCAATGGACCATATATGACATGGGTATTATGGGTAATGGTCCTAATGGTCCACACACCACGTGGGCGAAGCGGAGCCACCTTCGTTAAGGCGCTAGCCCAAAGTGAGTGTGGGCAATTTTGCAATTTTGACATTTGTGGACCCAATTGGGATCATCACCACGCCGAGTGGCATGGAGATCTCTGAGAGCCAAGGGCATGGGAGTCTCCTTTGGACTCCCGGTGGATCGCGTATGGTATGGCGGATCCGATCTCCAAGCCGGCGTGGAGATATACTATTGGGAGCACACCGAATTTTGGCTCATTTCAAGCAGCCAAAATGACCCAATTTTGGGACCCCAATTTCCCCCTTCCGTGTGGTCAATTGGCGGCCCCATTTCTCTAAGCCCATCGGGAGCCCGGACCTAAATCCAAGTTGTACACTCAGATATGAGTCCTAGGTCCTGCCTCCTACCCTGTGAGCCATTGGTCTTACCTTGGCCGGGCGAGCCACGCGTGGGAATGACGCCAATTTTGGTGATTTTGGCATCATGACCCCACATGACTCATCCGTGTTGCCCTGATTCCGGGACCTCAGAGGGAACCAGGTTGGGTGAGGGCTCCAGGGGGTTCGTACTCGAAAGGGCATAGGGTCAGTTGCCTCGTCCCTACCTCTGGCGGCTCCGGACGAGAGGTCAATTTTGGAGTTTTTCAAGCTAATATCAGTTTGGGCTGAAACAGCCCACTTTCAGCTACCAACTCCTGAGGGATAATGGCGGGGCCATATCTCTGGCTCAGAGTGGAGTTGGGACCTGCCGTTAAGGGAGCATAGGGAGCTACTGTCGGTTAGCCTTGGAGCCCCTTGGTTCTCAGGAACTCGCCTGTGGCTAGGCGGGACACCTCCCCCATTGGCAGGGTTTCAGGGTCCGGACTGAGCAGGGCATGGGTTGTGTTTGAGCCCCCGCCCCCACCAGCCACTGAGAGGGTCGGACCTGGGATTGGGATACAAGTTAGGATAGAGTGTCTATTGTCCTGTGATGCCCTTACCCTAGTCCAGTCTTAACCCCATGTGTACATATCCTGATGTGTTGTTGTACATACTTTTGTTCCCTCTTTGCAGAGTGGCAAGGATTCTGAAACACTTTGTCACATGACATGAGCGCATTGATGCCCTTGTGAGCGTAGTGCTTTGCCTGCCTGCTCACTTGCGCGTGTCCCGCAGCGTCCCGTGGCCGGCCCCCCACGGGAAGGCGTCAAAAGCGTTTCACCGCCGCGGGGTTACCCAGCCCTCGCGTGCCACTCGGGGCCAACAACCCCGAGCAGCGCGTCGCAGCAGCGCGGCGCAGCTCGCAGCTCGCAGCGCAGCGCAGCGTCTCGCAGCGCAGCGCAGCGGCTCGCAGCGCCACTCAGCGACAGCGCCGAGTTCGTCACGGAGCCCGCAGCGCCGTCCAGAGCATCGCCCTGACCGCGCAGCAACCGTGAAAGAGGTGCACAGACCAGGACTCCTGCATCAGCCCCATCGGCCGACCCGGAGTCCCATCGGCCGACCAGCAAGGCCGCGTCAACCACCTCCACAACCACCGGCTGACCAGCACCAGCCGCACTTCCAATCCAGTGCTGCAGCACCCTCCTCAACAACCACAACCAGTTCGTTGAGTTGAACGAGTGCACATCAAGGACTTCAAGACCATCTACGCCCCCGCTGCCATGGTGAATTGGCAGGAAGCGGGCAGGACGTGGCCGCGGCCCCACCCCCATGCAGCACGCCTGCTGCGTGGGTTGGTTTGGGACCAGCACTACCGCCACAGCCACCCCCAGTGCGAAGGCGGCATGCCCAGGAGCTTCGAGCTCCGCACGGACATCGCCCCCGACCGCCTGCAGGCCGTGGAGGACTGGCTGCGGGCGGAAGGGTACGAGTACCGCCACCAGCAGAGGCGCTGGAGGACGTGGACCCGGCCGGACAGGCCCGGCGAGGGCCTGCGCCCCGACGGGATTGAGGAGGACGAGGACCCCAACGCCTACCCGTCGGGCGCCTCGATCAACGTCTCCCTGTGGGACGTGATCGAGAAGAACTTCCCGGAACCGGGGGGCGAGCGCAGGCTGCAGGGCAGCAGCAGCGCGTCTCCGGGGAAGGAGAAGCGGTCCGCCGGGGACAAGAAGAGGGACCGGAGGTGGCGGGAGTACCAGGAGTCCCTGGCCGCCGAAGCCGCCCAAGGCGCCAAGGGCGGAACCCCAGCCCCCAGTCCCCAACGGGCCAATGGTGGTCACCACCCCGGCTCCACCACCCTTGGCGACTACATCCAAGTCGCCAAGCAGACCCAGGCCAAGCCCCGTCTGCTGCTCCTGAGGGCCCGGCAGGCCCCAGCAGGCCCCAGCAGCGACGTCGAGTCGGCCCACCGCGGGAGGATGCCGGCCGACCAGGCCAGCTCCAGCAGCAGCGTCGCTCCCGAAAGGGACGTGGCGCGCGCCTGTGAGCGCGCCTGTGGGGTGCCCTGCAACGGTCGGGTTGCCCGGCAACGGGCCAGGCAGTACAGCGCTGCCGTGGAGAGCGCCGCCGGCATCGCCCAGGAGGAGGCTGCGGAGTGGGCGCATGGCATGGCCATCCACGCCCAGACCATGGCGGCCATTGCGGCCGGACTCACGGCCGTAGCCGCCCATGGGGCAGCGACTGCCCAGGTCAACGGTGAGTTGGCGGCAGCCGACGAGGAAGCCCGCCTGACGCAGGAGGCCATTGCCTGCAAGGAGGCCGAGGTGAAGGCGCTGGAAGAGGCGCTTGCCCAAGAGAGGGCAAAGAAGGAGGCGGAGGAAAGGGCCCACGCCGAAGCGACGGCTAAGGCCCAGGAGGACGCCGCCAAGAAGGAAGCCATCGAGGCCGCGCGACGGAAGGTCGCTGAGGAGAAGGCCAAGACGGAGGCGGAGCTGGCGGCGTTGGAGGCGCAGAAGGCGCAGCTGCAGCATGCCCGGGAAGCCGAGGCGGCTCGTGCTCGGGAAGAAGCCGAAGCGCGAGCTGCTGCAGCCACCGCCGCCGCCATGGAGGAGGCAGAGGCCAAACTCCGCCGCGATACTCCCCCGGGAGGATCACGAGTGGAGACCCTTCGAAAGCTTTTCGAAGGGGACGCCTCCTCCAGGATGAAGCTGGATGAGGCGGACACGGGCAGCAGTGGGAGCAGTGGCACCACCGCCCATCGACGGAGGAAGGGCAAGGAGAAGACCCCCGAGAGGCCGCGGAGGCCAACGGGTGGACACCCCCACGACAGTGACCCCTTCTTCACCGCCAGTGACGGGGATGAACGAGGCCGTCGACATCGCCAAGTGGTGGCTTGGACGGGCGGAGGCGGCGGAGACGTCCCCATGGAACCGGAAGGTGAGGATGAGGATCCCCCTCCTCCCTACCGGAGCTCCGAGTCCTCCGTGACCGAGACGCCCAGGTGGGGCGACATGGACGAGGATGACGACATGGAGTTCGGCATCACGAGGAAGCGCCCATGCTCGGACCCACCGAGGCGACCCGGCGGAGACCCACCAGGACCCCCTGGCGGAGGACCATCAGGACCCCCTGGAGGACGCCCACCAAGTGGACCCCCTGGAGGTGGACCACCGGGCGGGGGAGGACCCCCTGGACCGGGCAGACCCGGCGGAGGCCCTCCTGGAGGACCCCCTGGGGACCCCGACGACCCACCAGGGAACGGCGACCCGGATAACACCTGGCGGTGGATTGTCTACCTCCGCAGGAGAGTCCAGTTGCTCGAGCTGGAGGTAGACACGGGCAAGAGCGAGATGGCTCGCATCTCCACGGTCGCCGCGCGCGCGCAGAAGGACCTGGACATCGCCAGGGCCGAGACCAAGTCGCTGACCAACGTCGTCAGCGGCCTGCAGGAGAGGCTGGACGCGCTGGAAGCCCGCGGGAGCGTCAGCAGCGACCACCCACCCCTGGAGTCTGGCTCGTCGGACGACGGCTGGGGACCCGGACCAGGTCCAGGCAGACCCCACGCCCCCGGCGGAGCCCCCAGGAGTCGCCCCAGCGCCAGTGCCCCCTCTCTCACCGCCCCCTCTCACCACAGCGCGGGCCGCCGCAACGAGCGCGTGCCGCCCGGCAGTGGCAGTGAGGAATGGCGCGATGAGTGGCTCAGCGCGGACTACCACAACCGCCGTGCCCCACCGCGGACGCCTGTACGCCCCCGACGCCCGGCACCAGCCCCGGCGCCAATCCCCAGGGCTGGAGGACGTTATGGTGGACTCAGGGATGAGGTCCCCAGAGGAGACGTGGAGTGGGACGTCGGCGAAGGTGAGGACCTGGACCTGGACCTGGGCCTGGAGGAGTTCGACATCAGCCCGCCGCGTGGTGTACGACGGGAGGCCGCTGAACGCAGCCGCCGGCGCCGTGATGAGGATGCGTACATGGATGCAGTACGGCGTGAACATTTCGGTTCAGCGTACGTGGAGGAACCGCGGCGTAGCCACAGGGATTCCATGGAGGAGATGGACGTGGCGGCCGTGGGAGTCCGTGGGCGAGGCCGATGGGAACCTCGGTCGACCTCGCGGCCGGCGTTCATGGTCTCTAAGGCCGCGGACGCCGCCGTGTGGGAAGACTTGAAGGACATCAAGCCCCCCATGTACGATGGCAACCCCCTCAACCTCGACCGCTTCTTGGAGAAGCTGGACGATTGGGGGCTGACCGTCACTGAAGACCTACCTCCCGCTGATGCGGAGAAGTATGTCTTCAAACGGTTCAGGTACCGCCTGCCGGAAGTGCTCGGAGAGCTATACTTCATGGCGACCAAGGAGGGGAAAATCAAGACCCTCAAGGAAGCCAAGAAGTGGCTCAACGAGCAGGAGCGGGTGGACGCTCCGCAGGTGGCTGCCAAGCGCTGGAAGTCCATCAAGCTTGAGCATGATGGACGGGAGATCCGCCTACGGGAATGGCGTGACTTCCGAGGGAAATACACCCTCTTCCGCCGCAACGTGGAGGATTGGAACGAGGGTGACGAGCAGGCTCGCCTGCTCTCCATGCTACCGGAAGCATGGATCAAGAGGGTCACCAAGGAGGAATCCAAGAGGGCCAAGTCCAACCACACGGTCAAGATGATGCTCCCCAAGGAGTATCATACGAACGTGGTGTCTTGGGCGAAGAAGAACGTGGCCCGGGATGTCAAACGGCACTCCCTGCGGAACGCTCTTCTCATCACCGTCTCGGGCGATCGCGAGAAGACCGCGATGTGGCGCCTTGACGATTGTGAGTTGAGCGGCCAGACCATCCGTCTGCAGCCCATCCCGGCGCGGATGAGCTGCGACGAGATCCTGGAGTGGGTTGGCGAGGAAGTACTCAAGGAGTACCGAAACCTCCACCACACCCGCGGGTTGAGGCCCGGCGACCGCGACGTCAACTACGTTGGCAAGGGACCTGGCGGTGAATCTGCCATGGACCCAGCGGGAGCCGGCGGCGATGAGACTCTCGTCGACGATGACGACGACGATGAGCCCGCCGAGGTGGCCGTTTGTGCCTTCGTGGCCAGGAACCTAAGCGCGGGGAGCAAGCCGGGAAACTGGAAGCCCCTGCAGCAGGGTTGGAGGAAGCAGGAGAAGAGGGATCCTCGCCGCATTGGCGACCCTCCGCTGTCCTTTGGGGAGTTCATACGAGCTCACCCTCAGGGCTGTTTCGTGTGTTATGGGAGGAAGAAAGGCTTCAACCATGACCACCGAACATGCCCCGTCCATAAGGCCGACACGGAGGCTTACAAGAAGGCGCACGGGTCGAAGAAGCGTGCGCCCGCGGGTATCCGGGAAGCCAAAATGGAGGTCGACAAGGACGAGCTGGCCAAGCTGATGTCGTCGGTGGGGACCGAGTTGGCCAAGGAGATCCAGGAGATCAAGAGGAACTGGGTCCCCAGGTCAGACAACAAGAACAAGGAGAACAACCAGAACAACCAGAACAAGGACAAGGACAAGAAGCCTACTCGTGGTGAGAGGAGGAAGAAGGGCGTCAACGACGTTGAGGCCGAGGAGAACACCCCCTCTTCCACAACCGACGCCCCCTAGCGGAGCCCCTGCAGCCAAGGGCCCCAGCTAGGGCGGTCGCAGGATGGTGACGTGGGAAGCGCCGAACCATCCCTGTCGGGAGTCGGTAAACACAAGGGGACTGCCGCGGGCGGAAGGCCCGGTCTGGCGCCCAGTCGCGGAGGCGGGGTGAGGGCAAGTGAAGGCACGAACCCTTGCACCCGTCCGTCCTTCGCGACCAAGAACGTGTTTGATGTACTACAGGATCTATCCGAGAGTATCGGAGGATCACCCGGACCGCAGCTGGATGCTGCAGATGGGCAGCCTGAGCCCATTGTCCACGACCTACACCAGTCGCTTGTTGAGCTTCTGGAACGGCCGGAGATCCTGAGTTTGCACGCCGTGCGCCGTGTCGGTCGCGAGCGGCAGTTGCATCTTAAGGTCCGTGCCCTATGCGGGGAAGTGGAAAAGGTTTTCGACGTGTTGGTCGACACGGGAGCTCAAGTCAGCTTGGTCAAGGCTGGCCAACTTCCACCAGAGTGTCTGACCGACAGTCGGAAGCCTGTCAGGCTGAAGGAGGCGAACGGCCAGTACATGGTGGGAGGCACGAAGGAAGCGGCCATTGGACTGCAGTTCGTGAACCATCGTGAGCTGAGCCGCCCAGACCTCGGCAAGGAAATCCTCCTGCACGGTCGCTTCTACGAGGCCGAGATGGACTGGGACATGATCGTCGGGCACGACTTCATGATGGAGACGGACTCTGGCGTCCTCCCGGCCCAGGCTTCCATGACCCTGTACCAGGACGACCAACTCTCGTGGCTTTCGTCACCTGAGCACCATGTGGAATGCCAATGGATCCACCCCGAACGCAATCAGCTCGAAGTGGCCGCGCTGGACACTGAGCCAACTGGTCCTGCAAACCAGGAGTACGGCGTAAGGCCGGAAGTGGCGAGCCGAGGGAGCTTCGGATCTGGCCCTGGATGCGTTCTCTTCAGGAACCTCCGCCCATCTGCGGGTGTGTGAGAAGTACTGGAGCGCACAGGACTCCGCGTGGAAGAAGCACTGGGGTCCGCATCAGGGATTGATGTGGATCCATTGCCCCCGTTGGGACATTCCAAGAGCGATAGCGAAGATTCGCAAGGACCGCTCCAAGGCAGTGCTGGTTGTTCCTATGGGATGCAGCGAGGAGGAGAGTACCCGACATTGGGTAGCCTCATTGACCAACATGACCTTGAACAAGGTCGTCCTACCGGCTGGAGAGAGTGTCTATCAGGACGCTAAGGGACAGCCCATGCCACCCCAGAGATGGCCAACGGAATTCCACTATGTGGATGGGGGCCTTGATCAGGCCGACACCACGGACTTCGTGTGTGTCAACCGCATCATAGCGGAGCCTTGGAGGCAATGCTTTGCGGTTCCCCCTGTTGACATCGAAGAATCGGATTCGGAAGAGCCCCTCACTGAAGAGGAGTGGGATCTGGTTCAGGGGTATATGGATCAGCCCTTTCACGACTGGGGAAACCAGCGTGAGGGCAAAGGCCAGGACAAAGCCTGGTGGGAAGTGGACTCGATCGTCTCTGGTTCCTATGATGGAGATACCTTCGTAAGGAGGGTACTGGACCACCTGTCCAGCCAGGACGAGCCAATCGGGGGTAACCCACCCACCTACGGCGATCTATTCCGAGGCAAGACCAGAGATGGCCCTTTGGGCCACCTGGGAAGACCGCCTGAGCCGAAAGCGAGCGGGGTCGCCACCCCTCAAGTAAGCTCCGTGGTTCAAGTGCCCGGAAAAGCCAAGGCGGAGTCCGATGACTGCCCCAAGATCCAGGCGTTGAGGGCCAGGCTGAAGCAGAAGTATGGTGACACCTTCTTCAGCGGTAAGCCTGTGTTTCCCCCACCGGTGCGTGGACCGTATGGCGAGGCCAAGATACGACTGAAGCAGGACCCCCGTGTGTATCGGCACCGGGAGTTTGCCCTGAGGGGCGAGAGGAAAGAGGCCATGGAGAAGATCCTCCGTGACTTCATCCAGAGAGGCTGGCTTGAGCCGTGCCACTCCGAGTGGGCCTCTCCCTGCTTCGTCGTCCCCAAGAAGGTTGCCGGTGAGTGGCGGCTCGTGGTCGACTACCGCGGCCTGAACGCCCAAACGCAGCACGACAGCTATACGCTGCCCCTCATTGAGGATATGCTGCAAAAACAACACCGGCGGAGGATCTTCACGGTGATTGACCTGAAACATGGTTATCATCAGATGCCTCTCGCCGAGGAGTCCCGTGCCTGCACAGCCATGAGCACCCCACTTGGACCTCTCCAGTGGAAGGTGATGCCTATGGGCGTTACCAACGGCAATGCGGCTTTTCAGCGGATGCTGGAGAACCTGCTTGAGCCGGTGCGCGACTGTGCGGACCCCTTCGTGGACGACGTGATCATCGCGTCCGGGGACCCCAGCATGAGCTACGAGGAGCTCCTGGAGGCACACGAGAGGGACGTCACTCGAGTGCTGGACCTTCTGGTTCGGCACAAGCTCACGGGCAGCAGTGACAAGGCCACCATTGCGGTAAGCGAGGTGGTCTTCGCTGGCCACGTAGTCGGGAACGGGCAGCGAAAGCCCATACCTGGCAAGGTGGCTGCGATCGAGCACTGGGAAAAGCCCAAAACGGTCTCTGAGCTACGGGCGTATCTGGGGTTCTGCAATTACTACTCGGGGTATATCAAAATGTATGCCGAGTATGCAGCCCCCATGACGACCATGCTCAAGGGCAACCGAGAGGAGACCAAGAAGGGGTCCAAGAAGGCTCTGGTCTGGACAGCTGAGTCCGACCGTGCCTTTGAGGGGATGAAGCAGGCGCTGCTATCCGCAGTGGGTCTGCACCTCGTGGATCCCGACCGAGGGTTCGTCCTACGCACCGACGCTTCCGACTACGCCATTGGCGCTGTGTTGGAGCAAGTGCTTGACGACGGGAGGCACGTGCCCGTGGCCTTCTGGAGCCGAGTCCTGGCGGAAGGCCAGAGACGGACGTGGACGCCCCGTGAAAAGGAGGCGTATGCCATCGTCATGGCTCTCAGGAAATGGGCTGGGTACATAGCCCTCCATCCCGTCACCGTCTGCACCGACCATCAGAGTCTGCAGTCGTGGCACAAGGAGCACGTGGACACCCCCTCAGGTCCCGCCTCCCGACGGGCAAGATGGCATGAGACCTTGGCCAAGTTCGACCTTACGGTTGTGTATATTCCTGGAAAGGATAACACCGTGGCGGACTGTCTCAGTAGGTGGGCCTATCCCGCCAGCAAGGGCATGCAGGACATCTCTGCCCATGGCGATGAGGCTGAGACCGCTGAAGCCAAGAGGATCATCGAAATGGAGCGCCTGATGGAGGAGGAGGGTGCTAAATGCTTCGTCGTCATGGCCGCGGATGCCCCCCTCGCAACGAGGGTGAGCAGAGCGGTCAGAGTACTCGCCCCTGAGGGGTCTGAGTCCGACAAGCACCTCTTCCCGGAGTCTTGCCTCCAGGACGACTGGACCGACGACTACGCCAAGTCTGAGGCCTTTGCGGCCGAGTATAGGGCTGTGACCGACCCTGATGACGGGCAGAAGTGGCCAAAGGGGCTGACTGAGGAAGATGGCAAGCTCTACCGGAATGGTCAGTTGCTAGTACCAGAGTCCCGGGTGCTCGAGCTGTGTGAAGCTTGGCACCACCACATGCTGCACCCAGGGGTCAAGAAGCAAGCTCTTGACATGCAGCGTCGGTTCGAGATCGACCATATCGTTCTCTACACCGCCATCAAGAAGGTCAGGAAGGGTTGCTCGGTCTGTCAGGCCTGCAATCCCGATAACCGGAACGTCAAGGGGGAACCCCAATGGACCCCGGTTCCTGACCAGCCCATGGAGAGTGTGGCCATGGACGTCTTCTCCATGCCCGAAGTGCACATTGGCAAGGAGACCTTTGACTGTGTGGTTCTCTGTGTGGACCGCCACAGCGGCTACGTTGTAGCCGTTCCGGCACGCAAAAAGGGGTTGCTTGCCAGAGAAGTGGCAGTCATGATGATTCGTCATTGGCTGACCGTCTTTGACATCCCCCGCACCATTTGCAGTGACCGAGGGCCCCAGTTTACTGGTGGCTGGTTCAAGGCTATGTGTTCCCTCATGGGGATACGTCATGCCAAGAGCGTCGCCTATCTCAGCCGGTCTAACGGCCGTGCTGAAGTGGCTGGACGGCAGCTGTTCGAGAAGCTGCGCAAGATCCACATCACCAATCCACGGCGGAACTGGTTTGAGGAGATGTGGCCTGCTCTGAAGGCCCATCATGACACCCCCACTCCGGGCGGTTTGTCCCCTCACCAGATTCTGTTTGGCAGGGACCCCCTGGGTAGGGGACTTCCCTTGTCCGGTGATGGCATGGCTATGGATGCCAAGGAATTCTTCGCGCGGCAAGAGCAAACGGCGCGGGACATCCGCCAGCAGCTCGAGAAGGAGCATGCTGAGCGTCAGAAGTCCGCCCCGAGCTCGACAGCGCAGAAGTTCAGGGTGGGAGACCCGGTGTGGGTGATCAGACCCCGCCACATGGGCACCCACCGCACCAAGACCTGGTTCACACCCGGCGAGGTGGTCCGCAGGATTGGTGAGGACACCTACCGCATCAAGGTGGGTCACGGACAGTTCCGGGAGCGCCACGAGAGTCAACTCCGTGTGCGGGAACCCGACCTCCGTGGCCGACATGTGTCCCTGGATTACGCCAAACATGAGGCCGATTCGGACGACGACTATGCTGAGCAGGACGACTATACTGTCGAGAAGATCCTAGCTCAGCGTCCGAAGGCCTCGGCACCCGGAGGTCTGGAGTTCAAGGTTCGTTGGCGAGGCTATGGGCCGTCCCACGACACCTGGGAACCCGTCTCCTCGTTCGTGCCGCGGGTCAATACTCCCTTCATGGAGTACATCCGCAGACACAAGACCAAGATCCATGTTTCGGACTTGGCAGCACTCACCCGGGCGATTGCAGCCAGGGGTGCCTGATCAGCGCCCTGAGTTCTCCCCTGATGCGTTTTGAGCGCTTGTGAGGCCGACGAATCGTCCCTTACTTGCTTGCTCTCTTCCATCTTTTGGTGACAGAGTGGCCATATACCCCCCCCTGCTGAATCCAGAGGAGGATGGCCCCTCTCTTTCAATTCTATTCGTCACTCCCCACCTGCTGAATCCATGGGAAACCAGGTAGGGCGACTGACCTTCATTTTTCTGAGCTCTTGGGGCCTTGAAGCCCATACGACGTTGCGCAACGGATGCCGCTGTCATCGGCATTGCGATTTTTGAGTGTGTGGTCTGGTTCCATGGCACCTACGGAATCCAGACCAGTCGACGTGTGTCTCGAGACTATATATGCCTGGAATCAGGCGTTATCCTGTCCACCCTCCTGCAATGCCTTATCCTGACCGTGGCGTGGTTTGGCGCTCTGTCCAGAGCGTGTTTACACGCCTATTTACCCAGATTATTGCTTGTTTTTCTGCCCTCCAGGATATGTGCATTTGTATGTTAAGTGTCATCAGCCCATCGCTGAGGGATGGACTGCTTTTCACCACGAATCGGGATACAGAGGCGCCTTGAGTCGCCGTGTACATGTTCATACAGCCTGGTCCAGCCTGGACCAGTACCGGAATACAGATTCTACTGTTTGAGTGCCTGTGATACCGTGTTGCCCTATTCGCTGTGTATGTGGAGATCCTGATGGCGCCAGGCGGGAAGCCCAGTTGCCTGACTACACTCCCAGCGGTCCGCCACTGTCAGTCCCAGTGTGAGCTTACCGATTCGCAAACGCACTTGCATTCGGATGGCGGCCTCCGGTGCTCCTGACCTCGGTCAGTCTGCCTGGGAAACTGGTGGTTTGAGGAGTCGACGCCTCCGCCCACACTGCATGAGGACTCCCTCATGTATGGCCTTCGTGGCAGTAGGGCGAGGGAAAAGACGGCCTTGATGCCCGATCCCTTCAGGAGGAGTTCCATTAAGATCTGGGGTTCTTAAGGAGTTCGACTATGGCACTCTGGACTCGCGTCGTATGGATATGGACATGATGCGCCCGAGGAAGGACCCGTGGGGACTCTCCCCAGTCGGCGGGCCTTGGCAAGCTTGGGGTAGCCTGATGGATCTTTGTGGTCGCTCTCGACTTGTGGGGCCACCTCGGCCGTCGTGTGACGCCTATGTTGGCCGTGTATGCCACTGCCACTGTGGTTGTGACCGTAGCAGCCGGCACCCGGTGCGCCTGGTATGGGTTAACGGGTCCTTTGGATGCCGAACAATCGCCGCCAGGACCCGGGACTTGATACTTGATACTATACATGTGCTACGAGCTTATACAGCATCATACCTATCTTACTGTGACTCACTGCAGTGAGGATGTGACACCCCCCCCCCTTTCAGGGATTGTCCTGGGTACCCGCTGCCATGCGTGGGTGTTATCGAGCCCCCCCAGGGTTTGCTCTAAGGAGGGGGGTGAAGCGGTACCCAGAACCCCATGGCCAGGTTACGGCATACAACCGGTCTCCGGTCCACTAACCCCATGTACGGCGTGTTCCGTGCCGTGAAGCCCCGCATCGGCAACCGATGCACCGCCAGCGGAGATTTGTGTATCAGAATATCAGGAATCAACAGGGTTTTATTTTCATAATGTTTCCGTCAATTTTTACGCTTCCGTTCTGATACTCACTATTTTGACTGCTGGCGGTTGGTTCGCGACTTTACCGTAACCGCCAGTTTAACTGTAATTAATGGAAATTTTAACGCTATCCGCGACGAAGGCTCCAAAGTCGCCAGGAACTGCATTGATGCATCCGCAATTTTCATAATTAATACTCGCAACCTTAATCCGAATTTTTCAGGATGTCGAAATCGGATTTTCGACTTCGACATCCCCGCACTTGATTTGACCTCTTTCGAGTGGACCTACGTGCTTCCCTATGCACGAATCAACTTGCCTTTTCTCTTGCCCTCCATTTGTCTTAAAGATATGGGCAAAACAAAGTTGATTCGTGAGGCCACTTGTGAGGGTCATATCTCGTGCCGCTTGCGAGTATTGACGATAAGGAAACGTGGGATGTATTCACAATACTCCCGACGTAATTTAGGAAGCATTATATGCCCTGCGTTTCCACACGTGCGCGCTAGCGTAATGGATCATGGTCAAGAGGGTAGAGTTTGCGTTGTAACTCTATGGCCATGATGTTGCGTGCGTTAAGATAACTTTCGAGTGTAGCGCGCAAGTGTTGGTGTTGCATAGGAACTCTCTTTGAGTTCCTATGAGCGATTGACACAAAGTTATGCCCTTGGAGGGGCATGACATATCGTGGTGGGAGCTACCTTTTTGGGCAATATGTGGTATGTGCCATGTGTTGTGTTGCGTGCCCATTTGGCGGGTCCATAGCTCCAAGCCGAACCCGCCAATGGACGTCATATTGTGCAAGCCCCTTCTCCATACTCCCCACGATCAATCGCAAGCCTAACCTTCGTGAAGGGAAGCTTGTGTGGTGATCCCGAAGCGATGCGTTGGGAGCAAGGTGTGTATTTTACAATTTTCCATATTTTCATGTGCCCACTTGGGAAGTAGCGCTCGTAACCTTTCAAGGCGCCCCAAGTGGAGCACATATGTGGGATCGGAGGTCATTGGTGTCAAGTCATTGTGTTTAGAAGGATTAAGTGATTGCACGATCCAAGCGGAAGATATTATAATATAATTATGCACCTTTCAAGGCACTTTTGTGTGTGCTTGTGCCAATTTTGCCATTTTTGGCCCGTCATGATGTCAAGTGGCGACCGTGTATCTCAACGTTGCGCTCAATTGACATCATGACCCAAGTATGAGATGGGGGTACATGCTTCGGTGCCCAACATATCTTGAACCCGGCGAATAACTCCACTTAGGCTTGGCATACCGTGGCCGCCATGTTGGCGATTTGGGACTATCCCAAATCATGGGCTCACTTGGCGACCCTGCCATTCCCGATATCGGAGGAGTTGGGCGACGCCCAAAAGATATGTTGGACCAATATGACTTGATACCAATCCTATGGCACACCCCGGTCCAAGTCGGGCATGTACCTCATTTGCCCCAACCATGAGTGTGCGCATTTTTGGCCATTTTGAGCAATTTTCTACTTTCGCTGCCCGCCGTGCACTATGTTCTAACCCTCGTGCACGCCGGACGCATGGACCAATGGACCATATATGACATGGGTGTTATGGGTAATGGTCCCCATGGTCCACACACCACGTGGGCCAAGCGGAGCCACCTTCGTTAAGGCGCTAGCCCAAAGTGAGTGTGGGCAATTTTGCAATTTTGACATTTGTGGACCCAATTGGGATCATCACCACGCCGAGTGGCATGGAGATCTCTGAGAGCCAAGGGCATGGGAGTCTCCTTTGGACTCCCTGTTGATCGCGTATGGTATGGCGGATCCGATCTCCAAGCCGGCGTGGAGATATACTATTGGGAGCACACCGAATTTTGGCTCATTTCAAGCAGCCAAAATGACCCAATTTTGGGACCCCAATTTCCCCCTTCCGTGTGGTCAATTGGCGGCCCCATTTCTCTAAGCCCATAGGGGGCCCGGACCTAAATCTAAGTTGTACACTCAGATAGAAGTCCTAGGTCCTGCCTCCTACCCTGTGAGCCATTTGTCTTACCTTGGCCGGGCGAGCCACGCGTGGGAATGACGCCAATTTTGGTGATTTTGGCATCATGACCCCACATGACTCATCCGTGTTGCCCTGATGCCGGGACCTCAGAGGGAACCAGGTTGGGTGAGGGCTCCAGGGGGTTCGTACTCGAAGGGCATAGGGTCGGTTGCCTCGTCCCTACCTCTGGCGGCTCCAGACGAGAGGTCAATTTTGGAGTTTTTCAAGCTAATATCAGTTTGGGCTGAAACAGCCCACTTTCAGCTACCAACTCCTGAGGGATAATGGCGGGGCCATATCTCTGGCTCAGAGTGGAGTTGGGACCTGCCGTTAAGGGAGCATAGGGAGCGACTGTCGGTTGGCCTTGGAGCCCCTTGGTTTCCAGGAACTCGCCTGTGGCTAGGCGGGACACCTCCCCCATTGGCAGGGTTTCAGGGTCCGGACTGAGCAGGGCATGGGTTGTGTTTGAGCCCCCGCCCCCACCAGCCACTGAGAGGGTCGGACCTGGGATTGGGATACAAGTTAGGATAGAGTGTCTATTGTCCTGTGATGCCCTTACCCTAGTCCAGTCTTAACCCCATGTGTACATATCCTGATGTGTTGTTGTACATACTTTTGTTCCCTCTTTGCAGAGTGGCAAGGATTCTAAAACGCTTTGTCACATGACATGAGCGCATTGATGCCCTTGTGAGCGTAGTGCTTTGCCTGCCTGCTCACTTGCGCGTGTCCCGCAGCGTCCCGTGGCCGGCCCCCCACGGGAACGCGTCAGTAGTACAAGTGTCAGGCAGTGAGTCGTGAGCCAGGACTGAGAAAGCTACATTGGACAGGGACACTGGTGGTTGTGTGGTTCTGTTGTTGCCTGCAGGGCTGTATGTGCATTGGTAAACGCCGCGTTGTTTTCTTCGAAAAATATCTTCGTTCGAACATTCAAAGGTTCGTTCGAAGAAAAATCCTCCACATTTCGAAAACACATTTTCAGGGCATTAGGGTGGTTGCAGGTTGAATCGAAAGAAACAAACCCTCGAAAATAACTGTGTTGAGCATTTTATCACAATGTTTGCAGCAAAACCGGCACCCAAAGGGCGTTCCAACAGTTCAAAAATTTTCTTCGTTCGAAGAAATAATCTTCGTTCGAAGGTTTCGTTCGAAGAAAATACTCCCAGCGTTGGGTCTCATGGGCCTTGTCAACCAGTGCATAAGATCCATCACCAAGGGCTTTCAAAATATCTCCATACTCCTCCAAATAGTCAGACTTCCGTAGAGAACTGAGTAATTCAGCTTTGCTCATGGTGAGGTCCAAATGAACATTCATCTTCTGAAAAGGCTCTCGAGAGAGAGACTCAGAGGTTGCGGAAGTTTTCTGGTCGAAATTGGCACGTGATAGCCAATCACATAACTCATTTTTCAGACCCGGTACCCTGTACATATTAAAGAGGGTCCCTGCCAGGACCGGCCCCTGCTGTACCCCTTCCACCATTTCCTGTCACTCCTATGGTCTTGCTTCTCACCAGGTTCTGCATGATCTTGCCCTATCCTGCACAATTTCCCACAAAAAATAGTAAAAATGGCTCCTTCACACAAATCCTGATCCCTTGCAATAACCAACTCCCAAGTACGATCCAATCCAATCCAAATATTCCACACTGAGGGCTTCCAAGGGTGTTTGAGGTCCCGCGTTGACACTCAACAACTCCTTTCAATACGCCGGTCGTCTCACGGTGCACACGGAGACAATGGCGTTGGGCATGTACATGGAATTGCACCAAAATTGATAAGGAAGCCCTAAAAGTGGCATATGAACACAAATCAAGCAACATTGGGGAAAGATGGACACATACACAATCACAGCCATAGACCCCTCATTCCCTGGACTCAGGACCTTCCCTTGACTCACCAACATATTGCCCTGAACCAAGTCAAATAAGATGGCTAAATGCCATGTGTCAAAAGTCACTACACAAACCCAAAAAATGTGTTCCCTCCCAGGCCTCTAAATCCTAGCCCAATAGGGGAGGTGGCGTGTCATGGCCTAGAGTGGCACTCAGGAATATGCCCTACCCTGACATAACTGTGGTTGGACTTGGAGTCGATTGGGCTTGGAGAATTGGAAAAGTTTATAGTGTTTTCAGCACTGTTTTTTTGCTTCTCCTGCTGCTTGTTGTTGCTGTAGGGTGTCCTGCTGCTTGTTTTGGATGATGAAAAGCTTTTGTTTGTTGAAATACAGTAAAGCCAACTCAGTCCAGGATAGCCCAAGCCAATAGTATGCAAGGAGAAGGTAATTCAGGATCAAAGCATGAAGGGCGAAAAAAAAAAGACACTCAGAAAGATGATGGGATATTCACAGAAACTACAGCTCAGGTCACAAATGAATGCATATTCACAAAGATAGCTAAAATGTTTTAGGAAAAGAGTCAGAAAACTGCCCCAGGATCACTCTCTCTCCATAGTGCTATCTTAGGAGATGTGCACTCTTTGTTTTGGGTCCCATATGTGCTGAGGTGGCATGGTATGTGGCGATGAGGTCACTGCCATGTCACATGGGATCTTCCTACTTAGCTAGGCTGACCAGGAATTGAACCCAGGACCTCTCAAAAAGAGGTGCCTAGCCCCCTATGGTGCATACCACTAGGGCAGATAAGTATTCATGGAAAAACATAGATAAAATCATAGGCTCTACCTTAGGTATGTCAGTGCTCAGTCAACTCAGGGAAAAGATGTTTTACTTCACATTGAAAGGGGATTGAGGGGTCCGCTCCATATCCTGATTGGGTGTTTGGTTCCATAGGTCAAAATGTGTTATCACCAGTTTTGGTTGGACCAATACTAAGATTAAAATGCATGGATGCTCAGTGCATCTCTAATACAACTAGAGTATGCCTCAAAGCAATGAAAAAGCACTTTTTCTTACTCCCCCCTTGTGCTGTGGTGGCCACCACTGTCGCATTTTAGGAAAAAGGGAATTTTTCTTGGCCTTTCCTTGGTTTCCACATCTACTTTAAAATACCTACAGTCTCCCTCACACTGAAAAATGGACGCTCACCATGGCTGGCGTCCTTTTGCTGCTCTGATTGTACAGTTTCCTACAGAAGACTCAGCGCTCATGGCGCTGCCGGGGCTCCTGTGGCTTGGTAGGGTTAGTATGGGAGCATGCCAAACATGTGCATATGCATCCCTCCCTCCAAGACGCAGCGTCGACACAACCCAAACGCAAGACACATTATACACACTCGCATGGGTTCTCGTAAACCTGCTGGCGACCTGTGACCTGTCTTAGGGCGAAGGGAGTCGAAAGAAAATTAAAATTGCCCCTTGGTGGGGTCTTGGTTCTGCTCAGTCTCTCTAGGCACCTGCGTTTCGGCCCGAACACGGCCTACTCAGCGAGGCTGCGCGTGGGTATCTGCAGAGGTAGGAATGGGAGAATTATGGACGAATCCACGCAAAAACGAAGCGACGACACCAAAATCCGTCAAATGACGGCGTAGAATTTTTCTGAAACGACACACCTGAGTAGAATCCAATTGTGCATCAGAAGCACATTTTTATAGAAATTATAGTCATCTCTGGATTTTTTTAAATCCAGAAATTCATACGCATAAAATGGCGGCGCGCAGGAGCGGCTCCTAGCGAAGCGCCGGAAAATGGAAAAATAATGGAATTATAAACGTATGTATCACGTAGTCTTGAAAATGACGAGACACACATTAATAAACAAACATACAGATTCCACCCACACTAATAGAAGATTCGAAAATTCAAGAATTCGAAAATCAATTGAAAAGACTTCAATGAATCAGGTATAAACTACAGGTATGCTTGTCTTGCATGCCGCATACACATTGCTCGTCTCGTGTCTCCGTGAACGAGTCGTGTAGCAGCGTTAACAACGATAACCACGATAGGACGCGGTAGAGGGATTGATTAGAAAGATTGCAGATGATTAGCGGTCAGATCAGGGTGATTAGACATACACACAAGTGCATAGCAACGTTCTTCGCGTGCGCCCCTTTTATCCTCTCACCTTGCTTCACTTCCCAGCGGTAGGTAAGGTAGGTACGCCCAGGCGGGGCCACCCCCTGGTGGAGTCAAGATTGGCGCGCAGATGGGCAGGTTTGCCCACGTGGGAAGTGCATACTCGTGCATGCACACACGCATTAAAGGGTAGGCCACGCGAAGTGCGCACGGTAAACCTTGTTTAGGCTACCCAGGGGCTCCTCGGTACGTTCTTTAAGAGAACCTGAGGAGTCCCTTAACGCTTGCTTGCTTGATAAGGGTAGCTGCTCCTGCAGCGTGTTTGCGGACAGTGTATTATAGGGCACACTGAGAAGGGTATAATACCTGGAGTGTGCCTCGGTTCCTCCGCCGCAAACGCCCTTTCATTTGCCTTTGTTTTACAGGTGGGCAGGTAGGGTGATTGGTGCAGCAGCATTTTTTTATGCCCTGCTAAACAAGGGCGCAGATCACACAAACAAGTAACTCCGCTCCGCCTGTGGCAGAGCAGGGAGTCCGACTTCATCGACATCTGCGCCTTGCACGCGAGAGCACTCCTTCCCTCCAAGCCCTAACAGGGGAAACGCGTTGTGGCGTCCCCTGTCAGGCCACAGTTGCTTAGTAGCGCTGTGTTCTCTTGCAATTTCACAGGTGGGTCGCTAGGACCCAAGAGACCTTCATCTTCGCAACGCCCAGTAGAGTGTGCGTGTAGGAGTGGTAGTCCTGAGTGGGGGCTAGAGCCAGTTGCCCAGTGCTCGCCCACCAGGATGGTGCCACTGTAGGGTGTGTAGGACCTGTAGGGGGTGTGTCACTGTCCCACCCTTTTCCTGCAATTTTAGCGGGGTTGGTGGGCTGTGACAGTGGTTAGGTCAGTGTTTTGGCCACATAGCAAACAGGCGTTTTGCATGCCTTCATAGCTTTTGGCCACCCCTCCCTGTAGTAGACAGATAGGTAGGGAAAACAATACCTGGATTAGCACGCTGGGTATTCCCCCAAGGTTTTGCGCCAGCACAGAAATTGGGCGCATAGGGGAGGGGAGACCCGGGGCGTACCCCGTGGCATCAATAAGCCAACCCTCCAGGTTTGGCAAGGGCGCAGACTTGGGTATAATTAGGACACCACTTCTGCGGCTTGCTCTAAGGACCTTAGGACTAGCACACTCACACATACGCTTTGGCAGGTAAGGGTAAGGTTCAGTCCCTAGCTTTAGTCTTGGAGGCAAGCGTCTCAGCGAGCCTCAGCAACTCACCAAGGTTGTTCTGGGACAAGTAGTCAACCAGAACTGAGTTTAGGCGTCCCTCAGGTAGAACAAATGCAGAGAAGGGCTCCCAGGTGGCCTCTTCGACTCCAAACCCTTCCCAGAGGGTGAGGAAGCGCCAACCCTGGCGATAGCGGTGGCGTAGGACAGACTTCACCAGGTAGAAGCCTTCCTTAGCCATCTCCTCGGCGTTCATGTCAGGGAGTTCACCTTCAACTTCCATAGGGCTGGCAGCCCCTTGTAGGTCCAGCGTGGCGATTTCCTCGTCGTTCAGCTCCCACCCCCCCCCACAGAGGTCTTCAGGATCATGGTAGCGCTTCAGGTGTTGAGCAGCGCACACCAGGGTCCCCCCTAGTCGGGGAGAACACCGCACGGTGATACGGTGTCCATCCACAGATAGGATCTTGTACGGCCCGAAGTATGGGTCATCGCTGGTAGAGCGTGGCCAGGCGGGTAGTCTGCTGTGGTGCACCAGCACCCAGTCCCCCTCTTGGTAGGTGGCCGGTACACGGTGCTTGTTCTTCTTGTTCCACTGACGCTCCCTCACTCCCTGGAGCATAGCCTTGGCCTTGTCCACCTTCGCTTGTTGCTCTTGGACCCATTCACCCACGGAAGAATGAGTGTCCTCTGGATAGGGGGCATGTAGGAACCATGCCGGGCGCCCCATGAATAGCTCATGTGGCGAGTAGCCAGTAGCTGAACTCTTATGGGAGTTCATCATCAAGGATATGACGGGGAGTAGTCTCACCCAGTCTCTGGTGCGTTCAGTCTTGCACCATATCCTGACGTTCTCCTTCAGGAAACGAATCTGTCGCTCACATAGGGGGTTGCTCGTGTGAGAGTAGGGAATCTCCGTAGACACCTGGACATTGAGGGATCTCAGGACCCTCTTGTACCAGCCAGTATCTGAGCGTACTCGTACGTCCTCATCGGAGTCGATCTCCTTGGGCGCCCCATAGACACAAAACCACTCCTCCAGGAGTATCTTGATAGTCTCCTCCCCGGTAATGTGCTTGGTACATGGGAACACCCTGGTAAACCTGGTCAACCCACAGGTTACTACGAGGGCGAAGTCATAGCCCCCGAACTTCGGCATCTCCGTGTAGTCCACGTATAGAACACTGTTAGCACAGTGAGGGATGGGCAGGGTCGAGTAGAGACCTCTGTCCCTGATATCCCCTGGTTTACAGGACTTGCACGGGCACTTGTCCACGATAGGCTGGAGCGTCTTCCGCAGTTGGTCGTCAGTCCACGTAGTGTGGAACCACTGCTAGAACAGCCTCAGGGTACGGTCAGCACCCACATGACCACTGGACTCATGGGTCCACTTCAGCAGCGCTGGGACTCGGTCACTAGGCACCACGATGCGGTCCTCGTGCCAGAGGTAGCTCTTGTCCCGCTTCCACTGGTCTTGGTTGACCAGGAGGGGTTCAAGGTGTTGCTCCAGGCGCCGGTAGATATCCCCGAACTCCTGTAAGTACTCCGATTGTTGGAGTCCATCCAGGGGGCGTATCATGGTCATGTTCAGGTCCAGATGTACGTCCATACGGCTGAACGCCTCCTTAGCCAGCGCTTCAGACCGGGCACCAATCAGGGCGTCGAAGTTGTTGCGCCTGATGTAGTCGGCGCACTCGTTCTTCACTCCCTGGATATGGTGTACCGTCAGCCGTAGTTGACTGAGGTAGGTCCACCAGCGACGTAGCTTGGCCTTCTCAGGTGGGGGACCCTTCTGGAAACTGCGGACCGGTTCTTGGTCGCATGGCCAGACCACAGGGTTACTCCCCAACAGTCGTGCTTGTGAGGATAGCACCAGCATACCCGCGAGCAGCTCCTGCTCATAGGTGGAGTAGTTCCCCCTGGCCTGGTTCCACTTCCAGTTCCAGTGGCCCAGAGGTACTAGGACCCACTTGTCGTCAGGGTAGCTGTGCTTGAGGGTTCCATCTCGGTTGAGACCTTCCGTCCCCCATTGGGAAATGGCCGAGTCGAACTCCTCCTTCTCTAGTGCTTGCCATTGGAACAACGTTCCACCACCGCCCACATTGCTGGCGTCGGTCACCAGGATAATCTCCCCTTGTGCCCTAGGCACGCCCAAGCACTTAGCGTTGGCTACCTTGTCTTTGAGCTCGTCAAACGCTTGTTGCTCTTGTGGGCCCCAGCGCCAAGTAGTACTCTTCTTGATCAAGTCAGTCAGTACAGCGCTGGTGTAGGTGAAGTTTTTGATGTGGCGGCGATAGAAGTTGCACGCCCCAATGAAACTGCGTACATCATGAAGTCCTTTCTTGGGGTCTTCGTGTCGTACCTTGGCATCCATCAGGGGTTTGGCCTTAGAGGCCGCTGGGGTCCACCACCCATAGCCAACGTCAAACCCCAGGTACTGCATGGTCTCCTGCATGAACTCACACTTCTCCAGCTTGAGTCGTGTGTGGTTCTCCTGGCAGACCGCAAAGAGCTCACCCAAGAGGATTAGGTGATCCTCCTGGGTATTGGTCCCGAGGCATACATCGTCGATGTGAGCCTCCATCTGGGCCCCACGGGATATGAGCTCCTGCACCTTAGGTCTCCTTCGTAGGATGGACAAGATCTTGTTCATCAGCTCTTGGAACAGAGCGGGTGCGTTAGCCACGCCGAATGGCATGACCTTCCACTTGAATACCCTCCCCTGAGGGGTGATGAAGGCCAGTAGTTCCTGCGCGTTGGGCGTCAGGTCCACTTGCCAGAATCCACTTCGCTTGTCCATCTTGGTCTTGTAGCGACAGGAGGCTATCTTCTCCAGGGTAGACTCCATATTGGGAATGGACCCTGAGTGGTTCAACGTCTTCTTGTTCAGCTCTCCATAGTCCACTACCAGCCGTTTGGCTGTAGACCCAGGTTTAGCCACCAGGAAACAGGGGCTGCAGTGTAGGGGGTAGTCCCCGTCCTTGTACTCCAGGACTAGGCCAGCGTCGATACATTCTTGTATCTGTCGCTCAATCTCGTCGGCCTGCTCTTTAGGAGCTGGATAGGGTCTCCTCCGGATCTTGTGACCCACGAACTCGGGTTTCAGCTTTAGGTCCATCTGTACCAGCTTGTCGCATGAGGCTGGAGGGGGTAGTTCTCCGAACACCTCCAGATAGGTCCTTATCAGCTTCTGTACCCGCGGGTCCAATACCTTGATCTTGTCCTCCATGTCCTCGTCGGAGTGTAAGTTGCTTGCCCCTTGAATAGACGTCGGGAGGTGGTCCTCCACCGACTCTTCGCCCGCGGTAGCATCCTTCAGCCCTTGGTAGGCATATAGAAGGTCTTGCTCGACCATCTCCGGTGGACGATGGCAACATAGGCACGCTCGAGGGGGTTCACATACACATTCCTCCGAGAGGTCGTCCTCTTCTGGGGTCCTCACATGGGCACCCCATACGCTCTTCATGAGCTTGAGATCTACCTCCCTTTGCCAGGTGGTGATCTTCTGTTCGAGGTCCTCCTTCAGTTGGGATAGGTCTCCCATACGTCCTAGCTTCAGTGGCCAGGAGCTGCGGGTAGGCTTCGCGTAGCATAGCTTTTTCGCCACCAACTTCCTCTTGGAATCCACATACTCCCTGAGCCTGGATCGAGGGTCCAGCTCCTCATCCACGGGGTCTTCCACCCTCATGGAGAGTAGGGGTTTTAGTGGGGCGACGTACTCGGCGTTCTCCACTTCCCCCACCGCGGTCTGCACGAAGAAGGCGTCGTGCTCAGTTTCGTCGTCTGAGTGGATAGAGCTAGGTAGCTCGGATAGTCCACACTCAGAGACTCCATCAGGTACAGGTACATGACAGGGAGAGTTGGGGGCGTTGGTGTCAGTCACGACGTACTCATCTCCTCCGGGTGTAGTTTCAACAGCATCCTGAGGTCGTAGACGATTCTTCAAGTCACCCAAGGCGAGTCCATCGCTTTCACGTTGTATAGCCTGGACCAGAGTCGGGTCCAGGTCCTCCCAGGGAATGGTGGTAAGACTTCCGTCCACCACGCTGAGCATACTCCCCCATCCGGGCTTCCCAATAGGCGTCTTGCGTCCCAGAGGCACGTAGATGGCCTCATCAGGTAACCGCACAGAGCTGATAGTCAGCTTGTCAAGGAGGGTTCGCCAGTACTCGTTGCCCCCATGGGCTCCCCAATCGGGGGAACACAGGACCATACGGGAACGTTCCAAGGCTACCTTGGTCAGCACCTTCCCCAGTTCACTGAATCTTGGGTTCCCGTAGGCCATCCCGAAAGAGGGCCAGTAAAATTTGTAGCTGCAGTTCTTCCCCTTGCTGCAGTATAGGTCCAGTACATGCTGCTTGTCGCTGGCGAACGGCTCCACACTTAGGTCTTCTCGAGAGTAACCCAACTCCTTCAGACCTTGGTCTAGGACTTCCCCCAATAGTTGATAGTCCTCAGTTTTGGAGGCCGCCATCATGTTCCAGGGCTCCTCCTTCGATAGTCTCAGGTAACTCGAGGTATGTTCCGACTGCTCCAGTGGCACAGACTCTCTGCCACTGCCGTGGTCCACGTACAGGAGGTAGGGCGCTTGCAGCGTCAGGGATTGTATCTGGGAGTGCTGCACGAAGAAGTCAGTACCCAGTACAAAGTCGAAGGCCTCAGTGTCCATCACATAGAACCGATGGGCGATAGTTCGAGAGCCCATAGGTACCTCCACTTCACAGTCCCCGCAGCTGTGCACCACATGTCCATCCCCCATGCGTATAGCGGCGGTGGTCATGGTGTTCTTCAGGCTCCCACAAGGTAAAATTTTCTTGGCCACTATAGATATTGTGGCGCCAGTATCCAGTACCCCCAGGTATTCACGTCCCCCTAGTCGGATACGTACCCAATATACCAGGTCTTGGGTGCCACCAGAGCGTCCCCGTCAGAATTCCGCGGGACAGGTCACCTCGAACCCCTTGTTCCGCAATTTGCGGGCCATCCTCATGAAACGGCTTCTCTTCTTGGCGTTGCCGTCATCACCACCTTCATGCTCACGCTTGGCTCCTTGTTCTTGCTGGGCCTGCGTCTGTGAGCGTGTGGTAGGTCCAGACTGCCCTCCAGAGGGCTCGGAGTTCCCCCCTGGATTAGGGTTGGGGTTACCTCCGTTCTTGTCCTTGTTCTTGTTGTCGTTCTGGCGGTTAGCGCCTCCTCCTCGTCCACCTTGACCCTTGTCTTGACCATCTTGACCACGTCCTTTCGACTTGCCCTTGCCTGAGTCGTTGCCTTTGGCCTTGCCTCCACCTTTGCCTGAGCTTTTGCCAGGATCTTCCCCCTTAAGCTTCGCCGATAGGCGTTGCTTATGGTAGCACTCATCCTCGTAGTGCTTCCGCTTACCGCAGAATGCACACGTGATGGTGCAGCGGTAATGATCCGGCAGCTTCACTTTGGCGCCGGTGATCTTCTCCTGCTGCTTCCCCTGGACGACGAAGCAGTCTCGCTGCTCGCAGTCAGAGGCGTGCTGCAGGTGGCCCTGCTCATCTCTGGCATCACACCAGAATAGCTCCTTCACGTTCTCCATTAGGCGGGCGTGGGCGTGTTTGGGGGTAGTCCCCTGCCCAGGTCGGGACCCTTGGTACCCTTTGCCTCCAGAACCTCCACCAGGACGGTAGTTGTTCAGGTGCTGGTCGCTCTCCTTCTCCAGAGCCATCTCCAGGAGCAGCACGCATAGATCCTCGTAGCGGAGGGATCTAGCCTTGCGCTCAGCCGTCAGACGGCACTCGTCCCATAGCTCTCGGGGGAGCTTGGCGCACAACCAGAACAGCAGGTCGTCGCTGCTGTAGGAACCGGGCGTCAGTCGTCCAGCCCAGTGATCCAAGTCCGCCAACAGCTCGGAGACCCTGCCAGGTTTGGGGTTGTTGGGCAGCACGGGCAGGTTCTGGATCTCGGCCCTGATGGAGAGGTCAGTCTCGTAGGTCGGGTACTGCCTCTCCAGGGCAACCAACACGTCAGCAAAGGTGGCGGAGTTTGTGACGATCTGCCTGACCTGCTTCTCCAGGTACTTGGTCTTGCAGCACTGCAGGAGCAGATCGCACTTCACTCGCCCACTCGCGTGGGTTTGGCCGGTCAGTCGTAGGAACCGGCCAAAGTTCTCAGCGATCTCGCTGAGGTCCTTGCCTGTGAACTCAGGCAGGTTCACCACTATCTTGGAGGTGGCAATAGCCTTCGCCTCCTGAGCTCGGCGTCCTTCAGGGCGTCGGGTCTTCTTCTTCTTCTTCTTCTTCTTCTTCTTACCCTTGGGGTCCTCGGGGTCCTCAGGGTCCTCGTCGTCTGAGGGCGAAGAAGAGTCCATCGACGGCGGCTCGTCGTCGGAGGGGTCTCTGCTAAGATCACTGGAGCCATAAGGCTCCACGTCCACCATTGTCCTTAGGGCTGTCAGCCCCAGCCGGTCCAGCTCGGCCCTCGTCGAGTTTGTCACGTGGCTGTAGGGCGGCTGGGCCGTTCTCGGGACGAATGGACTTCTCGGTACTGCTGCAGGAGTCGGCATCGGTCGGCTCCTCAGGCTCCCCAGGGTATTTGTCAACCCTGCCGCCAGGTGGTTAGCCTGTACTCGGTGGGGTGACATTCCCACCGTCGTAGGTGACGCATGGGACGGGATCATCAGGGGCTCCAGTTTCTCCCTGATTTCTTGCGTGAGGTCGCTCACGATTTGCGAAGTGGCTCCTCGGAGCACCTCATTGATCTCCGACCGCGTCAGGGACCTGTTGGAGGATCTTCCCGATGCTCTACTCCTGCCTCCCAGCGACTCTTGTCCTCTCCTCAACCCACTCAGGGGTGCATACCCAGGTGCACACCCAGGAGCATACCCAGGAACTTCCATGTAGGTTCCAGTGGCGTGGAGTGGATGGGGATGGTCAGCCGCATACCATCGTGGCGCAGAGCTGGAAGCCACCGGCTCACTGGCAGTAGTTGCCTCAAGGAGCGCAGTGGTAGGTGGGCCCATGCCATAGGCGGGGTAGTGAGGCATGCCAGTAAAGCCTGTGCCCTCTGCCATAGGCGGGTTGGTTGTTGAGGTGGATGTTGCGGCGGCTGGGAGTGCGGTGGTTATGGGAGAGGGTGATGCTTGGAGGCCAGAAGCGCTTGGTGCGCCTTCGAAGGTAGGGACATCCGTCGGGTCTTGCCCTTGCTCCTCTCCTTCGTCTGCTCCTTCTCCAGCATCCTTCTCGCTCTCGTTCTCTCTCTTCCTCTTCACAGGCTGAGGCTGAGAGACCACTTCCTCGACCGTCAGGGCCCCGAAGGCCGTCTGGAGGCCATCCAGGGAGTCCTCCGCCGTATCCACTGGCCCATGTAAGGGCTCCACCGAAGGTACAGTGCCAGGCGCCGGCCTTGCCGGTGCCTCAGGCGCTGGCGCTGTCTGCACGTCGGCGTCCACTCTTCCTGGGTCCATCTTAATCCGCCCTTCTGCTTATGTTTGCCTGCTCGGAGCACTGGTTGTACGGCGCGGGGTCGCTGCCGGTGCACAGAGACAGGCTGCCTCTTGCTACCAGAAAAGTTTATAGTGTTTTCAGCACTGTGTTTTTGCCTTTCCTGCTGCTTATTGTTGCTGTAGGGTGTCCTGCTGCTTGTTTTGGATGATGAAAAGCTTTTGTTTGTTGAAATACAGTAAAGCCAACTCAGTCCAGGATAGCCCAAGCCAATAGTATGCAAGGAGAATGTAATTCAGGATCAAAGCATGAAGGGCGAAAAAAAATAGACACTCAGAAAGATGATGGGATATTCACAGAAACTACAGCTCAGGTCACAAATGAATGCATATTCACAAAGATAGCTAAAATGTTTTAGGAAAAGAGTTAGAAAACTGCCCCAGGATCACTCTCTCTCCATAGTGCCATCTTAGGAGATGTGCACTCTTTGTTTTGGGTCCCATATGTGCTGAGGTGGCATGGTATGTGGCGATGAGGTCACTGCCATGTCACATGGGATCTTCCTACTTAGCTAGGCTGACCAGGAATTGAACCCAGGACCTCTCAAAAAGAGGTGCCTAGCCCCCTATGGTGCATACCACTAGGGCAGATAAGTATTCATGGAAAAACATAGATAAAATCATAGGCTCTACCTTAGGTATGTCAGTGCTCAGTCAACTCAGGGAAAAGATGTTTTACTTCACATTGAAAGGGGATTGAGGGGTCCACTCCATATCCTGATTGGGTGTTTGGTTCCATAGGTCAAAATGTGTTATCACCAGTTTTGGTTGGACCAATACTAAGATTAAAATGCATGGATGCTCAGTGCATCTCTAATACAACTAGAGTATGCCTCAAAGCAATGGAAAAGCACTTTTTCTTACTGAATTGCCCCATTTAGATGACCTCACAACATAGCAAAATTAGGAAAATCACACCTTTGTGCCCAAAAATTAATTATATAGTCAAAAATGCATACGTCAAGTATTCAAATACTCCATGCATGTGTCAAACCGGAAAGTAATCTACTAGGGTGATATAGACCAAAGGTCCATGCCCAAGAATATCCCAACATTGGCTCCCAAACCCCTCCGGATATACACATGCCATGCTTCACAAGTCAACTCACAGAAAGATGTCCTTGATTAATGCCCTAGATACTTTGATGAAATCCTGCAGGTTTTGAAGTTGAAAACCCAAACCAAAGCAGCAAGTAGAGCAAGAACAGGATGTGGATCAAATTAATGACTGGTTTTGGAATCCAGCGTAACACAGAAGGGCTGCAGATAGACGATGCAGGTATAAACAGAAAGATTCAATCACAAATAGATTATACAAACGATTTTATAGGAAAACTTCACTAACTCTGGCCTCCAAGATAGAATTAGGCACTTCATGTGCACTCTTTTGGGTGAAATGGTGCTGGTTAGGAATGTGGAGCATAGATGTCAGGCCAACACAGAAAATGACTTGGCCAAGCAACTGAATTCAGAAACAGTTAAAACGTAGAACCACAATAAGTGGTAGAAACAATTGAGTATAGGGGTCTTGGGGTGGGAGACCACTAGGCTTAACCTCCAAGGCCTAAAGCATGATATGCCTATTTTATTTCGGTATATCCTCCATGAAGGAAGATACCGCCGCTCAGTTGAGTGGCGGGGCCGAACTTCATGGGGGGACTAGGGTTACAACCCTAGTTACTTTGAAAAAGTGTACTTTAGGCTTCCAAAGAGTGATAAAAATACTTAAGTTTGTCTTAGCATCAACAAAAGGGTTTTAAGGGGGGCTTGGCCTGGATCAAGCCCTCCAAGAAGGACATGGCAGTGACATTTTCTTACTCCGCCCTGGAGTACTAGTTAGCTAAGCTAGTAGGACCAAGGAAAAAGGCTCAAATATTCCCAGAATTACCTCAGAAAATGCATTAAACTTACCAAAAACATCCTCATCAGTTCATAGAAGCCTATCACACTGTAGGTACCCTCAAAAAACAGTGTAATGTACCGTGAATGATGTCCCTTCGAAGGGGCATTCCTCAAAACTCGCCGGCGTGTGACGAAAACGTTTGGTAAAAATTTGGGGGTAGTGGGGTTTGAACCCAGGACTCCCTCCCTAGAGCATATGTGCTTGCCCACTAGGGTACAGTCGACCGCTCTGATGCGGACGGCTATCGCTGTATAAACAGCGTTTTAGTAAACGTCCTGACCAAGGGCCAGGGCGGAGCAATACTCCCAATGGAGGACACAAACCTCCAGGAGCTGAAAAAAAAAGAAAATGTAACCAACAGGGAGTGATTCCTGCGGTGTAGCGAGAGGGGTAGCGATTTAGCAAGTCAAATTGCTAAAAATTGACGAAATCACGCGGGAAATCGTCATTTTTACAGATAACTCAAAGTCGCAGACAAGCGCACACGAAGCGGACTTCAAAAACAAGGTTGCGCAAGCGTAAACAGCCATTGAAAAAGAAGGTATGAGCCGTAGTTTTTAAAGTTCTAAAGAAAATGTTTGCACAGTTGCATCAAAATTTTTATAAACTTTAGAGAAAAGTATTCAAATTCAACCCACACCACAGAGCAGGTGGACGACCCTCCTCTCAGGTATGCCAGTGTTATCTCACACGCACGCATTGTGTTCGTGTTGGTTGCTTCGTTAAAACGTTAGGGTTGTCAACGCTGTGTTCGTTGGGGGTTCGGGTGCTCCTCTCCTTTGCTCTGCACAGGTCAAAACAGGAATGAAAGGTATGCGATGCGAATGGAGCGCGCAGCGCGCACGTTGGGTTAGAATATGCGCTGTGCACGCGATGCGTGTGCCCAGTTGAGGCATTCACAGGCTGTGACGCTTTCCCTGTACCCCAATTCATCCTTGTTCTCTCTTCACAGGTAAGAAAAGAAAGTGTTTGTCTGTGTGTAGCCGTAGCTTGAAAGTAGAGTTGCTTAAAACGCTTAGGCTTGTGTAGAACTCGCAATAGGGTTGTGTTGCGTTTGCTTCACTTCGGCATTCAAACGATGCATGGTGAGTAAGGTAGGTAAGCCCAGGAGGAGCTCACCCCCTGGTTGAGTCAAAGTGGTTATGGTTCTGCCTCCTATCCCTGCATGCGTGCACACGATGCATTAAAGGGTAGGCCACGCGAAATGCGCACCGTAAACCTTGTTTAGGTTACCGGGGGGCTCCTCGGTACGTTCTTTAAGAGAACCTGAAGAGTCTCTTAACGCTTGCTTGCTTGACAGGGGTTGTTTGAGGACAGTGTATTATAGGTCACACTGAGAAGCGTATAATAGGTGGAGTGTGGCTTGGTTCCTCAGCCGCAAACACCCCTTCATTGGCCTCTGTTGTACAGGTGGGAGAGGTTCAGGGTGATTGGTGCACGCAGCAGCTACCTTCGGCGGCTATCCCATTTTTCTTCCCCAGCTAAACAGGGGCGCTGATCACACAATCGATTGACTCCGCCTCAACCAGGAGTGGCGTGGGCAGTTCGACTCCATCCACATCTGCGCTGTGCACGCAACAAGAGCACCCCTTTTTCAGGTCCACTAGTATTTTCAGGCCCATGGTGCAGTTCATGCAGTGTTTTCACCCTGACTTGGTTTGTAAATACCCGCGGCTGTCCTTCGGAGAACTTCGGCTCACCATGAACGCTCATTTTGCCCATGGTTAGGCCGCTTTGGTGCAATGCTTTGGGCGGGGGACCGCCATGCCTAAAAAAACAAGAGCACCCCTTCCCTCCAAGCCCTAGCAGGGAAACATGTTGTGTCGTCCCTGTTAGGCCACAGTCGCTCAGCAGCGCTGTGTCCTCTTGTCTTCTTCACAGGAGGGTCATTAGGACCCGAGACATCATTGCCAGCAACACCAAGTAGCGTGTGTAGGGGTTAGGGTCAGCAGGCCTGGCAGGAGTTGAGTGCAAGTGATGAGTGCTCACCCTGCCTTCGAAGGCCGGTCCTGGCGTTACTGTGTGTAGTGTAGTGGTGTCTCCTGTCCCGCGTGCTTTTCCTCGTGGACAGGGGAGTGCGCTAGCTTTTGGCCCTTGGCAAGAATGGGCGTTTTGTATGCCCTTAGCACACTTGGCCGGCCCTCCCCTCTAGGGGGTAGGGCTTTTGCCGTCTTCCCCCAAGGATAGGCGCCAGCACAGAAATTGGGCGCCATAGGAGTGGAAATAGTACCTGATTAGGACCTTCGGTCCGACGTCAGCGAGGCTCGGTCTCCGGGAGCCACGCTTGGGAGAGAAGTGAGACACACACAGACATACATAGCACACATAGGGGTATGGTAAACCCTGTAAGGAAGGGTAGAACCCCATGGGTCTGCACCAGTCAGGGGTCCTAACTGTGGGCTCGCTTGTCCCCAAAGAGGGAAGGCACACTTTGCCTCATAACACCTTGCTTGTCATTCCCCCCTGGTGTAGTAAGCTACCGTTCTTCGTTGGCTCCTGAAAGTCATTACATCAGGGCAGTCCACATGCGACACATGGTCAACAAGGCATACACTCGCTGGGTGGCTGCAATCCTGATAAGCGGCCACCTGGCCCACGCTGGAAACCATACGCATTGGTCTGCAGGGCACAGACAGGGTCAGTGCAGTAATCAGTACACCTGTCAAGAGACTGACACAGGGATATTAGTTTCGCTTTCTACGCTGGGACATAGTCTCAGCACGGGTTAGGAGCTGCCCCTCGTTGTTCTCAACGAGGTAGGTGTGGAAGATGGGGTTGATACTCCCGTCTGGTTGTATGAAGGCTGACATAGGTTCCCAGGTCGCATCAGATAACCCATAGCCATCCCACAGGGGTACGAATTTCCAGCCCTGTTTATACTCGTGGCGAGCAATACCTGGAACCACGTAGTAATCATCGACTGCCATCTCATCGGCAGTCATCCATTCAAGTTCGTCTGCCTCCTCTGGACTGGCAGCGTTTTCTAGGTCTACACGCTCGACCTCACTGTCGCTGAGGCGCCACTCATCCCGAGACAAATCGTCAGGGGAGTGATAGTGCCTCAACTGTTTAGGTGCACACAGCAGTTCACCACCTAGACGTGGACTGCACCTGACATGGATCCTGGATCCATCTATCCTGATGATACGATAGGGTCCAAAAAAAGGGTCCTGTAGGCAGTTACGAGGCCAGGAAGGTAGGCGTGAATGGTGTACCAAAACAAGGTCACCAACCTTGAAGCTGGCAGGTCGCCGTAGGCGGTTCTGTCGGCTCAGTTCACGGTCACGAATGTGTCTCAGGTTAGTCCCAGCCGCTCACTTTCTGAGTGTCTATTTTTTTTGGCATTTCGTTGATGGATCCACCAGTAGTCCAGGCTATTCGGTGATTGGTGAAAATCCTGGGCTGTTCAAGTTCTGGAGCCTTTCCCGCAGTTTTCAAATCACCACCTCGATTCCTGAGTCCAAATCTACGCTCGCAACCTTTCAATTGACGCCAAGTCGCCTTTTCGTTCATCCCGAGATCACCAAGAATTTCACCCTATTTGGAAGCTTCAAAGCCGCCGACGATGGCCTTTCAACGCTATTTAACTACTCCCCGTCAAGCCTCTTTCAAAAACACCAAGCCTGAAATTCGCCGTTACAAACACGCTTTCCGTCACGCCAATTTGAAGCCGTTGAAGGCAAAATATTTGACACACGCCAACGCATCTTCGTTCCCGAAGTTTACCGCCGTCTACAAGACTACTCTGAGTTCTACCTGGATGTGGAAGGCACCGATATTTAATCCGCCTTTGTTGGAAGCAACTCCACGGAAATTCTAGACTGAGGCAGGGTCTCTTCCGTTGCGCACAATAACTACAACGAGCTTGAAAAGCTTTTGTTCAAGCACAAGCGCTTCTACCTAAAGCCGTATGAGTTGGACTATTCTCAAACCGAAGCCAAGAAGTCTCCGCCTACCGCCACCCCGTGGGCTAAACAATTAAGAACCGTGCTAGATAAAGCCAAAAAAGAGAACAAAGACCTCAAAGGATGGTTCGTTATTCCGGCGTGGGACGCTCAAGTGGTTGCCGCCACCTTTCGCATGCTAGGCTAAACTTCCGCCCTTTTTCCTCTCCTTCCTTACATTTCTAGCGTGATATGTATGCGCGGAGCAAAACTTCGGGACGCCTACAAGGTCAAAAAGGACGGCAAAGACTCCTACGAGTTCCGCACGAGCGGCCATCAAACGATGCCGTATGTTGCCTTACTCCTAAACACCTCTTCCTTTGACGGGTGCCGATATGAAGACATCAATTTTAAGTTTGAACCCTTCCGCTTCGCCGCCAAGCACGCCCACCCAACGGTGCGTGACCTCCGGTTGCACAAAACGCTACGTTTTGAGGTGAGCATAGAGTTCTCTGACCACATTGAGCCTTCGCCGCCGGAGGAGAGAGACAAGTCTCAACCAAAACAACGCAAAATTGGAGACGCCCGTGCATTCATGAAGTTAATGAACGAACTGTTTGTCCCCGCGCTAGCAAACGTATCGGTGAACACCAAGAATGCTTACTACCCGTTTGGCCACATAGTTCCTTCCGAGAGCCCGCATTGGGCCTACTACCGGTTTGATTGGGAACTCCCATCCCGCTTTGCCGACGAGCTCATGTTTACAGCCCGTGAGTGCGCCCAATTCCTCACCGGGGAACTCCTTGCAATGGACATGCATGCTTTGCCGACCACCGAAGTGTATCGAGCCGTGATAGCTAGAGACCGGAAGGAAAGAAACAAAGACCCACAAGCCCCAGAAATGCTCACCATGATGATCGCCAACCTGCCCGGAGGACGGGGCGCCCCACCGCCCTTAGGAGCGATGTTCCGGTCTAAAGACTCCTTGGTCGTGGCGATTGACACCACACACGCGCCGAGCGACGTCAGGAAAACTGGGGTCCAAACGCTAGCTATCCGCTTCTTCCACTCATGCGGCAGTGTTCTCTTTCATGGCATAGATGGGCAATTGGTGCGGTTTTCGTCACGATCCGACAGCAATACGAGGTCCGCGCCTTCGGGCGCCCCTGAGCGAGCCCACGCAACGCTGGCCCCGCCCTCATCCGACTCGTCTAAGGCCCCGAAGACCGCCGTGCTCCTAGTGGCCCCAAGATCGGCGCATGCTCTAGACTTGCGCGTCCAAGCGGGGTTCCTTGGCCCGTACGTGTCGTTCGAACCCACGCGACCTCCCTACGAGCACCAACAAGCCCACCTCGTGGTCTACAAAAAGGAGGAATCCGCGCTGCTAGCGCATGATTTCAAATATGGAGACGCTGCCTTTGCCCCACTACACCGCAACCTCCTCGCCCTCGAGAAGATACTCCCCGCTCAAGACCCGGATGTGGCCGAGCACGAGCAACCCATCGTGCAACGCCTCAAAGCGGGTGCCCTGCCTGGGGTCCACGGCCTTCGTGTCCCAGCTCGTCTCCGCCGTTCGTGATAGGCCCGCGACGGGGCTGACTGAGCGCATCAGCTAGTGGAACGCGGCACCGGACGACGCCGAAGCCGCTACGCCAACGCCGGGACCAAACCGCATCGAAGAGATGTCGGAGACCAGCGTCCCGCTGCTTGCTATGATGGGAAGTGAGGCAACCACCCTCCTCCCCCCCGACCACGATGCCCCCAACCCCGCCTCGGAGATACAAATCGACCCCCGCCTCCCTACTGCTTTGTATTACGTCCGCGGCGTATTCTCCGAGAGCCAAGAGGAAACGGTAAAAAAGGTTCTCCACGACAACACGTGGGAGAAATACCACGGGCGCTCAGTCCAACACTTCGGCCACGCATACCTCGGTCCGAGCAAAGTCACCGCCATGTCCCACATCCCGGAAGAGTTTTCCTCTATCATTCAAACCTACAATGCCGCGCTGGAGCGACTAGGCCTCTCGCAGCCCCCCCCCCCAACCAAATCACGGGCACAATGTATCTCCCGGGAGAGGGCATCGGCTACCACAGGGACGACCCCTTGCTAGGCGACCCGGTGTCCATTTTGGGTTCCCAGTCGGACACCACAATGTTCTTTAAAAACCCCTCCAACGGGGACTCTTTCCGCATCCGCCTCTTTGTCCGCTCTCTCCGGGTCCTCACGGGGGCCGCACACCATGAGTGGCACCACGGGATACCCCGACGGAGGGAAGACGAAGTGTTTGGGCTAGCTGTCCCACGTACCATCCCTCGGCTTGCTCTAATCCTCTTCCATATCCCACAGGCAAGCTAACCCACGAAAACCAGAGGGCCGGATACCCGCCTCCTGCGCTCTCCAGCCCCCTCTGCCTGAAAACACAAGGGTCAAGCTTCAGTGAATCACCGGCCTTGTCACGGCTTCCTCCGTCACCGGCAAGGGGCTAGACGAAGTGCTCGCCTCGGCCGGAATATCAGCCGACCAAATTCAGCATTTCCGTTGCCTTAGCCAGCCCAGCCAGCCCGACTCCCCGGCAGCCCCCCAGCCCCCCCCTATCCTGCCCCCCCCGAAGTCTGGTACGCGCCTACGGAGGGGGTACCAACGGCCTCACCGCCCCCCCATACCCCTCCCCTCAGAACTGCGTTTTCTGTCCCACAACTTGCAGAAGAAACCTATAGTGAGCAGCCAAATTCTCCGACACCTCAAGAACGACTTCGACATCCTCTTCCTCCAAGAAATCAATCACGCCCCCATCCTTCCCCACGTATACGCCTACGGTTCGGGCACTAAAGCCACCATTGTTTCGAAAATCAGCCAGGACAAACACTCCAGAGGCGAGCACGGGTCTGTTTTGGTTTGATCCCCCCCGCTCGCCCGTTTCGTTACCCCCCTCCCCCGCCTCGATACGGAAGGACTACTGGGGGCAGCCGTTCTCACCCTCCCGGGGGCCCCACCCACCTTGTTGGTCTCGGTATACGCCCCGAGCGCGGACGTCCACCGCTCAAAAATTGAAAAAATCCTGCGGCCACTCATGCATCAGTATCCCAACCACGTCCTAGGCAGAGACATCAACTGCATAATGTGCCCTGAGCTGGACGGAGCGAACCTCCAAACGGACAACGAGTGGCCATGGCTCCGCAGGCAGGTCACGAGCGACCCGCCACGCCTCATCGATACCTTCCGGCACTTTCACCCGACCGAGCGGTCTTTCTCCCGATACCCCACCCCGTACAGGGCAAGCAGCAGTCGACTCGACCACATTTTGCTCTCCCCGGCGGCCTCGGAGTTTTTTGCCCCCACCTCTGCAACCATCCAAACCGACGACAAAACGTCAGACCACCACCCAGTCACGTACACCTCTCAAGTCCCCCCCCACCCCTTCTTCGAAACACCCACCACTAAGAGGAAAGTTTTCCGCAAACTTACAGAGCGGGAGCGCTCCAAGCACCACGACTCCCTCGCCCCCCTGGCGCGATGGTGCGAGTCTACCCTCTCCCGCTTTGAGTCTTTATCCTCGGCAGACATGGAGCTCTTCACAGATGTGGTGCTGGAAGAAGTAGCGACCAGCTACCACAATATCACCACACCATCACAGCCCACGTCCTCGGCTCTCGTTAAGAAAATAAAAGCGTCCCTGCAAACCCTGCCCCCCCCCAACCATCCCAACTTCCCCGCTTCCATGGACACGCTCAACAAACTCGTCAAGGAGTGGGAAACCAAAGTGAACAAGGCCGCAACCACCAAAATTCATCGCTGCCCTGTGAAGAAAACTAGGATCAAGCGCACCATCAACGAGGCGCTCAACCCCATGGAACACGCTGAATCAACGCTGAAGCGCCCGGGCGCCACACAGCTCGTCTCCACCCCTAAAAAAGTGAGCTGTATCTTTTCTTCCACACTCCTCACCCTGGGGGGCAGCCTCGATTACGCACCGCCAAGCACGCTAGTGGATCGCCTGCTCACACACTTCCCCACCTGCCCCGAACCCACAAAACACAGCCCTCCCCCTGACATTACCTGGGAATCATTCCGCAACACGCTCAAGAGGTCAAAGCCCAACAAGGCGGGTGGGCAGGACTTCACAAATAACTACACTTTGCACATCCCCCCTCCCCGCTGTCCAACAATTCATTTGGAGGGTATGTAACCACTACCTCCACCAACCGTTGCCCGAGAAATGACTCGAAGGCAACATTATCTTGCTTTTTAAGAAAGGTGACGTGACGAACCCTGTAAATTACAGGCCTATAGCCCTGCTGAACAGCGTTTACAAAAAAATTGCAGCACACGGCCATCGACAACGGCCATCGAACACTCCATCATACACCCCACCCAGTTCGGCGGGCTTCCCAACCGTACATGCCAAGACCACATTTTCAACCTCTCATCCACATTTCGGGAATCAGTCGGTAGCTACAGCCTCTACATTGATTTCAATAAGGCTTTCAACTTCGTCCCCCACACCACCCTCTTCACAGTGCTGTCCCGCCTGAACTTTCCCACGCACCTTGTAAACCTCATTCAATCCTTGTATCGTGCCCCGCGTGACTTCCCGGTGGTGTCAGGGCACACCCACTCCTCCCACCTGCAAACCAGAGGTGTTCGGCAGGGATGCCCCATGTCACCCATCCTTTTCTGCCTTTACCTGAATGTTCTCCTCTTCGCCCTGCCGTCTCACGTCACGGCACCCCCGTCCCCACACGAGTCGGGCCACGCCTTCGTTGACGACCTCCTCTATCGATGAGAGGATGGGGACCACATACAACAAATTTTGAATTTCTTCGACACAGTCGCCAGGGAGTGGGGCCTGGACTTAAACCTCAGCAAAACCGAAATCCATGCTATGGGAACAGCCCCCCCCAGAACTTTCACCTCCCCCTCGGCCACCCCCCTGTCAACAACCAACCAGAAGACGGGGCAACCACACAACTGCTACAAATACCTAGGGGTGTACATTTTCACGACCAACCACGAGGCACAAACGCTGGCATTGGCCAAGTCGGAAGTACGCTCCTTTTTCACAACCCTCCAACCCCTCCGGCTCACCCTTTCGGAATAGGTTCTCTTAGTAAACGTCCAACTCATCCCTATTCTTTCCTACCGCCTCATGGCACACCCCCTGGCCCTGAATGAGTTGGGAGCCCTCCAGGCCATGATCTGGCAAAATATTGCACATGACCCCTCCCCGGACAAGGCCAACAGGATTTCCCGCCTCGTCTCTCCTAAGGACAGCTACACCCCCCGCCACCAGGGAGGCTTGGGACTCCGCCACTTCATTTTTTCCATTTGCATCGCCCTGGTGAACGCCGCAATCAGGTACCTCAACAGGGACGGCCCAGCCTCAACAAACGAATCCTTTTCCGAAGCGATGCTCTCCACCACACGCAACCCAATCCAAGACACCGTCATGGACGCGTGCCACACCATAGGCCCCCGGTACCACAGCACCGGCCTCCGGGCCTCCTGCCACCCCTCCCTCCTCCCCCCGAAAGAGAAAGTCGGTGGTCGCGCGCGCTGGGGCCCTGTCCCAGAACGAAATAAAAAGATGAGTAAAACACGACGAAAAATTTTTCTGAATAGCTGAAAATAAAGCTAATTAGCATAAAAAACGCTTAGGCCAAAAAGCGCGCTGCGAAACGCGTAAAAACGCGACAAAAATTTTTTCGACGTGAAATAGGTGAATAGTTAACGCCGTAAGCACCGTAACGCTCGTGGGACCCCAACGCCGTCCTTGCCGTCGTCTAACTCGCTATAGGCGCAAAGAAAAACGCGTCGCGAGCAGCGCGTAAAACTCGAGAATTTTTCATAACTCGCCACGACCCCTCACGTCGCGCCCTGCCGCCTTTTTCTTCTTCTTCTCCATGCACCTCCCTCCCCATCCTCGTGCCCATCACTCCCCTTGCCCTGCAGCTCAGGCGGCGGCCCTGGGGGAACGCGGTTAACCCTTAGCAATGAACGCCAACACGCTCCACGACGCCACACAAGAACAAGGCCGAGAACATCAAGAACAACGGGTAGCACGTAAGGCACAGCAGCGAACATAGTCTTGCTGCACGCGAGTGTGTTGGGTCGTGTATAATTTTATTTTATTTTCAAATTTTTTTTTTTTTTTTTTTTACACGAAATTTAGCAGCGGTTTTTCAAGTAGGTACAACCACACCCACGCAAGAAACAAACCCAACAAGGCGACAGGACAGGACACCACGGCACCACGCGGCAGCACGGCACCAGGGCACGAGGGAAAGAGCACCACAGCGCGCAGACACCACCACCGGGCAAAAAACAGCACAGCCAACCAACAGCACAACACAGCACAGCGCGACAGCCCACAGAAGGGCAAAGCAAGCCCCAACAGCACCGCAAAACGACAGCAGAGAGCAACAGCACAGCACCACGCGACAGCACAGCACCACAGAACACGACACAGGAAAGCAGGGCACCACAGCAAACCAAACCAACCACAGGGAAGCAGACCACGCGGCCAGACAGGGACACCGACACCGAAACACGCCACCAGCAAACAACCACGGGCCAACAGACCCAGCACCGCACCACGGCACACCACAGGAAACAGCACAGCACACAGCAGCGCACCACAGCGCCAGGCGCCAGCAACGGCACGCACCACACGAACAGCACAACGCGAGCGCACCAGCACAGCGAAGCACAGCACCGCGCAGAGCGGAGAGCACAGGGAACGCACAGCACAGCACCCCGGGACACACACAGCACAAAGCAGAGCGGCGAACAACAGCACGCACCACCGCGCCACGACAAAACACACACAGCACAGAGCACACAGCGCGGAGGAACACCGCAAAACACAGCGCCGCAGAGCACAGGGCCCCAGGGCGACGGGCAGCGCCAGAGGGCACGGCGCAACAAGCAGCGGCACCAAACGAGCGCAACACAGCACAGGACAGCACAACACCGGGCGACACAACGCGCAGCAGCGAGGCGCAGCGCAGCACCCAGCCACGCACAGCACAACACGGCACGCAGCACCGAGCGGCGGCGACAGAAACCGCGAGAAACAAAAGGGGGGGGGGGGGGCAGCAACCACGAGGGAGCAGCCAACAGCCAGGCGGAAAGCAGGAAAGAGGAACAAGCGCACGGAGAGCCCAGAAGCGGCAGGCCAACAAAGCAAACAACGCAAGCGCCGAGGCCCAAGGCATCCGGGGCCGGAAACCAGAGAAAGCCGGAGACAACGGGGGCGCACGGAGAAAGAAGAACGGGAAGAAAAAAAAAAAAAAAAAAAAAAAAACACCCAGGCACCAAGAGGGGGCAACAAAAACCGCGGGACACAAAAGGAGAGGGGGGGCGGCGGAGCAACGACCAACGAGCAGCCAACGGCCAAGCGGGGGACACCAACCAACCAGGCAGCATGGGGGGAAAAAAAGAAAAAAAAAAAAAAAAAAAAAAAAAAAAAAAACAAAGCGCCAGGGCAACGAGGAAAGGCAGCAGCAGCGAGAGAGAGGGGGACAACCCCAGCCCGGAGGGGGCCAAGCAAAGCAGACAGACAAAGCGGCCAAAGGAAAAGGTGAGGCGCACCAGAACGCGCCCGGGAGGCCGGCCCGCCCGACCCGGCCAAGCAGAGCACGCACACGAACACACACGCACACCGGAACCCGGGCTGCCCGCTCCAGAGGACGGGCGGTCGGGGGAGGGATAGCGCCTGACACCAGGCGCCCCTCACAACGGCGGAAGGCACCCCCCCCGGGGACGCCCGTCCGCCACCCCCACAGCGAGCAACGCCGGCCCGCAAGGGCGCACGCTGTGGGGCTGCGGCAGGGTCCACACGCCCGCATCGACCGCACCCGGGACACACGGGTAGCGGAACCCTGGCTGCCCGCTCCAGAGGACGGGCGGCCGGGGGAGGGACAGCGCCTGACACCAGGCGCCCCTCACAACGGCGGAAGAGACCCCCCCCCGGGGACGCCCTTCCGCCACCCCCACAGCGAGCAACGCCGGCCCGCAAGGGCGCACGCTGTGGGGCCGGTGCTGGGTCCACACGCCCGCATCGACCGCACCCGGGACACACGGGTCGCGGAACCCTGGCTGCCCGCTCCAGAGGACGGGCGGCCGGGGGAGGGACAGCGCCTGACACCAGGCGCCCCTCACAACGGTGGAAGGCAACCCCCCCGGGGACGCCCTTCCGCCACCCCCACAGCGAGCAACGCCGGCCCGCAAGGGCGCACGCTGTGGGGCCGGTGCAGGGTCCACACGCCCGCATCGACCGCACCCGGGACACACGGGTTGCGGAACCCTGGCTGCCCGCTCCAGAGGACGGGCGGCCGGGGGAGGGACAGCGCCTGACACCAGGCGCCCCTCACAACGGTGGAAGGCACCCCCCCCGGGGACGCCCTTCCGCCACCCCCACAGAGAGCAACGCCGGCCCGCAAGGGCGCACGCAGTGGGGCCGGTGCTGGGTCCACACGCCCACATCGAACGCACCCGGGACACACGGGTTGCGGAACCCTGGCAGCCCGCTCCAGAGGACGGGCGGTCGGGGGAAGGACAGCGCCTGACACCAGGCGCCCCACACAACGGTGGAAGGCACCCCCCCCGGGGACGCCCTTCCGCCACCCCCACAGCGAGCAACGCCGGCCCGCGAGGGCGCACGCTGGGGGGCCGGTGCTGGGTTCACACGCCCGCATCGACCGCACCCGGGACACACGGGTCGCGGAACCCCGGCCGCCCGCTCCAGAGGACAGGCGGTCGGGGGAGGGACAGCGCCTGACACCAGGCGCCCCTTACAACACGGTGGAAGGCACCCCACCCGGGGACGCCCTTCCGCCAACCCCACAGCGAGCAACGCCGGCCCGCAAGGGCGCACACTGTGGGGCCGGTGCTGGGTCCACACGCCCGCATCAACCGCACCCGGGACACACGGGTCGCGGAACCCTGGCTGCCCGCTCCAGAGGACGGGCGGCCGGGGGAGGGACAGCGCCTGACACCAGGCGCCCCTCACAACGGTGGAAGGCACCCCCCCCGGGGACGCCCTTCCACCAACCCCACAGCGAGCAACGCCGGCCCGCAAGGGCGCACGCTGTGGGGCCGGTGCTGGGTACACACGCCCGTATCGACCGCACCCGGGACACACGGGTCGCGGAACCCCGGCCGCCCGCTCCAGAGGACAGGCGGTCGGGGGAGGGACAGCGCCTGACACCAGGCGCCCCTTACAACACGGTGGAAGGCACCCCACCCGGGGACGCCCTTCCGCCAACCCCACAGCGAGCAACGCCGGCCCGCAAGGGCGCACACTGTGGGGCCGGTGCTGGGTCCACACGCCCGCATCAACCGCACCCGGGACACACGGGTCGCGGAACCCTGGCTGCCCGCTCCAGAGGACGGGCGGCCGGGGGAGGGACAGCGCCTGACACCAGGCGCCCCTCACAACGGTGGAAGGCACCCCCCCCGGGGACGCCCTTCCACCAACCCCACAGCGAGCAACGCCGGCCCGCAAGGGCGCACGCTGTGGGGCCGGTGCTGGGTACACACGCCCGTATCGACCGCACCCGGGACACACGGGTCGCGGAACCCTGGCAGCCCGCTCCAGAGGACGGGCGGCCGGGGGAGGGACAGCGCCTGACACCAGGCGCCCCTCACAAAGGTGGAAAGCACCCCCCCCGGGGAAACCCTTCCGCCACCCCCACAGCGAGCAACACCGGCCCAACCCCTAGGCTAGGCAGCCTCCGCGCCAGCCCAAGGGGGTCCCACTGGCGACAAGCCAGTAGCACGGGCCCGGCGGCGCCGGCGCCCCGGGCGACCACGCATTAGGGGGGCGACGCAGTGGGTAAGCGCCCGCAGCCACGGCTGCGAATTGAGGCACTGACCGAGGAGTGGCGAAACGGGGACGCCGGGGAAGGACGGGGCTCCGAGCTCTGTGAACCCGGGGGACTCCGCCACCAGGCAGGAGGTGCGTCTTGGAGGGCCCCCCACTAGGACCCGGTGGGGAGGATATCACCTGGCCCGACCAGGTGGCCCCCCGGGGCCGAAAGGCGTCTAGTACCCGCAAAAACAAACCTCAAACCTCAAACCTCGAAAGAGAAAGTCCAAGTCCGGTTCCTAGCCACCAAACGAGCACCACAATACAGCAAGTTCGGCAACAGGTTGAAACAAACACCCCAGGACCTAGGGTTCCACGTAGGAACAGTCACAGGGGTGCACACAGAATCAGCCACACTCCAGTTTTCGGACGGCACCACCCACACCATCAAAGACCCCGGTCTCCGCCGCAACGAAAAAGAGTACACCTTTCAAAACCAAGCCATTTCTGTCCGCCCCAAACTGGCGGGGTACGACGAACTGCTTACCCCTCCCCTTCTCCACCCCCAAGAGTACATCCTCAACCCCCCCCGCGGGCCACACGGCGGAGTTCTGCTCCACTCGTCGCTGCATGGCGAGCTGTACCAGCTCCCAGATGAACCTCACTCCCTTGACCCCGATGACCTCGAAGAATGTGGTTGTGAATCAGCTCTTGTTCTCCTCCTCACATCGTCCCCCGGCACGACATGGGTGTACTTGGATGGCTCAGCGGGCGCCTTGGGCTACGGGTCTGCAGCCACCCTGTTCTTCCCAAATGGTTCCAGATGGGTGCTGTGCCAAACGTCCCCATACCAGTCCTCAGAGGGATCGGAGTTCCCGGCGGCTGTTATGTTCCTACGGTGGGCCCTTGCATCTCACCCGCACCTCACCTTTGCCGTGCTAGGGGACAACCTCCACGTTATCACTGTTCTCTCCCCAACCACCCCCCCAGACCTCTCGTCACGCTCGCCAGCTGGCACGTGGGAATCCTCTCTTCAGTCCATCCAGGCCTCCCTACGCCCAGGGATGATCCAAGGTTGGGGGTGGATCAAAAGGCACGCCGGGTTTGTGGGGAATGAGATCTCGGATGCTTACTCAAAGTGGGCCGCCCACGTGGTGGTCTGGGACCCCTCCCTCCTTCCCCCCCCCCCGATAGGGTGCATATCCAGAGGTTCCCTCCCCGTCATACGCAAACTGACTACCACCCGAATCAAGCACCTCCTCCCCTGCCACAAACACGAAAACATCCACGCACCGTCCAGCTTCCTTTTTTACAACCACACTTCATGGTTCCAAGGCCTCCCCTTCAAATGGTCCTCCGGAAACTTCAACATGGCGCCTTTTGCTTTCGCAGACGACTTGCGCCCTCGCCATTGCCACGCTTGCCCCGACCCGCACCGAAATGATGTTATCTCTTTCGTCTCACATTGCCCAACGTGCGAACACCTGGTCCAAACCTACATTCAGTGCTGGCGCCCCCCCTTCACCACGGTGGTGTCCCAATGGTGGTCCGCGACCACACACGTCGGGGAGAGGCGCAATTTCGTCCGGGGGCTTGTCCCCATGTCCCTGTACACCAAACTCACAACCCCCCCCTCCGGCCGAAGAAAACCAGCACACTGTCATGACTTAAAACTCGCCCTGAAGGCTCGTGTTCCCCTGCTCCTCAATGCCCTATACCGCACGCTGGAATGGCTAAACGAACACCCCCCCCAGCCCCGCTGACCCCCCCCACGGGCCCCAACTCATGGGGACGCCCCTGGTCACCTTACAGCACGTCACACACCGCCCTACAGTGCCCCCCCCCTCCGCCTACCACCCCCCCCCCCTCCCGGACAAAGTGGCACACAAGCCTCCAAAGCGCCCCCGTCCCCCACCCCCTGCGGCACACGCCAAAGCTCGGAAACACGCCCGCGGGCCCCCGAGACCTGTCCGGCCTCTATCGCTGAAACGCAAAACCGCAAACCAACCTCAGCCAGAGCCCCCGCCCCCCAAACGGCCGCTCACGATCCGGGACATGTTCAACCCCCCCCCCCTCGACCAGCACCCCCCCTCGCCGCCTCCGCCCCTGTTTCCGCCCCTTCTCCCCGCATAACAAGGTACTTCGCACCAGCCCCCCCCTCCTCCCGCGAGCACAAACTCACAATCGTCCTCATCTTCGTCCAACGTGTCATCTCTTTGAAAAAGCCACACTTACACGTTTCTCTCACGCCAGCCCTCAACAGCCCTAACACGGCGCAACCAATCAGTACTACCACACTGGCACTCACCAGTCACTTCTGCAAATGAATCCCCCCCCCAAGCCACCCCCCGTGCTCAAGCCGTCATGCTCTAACCCCCAAACCGCAACCGTACAGCCTTCGGGAATCAGGCAGAGACCCCGGCTTCGCGTTTGTCTATAACGGGGCTGCCAGGTCTCATTGAGATAAGGCAGAGGAGGACAGCAATGTGTAGCGGTACTCAGCCCGCGATTGAACTCGGTTTTGGGCTCCTGCCCCTCCCTGAAAAAGCTTGGCGCGCAAGAGCCTTTCTCCCCGGCCTGGCCAGCCACAAAAGGCGCCGTTCAGTGCAAAAAAGGTTAGTCCCAGCCTGGCTAGCCAGAGACTGCTTGTGTTGCAGCCAATCTCCGACAGGGCTCTTGAAGTCCTCACGAAAGGGGGTTTTGAAGAACCAAGCAGGTCGTCCTCCATGGAACAGTTCGTGGGGGGTGAAACCCGTAGAGGAGCTCCGCTGTGAGTTCATGGTCAGCACTGCCCAGGGGACCAGGCGTACCCAGTCCTTGGTATGCTCCTGTTTCATCAGGATTGTTAAGTTTTGCTCCACCACACGGTTCTGCCTCTCACAGAGAGGGTTAGGCGTGTGGGTATAGGGCACACCTGTGGTTACCTCCACGTTGAGGTCATTTAGCACTCGTTTGTACCACCCAGTGTCACTGCGGATGCGTACATCCTCATCAGAGTGCACCTGCTTAGGTGCTCCATAGGGTTCAAACCATTGTTCGACCAACATTTTCACAGTCTTCTCACCTGTGATTTTCTTATTGCAAGGGAACACACGGATGAAGCGAGATAGGCCACAGGTGACCACTAGGCAACTATCATAGCCGCCAAAGCGTGGTAGGGCGTGGATGAAATCCACGTAGAGAAGGGAGTTAGCACAATAGGGTATGGGTAAGCTGGGGATCAGGCCCCTATCCCCACTGTCGCTCTGCTTGCTGGCATGACAGCCACAAGCATCTACAATGGTCAGCATACGTGACCTCAGTTCAGTCAGGGTTAGACTAGAGTAGAAACACTCACGGAAGAAGTCCACTGAGCGATTAGCGCCAGTGTGACCAGAACTGAGACGGGCCCACTGTAGGCACCCATCCAGTCATGCCTCAGGCACCACAATTCGGTCCTCGTAGAACAGGTACTGATTGTTTTTATACCACTGGTGCCGTCAATGACACGGGGTTCGAGACCAGTGCTGAGGGTTTGGAGAATTTCTTTGTACTCTGACTGATAGTCGGTTAGACTCCAATCCTCCAGGATTCCAGCAGTGCGCATGGACAGGTCAAGCTGGAAATCCATACGCTGGAAAGCCTCTGTGGCGAGTGCCTCAGAGCTCTCACCTATAAGCGCATCGAAGTTGTTGCGCGATATATAGTCAGACAGTTCATTCTTTATTCCGGGGATATGATGCACCGTCAGCCTGAACTGGCTCAGGTAATTCGACCACCGTTTTAGCTTTGCTTTACCTGGTGGTGGGCCCTTCTGAAAAGACTTCACAGGCTCCTGGTCACACAGCCAGACAATAGGGTTAGATCCCAGGAGGCGGGATTGTGACAAAAGCACCAACATACCGGCCAGGAGTTCCTGGTCATAGGTGCTATAATTGGAACGCGCTTGGTTCCATTTCCAGTTCCAGTGTCCCAGTGGCACCAGTCGCCACTCACTGGTAGGATAGTCATGTTTCAACGAACCATCACGGTTCAGTCCACTAGTACGATAATGGCAGTGGGTTAGTTCAGCGGGGTTAAGCTCCTGCCATTGGTAGATCGTACCATCCCCTCCTACATCACTGGCATCAGTGATCAGGACTATCTCGCCCTCAGGGCGGGGTACTCCCAGGCAGTTGGAGGAGGCAATCTTCTTCTTCAACTCCTCGAAACTCTCTTCCTCTCTGGCGGTCCACCTCCAGGGAGTAGTTTTCTTGATTAGGTCAGTGAGGGGGGCAGAGGAGTAAGTAAAATTGTGGATGTGACGCCGATAAAAATTACAGGCGCCCACAAAACTCCTCACGTCGTGTAGACCCTTCTTAGGGTCATCGCAAATCTGCATGTCCTGTAGGGGCTGCATCTTAGACGCGGCTGGTTTCCACCAACCATACCCCACGTCGAAACCCAAATATTCCATCTCCTCTTTCAAAAACTCACATTTTTTGAGTTTGATTCGGAGATGGTTTTCTTGACAGACAATGAAAATTTCAGGGAGGAGAAGGACATGGTCCTCTTTGGTATTAGTACCCAAACTCACGTCGTCGATGTGAGCCTCCATTTCTGCACCCCGAGAAATAAACTCCTGTACTAGACGCCTGCGCCTCAGTATGTACAAAATTTTGATCATTAGCTCTTGGAAGAGCGCTGGGGCATTAGCCACCCCGAAAGGCATAACCTTCCACTTAAAGACACGGCCCTTAGAGGTTATAAAAGCCAGCAGCTCCTGAGCTGCGGCGGTGAGGTCCACCTTCCAGAAACCAGGGCGTTTGTCCATTTTGGTCTTGTACCTGCATTTGGCAATACGCTCCAGGGTATTTTCCATGTTAGGAATACTCCCTGAGTGGTTCTGGGTTTTCTTGTTGACCTCACCATAGTCTACAACCAGTCGCAGGGCAGTCGACCCTGGTTTAGCAACCAGGAAACAGGGACTGCAGTGATGCGGGTAGTCCCCCTGCTTATATTCTTCAACGAGGCCAGCATCAATACATTCCTGGATCCGGCGCTCGATTTCTTCAACCTGTTCCTGTGGAGCGGGATAGGGACGACGCCTCACTCGCGTCTTTTCAAATTCAGGTTTCAATTTCAGGTCCATCTGGACCAGTTTTTCACAAGCGAGGGGAGGCGGCAAGGCGCCGAACACCTCCTCATGGGTTATCAGCAGTCTCTTCAGGCGGGGGTCAAGTTTAAGACTCTCGAGTTTTTGAAGGAAATCCTCCTCAGCATGGAGGTTGCTCTTCCCATGTTCTTTCTTTTTTCGCCGATCAGCAGTTTCGGCAGGCACAGAACCATCGTCCCACTCAGGGGGACATTGCTGCCCATAGTGCAGAGAATACACTAGCGGTATCTCAGGATCAGGCAGCGTATAGGAATCATCGTCCTCCTCAGACCAAATGGAGGATTTCCAGGTCTGTCTGAGGTATTGCAGCCGCTCTTGGCGCTCAATACCTTCGTCCTTCAGGTACAACAGCTGCCGGAGTTCCTGAGTGTCATGCTCAGACAATGGCATGTTATTAGCAGCAGGCCGCGCCAGAGCATCAGCACCCCGGGCCACAGGTTCACCTGTGTGCATAGGCTGCATGTGTAGCACTGCCTTCCCAACAGGGGAAGCGGGTTCAGAGGTCGACTCTAGATCTACCTCCTCCAGCAACAGCCTGGCTAGGAAGGCACTATGTTTTAGGTCAACACAGCTGGGATCAACAGGAGGAATAGTGCTGGCGATCTCAGACAGCTGGTCCTCAGCATCCTCTTTTACAGCTGCAGGTTCAAGATAGTCATCGGGAGACTCACACCCTGTAAGTGTGGCAGATAGGTGCTCAGGAGATCGATTTTTGAGATCAGAAAGGGTCAGACCACGATTTTCGGCCATGACCTCTTTCAGTGGCACCTGGTCCAGGTCACACAGGGGTACAGGATTGAGAGATCCATCGACGACGGACAGGGAACTGGCCCACTCAGGGGCCTGCATAGCTGTGTCTGAGTCCTCAGGCACATAGATGGGGCCGTCGGGGAGTTGCACTCTTCCCACGGTCATTCGATCTAGCATACGGCGCCAGTAAGCATGTTCACCAGAGCTGCCCCAGTCAGGGGTGCACATGACAACCCTTCCTCCCTCATAAGCGATTTTGGTTAGAACCTTCGCGAGCAGGGAGAAGGGAGGGTTAGCATACGCTTAGCCCATTGCTTTCCAGAAGAAACGGAAAGCATTGTTCAATTGTTTCGAGCAGTACAACTGCATGATGTGCTGTTGTTGGCTCGCAAACAATTCCACCTGGATCTCATCCAGGTTTACCTGAAGGGCCGCCAGTCCATTTTCAAGAACGTGACGGGCCAATTGGTAGTTTTCAGTACGATAGTTAGTCTTGGATGTGTAGCGCAGCCCAGACTCTTTTCGTTCTGACAGCTCCAAAGGTACCGAGAAGAGCCCACTGCCAAAGTCGCAGTGCAAAGAATAGGGGCGCTGGAGTGACAGCATTTTTACCTGGGGGTTTCTTCGTCGGAGGTCGGTACCAATGACGATGTCAAAGGCGTCGGTGTCCAGCACTCTGCAGTGTTGGGTCACGGTTTCGTCGCCCAGGCATATAGTCACGTCGACTCCCCCCAAGGAATGGATGGTACACCCGTCCCCTACTCTTATGGCCACGGTCTTAGTTTTCTTGAAAGTCTTTAGCAGGCGACGGGCCACTTTGGAAAGTGTTGCACCGGTGTCAAGCACCGCTCGAAAAACTTGATCCCCGATTTTCACGAGGATCCAGAAACCCAAGTCCTCCTCTTCGGAGACGCCCCCCTACTCCTCATCAGGGAACTTGACATCCACCCCTGCAGCAATGAGGGACCTGGCCATCCAGGCCAACTGCCTCTTCTTGGAGTTATTCCCTTCAGGGGTAGCGTTATCCCCCTGGGGGCTCTTCTTGGGATCACCTACGGCAGGAGCGGGTGTAGCAGCAGGAGTGGGTGTAGCAACGGGCGCTGATGAGCGCCTCAGGGGGTTAGGGGGTCCATCTTTGCCACCCCCCTAGCCACCTCCTTTACCACCGTTATCCCCATTCGGGGGATTTCTGGTGGGTGTTTGAGTCTTCTGGCGTTCGGCCTCCTGACGCTTGAGTTTATCACTCTCGCGTTTCCTTATGTGGCTTTCGTCCTCGTAGTGACGACGTTTGCCACAAATGCCACAGGTGATGGTACACCTGAAATGGTCCTGATGGGTCACAGGTTTCTAATCCTTTGTATGCTGCTGTCGTTTCATCTGCAGCATACAGCTACCGCGGTGATCGCAGTCAGAGGCATGACAGGGCCCCCCCTTGTCATTGAAAGGTTTGCAGTAGAACAGAGGGGGTGTACCTGCATCAGGTTTAACCTCATTCATGGCACGTAGGTTACCCCTCCCTTTACCACCTCCCTGGTTGGTGTTAGTGGGATTTTTACGCCCTTTCCTTTCGCCACGTTCGAGGGTAGGGGTACCACCTCGACCCAAGTGCTTCTTGAGGAATCTCTCCATGTGGGAGTCATTCTCCTACTCAAGAGCCAGCTCAATCAAGAGGTCCACCAGTTCATCGTACGAGTGGGTCCGACTCTTCCTCTCAGAAGTAGAGCGGCAATCATGGGAGGTACGTTGGGGGATCTTACTCATGAGCAACAGGTGGGGCTCAGTGACTCCGTAGGAGCCCACGGTCATCCGCGAAAACAGATACTCCAAGTCGCACACGTATTCAGAGATTCGCGCAGCGGAGAGAAACTCAGGGAGCATAGGTACCTCCTCTATCTGTGTGCGCACACTGAGGTCAGTCTCATAGACTGGGAATGTTTTCTCCAACCTCAGGAGTACCTCTGCCCAGGTGGAACAGGTTTTCACAATCTGTTTCACCTGTTTTTGCAAAAATTTCTTTTTGCATGAGCGTTTCAGCAGTGAGCATTTGGTGGCCACATCCACATGGGATTGGCCAGTCAGCAAAAGGAACTCAGCAAATTATTCTGCCCATTCGGGCAGATTTTTGGGGTCGAACTCCGGCAGTTCCAGCTGGATGTTCGCCTGGGCAATAGGTCTGCCCGTCTTCCCAACCCCCGAAGGCGATAAGCCAGCCAGAGGTGCCAGGGCTGACAGCCCTCTTTTCTCAGTCTCTGTGACAGGCACGTCCTGTAGTTCAGCCATGGGCACGTCCTGGCACGGGGGTGAAAGAGGCTGTGGCAGGTGACCTTAGGCAACAGCCTTGAGACCTTTGATCTCTCAAGATCTTCGGCCAGTCCACTCAGTCCGGGAGAGTGGGAGGACAACTCTGGCTTGGGTAAGGGTTCTGCAATACCCAGTTTCGCCTTAATGGCCTCCGATAGGGCCGTCACATCTGGATCTTCTGATCCAGACAGAAGTTTGGCCAGCAGTTCGCCCGTATGATCCAGGGCACCGTAGGTTGGCCTTTGATGATGTTGTTCCTCAACTTGAGTCGGGCCCACTTTGGGAGCCCTTTGGGTTGGACAACATGCTCTTGGATACTCAGGTCTCGGTCGTCTTGGCAGGGATGCTGTCTCGGCTCTGTCGGACGGCGGGCCAGAGTGCGTGTAGGACCCTAGGTCTGTACGTGGTCTGGATCCATGTACTGCCAATTGCTCCTCCCCATCTTCGCCACGAATGGATTTATAGTACTCCTCATGGAGGATGTATTGATCCATTTTCTTCCTCAGTTCCTCGTATTCCTCAGGGCCTCCAATCGTTGTTGAGGATGAAGCCGGACAGGCGGATCGTGAGACTGAGGCTGCTACTCGCCTGTGGAGATGATGCAGGCTGTCTCCACCGTGGGCTGCTAAGGTCTCGGTGGTAAGGAATGTTTTTTTCTTCCGCCCTTCTGCGTTCTGGATCTTCTTGGGACCCAGATGCGCCACTGAGATGTGGAGCTCCGTAAGGTGGTTCACTCATAGGCTAGGCCATGCTGCCCATTTGTACTTGGACAGTTCTTATGGGCCAGGTCCTGACGCTTGGCGTGGACATGATGAACTTGTTGTTGAGTTTTGTGGGCTGCACTTCTTCTCAGGGTCCGTTCCAAAGGTCACAAGGGACTGTCTCTGCTACCAGAAGAAGACCTCCTTTATTAATGCCCTAGATATTTTGATGAAATCCTGCAGGTTTTGAAGTTGAAAACCCAAACCAAAGCAGCAAGTAGAGCAAGAACAGGATGTGGATCGAATCAATGATTGGTTTTGGAATCCAGTGTAACACAGAAGGGCTGCAGATAGACACACTGCAGGTATAAACACAAAGATTCAATCACAAATGGATTATACAAAAGATTTCATATGAAACCTGGACTGTCTCTGGCCTCCAAGATAGCATTAGGCACTTCATGTGCACTCTTTTGGGTGAAATGGTGCTGGTTAGGAATGTGGGGCATAGATGTCAGGCCAACACAGAAAATGACTTGGCCAAGCAACTGAATTCAGAAACAGTTAAAAGGTAGAACCACAATAAGTGGTAGAAACAATTGAGTATAGGGGTCCTGGGGTGGGAAACCACTAGGCTTAACCTCCAAGGCCTAAAGCATGAAATGCCTATTTTATTTCGGTACATCCTCCATGAAGGAAGATACCTCCGCTCAGTTGAGTGGCAGGGGTGAACTTCATGGGGGGACTAGGGTTACAACGCTAGTTACTTTGAGAAAGTGTACTTTAGGCTTCCAAAGAGTGATAAAAATACTTAAGTTTGTCTTAGCATCAACAAAAGGGTTTTAAGGGGGGCTTGGCCTGGATCAAGCCCTCCAAGAAAGACATGGCAGTGACTTTTTCTTACTCTCACTAATTTGAGACCTGATTTTGTGAGGCCTCGTGTGCCACCCCAAAGTGACCACGTGATCCGGCATATGGTGAGGTGCAACATCGAAGCATATGCCAACATATAAGCAACATACCATGGTTCACAGATCTCTAGGCACTTTACTGTTAGCCGACCAGTTGAGCACATAAAATACAAAAATGAGCATAAAATGCGGCCAAAAACATGCAAATATTGCCAAATTCAAAGTAATCACAATAGTATAGAACTTCGCTGACCCATGGTATCAACATATGGTTCAAAACACAACTGCTGAGGACGATTTGCAAACAATCCCCCCACTTGGATCCCCACATTGATGCATGGGGACACCTTCAAACCTCCTCCCAACACGCACCATGAAAATGGGAAAATTGATAGTGGCGCTTGTGGGTCGCTCGGTAAGCCCTCCCACATGCACTATATGTGCAGTAGACTTAGTCTAGCGCCATGGAGCTCAACATTGGGACAAGGGCAAAGCCCTTGCCACGTATGACTCAACATATCTTCCTACAAACGGAGATATATAATATGGCCGTGAGCATAGCGAAGCACATACCATCCATATAACACATACCCCTAAAAGTGACTCCCACCATGATATGCCATGCCCCTCCATGGACATAACTTCACGTTAAAAATACGAAGGAACCCAAGGAAAGTATCTATGCAACCCCAACACTCATGCAGTACACTCGAAAGTCGCAATAAAATTTCGGTTGCATGGTTCAAGAGTTATATATCACTTACTACCCTCTTCACCATTATCCCTTGCTACACCAGGCACCCATTTCTCAAAATTGGTATTTCTTGCCGTGAGCCGGAGATATGACCTTTGGAAGGGGCCTCACGAATCAATTTTGAATCGCCTATATCTCCGAGAAAAATGAAGGATACAACAAAAAGAAGGTTGATTCGTGATCGGGGAAAAATGTAGGACCACTCGAAATGCATCATATCGAGTGCGGCGACCTCGAAATCGAAAATCGGATTCTGAATGTCTGAAAAAATCGGATTAATTTTGCGAGTGTATAACATGAAGATTGCGGAAGCAACGAACCCTTTTCTGATAAAGTTTGACCCTTCATCGGGGTTTCCGCCAAAATATCTGGAAATAACAGTTAACCAATCGGTTACCGCAAAATTGCGAGCCAACTGACAGTCGCCGATACATTGACAATCAGAACGGATAGCCAAAAAATTACGGAAACATTATGATTAAAAAACCCGGTTGATTCCTGACATTTCGATATATAAATCCCAGTCGGGGGCGCCTCGGTATTGAATATGGCCGCTCATAGCTGGAATGGCCAAACCTATCACACTATCACATCAGGTCAGGTCAGGTGAATGGGAGAGTATGATATCAGCCCATGGCGGCTGGCCGGCCCATAGATACACACCCCAAGTGATCCAAAGATGGCCACGGGGGTCCGAACCGGCTTCACCTCCCTTCTCAGAGCGTTGTATCCGCTCGGAAGTCATTGAAGAGAGGACGGGAGGACCCCAATGGGATCCAAACCTCCCCCCCCCCATGTCACAAGGACACATGGAGGCCCCACACACGTCGTAGGCGTCCCCCATGCCTCAAGGGAGGGGTGAGGACACTCATAATCGGTGCCCTTCGCCATATCCGGTCTCCTCTTGATCTACAACATGGACCCAGGGGATCAAAGATAGAGAAACGTCGTCGATCGATCTAAATACGTATACCACAATGGAATATATATGTGTGGAGACCGAGTGAAGGGGTCATATGGCCAATCAAGGCCCAAAAATCCCCTGATGAACGCCCTCACCCGTGTCCCAAGCACAAAAACAAACAAAAATGCCAAGGGGGATCCATTACGGTGTTACAGCAGGCACCAAATGGACCAACACGTCCTTGACATCCAGGGAGATGTTCTTCCTCCTGAAATACTCCATCCAGACCGTGGTATACCTCGGCACAAAACTGCTCGGAGGCTCCCAGGAATCCCTGGATGCAGCAAATCCCTTCCAACGGACCTTGTATAGCCTCCCCCCCGGCGTTCCGGGGTCCACCTTGTCCGTCAGGATCCTCTCGGCGGTGAAGTCGTCGTCCTCACCCTCGTCATTGAAGTCCAGATCTCCGGCTGTGAACTCGAAGGTGACGGGACGTCGCTGGGGTCTGGTGCTCGGTGACGAAGCTGGGTATGGTCGCGGTCCAGGATCTTGTTATCCCCCACACGAACCGCAAACACATCCTGCCCGACTGTCCGCACGATTACCCCCGTCACATACCAAGACGCCTGCCGATGCCTGGACAGGACATCCTTGTGGTGCCGCTGCACCCATACGTTTTCTCTGAGGGCATACTTCTTGACGTTTCCCCGCTTGAAATACTTGGCCCCCTTCTCATGCCCGTCCTGAAGTGCTTTGCACACCGTGGCCGCCGTGTCGTCCGCCTCAGCCATCACAGAACCCGCATCCCGGGCCACTTTGCCATGGTTCAACCACGGGAGAGTGCGTGACACTGAAGCGTTTTCGTGACCCTCATGCAAAGCACCGCAATTTCTGCAAGAATCGAACATTTCGTGAGTCGGTTTAAGTTGCTTAAACTGTTCTAAGGCGTTAGCCACAGGCCTTTCGAATCTACATGATGCCTGTGAAAACACGGAAAAACAGTGAAATCTCACGCATATTTACAAAATGGGGCACAACAGCATAAACTTATTATAAAAACTGCTATTTTAATATAAAAATCGGCAATTCTAGCTATTGCTCCGTCGCTTACGTAATTCCATTTTGCGTCATAAATTGCGCTGTTCAGCGCACGTGCGAGCCACAGCGGGTAGCGGTAGGGAGACCCTGCCGCTACCGCTTCACCCCCCTTCTTAAAGGTTTGTTTATCCTCAAAAAGGAAAAACAAACCCCAGAGGTGGCCTGTTCCTAGGTGTCCGATGGGGAGCACCAATACTACCCTCAGGCAAAAACCTGCTTTGCCACTCTAGGAAAATAAAAAGAAAAAGGCCATGGGTGGCCTGCCCCGTTTGTTTCGAAAACCTGAAAAAGTTTTCAGTTTCCCGAAAACCTCCATGCTTTCAAAGACCAAACAACAGGACAGGCATGCACACAGCAGAACACAACTCAGCATCAAATCAACGTTGCTGTGTCAGTTCGTGCCTTACCCAGGCACTGTGCACTGTACTGTACAAGTGCGGGTGCGTGTGCCAGGGGCTGGTCCGCCCCATATATACATGGGTCTTAAGACCCACATATATACCTGTTTGGTGGAGCCTGACAAGACTGGGCTCTCACCACGGCAAGTCTGACAAGACTGGACCTGCCGACAGGTGTTCCAACAAACGGAAAATTAAATTATCACCGTCTCCAACGGCGGCTGCCACTGCCAGGCGTCTGCGTCCCGCTGTCTTGGCCGGTCGCTCCGCTGGTCGTGGCGGTCTTTTTCGGCGTCTCGAAGGCGACTTCCACCTTCTTCTTCGCTTCGCCCGTAGCGGACGTCGTCTTGGACGTCTTCTCCAGGCGACGGACTCGCTCTTGCAGACTCTCCTGCTCCGACTTCAGGGTCCGGATCTCCGCTGCTGCACTCCTCGCCCACGCTGCCATCTCCACGGCCCAGGCCTTCAACTCCACCGTCTCGGTTGGTAGGATGGCGATCTCCGAGCTTAACCGGCTGGGACTGGGGTTGCGTGGGTGACCGGCGAACGCTCCTCCACGTTGGGGTACTGGTCGGTACTCCGGTGCCTTCTGGGGCGCTATTTGGCGCTCCCTTGACGCTTGACCACGGTCTGCGTGACCACGGCTTGGACCTTGTCTTCGGTGGTGCGCTGATTGGCGCTGCGGCGTTCTCCAGGACGCTGGTTGGCGATCCCACGCTGCTTGACGCTGGTCCGGCTTGCGGAAGAGCTCTCTTTCGACGGCTGGTTGGCCGTCACGGTAATCCGGATTGCGGCTGGTACTGCCGCTCTTGGGACGGCCGACGCTGTCGCTGTGCTGGTTCCCACGGCCATACGGTTGACGGCTGGAAGGGCCATACCTCGGTTGCTCGAACGCGGGACTGCGGCTCGAACTTGGCCTTGGACTGGGACTCCAGTCTGACGCGTCGCTCATGCTGTCCAGGTTGTAGCCGCCATGTTGCGGTCCCCACGTCCTGACGCCGCTGCTGTCGCTGCTGCTCATCCGGGACGCTGCGGAGGCACTTGCTGCCTCTCTGCGGGCGGCGTGCTGCGGCTGACGGCCACGTTGCGCTGCGGAGGCACTTGCTGCCTCTTCTCTGGCGGCGTGCTGCGGCTGACGGCCACGTTGCGGTGCTGCTTGGCGCTGCGCCCAGCGCCTTCTGGTTCCAGCGCGTGTTAGCGCCGCTCCTCGGCGCTGCGATGCGCTGCGGCTTGCGGCTGTCCCTGTTCAGGGTTGTTAGAACAGTTTTGAAGCGTTTTCGTGACCCTCCTGCAAAGCACCGCAATTTCTGCAAGAATCGAACATTTCGTGAGTCGGTTTAAGTTGCTTAAACTGTTCTAAGGCGTTAGCCACAGGCCTTTCGAATCTACATGATGCCTGTGAAAACACGGAAAAACAGTGAAATATCACGCATATTTACAAAATGGGGCACAACAGCATAAATTTATTATAAAAACTGCTATTTTAATATAAAAATCGGCAATTCTAGCTATTGCTCTGTCGCTTACGTAATTCCATTTTGCGTCATAAATTGCGCTGTTCAGCGCACGTGCGAGCCACAGCGGGTAGCGGTAGGGAGACCCTGCCGCTACCGCTTCAACACTCGATCCCGTAGGAACAGGATGCGATGGGGCGACAGTCCAGTGGGTCCCGGAAGGTCGTGGTACGCCTGGAGCACTCTCCACAGCGAATTGTACCAATTCCGGCCCGGTTCGTCAATGTGCAGCTGGCGGAACGTTTCGAACATCTGCCGCCCGGCCACCTCAGCCCCGCCATTCGACCGGCTGTGGTACGCCAGGGTCTTGGCGTGCCGAATCCCCATGTGCTTGCACATCGACTTGAACCACGTCCCCACAAATTGAATGCCCCGATCGCTGCAGGTGACAGCTGGGACATCAAAAAATGTCAGCCAATGCCTGATCATGGCATTAGCGACGGTCTTCGCCTGCAGACCCACTCCATGCTTGTCCTTCTTGTCCTTCTTCTTGGACTTCTTGCCAGGGACCACCACGATATACCCGCTGTGCCTATCCACCGCCAGGATGACACAGTCGTAGGTCTCTCCTTCCACGGTGACCTCCGGCATGGCGAATACATCCATGGCCACGGACCGCATAGGGGCCTCCGGTATAGCCCTATAGACGGGGTGGCAGCCGTGGAGTGGTTGGGGCTCTTCGTGGCCCGACACACGGCACAGTCGCTGCAGAGAAAGATGTCCTTGATTTATGCCCTAGATATTTTGATGAAATCCTGCAGGTTTTGAAGTTGAAAACCGAAACCAAAGGGGCAGGTAGAGCAAGAACAGGATGTGGATCGAATCAATGATTGGTTTTGGAATCCAGTGTAACACAGAAGGGCTGCAGATAGACAATGCAGGTTTACACACAAAGATTCAATCACAAATGGATAATACAAAAGATTTTATATGAAAATTGGACTCACTCAGGCCTCCAAGACTGCATTAGGCACTTCATGTGCACTCTTTTGGGTGAAATGGTGCTGGTTAGGAATGTGGGGCATAGATGTCAGGCCAACACAGAAAATGACTTGGCCAAGCAACTGAATTCAGAAACAGTTAAAAGGTAGGACCACAATAAGTGGTAGAAACAATTGAGTATAGGGGTCTTGGGGTGGGAGACCACTAGGCTTAACCTCCAAGGCCTAAAGCATGATATGCCTATTTTTTTCGGTATATCCTCCATGAAGGAGGGTACCTCCGCTCAGTTGAGTGGTAGGGGTGAACTTCATGGGGGGCTAGGGTTACAACCCTAGTAACCTTGAGAAAGTGTACCAAAAGCTTCAAAAGAGTGGTAAAAATACTTAAGTTAGTCTTAGCATCAACAGAAGGGTTTTGAGGGGAGGGTTGGCCTGGATCAAGCCCTCCAAGAAAGACATGGCAGTGACTTTTTCCTACTCCCCCCTGGTGTACTAGTTAGCTAAGCTAGTAGGACCAGGGAAAAAGGCTCAAATATTCCCAAACTTACCTCAGAAAATGCATTAAACTTACCAAAGACATCCTCGTCAGTTCATAGAAGCCTGTCACACTGTAGGTACCCTCGAAAAACAGTGTAATGTACCCTGAATGATGTCCCTTCGATGGGGCATTCCTCAAAAGTCGCCGGCGTGCGACGAAAACGTTTGGAAAAATTTGGGGGTAGTGGGGTTTGAACCCAGGACTCCCTCCCTAGAGCACATATGCTTGCCTACTAGGGTACAGTCGAACGTTCTAATGCGGACGGTGATCGCTGTATAAACAGCGTTTTGGTAAACGTAAGACCAAGGGCCAGGGCGGAGCAATACTCCTAATGGAGGACACAAATCTCCAGCAGCTGGAAAAAATAGAAAATGTAACCAACAGGGGATGATTCCTGCGGTCTAGCGGAAGGGGGTGCGATTTAGCAAGTCAAATCGCTAAGAATTGACAAAATCACGCGGGAAATCGTCACTTTTACACATAACTCAAAGTCGCAGACAAGCGCACACGAAGCGGACTTCAAAAACAGGGTTGCGCAAGCGTAAACGGCTTTTGAAAAAGAAGGTATGAGCCGTAGTTTTTAAAGTTCTAAAGGAAGTTTTTGCACAGTTGCATCAAAATTTTTATAAACTTCAGAGAAAAGTATTCAAATTCAACGCACACCATGGAGCAGGTGGACAACCCACCTCTCAGGTATGCCAGTGTCATCTCACACGCATGCATTGCGTTTGTGTTGGTTGCTTCCTCAAAACGTTAGGGTTGTCAACGCTGTGTTCGTTGGGGGTTCGGGTGTTCCTCTCTCGTGCTCTGCACAGGTCAAAACAGGAATGAAAGGTATGCGATGCGAATCGAGAGCGCAGCGCACACGTAGGGTTAGAATATGCGCTGTGCTCGTGATGCAGGTGCCTCATTGAGGCATTCACACGCTGTGACGCTTTCCCTGTACCCCAATTCATCCTTGATTTCTCTTCACAGGTGAGGAAAGAAAGTGTTTGCTCGTGTGTGGCCGTAGCGATAAAGTAGGGTTGCTTAAAGCGCTTAGGCTTGTTTAGAACTCGCAATAGGGTTGCTTTGTGTTCGCTTCACTCCGGCATTCACACGATGCATGGTGAGTAAGGTAGGTTAGCCCAGGAGGAGCTCACCTCCTGGTTGAGTCAGTGGTCATGGTCCTGCCTCCCTTCCCTACATGCGTGCACACGATGCATTAAAGGGTAGGCCACGCGAAATGCGCACGGTAAACCTTGTTTAGGTTACCCAGGGGCTCCTCGGTACGTTCTTTAAGAGAACCTGAGGAGTCTCTCAACGCTTGCTTGCTTGACAGGGCGTGTTTGAGGACAGGGTATTATAGGTCACACTGAGAAGCGTATAATACGTGGAGTGTGGCTTGGAACCTCAGCCGCAAACACCCCTTCATTGGCCTCTGTTGTACAGGTGGGGGGGGGTTCGGGGTGATTGGTGCACGCAGCAGCTGTCTTCGGCGGCTACTCATTTTTCTGCCCCAGCCAAACAGGGGCGCTGATCACACAATCAATTGACTGCGCCTCAGCCAGGAGTGGCGTGGGCAGTTCGACTTCATCAACATCCGCGCTGTGCACGCAACAAGAGCACCCCTTCCCTCCAAGCCCTAGCAGGGAAACGTGTTGTGACGTCCCTGTTAGGCCACAGTTGCTTAGCAGCGTTGTGCTCTCTTGTCTTCTTCACAGGGGGGTCATTAGGACCCGAGACTTCTTTGACAGCAACACCAAGTAGCGTGTGTAGGGGTTAGGGTCAGCAGGCCTGGCAGGAGCTGAGTGCAAGTGATGAGTGCTCACCCTGCCTTCGAAGGCCGGTGCTGGCGTTAGTGAGTGTAGTGTAGTGGTGTCTCCTGTCCCGCGTGCTTTTCCTCGTGGGCAGGGGAGTGCGTTAGCTTTTGGCCTGTAGCAAAATGGGCGTTTTGTATGCCCTTAGCTGACTTGGCCACCCCTCCCCTCCAGTAGGTAGGGCTTTTGCCGTCCTCCCCCAAGGATAGGCGCCAGCACAGAAATTGGGCGCCATAGGAGTGGTAATAGTACCTGATTAGGACCTTCGGTCCGACGTCAGGGAAGCCCTGTCTCCGGGAGCCACGCCGGGGAGGGAGATGAGACACATACAGACATACGTAGCACACATAGAGGTATGGTAAACCCTGTAAGAAAGGGTAGAACCCCATGGGTCTGGACCAGCCAGGGGTCCCAACTGTGGGCTCGCTTGTCCCGAAGGAGGGAAGACACACCTTGCCTCATAACACCTTGCTTGTCATTCCCCCGTGGTGTAGTAAGCCACCGTTTATCGTTGGCTCCCCAAGGTCATTACATCAGGGCAGTACCCATGCAACACATGGTCAACAAGGCATACACTCGCTGGGTGGCTGCAATCATGATAAGCGGCCACCTGGCCCACGCTGGAAACCATAGGCATGGGTCTGCTGGATACAGACAGGGTCATTGCAGTGCTCAGTGCACCTGTCAGTAGACTGACACAGGGAAATTAGTTTCGCTTTTTACGCTGGGACATAGTCTCACCACGGGTTAGGAGCTGCCCCTCGTTGTTCTCAACGAGGTAGGTGCGGAAGATGGGGTTGATACTCCCATCTGGTTGTATGAAGGCTGACATAGGTTCCCAGGTCGCCTCAGATAACCCATAGCCATCCCACAGGGTTAGGAATTTCCAGCCCTGTTTATACTCGTGGCGAGCAATACCTGCAACCACGTAGTAACCATCGACTGCCATCTCATCGGCAGTCATCTCTTCGAGTTCGTCTGCCTCCTCTGGACTGGCAGCGTTCTGTAGGTCTATACGCTCGACTTCACTGTCGCTGAGGCGCCACTCATCCCAAGACAAGTCGTCAGGGGAGTGATAGTGCCTCAACTGTTTAGGTGCACACAGCAGTTCACCACCTAGACGTGGACTGCACTTGACATGGATCCTGGATCCATCTATCCTGATGATACGATAGGGTCCAAAAAAAGGCTCCTGTAGGCAGTTACGTGGCCCGGAGGGTAGGCGTGAATGGTGTACCAAAACAAGGTCACCAACCTTGAAGCTGGCAAGTCGCCGTAGGTGGTTCCGTCGGCTCAGTTCACGGTCACGAACGTGTCTCAGGTTAGTCCCAGCCTGGTTAGGCAGAGACTGTTTGTGTTCCAGCCAATCTCCTACAGGGCTCTTGAAGTCCTCAGGAAAGGGGGTTTTCAAGAACCAAGCAGGTCGTCCTCCATGGAACAGTTCGTGGGGGTTGAAACCCGTAGAGGAGCTCTGCTGTGAGTTCATGGTCAGCACTGCCCAGGGGACCAGGCGTACCCAGTCCTTGGTACGCTCCTGTTTCATCAGAATTCTTAAGTTTTGCTCCACCACACGGTTCTGTCTCTCACAGAGAGGGTTAGACGTGTGGGTATAGGGCACACCTGTGGTTACCTCCACGTTGAGGGCATTTAGCACTCGTTTGTACCACCCAGTGTCACTGCGGATGCGTACATCCTCATCAGAGTGCACCTGCTCAGGTGCTCCATAGGGTTCAAACCATTGTTCGACCAACATTTTCAGAGTCTGCTCACCTGTGATTTTCTTATTGCAAGGGAACACACGGGTGAAGCGAGATAGGCCACAGGTGACCACTAGGCAACTATCATAGCCGCCGAAGCGTGGTAGGCCGTGGATGAAATCCACGTAGAGAAGAGAGTTAGCACAATAGGGTATGGTTAAGCTGGGGATCAGGCCCCTATCCCTACTGTCCCTCTGCTTGCTGGCATGACAGCCACAAGCATCCACAATAGTCTGCATACGCGACCTCAGTTCAGTCAGGGTTAGACTAGAGTAGAAACACTCACGGAAGAAGTCCACTGAGCAATTAGCGCCAGTGTGACCAGAACTGAGATGGGACCACTGTAGGCACCCATCCAGTCGTGCCTCAGGCACCACAATTCGGTCCTCGTAGAACAGGTACTGATTGTTTTTATACCACTGGTGCCCGTCAATGACACGGGGTTCGAGACCAGTGCTGAGGGTTTGGAGAATTTCTCCATACTCTGACTGATAGTCGGTTAGACTCCAACCCCCCAGGATTCCAGCAGTGCGCATGGACAGGTCAAGCTGGACATCCATACGCTGGAAAGCCTGTCTGGCGAGCGCCTCAGAGCTCTCACCAATAAGCGCATCGAAGTTGTTGCGCGATATATACTCAGACAGTTCATTCTTTATCCCGGGGATATGATGCACTGTCAGCCTGAACTGGCTCAGGTAATTCCACCACCGTTTTAGCTTTGCTTTCTCTGGTGGTGGGCCCTTCTGAAAAGACTTCACAGGCTCCTGGTCACACAGCCAGACAATAGGGTTAGATCCCAGGAGTCGGGATTGTGACGAAAGCACCAACATACCGGCCAGGAGTTCCTGGTCATAGGTGCTGTAATTGGAACGCGCTTGGTTCCATTTCCAATTCCAGTGTCCCAGTGGCACCAGTCGCCACTCACTGGTAGGATAGTCATGTTTCAACGAACCATCACGGTTCAGTCCACTAGTACGATAATGGCAGTGGGTTAGTTCAGCGGGGTTAAGCTCCTGCCATTGGTAGATCGTACCACCCCCCCCTACATCACTGGCATCAGTGATCAGGACTATCTCGCCCTCAGGGCGGGGTACTCCTAGGCAGTTGGAGGAGGCAATCTTCTTCTTCAACTCGTGGAAACACTCTTCCTCTCTGGCGGTCCACCTCCAGGGAGTAGCTTTCTTGATTAGGTCAGTGAGGGGGGCAGTGGAGTAAGTAAAATTGTGGATGTGACGCCGATAGAAATTACAGGCGCCCACAAAACTCCTCACATCGTGTAGACCCTTCTTAGGGGCATCGCGAATCTGCATGTGCTGTAGGGGCTGCATCTTAGACGCGGCTGGTTTCTCCCAACCATACCCCACGTCGAAACCCAAGTATTCCATCTCCTCTTTCATAAACTCACATTTTTCGAGTCTGATTCGGGGATGGTTTTCTTGACAGACAATGAAAGATTCACGGAGGAGAAAGACATGGTCCTCTTTGGTATTAGTACCCAAACTCACGTCGTCGATGTGAGCCTCCATTTCTGCACCCCGAGAATCCAACTCCTGTACTAGGGGCCTGCGTCTCAATATGTACAAAATTTTGTTCATAAGCTCCTGGAAGAGCACTGCGGCATTAGCCACCCCGAAAGGCATAACCTTCCACTTAAGGACACGCCCCTTAGGGGTTAGAAAAGCAAGCAGTTCCTGCGCTGCGGCGGTTAGGTCCACCTGCCAGAAACCAGAGCGTTTGTCCATTTTGGTCTTGTACCTGCATTTGGCAATACGCTCCAGGGTATTTTCCATGTTAGGAATACTCCCTGAGTGGTTCTGGGGTTTGTTGTTGACCTCACCATAGTCTACAACCAGTCGTAGGGCAGTCGACCCTGGTTTGGCAACCAGGAAACAGGGACTGCAGTGATGGGGGTAGTCCCCCTGCTTATATTCTTCAACGAGGCCAGCATCTATACATTCCTGGATCTGGCGCTCGATTTCTTCAACCTGTTCCTGTGGAGCGGGATAGGGACGACGCCTCACTCGCGTCTGTTCAAATTCAGGTTTCAGTTTCAGGTCCATCTGGACCAGTTTTTTACAAGAGAGGGGAGGCGGCAAGGCGCCGAACACCTCCTCATAGGTTATCAGCAGTTTCTTCAGGCGGGGGTCAAGGTGAAGACTCTCGAGTTTCTGAAGGAAATCCTCCTTAGCATGGAGGTTGCTCTTTCCATGTTCTTTCTTTTTCTGCCGAACAGCAGTTTCGGCAGGCACAGAACCATCGTCCCACTCAGGGGGACATTGCTGCCCATAGTGCAGAGAATGCACTAGCGGTATCTCAGGATCAGGCCGCGTATAGGAATCATCGTCCTCCTCAGACCAGATGGAGGATTTCCAGGTCTGTCTGAGGTATTGCAGCCGCTCTTGGCGCTCAATACCTTCGGCCTTCAGGTACAACAGCCGCCGGAGTTCCTGAGTGTCATGCTCTGACAATGGCATGTTATTAGCAGCAGGGCGCGCCAGAGTATCAGCACTCCGCGCCACGGGTTCACCTGTGTGCATAGGCCGCATGTGTAGAACTGGTTTCCCAACAGGGGACGCGGTCTCAGAGGTTGACTCTAGATCTACCTCCTCCAGCAACACCTGGGCTAGGAAGACACTGTGTTTTAGGTCAACGCAGCTGGGATCAACAGGAGGGATAGTGCTGGCGATCTCAGACAGTTGGTGGTCAGCATCCTCTTTAACAGCTGCAGGTTCCAGATAGTCATCGGGAGACTCACACCCTGTAAGTGTGGCAGATAGGTGCTCAGGAGATCGATTTCTGAGATCAGAAAGGGTCAGACGACGATTTTCGGCCATGACCTCGTTCTGTAGCACCTGGTCTGGGTCACACAGGGGTACAGGATTGCGAGATCCATCAACGATGGACAGGAAACTGGCCCACTCAGGGGCCTGCATAGCTGTGTCTGAGTCCTCAGGCACATAGATGGGGCCGTCAGGGAGTTGCACCCTTCCCACGGTCATTGGATCTAGCATACGGCGCCAGTAAGCATGTTCACCAGAGCAGCCCCAGTCAGGGGTGCACATGACAACCCTTCCTCCCTCATAAGCGATTTTGGTTAGAACCTTCGCGAGCAGGGAGAAGGGAGGGTTAGCATACGCTAGGCCAATTGCTTTCCAGAAGAAACGGAAAGCATTGTTCAATTGTTTCGAGCAGTACAACTGCATGATGTGCTGTTGTTGGCTCGCAAACAATTCCACCTGGATCTCATCCAGGTTTACCTGAAGGGCTGCCAGTCCATTTTCAGGAAGGTGACGGGCCAATTGGTAGTTTTCAGTACGATAGTTAGTCTTGGATGCGTAGCGCAGCCCAGACTCTTTTCGTCCTGACAGCTCCAAAGGTACGGAGAATAGCCCACTGCCAAAGTCGCAGTGCAAAGAATAGGGGCGCTGGAGAGACAGCATTTTTACCTTGGTGTTTCTTCGTAGGAAGTCGGTACCAATGACGATGTCCAAGGCGTCGGTGTCCAGCACTCTGCAGTGTTGGGTCACGCTTTCGTCGCCCAGGCATATAGTCACATCGACTCCCCCCAGGGAATGGATGGTACGCCCATCACCTACTCTTATGGCCACGGTCTTAGTTTTCTTGAAAGTCTTTAGCAGGCGCCGGGCCACTTTGGAAAGTGTTGCACCGGTGTCAAGCACCGCTCGAAAAACTTGATCCCCGATTTTCACGAGGATCCAGAAAACCAAGTCCTCCTCTTCGGAGCCGCCCCCCTACTCCTCATCAGGGAACTTGAAATCCACCCCTGCAGCAATGAGGGACCTGGCCATCCAGGCCAACTGCCTCTTCTTGGAGTTATTCCCTTCAGGGGTAGCGTTATCCCCCTGGGGGCGCTTCTTAGGATCACTTGCGGCAGGAGCGGGTGTAGCAGCAGGAGTGGGTGTAGCAACGGGCGCTGATGAGCGCCTCTGGGGGTTAGGGGGTCCATTTTTGCCACCCCCCTTGCCACCTCGTTTACCACCTTTATCCCCATTCGGGGGATTTCTGGTGGGTGTTTGAGTCTTCTGGCGTTCGGCCTCCTGACGCTTGAGTTTATCACTCTCGCGTTCCTTTATTTGACATTCGTCCTCGTAGTGATGACATTTGCCACAATACCCACAGGTGATGGTACACCTGAAATGATCCTGATGGGTCACAGGTTTTCCATCATTGGTACGCTGCTGTCGTTTAATCTGCAGCATACAGCTACTGCGGTGATCGCAGTCAGAGGCATGACAAGGCCCCCCCTTGTCATTGACAGGTTTGCAGTAGAACAGAGGGGGTGTATTTGCATCAGGTTTAACCTCATTCATGGTACGTAGGTTACCCCTCCCTTTACCACCTCCCTGTTTGGTGTTAGTGGGATTTTTGGACCCTTTTCCTTCGCCACGCTCGGGGGTAGGGGTACCACCTCTACCCAAATGCTTCTTGAAGAACTTCTCCATGTGGGAGTCATTCTCTCTCTCAAGAGCTAGCTCAGTCAAGAGGTCCACCAGTTCATCGTACGAGTGGGTCCTACTCTTCCTCTCAGAGGTAGAGCGGCAATGATCCCACGTACGTTGGGGGATCTTACTCATGAGCCACAGGTGGGGCTCAGTGGCTCCGTAGGAGCCTACGTTCATCCTCGAAAACAGATACCCCAAGTCGCACACGTATTCAGAGATTCGCGCAGCGGATGGAAACTCAGGGAGCATAGGTAGCTCCTGTATCTGTGTGCGCACACTGAGGTCAGTCTCATAGACTGGGAATGTTTTTACCAACCTCAGGAGTACCTCTGCCCAGGTGGATCAGGTTTTCACAATCTGTTTCACCTGTTTTTGCAAAATTTTCTTTTTGCACCAGCGTCTCAGCAGTGAGCATTTGGTGGCCCCATCCACATGGGATTGGCCAGTCAGCGTAAGGAACTCAGCAAATTCTTCTGCCCATTCGGGCAGGTTTTTGGGGTCGAACTCGGGCAGTTCCAGCTGGATGTTCGCCTGGGCAATAGGTCTGCCCGTCTTCCCAACCCCCGGAGTTAGGCCTGAAGGCGATACGCCAGCAAGAGGTGCCAGGGCAGATAGCCCTCCTTTCTCAGTCTCTGTGACAGGCACGTCCTGTAGTTCAGCCATGGGCACTGTCCTGGCACGGGGGTGAAAGGGGCTGGGGCAGGTGACCTTAGGCAACAGCCTTGAGACCCTTGATCTCTTAAGATCTTCGGCCAGGGTACTCAGTCCAGGAGAGGGGGAGGACAACTCTGCCTTGGGTAAGGGTTCTGCAACACCCAGTTTCGCCTTAATGGCCTCCGATAGAGCCGTCACATCTGGATCTTCTGATCCAGACAGAAGTTTGGCCAGCAGTTCGGCCGTATGATCCAGGGCACCGTAGGTTGGCCTTGGATGACATTGTTCCTCAACTCGAGTCGGGCCCACTTCGGGAGCCCTTGGGGTCGGACAACATGCTCTTGGATACTCCGGTCTGGGTCGTCTTGGCAGGGATGCTGTCTCCGCTCTGTCGGACGGCGGGCCAGAGTGCGTGTAGGACCCTAGATCTGTACGTGGTCTGGATCCCTGTACTGCCAATGGTTCCTCTCCATCTTCTCCACGAATGGATTTGTAGTACTCCTCATGGAGGATGTATTCATCCATTTTCTTCCTCAGTGCCTCATACTCCTCAGGGCCTTCAATCGCTGTTGAGGATGAAGCCGGACAGGCGGATCGGGAGACTGAGGCTGCTACACGCCTGTGGAGATGACGCAGGCTGTCTCCACCGTGGGCCGCTAAGGCTTCGGTGGTAAGGACTGTATTTTCTCCCGCCTTCTGCGATCTGCATCTCCTAGGGACACAGATGCGCCACTGAGATGATGTGGAGCTCCGTAAGGTGGTTCACTCATAGGCTAGGCCATGCTGCCCATTTGCACTTGGACAGTTCTGATGGGCCAGGTCCTGACGCTTGGTGTGGACATGATGAACTTGTTGTTGAGCTTTGTGTGCTGCACTTCTTCTCAGGGTCGGTTCAAAAGGTCACAAGGGACGGCCTCTGCTACCGGAAAGATGTCCTTGATTTATGCCCTAGATATTTTGATGAAATCCTGCAGGTGTTGAAGTTGAAAACCCAAACCAAAGCAGCAAGTAGAGCACGAACAGGATGTGGATGGAATCAATGATTGGTTTTGGAATCCAGTGTAACACAGAAGGGCTGCAGATAGACAATGCAGGTTTATACACAAAGATTCAATCACAAATGGATAATACAAAAGATTTTGTATGAAACTTCTACTGACTCAGGCCTCCAAGATTGCAATAGGCACTTCATGTGCACTCTTTGGGGTGAAATGGTGCTGGTTAGGAATGTGGGGCATAGATGTCAGGCCAACACAGAAAATGACTTGGCCGAGAAACTGAATTCAGAAACAGTTAAAAAGTAGGACCACAATAAGTGGTAGAAACAATTGACTATAGGGGTCCTGGGGTGGGAGACCACTAGGCTTAACCTCCAAGGCCTAAAGCATGATATGCCTATTTTTTTTCGGTATATCCTCCATGAAGGAGGGTACCTCCACTCAGTTGAGTGGTAGGAGTGAACTTCATGGGGGGCTAGGGTTACAACCCTAGTAACCTTGAGAAAGTGTACCAAAAGCTTCAAAAGAGTGGTAAAAATACTTAAGTTAGTGTTAGCATCAACAAGAGGGTTTTAAGGGGGGCTTGGCCTGGATCAAGCCCTCCAAGAAAGACATGGCAGTGACTTTTTCTTACTTGCAGTACTTGTCCAGGATGGGGTAGTACCCCGGTGGGAACTTGAAGCGCCACTCCAGGTCCTGCCGCATCTTGTCCCGACCAAGATGCATGAGCTGAGCGTTATGCCAGTGGTCAATGAGCGCTTCCATTCGGTTCTCAGGGACCAATAGCTTGTCCTTGAGGAATCATTTGTCCCCATCCTCGGTCAAGCCCTCAGGTCATTCGTCGTCCGACGGGGCGCTCACGGCATTTCAGTACCTGCTCCAGTGGTCGGATGCCGCATAGTCATCCGACCAGTCCTCTCTGAGCACCGACCTGACTAGCTCTACGGGGGCCACCATCCATTGTTCGAGGGTTTCCTCACGAATAGCTTGGACTCGGGCGCCCCGGAACTTGGCCAGGTCTGTACGGTTTGCCATCACCACAAAGCACTTGACCCCTTCTTGCTCCATGGCCTTCTCCATCTCGATGATGCGCTTGGCCTCCTCGGTCTCCTCGGCGTCCCCATGGCTGGATATGTCCATCCATGCCTTGCCCGCGGGGTAGGCCCATCGACTGAGGCAATCCGCTGAGGTGTTGTCCTTTCCCGGGACGTATACGACGCTGAGGTCCAACTTGGCGAACGTCTCATGCCATCGGGCCCTCCTTGCCGCCGGTCCCGAGGGGGTGTCGACGTGCTCCTTGTGCCAGCTCTGTAAGGACTGATGGTCCGTGCAAACCACCACCGGTTGCAATCCGATGTGGCCAGACGACTTCCTGAGCGCACAAACAATGGCGTACGTCTCCTTCTCCCTCGCGGTCCAGGTTCGACGTTGGCCCTCGGCCAGGATCCGGCACCAAAACGCCACGGGTACGTGCGACCCGTCCTCCCGGACCTGCTCGAGGACTGCCCCTACGGCATAGTCCGAGGCGTCCGTCCGTAGCACGAATCCCTTGTCCGGGTCCACCAGGAATAGCCCCAGCTGCCCCAGGAGTCGCTTCTTCAGGCGGCTGAACGCATCTTCGGCCTCAGGGCTCCAGGCAAGCTTCTTCTTGCTCCCCTTCCGACCATCGAACTTGCCCACCTGCAGCATCTTGTGCAGCGGCCCCGACAGTTCTGCATACATCCGGACATAGCCCGAATAGTAGTTGCAGAACCCCATGAAGGATCGGAGTTCGCTGATGGTCTCGAGTCTCTCCCAGTGGTGCAGGGAGGCCAGCTTCACAGGCATGGGACGTCGTTGCCCGTGACGAACCACGTGACCCGCGAACTCCACTTCCTTCACGAAGAGTGAGGCTTTGGTGGGCTTGCACACCATGTTGTGCTTGTCCAGCTCGCTGAGCACTCAGCGCAGATCCTTCTCATGCGCTTCGATGAGCTCGTCCTCAGTCATGTCTTCTGTGCCGGACCCGATGATGATGTCATCCACAAGGGGGTCGGCAAAGTCCCGGCCCGGACCGAGTAGGTCCTCCATCATGCGCTGGAAAGCGGCGTTGCCATTCTTGGCGCCCATAGGCACCACTTTCCACTGCATGGGCCCCAGCGGCGTCGATATCGCTGTGCAGGGCCTGGAGTCCGGGTGTAGCGGCATCTGGTGATAGCCGCGTTTCAGGTCTAACACCGTGCAGATCCGCTTTTTTTGCTGTTTTCGGAGGATGGTGTCGATCAGGGGAAGGGAGTACGAGTCGTGCTTGGTTTGCTTGTTCAAACCCCTGTAATCCACCACCAACCTGCACTCGCCCTTCTCCTTCTTGGGCACGATAAAGGCTGGGCTGGCCCACTCACTGTCGGAGGGTTCGATCCAGCCCCGCTCAATAAACTCGGCCAACAACTTCTTCATGGCATCAGCCCGATTGCCCTGAAGTTGGTACTCCCGATGACGATAGATCTTGGGGTTTGGCTTCAGCTTGATCCTCGCTGTACCAAACCTCCCACGATCTGGAGGGTTCTCGTTGGCGACGCCACTGAATAGCCGCGGATAGACATTGATCAACCTCTCCTTCAGCTCGGCGACCTTCGGGTTCTCCTGGGCCTCTTCAGCCGCTTGATTCGGTATCGATACAACCAACCGCACTGCGGTAGAGGCCTCTTCCGGGTCTGAGTCCAACTTCTCCCCGTCTGATATGCCGTCTTCATTGTCGTGGGGAGCTCTTCCCACCGATAATTTCCGGAAATTTGCGGTATCAGCCGGGTTCTTGTCGCTACCGGCCCCCATTCTTGGAAAATCCCACGTCGGCGGGTCCGACCAAACCAGACCATCATATTGGTCCGCGATGTGATCCATGACCCTCGCCACGAACTCATCCTTCTTGTACCTGCCGGTGGCCAACATCTTGTCATCCCACCAATGCGGAGATGTGACCATGGCCCGCCTCTTCTTGGCTGCCACACGGTCGTGCATCCCCATCTGCATGTAGTTGACGATGTGGTCGATCTCGATGTGTGGGACAGGACATCAATGCCATCCATTGGCTGATCCGTCCCCTCCTTGGGCTCAAACATGACCCGCATGGGCACCGCCTCAAACCTACGGATGAATGCCTCATCACCCGCGGGCTGGGCTTGCGCCCCATCAACCAGGAAAGCCTTGGTACCCCACGCTTGACCCGGGGAGGGCATTGATAAACGCTTGGCGTCGATGAACAACTCCTCTTCTGGCCCAAATGACATCTCGTTCAGGGTGATGGAATCCAGCGTCGACTTAAGACCTTCCAGCAGACATGGGATGGATCATATGCCGGTTATGACCAGGACCCCCTTCGCCCTATCCGCGACGATCTTCTCCACCGTACGTCTGGTATTTTCCAGGGAGCCATGCCAATACATGGGCCCCCACTCCTTCAAACCCCAATGCCTGTGCCAGGCTGAGTCTCCTCGATGCCAATGCCTCCTACACTTCCTCAAAAGTGGGGCATCCCGGGAAGCAAAGACGTCCGTCCCGGGCGCTTCGGCTCCCAGCGCCTGGATCATCCTGGCATACACCTGCGGCGCCATTCCATACTCCGTGAGCTGAACTCCGCGGTCTCCTCTGGACTTGGCACCCACAGCTTGCACCGCTTGGACAATCCGATCCTCTTCCTCAGCATTCCATTGGGATGATCCGCATGCATAGTCCGTGGACAGCCATGTAAGGCATTCATTATCCTCCCAGACCAGCGTTGCACGAATAGGAAGGGCTCGAATGGCGTTTCCCACTGTGAAGTCATACCCCATGATCATATCCCAATCTGTAATGTCGGCCACATAGAAGTTCCCGGATAGAGTGCTTCTCCTCGCCAAATCAGGGCGGTTCAAGCGCTCATGCTCCCAGAATTGCATACTGATAGTGGCCTCATGGGTGCCGCCACCCATAATCTCTCCATTGGCCACCTTCAGGCGAACCGGTCTACGGCTGGGCTGCAGGGATTCCTCCTTGAACAACCCTCTCCGGACCAGGCTCCCCTGGGCACCCGTATCCACCAAAACATCCACCACCAACTCCTCTTGTCCGCACCGTACACGCACCTTCAAGTGCAACTGCCGCTCCTCACCCTGCGGTGTATGGACGACTCTCACGGCATGCAACTCTAGCACATCCGGGTGCATAAGGACTTCGAGGGTATGGTCACGGATGGTGTAGATCTTGGGCTGGTCCTGCCCGTCCACGGGGCTCTCCGTGGTCGCTCCTTCCTTCTTGCCACGTCCCTTGCCCACATATACTTCCCTTGGCAGGGCGCTCCAGGGGTTGGGAGTGGCGAAACTCAGTGGTTTTGGCTCTTCTGGAGCCCTCTCCGGCACCCGATGTGCCTTCACCTTCTCTAGGATTCGACTGATTTTCGGAGGAGAGACCTCCGGGTTCCCACTCCCGTGGGGGCTCCTCTAGACGTGGCCTGCCGCGGCTCCCTCCTGCTGCGATCCGCTCAGACTTTGTCTACCACGTTGCTGGGCTTTGAGTTCCTCCAACGTCCTCAACATGTCCTCAGCAACCTCCTCAATCGACCTCACGCGTCGGTCCAGGCCGGGTCCTCCACCATAGCCTTTTCCTCCACCTTTCCCTTGGCCCTTCCCTTGGCCTTTTCCACCGTCTCTGCCCTTTGCCTTCCAATCGGCAATTCGTTGTTCCTTGGGCTTCTTGTCGGGATGGGCGGCGAAGTAGGTTTTCTTGTAATCCTCATATACCTTGCAATGCCGGGGTCATGTGCATGGTTGTTCCCCTTGCTGTAGCAGACCCAGCAACCGGTGTGCTGTGATCTGTACTCGCGGAACGACAGTGGCGGGTTCCCGATCCTCCGCGGTACTCTGCGGTTCTTGGTCCTGGGGTCCAGGCGGTTCCACCTGGACCTGTCCTGCCCATTCTCCTTCATATTGTGCGCTAGGAACGCGAAGAAGTGGGCTTCTTCATGATCCTCTGGGGTGGTCGCGGTCCAGAGATCTTGGCTGCTTCCACTCCCTTCCTCCGCGGTGCCGACCGTGTCCCCCTTGACATCTCGGTGGTGGCGATCTTCTCGATGACCTTGATGTCCTTGGCCTTGTCGATCCTGCACGTGGGCCTCGTTCTTGGCGTTGAGCTTTAGCTCCACCGTGATGTACTTCACGATCTCGTCCAGGATCATGTGGGCAAAGATGACCCGCATCCTCGGCGGCTCTCCGCGCCTCCACTCCACGTTGTTGAGGCGCATCAGCCTTTGCCCCATGGTGTCGCCGAGTACCTCCACGTAGACGGCGTTCTTCAACCCCAACATTCGGCTGGGCTCGCCGAGGTTTCGCCGGAAAAACTCCATTATTCCGGCGTGGGTGTCCTCCGATGCCATGATCCGTACGGCCACGCGCTTCTTTGCTCTCTTCCTCTCCTCGTCCTGCACTCGCCTTTTCCAGTGGCCGGGGAGGACGTCCTTCAGCAGGTGTCGGATCTCGCTGGCCTCATTCCAGTCCTCCAGCAGCTTGAGGCTTCTTCGATACTTGCGGATGTACCGAATTTATTCCCGGACCCTCAATTCCCCGCGCTCTAGCGGCAGCGGAACGGACCACAAATCCTCCAACTTCTGGTTGGGGATGTCCACTCGCTCCTCGTCCTCCAGCCACTGGAGGCAGGCCTGCTCCGTCTGGATCAATCCCTCGCGGATCTGATCCCTGAGCTCCTCCTTCAGGTCCTGCGCCAGCCTGTGTGGGAATGTCCGACATACCCACTTGTTCCTTGGCGCTCCCTTCATCTCGCTGACGACCTCCTTGGCGAAGTCCTCCCAATCCAGGATGAAGTCATCCAGGTTGGAGGGGTTACCATCGTAGTAGGGGATTTTGTTTCACCTGAGGTTGTCAATCCTGATGGCGTCTCCGACATCCGCAGCCACCACTCCACCGAGACGGATACCACCTGTGGCTGGGGGGTGTGAGTACACTCCCCGTACATCCCTCTCCTCCATGGAGTGCGGTCCAGTTGGGCCTGAACCCATGGGGTTTGGGATGCGGGAAGGACTTGCTCCATCGGCTGTCCATATCTCTGTAGTGGGGTCCTTCACCCACAGGTTTCCGCCTGGATGGCCTCGACCATGTCCGTCGGCCCTTCCCATGGTCCGCCCCTGCATGGTCTGGATCTGGATCTCCTCTTCCGCATAAACTGCATGGGCAGATGTAGTGGTGGGTGGATCCTTGGCGGCATGGGACATCTGTACCGTCAGGCTCCTCGGGTCCGTGGTTGCGTGCTCTTCCCGCATGGACCCAGCCAGTGCCATATGCTCCCCGAGCATTATGGATTCGCTGAACATGGGAACAAACGGCAGCGCACCCGGGCCAACACGCGGAGGCGCGTAAGCCGCCTCTGCAGGGCTGCCCATGGGTTTCTCCATGGCGCCCCTGATGGTCTGAACCCGCTCCACCAGCTCTGCCGTTGCCGGCCTTGCCGGGAGTTCCGGACCCGAGGCGAGGGGTTGTAACTCCTCTAGCCTTTTCAGGCGTCCCGACATGTCCTCCACCTGGTGGAGGAGGCTGTCCACCACTCGCTGCTGCTTCTGCAGGGTCATCTCCAGCTTCTCCCGGTACCGTTCCTGCTCCGCTCGCAGCTCCACCGTGTCTCTCTCCGCTGCCGACTGGTCATCCAGGATCCCCGCGACGTCCTCCTCTAGGCCGTCCTTCGTGTTGTCCAGGCGGTCGAGGTGCTGCACGATGGCGTCCATCCCCATCCTTGGGTACTTGCGCATGAGGAAGGATACGTGCTCGCACTGGCACTCAACGTGCTTTTCACCTGATTCGGCGCATCCCACCGTTCATGGCGCCTCGGACTCCTCCGCCATGGGTGTGTCGCCCATGTTATCCCGCGTTGGCTCGGTGTGCCGGGCCAGAGGCACCGTTCTGGCTCTGGTAGGCCTCTCCAACGCCTCGGCGTCATGATCCAGGCTGGGTTCGGGGGCCGTGTGCGCCCTTGTGGGCGGTATGGCCATCTCCTCCGACTCCGAAGGGTAAGCGGTCCGATAGCCCTCGGAGTGCTACTCGGAATCTGCAGCTGACCACAGCCTGACCGGGCTGGGATCCGTCTACATCGCCCTGGCTTCCGCCGCGGGTTTTCGGGACCCGCGCTTCCGGTAACGCCGAGCTCTGCCGTTGCTGCCGATCTCCTCCAACTCCTCCGCAGCGGAGCGGAGATTGCACGCCTTGCGGCATTGCCTTTCACACATGGAGGCCAGGTCCTCCATGTCTAGCCCATGTCCTGCAAGGGCTCTCCGTCCTGAGCATCTTTGCTTTTCTCGGGCTTCCAAGTCCGGCGGACTCCACGGACTCTAGGATCTGCACCCGGGGCGTCCTTGGGCAGGGCTCATGAGGGCCCAAGTCCTCGGTGCGGCGGTAGGGGGCAGGTACTCCTCTGCTACCATAAAGAAGGTTCCTACCAGGACCGGACGCTGCTGTACCCCTTCCACAATTTCCTGTCACTCCTATGGTCTTGCTTCTCACCAGGTTCTGCATGATCTTGCCCTATCCTGCACAATTTCCCACAAAAAATAGTAAAAATGGCTCCTTCACACAAATCCTGATCCCCTGCAATAACCAACTCCCAAGTACAATCCAATCCAATCCAAATATTCCACACTGAGGGCTTCCAAGGGTGTTTGAGGTCCCGCGTTGACACTCAACAACTCCTTTCAATACGCCGGTCGTCTCACGGTGCACACGGAGACAAGGGCGTTGGGCATGTACATGGAATTGCACCAAAATTGATAAAGAAGCCCTGAAATTGGCATATGAACACAAATCAAGCAACATTGGGGAAAGATGGACACATACACAATCACAGCCATAGACCCCTCATTCCCCGGACTCAGGACCTTCACTTGACTCACCAACATATTGCCCTGAACCAAGTCAAATAAGATGGCTAAATGCCATGTGTCAAAAGTCACTACACAAACCCGAAAAATGTGTTCTCTCCCAAGCCTCTAAATCCTAGCCCAAAAGGGGAGGTGGCGTGTCATGGCCTAGAGTGGCACTCAGGACCATGCCCTACCCTGACATAACTGTAATTGGAGTTGGAGTCGATTGGGCTTGCAGAATTGCCCCATGTAGATGACCTCACAACATAGCAAAATTAGGCAAATCACACCATTGTGCCCAAAAATCAATTATATACTCAAAAATGCATACGGCAAGTATTTGAATACTCCATGCATGTGTCAAACCGAAAAGGAATATACAAGGGTGATATAGACCAAACTTCCATGCCCAAGAATATCCCAACATTGGCTCCCAAACCCCTCCGGATATACGCATGCCATGCTTCACAAGTCCACTCACTAATTTGAGACCTGATTTTGTGAGGTCTCGTGTGCCACGCCAAAGTGACCACGTGATCTGGCATATGGTGAGGTGCAACACCGAAGCATATGCCAACATATAAGCAACATACCATGGTTCACGAATCTCTAGGCACTTTACTGTTAGCCGACCAGTTGAGCACATAAAATACAAAAATGAGCATAAAATGAGGTCAAAAACATGCAAATATTGCCAAATTCAAAGTAATCACAATAGTATATAACTTCACTCACCCATGGTATCAACATATGGTTCAAAACACAATTGCTTAGGACGATTTGCAAACAATCCCCCCACTTGGATCCTCACATGAACGCATTAGGACACCTTCGAACCTGCTCCCAACACGCACCATGAAAATGGGAAAATTGATAGTGGCGCTTGTGGGTCGCTTCGTAAGCCCTCCCACATGCACTATATGTGCGGTAGACTTAGTCTAGCGCTATAGAGCTCACCATTGTGACATGCACAAAGCCCTTGCCACCTATGACTCCACATATATTCCTACAAACGGAGATATATAATATGGGCGTGAGCATAGCGAAGCACATACCATCCATATAACACATACCCCTAAAAGTGGCTCCCACCATGATATGCAATGCCCCTCCATGGACATAACTTCACGTTACAAATACGAAGGAACCCAAGGAAAGTATCTATGCAACCCCAACACTCATGCGGTACACTCGAAAGTCACAATAAAATATTCAGTTGCATGGTCCAAGAGTTATATATCACTTACTACCCTCTTGACCACTATCCCTTGCTACGCCAGGTATGTGTACACATCAAAGGCGTTTGACGCTCCCCAAATTAAGTTGAGACCAAGGCGGTTTCAACCCATTTCTCAAAATTGGTATACCTCGCTGTGAGCCGGAGATATGACCTTTCAAGGTGGCCTCAAGAATCAATCTTGTTTCGCCTATATCTCCGTGAAAAATGAAGGATACAACAAAAGGAAGGTCTATTCGTGATTGAGGAAAAATGTAGGACCACTCGAAATGCATCATTCCGAGTCCGGCGACCTCGAAATTGAAAATCGGATTCTGAATGTCTGAAGAAATCGGATTAATTTTGCGAGTGTATAACATGAAAATTGCGGAAGCAACGAACCCTTTTTCTGATGGAACTTAACCCTTCATCGGGGTTTCCGCCAAAATATCTGGAAATAACAGTTAACCCATCGGTTACCGCAGAATTGCGAGCCAACTGACAGTCGCCGATACATTGACAATCAAAAAGGATGGCCTAAAAATTACGGAAACATTATGATAAAAAAACCCTGTTGATTCCTGACATTTCGATATATAAATCTCAGTCGGCGGCACCTCGGTATTGAATATGGCCGTTCATAGCTCGAATGGCCAAACCTATCACACTATCACATCAGGTTAGGTCAGGCGGATGGGAGAGTATGATATCAGCCCATAGCGGCTGACCGGCCCATAGATACACACCCCAAGTGACCCAAAGATGGCCACAGGAGTCCGAACTGGCCTCAGTATTGAGCTTCAGCTGTGCGAGTAAACGTCCACCAACGCCTGAGCTTTTGGTTTTCAGGAGGGGCTCCTTTCAGAAAGGTCTCCATGGACTCCTGATCCCATAACGACACTACTGAATTGCTGCCAAACAGTTTGCTTTGTCCAGAAATAAGCTTAATTCCTGAGAGCAATTCACGCTCATACGTGCTGTAGTTTGCTCAGGTTGAGGACCATTTCCAGTTCCAGTGGCCAACAGGTATGACATGGAATTCCTGCGGGTCGTAGCTGTGCTTGAGGGAACCGTCACTAGTGACTCCGACTGTCCGCACTTCATCCGCTATCCTTTTTGCAGCTGGTCCTGGAATTCGTTGCCACTGCAGAAGGGTACCACCGCCTCCGACGGAGACGCATCAGTGATGACCAGGAACTTACCGTCAGGTGCAGGTGTGCCCAACAACCTCAAAGAAGTCAGTTTTTCCTTGATCTCCTGAAACTGAGCTTCATGCTCAGGAGTCCACTTCCAAGGTACAGTTTTCTTGGTCAAGTCCGTGGGGAGATGGCTACTGTACGTGAAAGTGGGGATGTGTCTCTCGTAAAAATTACAGGATCCCAGGAAAGCCCTGATGTCCTTGACACCACGGGTCTTGTCATCACGGATGGTCGCCTTCAAAATTGGGGCCGCTTTATCCTTCACAGGTCTCCATCATCTCCAGACGACTTGGAAACCCAAATACTCAAGTTCCTCCTGCATGAACTCGCATTTTTCCAACTTCACGAGGGTATTGCGTTCCTCACAAGTGCGCAAAAACTCTTCCGCCAAACCTCAGTGATCATCAGCGTCATTGGTCCCAAGTATGACATCGTCTATATAGACTTCGATGACTGCTCTCTTTCTCAGCAGTGCTTGCACCTGTTGCTTTCAGCTTCATACGGGCCACAACCTGGTTCATGAGCTCCTGGAAAGTTGCCGGAGCGTTCGTGAACCCAAACGGCATGACTTTCCATTTGAATACTTGACCATTAGGAGCAATAAATGCTGATAGATACTGCGTTCGATTTGTTAACTCCACTTACCAGAAACCACTGCGCTTATCCAATTGGGATTTTTAACGGCACTGAGCGGCTCTTTCCAGCGCTTGTTCCAAGCTTGGTAGACTTCCTGAATATTTCTTGGTGAGCTTGTTCAGCTTCCCATAGTGGACAACTAACCTTTTGGCATTGCTCCCTGGTTTGTCAACCAGGAAACAAGGAGAGCAGTGCTTTGGATACTCTGCTTGCTCATATTTCTCAGCTAGGTCGGCTGCAATGCATTCTGGGATCTGACGCATAATCTCCTCACTGGCGGCCTTGCTAGCTGGAAATGGCTTTGAACGCACTGTGGTATTTTTCTGTACATCCAACAATTCCAAGTCCATGACAACCAACTTCTCACATGCACCATGTGCCATCAACGGTCCAAACGCAAACTTCCTCCGGCGTAGGACTTCCTGAATTTGTGAGGGCAACCTTTGCATTTACCCCTGGAAATCATCTGCGGCTGCAAAATTGGATTTCCCGTACTCATCCCTTGTTACAGTGTAACACTCACTGAGTAGGGCTGTGACATCCAGGTTAACGTCATCGCCATCCACAATAAAGCGGTCGTTATCCAGATATTGATACAGCAAATCTGTTTCTTCTCCGTCAACGCTCCTGCTAGTGTACTCGTTGTAATGGCCCTTCCATCTGTCCTTGAGCTCTAGCCTTTGCTGTTCCTCACATATGTGGAGGATTTGCAGCGCAATGTCCTCCTTCAAAGAGTGTAAGTCATCCTTCCAGTTCGGCCATCCACGAGGGTGGGCAGTTCTTGCCTTGTCCTCCTTGACTTGCATGGTCACGCCATACTCTTGCATAGCATGTAGGGCCAGACACGACATGGTAAAATTTTGTACACCTCCCATAAATGAATCTTCCAGATCGACTTCACTCAGTAAATCCTCCATTCCGTCCGAATAATCTTTGTGGATGCTTGGGAATGGGTCGTACTTCAGAGGCTGAGCGAGATTGACATCGGCCAGATAGCTGTCTTCACTGACCTCCTCCCGTTGCACTGCTGCAGGTTCCTCACTGACCGCTTCCCACTGATTGTCGACCTTGTCAACTTCAGCATCTCGAGTGCCAGCGTCCTGTTCTTCATCTGATTCCGCTGGAGGGTGAATTTCTTGGACTTCAGACCCGTCCTTCGGTGTTGCTGCAGGTGTATCGTGCCCGTATCGCTTCAGTAGATCAAACCGGGTTAAACCACGGTTGACTCGATGGAGAAATGTGACCACTTGGGGATTCAGTTCATCCAACGAAATATCACAATCATTGCCATCGATGAGAGATGCATTGCTTCCCCAGCGTGGGGCTGGTAATGGGCTGGCTGCCCCATCTGGGATATAGAGGGGTACATCTGGAATAGGTACACGAACCTTAGTTATGCGGTCCAGAAATGGTCGCCATGCAGCAGCTTCCCCGGTTTGGCCCCAATCAGGACAGATAAACACGGGTTGGTTCAGCATAACTGAAAGTCGTGCCAGTTGTAGGCATAGCACAGATTTAGGGGGGGGCTCAATACAGCGGTTGGGTATGATTTTTGGGGTTGGCGTACAAGTCCACGGTGGGTTCCAAATCGCCAAGGTCGATGAGGACTTGCTCCCTCAGTGAAGGTAACAAACTGTAGGCTACTCTGCGGGAGATTCTCGAAGAGGCTTGAGCAGGTGCCAATTGGTTTGTTCCTTCCTTCTGACAGGACTTTCCAGATAGAGATACCAAGGATAATTCATCAGTCACTGGATTTTTGACAATGAGTCTCGATGAAGTAAAAATCAAACCCAGGATCGTCTTGGTGTTTTGACGGATGAAATGCATGGCTAGGTGTACCTGAAAAGCCGAAGTCTCCATTATGATACAAACATGTGGAAGAGTAAAATTGCCGATGCACACATCCACAGATTTCTCTCCTTCAGTGTACGTGTAGTGGCCATCTCCCACCTTGACTGCACAGTAACCCCTGCGATTCGGATCTCACATCAATGATGAAAATTAAATTCCCGCTTTGCATCTCGTTCCCCTGTTTGAATAGTCTCAGTATCCTCTGGATGAACTTGCTTTGGTGTTTGTTCCTGCTCCAATTCAGGCAGACAAGGATTGCAATGGAAAATAAGACCAGACCAAGACTCCAACAAGAGCAGAAATGGGATCAATAAAATCAATAAAGAACTTGATGGGGCTGCACAATGAACAGACAATCAATGGGTGATGTCTGGCCTTGCACTTAAGTGTATGCATGCATGTATGCTCCAGAACCACTCAGGATTTTGAAAGCGACTTCAGTCCGCACTCTGGAAATGGCTGCAACAGTGAATAGTGACTTCAGATCAGGGCAAAAATGGTATATCACAGAAATCAGGTCTCCTGTAAAGATAGTAAAACAGACGCAAGAAGAATGGACTCTCCATGATAAAAAAGATAGAAAATCACTTTAAATGTCTTCCAGAAATTTTCTGTACCTCGGATAAAAAAACAATAATGTCTGCGGAACTCAGTAGGAACTGCCCTGATGACCTCACAACTCAGTAGTAATCGCCTGTAGTGGAAGCGGCGCGCTCACCGGCCAAAATAGGTCAAAAATTTAAAGTAGTCATATGAGCACTCTATAGATGCGGAACTTTATGCTGAGTCTGAAAATTCCATTCATTCCCTGTGAAACAACAATATCTTGGAGAAAAATGCAGATTACTGAACAGCTCAATCTCAATGAGACTAGCCAAAAAAATGATAAGGCAAAGGCCAACACCCATGATTAGCTATGTTACAAATAGTGTTCAAAGAAGAAACAATGGAATATCAAACAAAGGCTCATGGTATATCATACAATAGATAAACCCTCTTTTGCATTAAAGTGAAGCCATTAAGTGCGTTTCAACCATATTGGAAGTGATCAAGCTCCATAGATAAAATTTCCCCCAATGTCGTAACCAAAGTCCAATAAAGATTAATACCATTGCTCCATATGAAACCAATGTTTTGAGAAATTGTTGCTCATTCATGGACTGTTAACACACCTCCCAGCCTGAATGCACGCTGTGTGTGAAGGCGTCGTCCAAGAAGGACTCCCATGTTCCAAATGACCAACAGATATCACCTCAATCCGGCGTCAATGGGCTCCAATCTTACTAAAAATTGGGAGTTGAACCAACCATAAATGACCAAATGTAGACCAAGATGAGTCCTTCAAACGGTCTCTGGATACTCCAGTGTTGTCCTCATACGCTCTCGTAGTCGTGAACGACGTTCCTGGTTGAAGTAGTCAGAATTCCACCTCTGATCCAGACGTTTGACCCAATCAATGTAACCGAATCCAATCAATGTGGGCAGATGAACACAGTAATTGAGCCATGTAAACAGTGAAGTAGGCAGCCCAGATATCAGGCCAGTACCTCAGCTGTCAGGTGGTCGAAATTGTTGCTGGGGGCGGGCACTCGCAGCCATGAAACTCCAGCATATCAACTTGAGCCTCAGATCCCACATCAGAAATGTACCAGGATGCTTGAATCCAGCCACATGAATCAGCCTGTCATGACACAAATGCTACGGCATGAGGACTCAGCTCGTCGCTGCACGTGTAGAACGGCGCATCCAGACTTCTAACGCGTTGCTTTATGTTTTCACCTCAACATGTAGGCCACTGGTTCCGTTCAGGTTGGTGCCGTAGGAAAAACTCCCTTGAAAGCCCCCAAGACTCGACTTGTAGTTACTAAAACTTGGCCTCAAGCTGACCATAGGTGCTGCAAAGTAAAACCAGGACCAAATAATATTCAAACTACTTTCAACCATGAATTAACCAAAAGATTTTGGGAACCTCAGTAACCCCAGGTTCCTTGATACTTGGCTCCCCCCAACTCAACTCCCTCCAGAACTTGTCGTAACTCCGAAACTTGCTGTTATGCCAGTCACATCCGCCTTTTAAAACTGTTCATTAATTGACCCTGAAACGTGTTCAAACTCCTTTCCTTCTGGTCCCCAGATTCTTATGCTGACCTTTCCGACGACGTGGGCGACTCAGAGCGACAAAAGCCGGCAGTCCCTCCGAAAAATCCATGTGGACCAATACAGACCAAATAACGTGAGGAAGACTTTGTATGCCTTAAAGTGTGCCTTTCAGAGGTTTTTCTAAACTTCAATGATTGCTCTGCAGCATGAACTGAAGTTCTGCAGGTTTTCAACTTGGTACCGCAGCGGAAGCATAAGAACATGACAACGAAGTTCAAGGTACTCTCTCGTCCCCAGTCTCTTGGAACTTACTTAAGGTAACCAGTCTTCTGCCATACCCCAAACTGTAGGTTCTTCTGTACGTCGCCGTTTGCCTCCGCGCTGCTGTGAAACCTTCTTGGAACTGACCTCTCCTTATTCTTTGTTGTCCGTGGCAGTGTCTTCGTTGGGTTGCTCCGCGCTGGACTTCTTCCTCAAAGTGCTGCTGATTCGCCGAGCCTGCCTTAGCACTGTGTCATTGTGAGGTGCGTGTGCAAAACAGTAGTCCACGACAACATCATTCAGCTTTGCATCATCATGCATGAATGCACGAACCTGTTCCCAAGTTCTCAGGCTGGTGCGATAGCCTTCCCACTTCGTCAAAAATTGCCAGCCTTGCCTATATTGCCCTCTCAGCATCTGTTCGACGTGACAAGCACCAATTCTCTCCATCTCAGTCTGATTGTAGAAAGGTATATCCTGCTCATTCGCCACAATGTCCTGTTCATTCAGCCAGTCTGTGCCCCCTTCTTCGATCGTGTCTTCACCATAGTCATCCACCAGCTCAAACAGGAAGCGCTTCACGAACTCAAAGGCAACGGATACTTCGCTGCCCAAAGTAGGGCTACAACGCGCCGTGATACCGCCACTGCTGACTCAAGTAAGAAGGTAAGGACCATACCACATAACATCCTTTGTGGCACCCTTGTGTACAAGCGAAGGCACAGCACTGGAAAAGAACTCGAACCTTGCTGAAACTCAGAGTGAGCGCAGCGATCACAAAAGTAGCCCTTGCGTACCTAAAAGGAAGAAAAGAGATACATCATGCAACCAAAAAAACAGTATGTACACAAGACAAAATGGCACAAAGGGAGTCAGAGCAATTGGACAGGGTCCCATACGAAAAGAAGGGAAGTTATAGGAACACAGGACCTTCACCCTGACACACATAGGGGGCCAGGATACAACTCAGCGTGGGCCCTGAGATTTACTGCAGGCATCAGGGCACACAAGCAGGAAAAACCAGAAATCAAAGGTCACTGACATTCAAGTGCTCCCTGGCCACGGTAGGGGGCTTTCAAAGAAATTGGTGTGGAAACATCCAACGGGCAATAGTCCACCAACATGATCCCAAAGTATCATGGTCTATCTCAACGATATCAGGACACTGTATCTAGTCTGATGGGCTGCGCACTTTGGTGAAATTCCCCAACACTGAAAAACAAGGGAGAAAAGAATGCCAATAAATCCAGCATAATGATAGCCTAAGGTTCGGCAAAGTGCAGGCACAAAGGATTTTGGGGAGAGTTGATTGTCCCAGATAGGGTTGACCCTACCTCCTCCTGGCTTTGGAGCAAAGCAGCAATCTCCAAAACACACTTTTTGAGGTCATTTTTACTAACCTCAAAAAGGTTGCATGAGCATGTTTTACACACAGGATTCGAGTCAAAATTGAAGTGACATATGGACTTGGACCCATCCTTCAAGGATAGACCAAGGGTTTAATGACCCAAATATGACCCATAGACACTGTTGGTAGGCCATGGACAAAAAGCTGGCCCAAAAATGACCTGCGGCCTGGCTTTGCCATGGACCTGAAGTGACCTCTTGATAGTAGTAATTCTTGACAACATTCCTGGTAAAATTCAAAATAGTGAGCCTATGTACCAGTCAGCTTCAAGTAAATGCTCAATGTAAAATAGAGAGCACCATTGAAACATAGGAGAAGATCTGAAGGTCTAACTCCTCATAGTCTTTTAACTGTTAGCCTGTAAGGTGACCACATGACAGGGTGGTTTTCAAGGCTCTGTATAAACCTGGTTGGAGCCATGTAAAACCACTATGCGATAGGCTTGGCAAAACGGGTTCGAATGACTCAAGTACATTATCAAGCATATCCAAAGAAGTCTGAATACCCGAGGTAAACACCTTGGAGTGAATGTGGGTCAAAGAACAAGGGAATTTGATCCAAAGAACCCAACAAATCAAGTCCCTAAAGTGGACACATGAAATTTTAAGATCTCAAGAAAGCTTTAAAGATCCGGTGCCGGGAGACGCCGGCGGCTCGGATTTCATCATACAAATCTGACTTTGTGAGTGGAGAGTTGTGGCTCTCAAAGGAATCAAATATTAGATCAAAACGCCACGATGGCCTGGAGTCATGAGCTCCACAAGTAAGCACATACACAGGGAAAAATTGGACATGCATGCCGGGCAATTTTTCCTAAGCATGAAATTTACTCAAAAGGGCGTACACAAATTCAACAAAAACGAGCGGTGGCGCATCAACAGATTCTGCGCTCGACCATATATCAATACTAGGGCCCGGGTAGGCCCCGATGGATCCAAAGTTAGAAAGAAACCTCCATGGTAGTCCATCTCCATGGTGACCCATAGTGAGGTCATGAGATTCATAGGTCATAAATGAAGTTAATTCCTTTGATATTTAAACACGGTACATGGGCGCAAACGAGACAAACAATGGCGAAGGATGAGGTGCACATATACCTCAATATGCAGAAAGATTCATTGGGTTCAAACTGTCCATGGGCGTTGAGAACAGAGCCCGGAAAGTGAGCCCATGATTGGGTAAAATTGAGTGGAAATTGACATGAACATGACATTTTCATGTCAAAAGCTTCAAATGATTCAAAATACTTTACAAAAAAAAGATGTTTGAGGCTCGAAGCGAGTCAAACTCTTCCATATCTCAAAAGTACGCACCGAGTACGTACAAAACCAGGTTTTACTTGACTTGGGGCTGCATGATATTTCGGAGATATCATGTCCGACTTTGAGCAGATGAAAATAAGGGTGCTCAATTGAAGGTCATCAAAATGATTCTAGCACTTCGCCATTGGTTCGAAAATCATAAACAAAGGACATACATACACTCCGGACAAACAGGAAATTGCATGATGGGAAGATGTTGGAATCCGAGCCGCTGGCATTGCAAGCAAAGCTCTCAAAGTGGGTCCATAACATGGTCAAAAATGTCTCTTTTGGCCATGTATGGCAGACCCACCATGGATTGCTTTGACCCACCATGGTCCTCAAATGAATTTTAAACGTCAAAATAAGTTGACTCAAAGTGTTTTGGGTCTGTTCACACCATGGGAAGAGATGCATACCTTTCTTTTAATGGGGCAATTCATGGTATTCTTGGAATCCTAGTTTTATGACTCAAAGTCAAAAAATCACTCGTAACTTCAAATCTACTTGCAACTCACAAGTTAACTTAACATACAATTAAAATAGACACCTATGGCTTTCCTATGCATTTTACTTTAAAGGTTACATAAGCAATGGTTTCAAGATATGCCCTGCTGAAGTGACGCTATGAAATGCATGAAAATGGCATGCCATGACTAATCAAATGAGGGGCATGGGGAAAGAAAGGCACCGTAAGGTGCCGGCGAGGCCCCTTGACCAACTCAGCATCTTATTTTGCCGGGGGATCATGTCGATGCCCAGTTTTGGATTTTTACCTCACCGATTCGCGGTTTTTTATTCCACTGTATATCTATGATATTGAAAGAAGCCACAGTGGTTTGGAATCATCGTCGCTGGCCTTTGTTAAATTTCGGTAAAGGCCAGTTCATGGTTTCACAATTTAGGTCGCACGGGCGCCGATCGGCGGTAGTTGCGCGAACTGGCGCGACCCCGGTTCACGCAGGCACCGAAGCCAAAATCCGGGTCCTGTACGTTTGCGAATTTCACGGAAATTGGCCCACAAATATGAAGGGATTTTCATTCCCTATCGATTGACGCAAAAAACAAAAAAAATGCGCCTGGTCCCCTGAAGGTTCCAAAAGATTTCAACTTTCGGGGAACTCGGCATGAGGACCTGTTGTGGAAAACAAAGTACAGTTTGTGACCTGAAGAGGGGGGGGTAAAGGAAGAGTAGTGGAGGACATAGGCGGGGTTTTGGGGGGTTGTCTGACACCAAACACTCCCCTCCCCAGCTCAGTGTACCCACTGAGGCGGAAGAAACCACCAGGTGGTGGCAGACATAAAACATACAAAGGGATGGGACGGGTGGGTTTAAAATTGTCCTAAACGGCCAAATCGTTTTTACACTCCCCTCCCTGGACCAACAGAGGATCTGAGTTGGCGCCTGCGGTCAATGAAAAACAGGTGGCCGCATCAGTATTCCACTCCCCTCCCCAGCTCAACGCCGGGAACCAAGTTGGCAACCACTCCCAAAAAAAAAGCTACGGCCAATTTGCGAGTGGGCTAACTATGTACACAAGAACTGAGGTGACTACCTGCAGTACGGCTTCCCACTTCCACATATGTACAAGAGTGAAAGGGCCCGCTTGCCATCAGCGGGTGAAAAAATAGAAAAAGGTAGCCATTCTCAGCAATGGCGGACAGGACAAGAGAGAGATGGGATAGTACACAATAAAGTACTATAAACTGCCTCTAATTCAGCACCAAACACAGGAACAGATTGGGGCCTCGTCCTGTCATGGTCCTGAGCTGTTTAACGTACCCCGGTGCGGACGTATGTGCGCTGGCGTTGGGAGAGATACCAGCAGGAAGGTGGTATTCTCATACCCCAGATACCTCGATGCCAAAGCGCTCCCACGTACTCTGCTGGCGTTTGCGGTTCCCCATAGGCCAGTCCCCTTTGACAGTGCTTGCGCACCAGTCTTATTGCACATTATACCATGCAACCGCCTGGCCTTCAATCACACGAAGGCCGAAAAATCAAGTCGCACACCCTGCTTATTCCCGGCTGTATGTCCGTTTAGACTCGGCTCTTCACAGCCATTCCCATGACCTGGCGAGCGCTGGGGGTTCACTGCACTGGCTGGCACTCTAGCTCGGAGCCAATCCAAGCCAATCCAGGCACATGACCCCAACTTCTGCCCCGCATCACCCCCGTGCAATGCATTTCAGGACTCTGAGATACCCCAGGCCGTCAAGTCCAGAAATATCCCAGGAGGAGAAGGAACGAGAGGTACTTCAGACCTGCAGGTCCACAGATACCTCAGAGGGAAGCAAAGAGAGAGGGAAACACCATAGATGCCACCTGACTCACTGCCCACTGTAGGCCAGAGACCGGCTCAGGGGCTGCAGAGACATGCAGGCGGATGTCAGGGAGTGAGGGATCTGCCTGATTCAGCCCTAAACTAGAAGCCAGGCAGGACAGTTGATAAACACCCTAAGGCTGAGCATCAGGACAGCAGATCAGTCGGTCCAACCACAGCTTTTTTTCTCTGAGGGAATCGGTGGACACCCTGATGTGGTGCCGCTGATTGTAGTCGAGCCAGTCTTTATTGATGTCATGCAGGAAAGCAGTGACATCATGCCATTCGGGCCGGTCAAAACCCAGGTATTTGACTTTCCACCAAGGTTTGCCGCCTTCGAAGGGCTGTTTGCACTTCCTCGCTTTCCCTCGGACCTTACCCCTATACTCATGGTCCAGGACATTCTCGACAACATAGGAGTCGTCGTGGAGGTCCCGACGCTCGGAGTAATGATGGAGGGGGGAGTTCATACCATCCCGTTGAGGTATATAGGGCTTTAGCCTTCCCACCGACAGAATGACCTCCTTACCGTTCAGGTTTACTAAGTATGTATTCGTGGAAACCTTACGGTGGATCTCTGCAGGGCCCTTCCATATCCTGTCCAGTTTAAGATGTCGGCGAGGCTGGTCGGTCTGATTTCGCAGCCATACGCGGTCTCCCTCCTGAAACTGCAGAGACGGATGTTTTTTGAGGAAGGCCTGGTACTCCCGGGCATGGAGGTGAGCCAACTTTGATTGGATGAGCTGGCGTTCCTCCTGAACCCTGCGGAAGTACTCGGTCACATCCTCTACCCCGGTATGCACGGTCAGGGGGGGTACCTCGCTAAACCCGATAGGCTCCCGGCTCAAAACCAGCCGGTGCGGTGAGTAGGGTGCGATGGGGCCCGGTAGGTCATTAAGAGCCCACAGGGCAAAGGGCAGTGCATAGATCCAGTCCAGCTTGCGGAACACCAAGTATAGCCGCAAAGCATTGATAATAGACTGGACTGCCCGCTCCGCACGCCCATTACTCTGTGGTCTATACACTATAGACTTAGCCTGGGTAGAAACAAGGAAGCCCACACAGGGCGTCGAAGAATTCGGAGGAGATGATAGACTGGTTATCAGAATGTATCTCCCTGGGCATCCCAGTAAAAAAAGCACAAAAGTGCAAAAATAGGGCGGCGGCCTCATGGCCCGTCAATCCCTCTTGCTTACATGGAATGGACAGAATATAATCTGTGAAACAACGCACGATAACCATCGCATAGTCCACCTTCACCCCTGTTTCAGGAGGTTTAACTTCAGGCAGGGATACAAGGTCCATTGCCACTGATGCAAAGGGATAGGAGGGCACGGGAAAGGGCTCACATGAGTCAGGATGTGGGCCCCTTTGCGCCTTGGACTGTGCACATACGACACAGGCATCCACAACGTCCCTCACTCTGTCCTGGAGGTCATCGTCGGACGAATTACGGACATGGAACTGTCGCTTGAACAGTTCCAGGGCTTTGGGGGTACCTGGATGTGCATAGTAGTGCACTGCTTCTATTACCTTGCTCGGAATGGCCACAGGAACCACTGCCCTACAGTCCACCCTGATATGGGGGTGTCCCCATTTTGGTTCATGCCACCGGTAGATTCCATACTCAATGTTTGTCTTGATACCCCAGTCCAGCAAGACTTTCAGGTCAGGGTCCTCAGCGTAGTATGGTTCCTGATCCTCATACAGGATACTACACGGTGGGGGCACATTGATCAATGTGACAGAAGCAATCAGGGCGTGGGGAGCATGAGGAGACCCCGTCATCACATGGGCCATACCATGGAGGTCTGGGTCCTTAAAGAACTCAGGACCCACGGACTCTTCAGCCTCAGAACCACAGTGAGGATCATCAGGATCACTGTGCAGGAGGTTCAGGAGACCACACATGTTAATCTTATGTTAATGCAGGCAATCAGGACATCGAGGGAGTGGCCCATTAACAGGAAGGGGGTCCGGAGTCACCTGGGCCCTGTATTTCAGAAGGAGCAGAGCATCAGCTGCCCTCTGGGCATCCAGCTTGTGCGGAGTGGCCTTTTCCAGGCTGGCGCACTCATAATGAAAGCAGGGGTAGTGGCTGGCCGCGCACAGCTTGCTGTACCCGCTGCAGTGACAATGGCACTTGGCCGTATGGCTGCACGGGGGTCCAGACTCACTACTTCGCGAGATATGAACAGCCCATCAATGAGGGCATCATTCCAGGCCTTTTCTTGGGCTTCCCAGTCCTCATACCCCTTGAGGTCGGCGTCGGAACCATGGAAGTTGGTGTCATCCGCCAGCCCCGCAGGGTAGGCCCACCGGCTCATTCCGTCCCCGACATCATTGTCCTTACCCGGCTTGTATATGACAACAATGTTGTACCGGGAGACGAATTCATGCCAACGGCCGCGACGACCCAGGGGCCCAGCCATGGTGCAGAGATCCTCCTTGTACCATGACTCGAGGGACTTGTGGTCTGTAAAAACAGTGACCTTACGCCCTGATATCCAGCTCTTGAACTTGAGGGGGCAGGACACCACTGCGTAGGTCTACTTTTTCTCGCACAGACCACGCCCTTTGTCCGGTAAAGCCCAGGGCTCCGCCCTCAGGACCATACCGGATCTGGCTTTCGAGTTTTTTTGAGTAGAAGGCGCAAGGAGCCCAGCTACCATCAGGCGATGGCTGCTCCAACACACCACGTATGCCCAAATCCGAGGCATCAGTGTGAATCGCATATTCACCCGTGTCATTGGGGATATACAATGCACACTTGCCGCACAGTGCCTCCTTGACTTTGGCGAAACTCTGCCTCACGGTCTCAGTCCATGTAATGAAGTTGCGGTCCTTGGGGACCTTGCATTTGCCTCCCTCAGGCGATCTCTCATACTTCCCTTTCAAGCTGTCCATCACAGGCGCAGCCAGGGAAGCATATTGGGGTATGTAAATGGAATACCAATTACATACTCCGAGAAATCCCTTCATCGCTTTGGGGTACGAATCATGGCCTCAGTCCAGTCACGAACTGCAGGCACTTTCTCGGGGGCGGCGGATCTCCGTCCCTGGTGAAGGATGTGACCACAATATTTAACCCCTTAGACAGAAAAGGTGGCACGTTTCCTCCTTCACTTGGAGATGGTGGTCAGCCAGGCATCAAAAAGGTTTCCTGACCAACTCATAATGCTCAGTTATGGCCTCTTCATCGAGGGCACAACTGTCCAATAGCTTACCCTTACCCCTGGAAGCCTTGGAGAGGCGCGTATCCAAAAGCAGATCATCAATATAGGCCCTTACCGAGGGAGGCAGGTGCCTGATGCAGTGGGTGACCATTCTTTGGTAGACCTGTGGTCCCACTTTCACCCCCATTGGCAGGAAGTTCCACTGATACACTCCCCACGGAGTACAGAAAGCCGTCAGCGGACGACTTTCCTCTGTGAGGGGCATCTGGTGGAACCCATCCTCAAGGTCCAGGATGGTCTGGAGATGGTTCCCATGTTGTCGCTGGAGGAGATCCTCAATCACCGGTAGGGGGAATTCATGTCCCTCGAGACATCAATTCAAGTACCGATAATCAATGACCAACCTCCACTTGTTTACCCCAGGTTTCGGCACTAAAAGCCCACGTGCCACCCAAGGGCTTTTGGATCCCTCAATCCACCCTCTTTTCTCAAAACCTTGGACCTTTTCTTTCAGCGCCTCTTCGCGCAGACCTACTGCTCGGATGGGGCTGAAGGCCACAGGTGTTGAGCCCTCCTTCAGCTCCAGCTTAACCCACCCATCAGGTCCCCTCTTGTTGGCATTGGCCTTGATCTCCTCCCAGTTATTCCGCTCTGAAATCGAAAACTGTATCATTGAATTCATCAAGGAGCTTTTTGCCGTACGACTCCACCATCTTCTGCAGATGGGGGTCTGAGAACTCCTTGGCATCGTCCTCTAGGACGGAAGGCACTGACCGAGTTCTCGGGTGGAAGAGTTGCTGCGGAGGGGTCCTGTGATCGAACCAATTGGCAGTCTCAGTGCCAACGGGGTCAATCATCCAATCTACCACTTTCTGGCTGGAGATGGAGGCCCCTAACGAGGTTATTCAGGGTGAGTTTGGGGGCAGCAGGGCTGTCCCGGGACGATGACTCCACTTCAGATCGCTGATTGGGGTCATTTCCGTCGTCGTGTGAGCTGGGTTTGTGGAATGCAGGATAAATCAAATCAATGTCGGGCGAGTCAGGGGGGCCATACCTTTCCTTGGCCCTCTTCAGTGCCAGGACATTCCAGTTCCGGCGCTTCATGCCCAGGGGTCTCTCGCAGAGGCCCGGGGCTGCAGTGGTACCCTCAGGACGCTAGGCTCCCTGATCGAGGACGCCTTTGAGATCAGGATCACCTAAGGGCTGTTTCCAGCTGGTCGGGATCAGTCTCTCTTGCTCAATACCAAGTGCATCGAAAGGTACAGCCCGGTACTGCAGGTGACCCTCCTGAGAGAGCATTTTATGCTTCCCATCCCAAAACATACCCTCCCCTTTCGGTATGTCCCACCAATCCACAGCAATCTCCCCTAAACTCCAAAACCACTCCTCTCTCTTTCGGACTGGTACCACTATAACCCTCTTACCCCCTTCCCATATGACCTTTTGCATCGTTTCCGGCAGCTCACGAGCTGGCGGTAACAAAAACAAAGTATGATGCTCCCCTCCCCAAGGGCAGATATACCCTTATGGTGCCTTCTTGGTCTTACGGGGGGTGAGAGTCCAGTCCGATTTCGCTTCTTCACACTTTTTCCTCCACGTCCCTGACCCCTTTCACGCCACTGTCGACCATTCTAACGCACTCCACTCACAGTCCCGAGGCGGTCAAAGGGGCTGAGTGTGGGCTGGAGAGGCTCGGTAGTCCCCAAAGCTCTTCCAGCCCATGCACACAAGTTTTCGCGCCATAGTCGGCACAGGTCGTATCTTTCATTCTTGAATACGCCTGGCGGCCTCAGCTTCCGCAGTATCCCAGCGGACTGTCGGGGTCGCATCGTTGAGATCTCCTGACAAACCCCGGTGCGGGCTGGACCTGCCATGGGAACTTTGTCCTGTGGGTCCTGCAGGTCCATGACACTGATGTTCATGGTACCAAAGTCCACACCCCCGTGGTTCCGTGAGTATCCGAACCGGCCCATGAACTCATCGGGCGGATCGAAACCCAAGGAACCTTCATCACCCGAACAGGATTTGAAATCCTGATCCTGGACATCCATCGACCGGACTCCTGAGAGTTCTTGGTCGCCGATGTCCAGCCAATCGTCGGCGAAGACCTGGATCATCTTGGTCAAGTCCCCAGAGACTTGCAACTGGGCGGCAGGACCTTGATCGGACGGCTCTTGCCGGATATCAGGGGAAGGAAGTACAGTGGGGCTAGAAAAAAGGGAGGAAAGGGTTTCGTCGACCATCGCCTCTTTGGTTTGGTCCCAGTCTGTACCAGCTGCCGGGACCCTCAGGTGCGACCCTATGGGCTCACCAGTCGTTGGCACTTCAGGCCATGCTGAATGCCTTTCTGGCTGGACGGAGTGGGCTGCCTTCACCTGATGGCACAAGCCAGCCAAGAGGGATGTCATGATGCATAGGGCGTCCACCAGCTGTGGGTCGCCCCTTGTTGGCGCTGAAGCAGGGGAAGTATCTTTTTCAATCCACCCTCTGGAATTCTGGTGAATCCCAGCCTGGGCAGCTATACTCCGGGACAGGGCGAGTACAACTGACACTAACTTATGGTATTCCCGTCCTGTGGACTGAGATTCTGGGTCACTGTCCTTAAGGGCAGCCCCGGTCAGTTTGTGGACTGCTGACGGGTCCTCTCTCAAGCCCTGCTCAGGCTGTAATCCTGCTGAACTCGGCGTCAACAAACTGCCCTGCAACTCAGGTGTAATGGGGATGATGGTCGAGGGTATGACCTTGGCATCAGGACCGCTTCCACAGCTGGTCCCTGCCGGTGAGAGTAGAACCTGTGAAGGCCTCTCCATCATTTCCTGAGGTACAGATTGTGTGTTCAGGATTGTGTGTGTAGTGTCAATTGTCCCATGAGGTGCTGTCACTTCAGAATAGGTCAGGGTATCGATGGTGGGCGACGGACTGTTGAACCGTTCAGACCAAGGCACAGAAGTACCCAGGCTGCCCTGTGCCCTCTTGCCCGCACAACTTGCGTCGTGCGTTTGTGGAGCGCAGAGGTATCCCGCGGAGGCAGGGACATAACACCCATCAACAAAGGCAGATCCATCTGTGCCAGAGTGGACCCCTTCAAAAGGGACCAAAGGCTGAGTGTGAGGCTCGACTAGGGCATTTAACCTTCCAGTGCCCACTCCCACAGATCTCACTGAACCCTCGTCCCGATTGAAATCTGAAGGACCATCCTCAGTAGCCGTTGGCGCAGAAACAGAGTATAATGGGACGACCGACTGAATCTGGTTGTCCCTCTCAACCTGGGTCAGTTCCAGTCCAGGTGGGGGCTCAGAGGCCAGGACAGTGATGATCTGTGCACTGAGATCCTCATCAAAAATCAATGACCCTTGCCCTGGGAAGACTGCCAAACCATACCGAGCCAATGAGGGATACCCCACTATGGCTCTGGGCCCAATGTCAGGGATGTACAGAGTTGCATCAGGACATCTGGCTCGGACGTATTTCCCTTTGTGTGATACGGGGAGTAAGAGAGCCCCATGTATACAATGGGTGCCTCCCTTCAGGGAATTGGATCCAGCCCCAATCAGCCGTATTGGACTGTCAGCCTTGGTACGGACCAGATCTGGTACCAACTCATATCTGATGACCCCTAGGGCTTCAAAACCCGTGTCGATGATGCACTGAAAATCCAGAGCCGACGACAGGGGCTCCAGGGACTTCAGAAAGAAGGTCCCTGGCAGGATCAGGCCTTTCCTGGCTGCTGATACTACTAGCGCCGATCAGGGCGGTCTCAGTACCTCCTGTTCATCCCCCTTGAGTACGACCGCGAGGCGCATCGCGTATTTTTCACCCCACAGGCAGTCAACCTTCAGGGTGGGGTACCCTGGGCGTCCTGTGAGCGGGCCTACGCCCCGGCGTGTCCGCTCACGCCTCTAATTTCGGTTCGTGGGGGGTTTGACAGCTTTCTTTGGCTGGGGCTGCAGACGTGGATGGAGTTTCCAACACTGATCCGGGGTGTGCCAAGTGCTGCCACAGCCCTTGCAGGGGGGTCCCTCTTTCAGGCCCCGCCTTTTGGCCCCTGCGGGCGGTTGTGGGTGGGGAATCTTGCGGTAGCAAGTCTCCACCTTGTGTCCCTTGAAGCCACTGAAACTACAGGGGGGTCCAGTCTTGGTGACCTTTTGCCCAAAAAAAAAAGATTTCCAGCTCCTGGTCAAGGGACACTGGTGGGCTGTCACTCTCCCCCTGTGCAGGGGGGGGGTACTCAGGATCCTGCAGCAGGTTGTGGACCCAGGCAGGCGATGTGGTATACCCCTCGTCAGGGGGGCTTTCCTGCAGCTGGTTCACCTTGAACCCCTGGTGCTGCCTCCGTAAATGAGCGAGGTGCTCATCAGCTTTTTCCTGCTGCAGGAAGTAGACCTGCACAAGCAGGTACAGCTGGACATAGTCAAATGACCGGGGGCACTTAGTTTGCTCTGCAATGACCTTTCGGCTCAAGTCAGAGTGCAGGTCGAGGGCGTCCAGCCAGTCCTTGCTGGCGTCCTCCAGGGTGACTCCTCTCCTAACCCTCTTGCCCCCGTAGCAGAAATCCTCAAAGATCCCACTGAGTTGTGATGCTCTGCAATGAGCTGGCACCACAGTACTCTTGTAGGTATCCCTGAAGAGATATACATTGGTCTTATTCGTCGCCTCCCATTCCACCTCCTCCTTTACCTCCTTGTAGGAGAGGCATCGGCGGAGAAAGCGGTCCTCAATGGGGCCGGCGATCCTCGGGGGTATGGAGGCCAGGAGTTCCACAATCCGGGCCTCCTCACCCAGGGCCCGCCCCACTGACCGTTCCCACCTTCTCCATTTCAGGAGGTAGTGGTGCACGGTCTCACCCTTTCCATCCCACTTGGGACGGAGGTTGGCCCGCTGCAGGTCCCCAAGGGATGTGGGGTCCAGGTGGGGGGTGGCCTGATGACCATAGGCTCCTGGCCTCCTGGTTGCCCAGAATTGGTTGAAAGTAGTGGGGTTATCCACGGAACTCGGGGCCGGGTCATCAGGAACTTCAGCAAAGGCCATACCCCAAGTAGGAATCCCTACTGGTTTGACCTTCGTAAGTTCTTCATCCTCGGGCCATCTCAGGATTACCCTGGGGTCAAATCTTCCCCGTGCATCAAAGTGCGGAGGGTGGGGTCCTTGAAGGTGACGCCTCTCGGCACAATAATGATGTGCTTGGGGGGGGGTCGAGCAGTATGGCTGATGCTGATGGGTGTGCTGATGGACATATCCAAGGGGGGGTCCACAGAAACTGAATTCTGCACTTGGGGGACCATGGGGGGGATGCTAACCTGGTGGTCCCATTTCTGTAGGCCCTTGGGGGGGGTGATGACCCGGTAATTCTGATGTCTCTGCTGCATGGCTGGCTGCACAAGGCGCATGTGTATGTACATACGGCAGTGGGATCACATGCACATGGGGATGGGGCGTCGCATGCACGTGAGTATGTACATCAGCAAATTGACAAGCCATTTCAGAATGGCCACTGAAATCTGGAGTATGTACAGGATGATGGGCCCCATGAATGGCAAAGGCACCGTCTCTGGGCCCTTCTTCAACACTCTCCTCACCCTGCAGTTCCTCAACCTGGCTCCTGAACTCTTTTATGACTTCATTGCAGCCTGCCACCTGATTCTTCAAAGCGGTCAGGCGTTCCCCTTGGGCCCTGACGTGATCTGCAAAGCAATCAGAATCTGTGGGGGGGGGCACAGGACCCTAGGGGGGCTCTGCTGGAGTCACCGGCGCGGTCGTCATGAGGCTTATGCTATTGAGTATACTGTGGTTGAACTCGGATCCGGCGCGCCGCTTGTTCTCCATGATGAGGTGGACTTCCTGCAGCTCTGCCTCCATGGTGGCCAGCTTGGTCTTGAGGGGGCGGATGGATGTATCCGCTGGGGTTGTTGTAGAACCGGCAGTAGATGCGGTCCCCGCGGCTACTGACGCAATGGTGGCCTTGAGCTGGTCGACGTAGCCAGGGAGAGCGCGACAGTGCTCGGCTTCTCGTTGCTCCAGCTTGTTGATGCGCTGGATGAGGGGGCCCAGCTTGGCTTCAACGGCGCGCTTGATCTCCACCTCCATGGCCGCCTTGATGGTCGCCAGGTCAGGGGCGGCTGCAGCGGCGGCGACGGCAGTCGCAGTGTTCGCTTGGAGGGCGGTGAGGACACTGAGTTGGCTCAGCTGTTCGGCCCGGAGCTCATCCCCAGACCTACTGAGCCGCCCAAGCTGGTCATCAAGGCCACGGACCCGCTGATGCAAGGTGTGCCCCTCGGTCCAAGCCTGGATCAACCCGGCGTCAGTGTGCCGGGCGAGCGAGCGGACGGCTCGACTCAGGTCGCTCAAGAAGGCCACGGTCTCCTGCTGCATGGTGGCGGACTCGGCGGCGAAGCCTCGGTAGTGGGCGGCCAAAGCGTCGAGCTCCTGCCATTGCTGCTGCACGTTGACGGTTTCAAAGGTGGCCAACCTCATGCGAAAGGTCCGCTGGCCTAGATCGTTGGTGAGCTTGATTTCCTTGGGGAAGTGCCAGCGGCCACCCTGGGGGTCCTGAGCCCACTCAGGGAAGGCGTAGGGCCTGCGTCCACAAGTACGGGGGATGCCGGGGGCGGCTGGCCATCGGACCCCGAGCTGCGTGTTGACTCAGTCCCATGGGGTCCGGAGCCGGTAATACGGAGGGCGGGGGCTGCCATGTAGGGGACGAGCTCCCTGGTTCGCGGGTCCAGGTCCTGCATGTTGGGCTGGAGATGGTGAATCTGAAGTTGTCTTCGTTGGGGGGGTCTTTGTGAGCACCACTTCTCGGCTAGGTACTCCAGCGTAGCCCTTAGGAGACTCTTGGGATAGTACTGCCGGTGCTATTTTACCCACTGGTGTGTAAGCGGGGCCAGTAGGGGCGCGCTTCTCTGAGCCGAGCGAGTCACAAGCGAAGGCACAGCACTGGAAAAGAAGTCTGAACCTTGCTGAAACTCAGAGTGAGCGCAGCAATCACAAAAGTAGCCCTTTTGTACCTAAAAGGACGAAAGGAGATACATTATGCAACCACAAAAACAGTACGTACCCAAGACAAAATGGCACAAAGTGATTCGGAGCAATTGGACAGGGTCCCATACGAAGACAAGGGTAGTTATGGGAACCCAGGACCTTCACCCTGACACACATAGGAGGGTAGGATACAACTCAACGTGGGCCCTGAGATTTACTGCAGGCATCAGGGCACACAAGCAGGAAAAACCAGAAATCAGAGGTCACTGACATTCAAGTGCTCCCTGGCCACGGTAGGGGGCTTTCAGAGCAATTCGTGTGGAAACATCCAAAGGGCAACGATCCACCAACATGATCCCAAAGTATCATGGTCTATCTGAACGATACCAGGACACTGTATCTAGTCTGATGGGCTGCGCACTTTGGTGAAATTCCCCAACTGTGAAAAACAAGGGAGAGGAGAATGCAAATACGTCCAACATAGTGATAGCCTAAGGTCTGGCAAAGTGCAGGCACAAAGGATCCGGGGAGGATTGATTGTCCCAGAAGGGCTGACCCTACCTCCCCCTGGCTTTGGAGCAAAGCAGCAATCTCCCGTACACACGTTTTGACGTCATTTTTACTAACCTCAAAAAGGTTGCATGAGCATGTTTTACACACAGGATTGAAGTCAAAATTGAAGTGACATATGGACGTGGACCCTTCCTTCAAGGATAGACCAAGAGTTTAATGACCCAAATATGACCCATAGACACTGTTGGTAGGCCATGGACAAAAAGCTGGCCCAAAACTGACCTGCGGCCTGGCTTTGCCATGGACCTGAAGTGACGCCATGAAATTAGGATTTCTTGACAAAAATCCTGATAAATTTCAAAAGAGTGAAACTATGTACCAGTAAGCTTCAAGTAAACGCTCAGCATAACGTAGAGAGTGGCATTGAAACATAGGAGAAGACCCCTAGGTCTAACTCCTCGTCGGTTTTTTACTGTTAGCCTGTAAAGTGACCACATGACAGGGTGGTTTTCAAGGCTCTGTATAGACCTGGCTGGAGCCATGTAGAACCACTATGCCATAGGCTTGGCAAAACGGGTTGGAATGACTGAAGTGCATTATCAAGCATATCCAAAGAAGTCCAAATACCCAAGGTAGACACCTTGGAGTAAATGAGGGTCAATGAACAAGGGAATTTGACCCAAAGAACCCAACAAACCAAGTCCCTGAAGTGGACACATGAAATTTTAAGATCTCAAAAAAGCTTTGGAGATCCGGTACCGGGAGACGCCGGCGGCTTGAAATTCCTCAGACAAATCACATATTGTGAGTAAAGAGTTGTGGATCTCAAAGGAATCAATTATTAGGTCAAAACTCCACTATGGCTTGGAGTTATGAGCTCCACAAGTGAGCACATACACAGGGAAAAATTCCACATGCATGCTCGGCAATTTTTCCTAGGCATGAAATTCTTTCAAAATGGCGTACTCGAATTCATCAAAAACGAGCAACAGCGCATCGACAGATTCCGCGCCAGACAATATATCAATACTAGGGACCGAGTAGGCCCCGATGGATCCAACGTTCGAAAGAAAACTCCATGGTAGTACATCTCCATTGTCACCCCAAATGAGGTCATGAGATTCATAGGTCAAAAAGGCAGTTGATCTTTTCGGTACTCAAAGATGGTACATGAGCGCAAATAAGACAAACAATGTCAAAGAATGACGTGTACACATACTCAAGCATGCAGAAAGGAAAACTGGGCTCAAACTCTCCCTGGGCTTTGAGAACGGAGCCCGGAGGGTGAGCCCATGATTGGGTAAAATTGAGTGAAAATTGACATGAAAATGACATAGTGAAAAAAGCTTCAAGTGATTCAGAGTACTTTACAAAAAGAAGATGTTTGAGGCTCGAAGTCAAACTCTTCCATATCTCAGAAGTACGCATCCAGTACGTACAAAACAAGCTTTTGCTGGACTTCCGGCTCCATGATATTGTCGAGATATCACGTCCAACTTTGAGCACATGAAAAAAAGTGTGCTCAAGTGAAGGTTTTTAAAATGATTCTAGCACTTCGCCATTGGTTCCAAAATCAGTGAAACAAACAACATACATGCACTGGAGACATACAGCAACATGCATGACGAGAAAATGTTCAAATCGTATCAGGTGGCATTGCAGGGAAAGCTCTCAAAGTGGGTCCATAAAATGGTCAAAAATGTCTCTTTTGGCCATGTATGGCAGACCCACCATGGATTGCTTTGACCCACCATAATCATTAAATGAATTCCAAACGTCAAAATAAATTGACTCAAAGTGTTTTGGGTCCGTGTACACCATGGGAAGAGATCCATACCTTTCTTGTCATGGGGCAATTCATGGTATTCTTGGAATCCTATTTTCATGACTCACAGTCAAAAAATCACTCATAACTTCAAATCTACTTGCAACTCACAAGTCTACCTACTATACAATTACAATAGACACTTATGGCTTTTCTATGCATCTTTAAGGGTTATGGAAGCAATGGCTTAAAGATATGCCCTGCTGAAGTGATTCTATGAAATGCATAAAAGTGGCATGCCATGACTAATCAAATGAGGGGCATGGGGAAAGAAAGGCATCGTAAGGCGAGGCTCCTTGACCAACTCAGCATCTTTTTTTTCCTCGGCATCATGTCGATGCACAATTTTGGATTTTTACCTCCTCGATTCGCCGGTTTTTGATTCCACTGTATAATTATGATATTGAACGAAGCAACAGTGGTTTCAAATCATCGTTGCTGGCCTTTGTTAAACTTCCGTAAAGGCCAGTTCATGGTTTCGCGATTTTGGTCGCACGGGCGCCAACTGGCGGTAGTTGCGCGAACTACCGCGACGCCGGTTCACGCAGGCCCCGAAGCCGAAATCCAGGTCCTGTACGTTTGCGAATTTCACGGAAATGCGCCCACAAATATGGAGGGATTTTCATTCCCTATCAATCGACGCAACAAACCAAAAGAATGCGCCTAGTCCCCTGAAGCTTCCCAAAGATATCAAGTTTCGGGGAACATGGCATGAGGACTTGTTGTGGAAAACAAAGTACGGTTTGTGACCTGAAGAGGGGGGGGTAAAGGATGAGTGGTGGAGGACATAGTCACGAATTTTCGGGGGTTGTCTGACAACAAACACCTCAGGTAACTCAAATTGCTTGAACCTCTTTCTGCTCACCAGCATGTAGTCGCAAACGTTGAAAACTGCAGGCTTCCTTCTTCTATTGATGCGCTCAAACCAACTTGCTCTTCTTTTCCTCAAGTGGGCTTGCACTAATTGTGCAATTTTGTTTTTGATCTTTGACTCAGTCTTGCACTTGTACATTGCCTTCATGTGGAAAGGGTAGGTCCAAACGTAGAGTTGGCCTCCCATGGATAAACGTCTCCTCGTGAATGGCCAGATTTTCCTCTCTGCTTGTGGTTCATACATATGACCACGTAGACCTGGACCTGGACCCAATTGCTGGTTTTGATACTCTGCCTCAGGATACGAAGCTCTTCCTGGTACTAATCATTCATACGCTCGCATAGTCCGTTTGATTGGGTGCAGTAAGGCTGTGAAAAAGAAACTTTCACGCCCATTGCGGCAAATACGTTGTGCTACCAGCCATAGTCTCCCTTCAAGCGGATATCCTTGTCACTGTGGATGCGCACAGGTGGGCCATAGAAACGAATCCCATGCTGTTGGATGAGTTTTAACACGCCTTCTCCATCAATAGTCTTCTTGCAAGGTAAAACCTGACAGAAAGCACTCAGAGCGTCCGCAATCAGCAAGGCATAGTCGTGGTTATGACAATTGGGTACTGTCAATGAAGTCCACATACAGCAGTGCATTGACCATGTGTGGGAGTGGCAAGACACCAAGTCAGCCTCGGTCGCTGGGTCCGGTCTGCTTGCTCGTGACGCACTCCTTGCATGTCCTGTGCGTGTCCTCAATTTTCTGTGTCAACTCTGTGTCAGGCACACGGGTATGGAACATGTTCTTGAAGGCCCAGAGCCAGGAATCCTGTCCAGGATGACCGACAACATCCTGAGTCCACTGCCTCTCGAAAGAGAGACGCAGAGCTTGCAGAAATGTTCTCGTCGAAATTCTCACGTGATAGCCAATCACATAAATCATTTTTCAGACCCGGCACCCTGTAGATATTGAGCTTCAATTGCGCGACAAACGTTCACCAACGCCTGAGCTTTCGGTTTTCAGAAGGGGCTCTCTTGAGAAATATCTTCGTGGACTCCTGATCACACAACCACACTACTGAATTGCTGCCAAACAGACGGCTTTGTCGAGAAATGAGCAAAATTCCTGAGAGCAATTCACGCCCATACGTGCTGTAGTTTGCTGGGGTTGAGGACCATTTTCAGTTCCAGTAGCCAACGGGTACAAGATGGAATTCCTGCAGGTCGTAGTTGTGCTTGAGTATACCGTCGCGATTGACTCCGCCTGTCCGCAATTCATCCGCTATCCTTTTGGCAGCTGCTCCTGGAATTCGTTGCCACTGCAGAAGAGTCCCACTGCCTCCCACAAGAGACGCATCAGTGATGACCACGAACCCGCCATCAGGTGCAGGTGTGCCCAACAACCTCAAAGAACTCAGTTTTTCCTTGATCTCCTGAAACTAAGCTTCATGCTCTGGAGTCCACTTCCAAGGTACACATTTCTTGGTCACGTCCGTGAGGAGGTGACTACTGTACGTGAAGGTTGGGATGTGTCTCCTGTAAATGCCACAGGACCCTAGGAAAGCTCTGATGTCTTTGAAGCCACGGGTCTTGTCATCACCGATGGTCGCCTTCAAAATTAGGGCTACTTTATCCTTCACAGGTCTCCACTATCTCCAGCGGACTTGGAAACCCAAATATTTAATTTCCTCCTGCATGAACTCGCATTTTTCCAACTTCACGACGGTATTGCGTTCCTCACAAGTGCACAAAAATTCTTCCATCGGTCCCCAATAAGACATCGTCTATATAGACCTCGATGACTGCCCCCTTTTTCAGGAGTGCTTGCACCGTCAGTTTCAGCTTCATATGGGCCACAACCTGGTTCACGAGCTCCTGGAAAGTTGCCGCAGTGTTCGTCAACCTAAACGGCATGACTTTCCGTTTGAACACTTGACCATTAGCAGCAATAAATGCGGATAGATTGCGCGCTCTTTCTGTTAACTAAACTGGCCAGAAACCACTCGCTTATCCATTTTCGATCTGCAACGGCAATGTGCGGCTCTGTCCAGCGCTTGCTCCAAACTTGGTAGACTTCCTGAATGTTTCTTGGTGAGCTTGTTCAGCTTCCCGTAGTGGACAACCAACCTTTCTGCGTTGCTCCCTGGTTTGTCAACCAAGAAACAAGGAGAGCATTACTTTGGATACTCTGCCCACTCATATTTCTCAGCGAGGTCGGCTGCAATGCATTCAGTGATCTGACACATTATTTCCTCACTGGCGGCCTTGCTAGCTGGAAATGGCTTTGAACGCACTGTGGTATTTTTCTGTACATCCAACAATTCCAAGTCCATGGTAACCAACTTCTCACATGAACCATGAGCCATCAGCGCTCCAAAAGCAACCTTCCTCCCGCATAGGACTTCCTGAATTTTGGAGGGCAAATTTTTGATGTCCTCCTCGAAATCATCTGCGGCTGCCAAATTTGTTTTTTCTGTACTCGTCCCTTGATACGGAGTAACCCTCACTGAGTAGGGCTGTGACATCCAGGTAAACGTCATCGCCATCCACAATAAAGCGGTCGTCGTCCAGATATTGATGAAGCAAATCTATTTCGTCTCCGTCAATGCTCCTGCTTGTGAACTCGTTGTAATGGCTCTTCCATCTCTCCTTGAGCTCTAGCCTTTGTTGTTCCTCACATATCTGGAAATGAGGGAGCTCAATGTTCTCCTTCAAAGAGCGCAAGTCATCCTTCGAGACCGGCCATAGACGAGGTGGGCAATTCTTGCCTTCTCCTCCTCATTTTGCATGGTCACCCAGTACTCTTGCATAGTGAAGCGGTACCCAGAACCTCATGGCTAGGGTAGGGCATACAACCGGTCTCCGGTCCACTAACCCCATGTACGGAAGGGAAGACCAGTCTCCGGTCCACTAACCCCATGTACGGAAGGCGCCCGTTGATGCCCGGTGCGAGCCCGGCGGGAGCGTGTTCCGTGCCGTAAAGCCCCGCATTGGCAACCGATGCACCGCCAGCGGAGATTTATATATCAGAATATCAGGAATCAACAGGGTTTTATTTTCATATTGTTTCCGTCCATTTTTACGCTTCCGTTCTGATATTCACTGTTTTGACAGCTGGCGGTTAGCTCGCGACTTTAGCGTAACCGCCAGTTTAACTGTTATATACAGATATTTTAGCGCAAATCGTGACGAAGACTCTAAAGTCTTCAGGAATTGCATTGATGCATCCGCAATTTTCACATCTTACACTCGCAACCTTAATCCGAATTTTTCAGGATGTCGAAATCGGATTTTCAACTTCGACATCCCCGCACTTGATTTGACCTCTTTCGAGTGGACCTACGTGCTTCCCTATGCACGAATCAACTTTCCTTTTGTCTTGCCCTCCATTTGTCTTAGAGATATGGGCAAAACAAAGTTGATTCGTGAGGCCACTTGTGAGGGTCATATCTCGTGCCGCTTGCGAGGAATGACAATAAGAAAACGTGGGATGTATTCACAATACTCCAGACGTAATTTAGGAAGCATTATATGCCTTGCGTCTTCACACGTGCGCGCTAGCGTAATGGATCATGGTCAAGAGGGTAGAGTTTGCGTTATAACTCTTTGGCCATGATATTGCGTGCGTTAAGATAACCTTCTAGTGTAGCGCGCGAGTGTTGGTGTTGCATAGGAACTCTCCTTGAGTTCCTATGAGCAATTGACACAAAGTTATGCCCTTGGAGGGGCATGACATATCGTGGGGGGGGCTACCTTTTTGGGCAATATGTGGTATGTGCCATGTGTTGTGTTGCGTGCCCATTTGGCGGGTCCATCGCTCCAAGCCAAACCCGCCAATGGACCTCATATAGCGCAAGCCCCTTCTCCATACTCCCCACGATCAATTCCAAGCCCCCCCCCCCGTGAGGAGAAGCTTGTGTGGCGATCCCAAAGCGATGCGTTGTCAGCAAGGTGTGTGTTTTGCAATTTTCCATTTTTTCATGTGCCCACTTGGGAAGTAGCGCTCGTAACCTTTCAAAGCGCCCCAAGTGGAGCACATATGTGGGATCGAAGGTCATTGGTGTCAAGTCATTGTGTTTAGAAGGATTAGTTGATTACTCAATCCAAGCCGAAGATATTATAATATATTTGTGCGCCTCTCAAGGCACTTTTGGGTGTTTTTTCGCCAATGTTGCTGTTTTTTGCCCGTCATGATGTCAGGTGGCGACCTTGTATCTCAACGTTGCGCCCAATTGACATCATGACCCAAGTATGTTTTGAGGGCACATGTTCCGGTGCCCAACATATCTTGGACCCGGCGAATAACTCCTCTTGGGCTTGGCATACCGTGGCCGCCATGTTGGCGATTTGGGACTATCCCAAATCATGGGCTCACCTGGCGACCCTGCCATTCCCGAAACCGGAGGAGTTGGGCGACGCCCAAAAGATATGTTGGACGCATATGACTTGATACCAATCCTATGGCACACTCCGGTCCAAGTCGGGCATGTGCCTCATTTGCCCCAACCATGAGTCTGCGCATTTTTGGCCATTTTGAGCAATTTTCCACATTTTCTGCCCGCCGTGCACTATGTTCTGCCCACCCGTGCACGCCGGACGCATGGACCAATGGACCATATATGACATGGGTGTTATGCATATTGGTCCCCATGGTTCACATACCACGTGGGCGAAGCGGAGCAACCTTCGTTAAGGTGCTAGCCCAAAGTGAGTGTGGACAATTTTGCCATTTTGGCATTTGTGGACCCATTTGGGATCGTCACCACGCCGAGTGGCATGGAGATCTCTGAGAGCCAAGGTCATGGGAGTCTTCGTTGGACTCCGGGTGGATCGCGTATGGAATGGCGGATCTGATCTCCAAGCTGGCGTGGAGATATACTATAGGGGGCACCCCCAAATTTTGGCTCATTTTGAGTAGCCAAAATGACCCCCTTTTGGGACCCCAATTTCACCCCCCCCGTGTGGTCAATTGGCGGCCCCATATCTCTATGCCCACAAGGAGCCTGGACCTAGTTTCAAGTTGTACACTCAGATTAAAGTCCTAGATCCTGCTTCCTGTCCTGTGAGCCATTGGCCTTGCCCCGGCTGGGCGAACCACGCGTGGGAATCACGCCAATTTTGGTGATTTTGGCATCACGACCCCACTTGACGAACCCGTGGTGCCCCGATGCCGGGACCTCAGAGGGAACCAGGTTGGGTGAGGGCTCCAGAGAGTTTGTACTCCAAGGGCATAGGGTCAGTTACCTCGTCCCTACCTCTGGCGGGTCCAGACGAGGGGTCAACTTTGGAAATTTTTGAGCTAATATCAGTTTGGGCTGAAACAGCCCATTTTCAGCTACCAGCTCCTGAGGGATAATGGCGGGGCCATATCTCTGGCTCAGAGAGGAGTTGGGACCAGCCATTTTGGGAGCATAGGGAGCTACCGTCAGTTGCCCTTGCAGTTCCTTGGTTCCGGGAAACTCGCCTGTGGCTGGGCGGGACATCTCCCCTTTTTGCAGGGTTTCAGGGTCCGGACTGAGCAGGGCATGGGTTGTGTTTGAGCCCCCGCCCCCACCAGCCACTCGAAGGGTCGGACCTGGGATGGGGATATGAGTTGGGACTGAGTGTCCATTGTCCTGTGATGCCCTTACCCCAGTCCAGTCTTAACCCCATGTGTACATATCCTGACGTGTTGCTGTACATACTTTCGTTCCCTTGTTTCAGAGTGGCAAGGATCCTGAAACGCTTTGTCACATGACATGAGCGTATTGATGCCCTTGTGAGCGTAGTGCTTTGCCTGCCTGCTCACCTGTGCGTGTCGCCGCAGCGTCCCGTGGCCGCCCCCCCACGGGAACGCGTCAAAAGCGTTTCACCGCCGCGGGGTTACTCATCCCTCGCGTGCCACTCGGGGCCACCAACCCCGAGCAGCGCGGCGCAGCAGCTCGCAGCTCGCAGCTCGCAGCGCAGCGCGGCGGCTCGCAGCGCCGCCCAGCGACAGCGCCGAGTTCGCCACGGAGCCCGCAGCGCCGTCCAGAGCATCGCCCTGACCGCGCCGCTACCGTGAAGGAGGTGCACAGACCAGGACTCCTGCATCAGCGAGTCCCATCGGCCGACCAGCAAGGCCGCGTCAACCACCTCCACAACCACCGGCTGACCAGCACCAGCCGCACACCCAGTCCAGTGCTGCATCTCCCGCCTCAACAAACACCACCAGGACCAGTTCGTTGAGCGGAACGAGTGACCACCAAGGACCTCAAGACCAACTACGCCCCCCGCTGCCATGGTAAACTGGCAAGAAGCGGGTAGGACGTGGCCGCGGCCCCACCCCCATGTAGCGCACCTACTGCGTGGGTTGGTTTGGGACCAGCACTACCGCCACAGCCACCCCCACTGCGAAGGCGGCATGCCCGGGAGCTTCGAGCTTCGCACGGACATGGCCCCCGACCGCCTGCAGGCCGTGGAGGACTGGCTGCGGGCGGAAGGGTTTGCCTTCCGCTTCCAGCAGAGGCGCTGGAGGACCTGGACCCGGCCGGACAGGCCCGGCGAAGGGCTGCGCCCCGACGGGATTGAGGAGGACGAGAAGGCCAACGAGTACCCGTCGGGCGCCTCGATCAACGTCTCCATGTGGGACATGATCGAGAAGAACTTCCCGGAACCGGGGAGCGAGCGCAGGCTGCAGGGCAGCAGCAGCGCGTCTCCGGGGAAGGAGAAGCGGTCCGCCGGGGACAGGAAGCGGGACCGGAAGTGGCGGGAGTACCAGGAGTCCCTGGCCGCCGAAGCCGCCCAAGGCGCCAAGGGCGGAACCCCAGCCCCCAGTCCCCAACGGGCCAATGGCGGTCACCACCCCGGCTCCACCACCCTTGGCGACTACTTCCAAGTCGCCAAGCAGACCAAGGCCAAGCCCCGTCCGCTGCTCCTGAGGAAGTCAGGCCCCAGCAGCGACGTGGAGTCGGCCCACCGCGGGAGGATGCCGGCCGACCAGGCCAGCTCCAGCAGCAGCGTCGCTCCCGACCAAAGGGACGTGGCGCGCGCCTGTGAGCGCGCCTGTGGGGTGCCCTGCAACTCTCGGGTTGCCCGGCAACGGGCCACGCAGCGGAACGCTGCCGCCGACGGCGCCGCGGGCATCGCCCAGCAGGAGGCTGCGGAGTGGGCGCATGGCATGGCCATTCACGCCACCACCGTGGCAGCCATTGCGGCCGGACTCACGGCCGTAGCCGCCCGCCAGGCAGCGATTACTCAGGTCAAGAGTGAGTGGGCGGCAGCCGGCGAGGAAGCCCGCCTGACGCAGGAGGCCATTGCCTGCAAGGAGGCCGAGGTGAAGGCGCTGGAAGAGGCGCTGGCCCAAGAGAGGGCAAAGAAGGAGGCGGAGGAAAGGGCCCACGCCAAAGCGACGGCTAAGGCCCAGGCGGACGCCGCCAAGAAGGACGCTATCAAGGCCGCCCGACGGAAGGTCGCTGAGGAGAGGGCCAAGACGGAGGCGGAGCTGGCGGCGTTGGAAGCGGAGAGGGCGCGGCTCCAGCAGGCCCGGGTTGCCGAGGCGGCTCGTGCTCGGGAGGAAGCCAAAGTGCGGGCTGCCGCAGCCACCGCCGCCGCAATGGAGGAGGCAGAGGCCAAACTCCGCCGCGAGACTCCCCTGGGAGGATCACGAGTGGAGACCCTTCGAAAGCTTTTCGAAGGGGACGCCTCCTCCAAGATGACGCTGGATGAGGCGGACACGGGCAGCAGTGGGAGCAGTGGCCCCACTGCCCATCGACGGAGGAAGGGCAAGGGGAAGACCCCCGAGAGGCCGCGGATGCCAGCGGGTGGACACCCCCACGACAGTGACCCCTTCTTCACCGCCAGCGACGGGGATGAACGAGGCCGCCGAGATCGCCAAGTAGTGGCTTGGACGGGCGGAGGAGGCGGAGACGTCCCCATGGAGCCGGAAGGTGAGGATGAGGATCTCCCTCCTCCCTACCGGAGCTCGCAGTCTTCCGACACCGAGACGCCCAGGTGGGGCGACATGGACGAGGATGACGACATGGACTTCGACATCACGAAGAAGCGCCCATCCTCGGACCCACCGAGACGACCTGGCGGAGACCCACCGGGACCCCCTGGCGGAGGACCATCAGGACCCGCTGGTGGACGCCCACCAAGTGGACCCCCTGGAGGCGGACCACCGGGCGGGGGAGGACCCCCTGGACCGGGCGGACCCGGCAGAGGCCCTCCTGGGGGACCCCCTGGGGACCCTGACGACCCACCAGGGAACGGGGACCCGGATACCACCTGGCGGTGGATTGCTTACCTCCGCAGGAGGGTCCAGTTCCTCGAGCGCGAGGTAGACACGGGCAAGGGCGAGATGACTCGCATCGCCAGGGTCGCCGCGCGCGCGCAGAGAGAGCTGGACATCGCCAGGGGCGAGACCAGGTCGCTGAACAAGGTCATCAGCGGCCTGCAGCAGAGGCTGGACGCGCTCGAAGCCCGTGGGAGCGTCAGCAGCGACCACCCACCCCTGGAGTCTGGCTCGTCGGACGACTGCTGGGGACCCGGAACAGGTCCAGGCAGACCCCACGCCCCTGGCGGAGCCCCCAGGAGTCGCCCCAGCGCCAGTGCCCCCTCTCTCACCGCCCCCTCTCACCACAGCGCGGGCCGCCGCAACGAGCGCGTGCCGCCCGGCAGTGGCAGTGAGGATTGGCGTGATGAGTGGCTCAGCGCGGTGTACCGCAACCGCCGTGCTCCACCGCGGACATCGGTACGCCCCCGGCGCCCCGCACCAGCCCAGGAGCCAATCCCAATGGCTGGTGGACGTTATGGTGGACTCAGGGATGAGGTCCCCAGAGGAGACGTGGAGTGGGATGTCGGTGAAGGTGAGGACCTGGACCTGGACCTGGAGGAGTTCGACATCAGCCCCCCGCGTGGTGTACGACAGGAGGCTGCTGAACGCAGCCGCCGGCGCCGTGATGAGGAGGCGTACATGGAAGGAGTACGGCGTGAACATCTAGGTTCAGCGTACATGGAGGAACCGCGGCATAGCCACAGAGATTCCATGGAGGAGATCAACGTGGCGGCCGTGGGAGTCCGTGGGCGAGGCCGATGGGAACCTCGGTTGACCTCGCGGCCGGCGTTCATGGTCTCTAAGGCCGCGGATGCCGCTGTGTGGGAAGACTTGAAGGACATCAAGCTGCCCATGTACGATGGCAACCCCCTCAACCCCGACCGCTTCTTGGAGAAGCTGGACGATTGGGGGTTGACGGTTACTGAAGACATGGATCCCGCGGATGCGGAGAAATATGTCTTCAGACGGTTCAGGTACCGCCTGCCAGAAGTGCTCCAGGAGCTATACTTCCTGGCGACCAAGGAGGGGAAAACCAAGACCCTCAAGGAAGCCAAGAAGTGGCTCAATGAGCAGGAGCGGGTGGACGCTCCGCAAGGGGCTGCCAAGCGGTGGAAGTCCATCAAGCTTCAGCATGATGGACGGGAGATCCGCCTACGGGACTGGCGTGACTTCCGAGGGCAATACCCCCTCTTCCGCCGCAACGTGGAGGATCGGAACGAGGGTGACGAGCAGGCTCGCCTGCTCTCCATGCTGCCGGAAGCATGGATCAAGAGGGTCACCAAGGAGGAAGCCAAGCGGGCCAAGTCCAACCACACGGTCAAGATGATGCTCCCCAAGGAGTATCATTCGAACGTGGTGGCTTGGGCGAGGAGGAACGTGGCCCGGGATGTCAAACGGCACTCCCTGCGGAACGCTCTCCTCATCACCGTCTCGGGCGATCGCGAGAAGACCGCGATGTGGCGCCTTGACGAGTGTGACGTGAGCGGCCAGACCATCCGTCTGCAGGCCATCCCGGCGCGGATGAGCTGCGACGAGATCCTGGAGTGGGTTGGAGAGGAGGTGCTCAAGGAGTACCGGAACCTCCACCACGCCCGGCGACCGCGACGTCAACTACGTTGGCGAGGGACCTGGCGGGGAAGCTGCCATGGACCGAGCGGGAGCCGACGGCGATGAGACTCTCGTCGACGATGACGACGACGATGAGCCCGCCGAGGTGGCCGTTTGTGCCTTCGTGGCCAACAACCTGAGCGCGGGGAACAAACCGGGAAACTGGAAGCCCCTGCAGCAGGGTTGGAGGAAGAAGGAGAAGAGGGACCCTCGCCGCATTGGCGACCCTCCGCTGTCCTTTGGGGAGTTCATACGAGCTCACCCTCAGGGCTGTTTCGTGCGTTATGGGAGGAAGAAAGGCTTCAACCATGACCACCGAACATGCCCCATCCACCAGGCCGACACGGAGGCCTACAAGAAGGTGCACGGGTCGAAGAAGCGTGCACCTGCGGGTATCCGGGAGGCCAAAGTGGAGGTGGACAGGGACGAGCTCTCCAAGCTGGTGTCGCAGGGGACCGAGTTGGCCAAGGAGATCCAGGAGATCAAGAGGAACTGGGTCCCCAGGTCGGACATCTAGAACAAGGAGAACAACCAGAACGACCAGAACAAGGACAAGAACAAGATGACTAGAAGGGGAAGGAAGAAGGGCGTCAACGAGGTTGATGCCGAGGAGACTGCCCCTACTTCCACAACCGACGCCCCCTAGCGGAGCCCCTGCAGCCAAGGGCCCCAGCTAGGGCGGTCGCATGATTGTGACGTGGGAAGCGCCGAGCCATCCCAGTCGGGAGTCGATAAGCACAAGGGGACTGCCGCGGGCGGAAGGCCCGGTCCGGGACCCAGTCGCGGAGGCGGGGTGAGGGCAAGTGAAGGCACGAACCCTTGCACCCGTCCGTCCTTCGCGACCAAGAATGTGTTTGATATACTACAAGATCTATCCGAGAGTATCGGAGGATCACCCGGACCGCAGCTGGATGCTGCAGATTGGCAGCCTGAGCCCATTGTCCACGACCTGCACCAGTCGCTTGTCGAGCTTCTGGAACGGCCGGAGATCCTGAGCCTGCACGCCGTGCGCCGAGTTGGGCGTGAGCGGCAGTTGAACCCTAAGGTCCGTGCCTTATGCGGGGAAGTGAGAAAGGTCTTTGACGTGTTGGTCGAAACGGGCGCTCAGGTCAGCTTGGTCAAGGCTGGCCTGCTTCCGCCAGAGTGTTTGACCGACAGTCGGAAACCTGTCAGGCTGAAGGTGGCGAACGGCCAGTACATGGTGGGAGGCACCAAGGAAGCGGCCATTGGGCTGCAGTTCGTGAACCATCGTGAGCTGAGTCGCCCAGACCTCGGCAAGGAAATCCTCCTGCAAGGTCGCTTCTACGAGGCCGAGATGGACTGGGACATGATCCTTGGGTACGACTTCATGATGGAGACGGACTCCGGCGTCCTCCCGGCCCAGGCCTCCATGACCCTGTACCAGGACGACCAGCTCTCGTGGCTTTCGTCACCTGAGCACCATGTGGAATGCCAATGGATCCACCCCAAACGCAATCAGCTCGAAGTAGCCGCGCTGGACACTGAGCCAACTGGGCCAGCAAACCAGGAGTACGGCGTAAGGCCGGAAGTGGCGAGCCGAGTGGTCGCGGACCTGGGAGCTTCCGATCTGGCCCTGGATGCGTTCTCTTCAGGAACCTCCGCTCATCTGCGGGTTTGTGAGAAGTACTGGAGCGCACAGGACTCCGCGTGGAAGAAGCACTGGGGTCCGCATCAGGGATTGATGTGGATCCATTGCCCCCGTTGGGACATTCCAAGAGCGATAGCGAAGAATCGCAAGGACCGCTCCAAGGCAGTGCTGGTTGTTCCTATGGGATGCACCGAGGAGGAAAGTACCCGACATTGGGTAGTCTCATTGACCAACATGACCTTAAACAAGGTTGTCCTACTGGCTGGAGAGAGTGTCTATCAGGACGCTAAGGGACAGCCCATGCCACCCCAGAGATGGCCAACGGAATTCCACTATGTGGATGGGGGCCTTGATCAGGCCGATACCACGGACTTCGTGTGTGTCAACCGCATCATAGCAGAGCCATGGCGGCAATGCTTTGCGGTTCCCCCTGTTGACATCGGAGAATCGGAAGACCCCCTCACTGAAGAGGAGCTGGATCTGGTTCAGGGGTATATGGATCAGCCCTTTCACGACTGGGGAGACCAACGTGAGGGCAAAGGCCAGGACAAAGCCTGGTGGGAAGTGGACTCAATCGTCTCCGGTTCCTATGATGGGAATACCTTCGTACAGAGGGTGCTGGATCACATGTCCAGCCAGGACGAGCCGCCTGGCGGTAACCCACCCACCTACAGCGATCTATTCCGAGGCAAGACCAGAGATGGCCCTTTGGGCCACCTGGGAAGACCGCCTGAGCCGAAGACGAGCGGGGTCGCTACCCCTCAAGTAAGCTCCGTGGTTCAAGTGCCCGGAAAAGCCAAGGCGGAGTCCGATGATTGCCCCAAGATCCAGGCACTGCGGGCCAGGCTGCAGCAGAACTATGGGGACACCTTCTTCAGCGGAAAGCCTGTGTTTGCCCCACCGGTGCGTGGACGGTATGGCGAGGCCAAGATACGACTGAGGCAGGACCCCCGTGTGTATCGTCACCGGGAGTTTGCCCTGAGGGGCGAGAGGAAGGAGGCCATGGAGAAGATCCTCCGTGACTTCATCGAGAGAGGCTGGCTTGAGCCGTGCCACTCCGAGTGGGCCTCTCCGTGCTTCGTCGTTCCCAAGAAGGTGGCCGGTGAGTGGTGGCTCGTGGTCGACTACCGCGGCCTAAACGCCCAAACGCAGCAGGACAGCTATACGCTGCCCCTCATTGAGGACATGCTGCAAAAACAACACCGGCGGAGGATCTTCACGGCGATTGACCTGAAACATGGTTATCATCAGATGCCTCTCGCCGAAGAGTCCCGTGCCTGCACAGCCATGAGCACTCCACTCGGACCCCTCCAGTGGAAGGTGATGCCTATGGGCGTTACCAACGACAATGCGGCTTTTCAGCGGATGCTGGAGAACCTGCTTGAGCCGCTGCGTGACTGTGCGGACCCCTTCGTGGACGACGTGATCATCGCGTCCGGGGACCCCAGTATGAGCTACGAGGAGCTCCTGGAGGCACACGAGAGGGACGTCACTCGAGTGCTGGACCTTCTCGTTCGGCACAAACTCACGGGCAGCAGTGACAAGGCCACCATTGCGGTAAGCGAGGTGGTCTTCGCTGGCCACGTAGTCCGGAACGGGCAGCGAAAGCCCATACCTGGCAAGGTGGCTGCGATTGAGCACTGGGAAAAGCCCAAAACGGTCTCTGAGCTACGGGCGTATCTGGGGTTCTGCAACTACTACTCGGGGTATATCAAGATGTATGCCGAGTATGCAGCCCCCATGACGACCATGCTCAAGGGCAACCGAGAGGTGACCAAAAAGGGGTCCAAGAAGGCTCTGGTCTGGGATGCTGATTCCAACGCGGCTTTTGAGGGGATGAAGCAGGCGCTGCTATCCGCAGTGGGTCTGCACCTCGTGGATCCCGACCGGGGGTTCGTCCTGCGCACCGACGCTTCCGACTACGCCGTTGGCGCTGTGTTGGAGCAAGTGCTTGACGATGGGAGGCACGTGCCGGTGGCCTCCTGGAGCCGGGTCCTGGCGGAAGGCCAGAGACGGACGTGGACGCCCCGAGAAAAGGAGGCGTATGCCATCGTCATGGCTCTCAGGAAATGGGCTGGGTACATAGCCCTCCATCCCGTCACCGTCTGCACCGACCATCAGAGTCTGCAGTGGTTGCACAAGGAGCACGTGGACACCCCCTCTGGTCCCGCCTCCCGACGGGCAAGATGGCATGAGACCTTGGCCAAGTTCGACCTCACGGTTGTGTATATTCCTGGAAAGGATAACACTGTTGCGGACTGTCTCAGTAGGTGGGCCTCTCCCGCCAGCAAGGGCATGACGGAAATCTCTGCCCATGGCGATGAGGCTGAGACCGCTGAAGCCAAGAAGATCATTGAGATGGAGCGCCTGATGGAGGAGGAGGGTATTAAATGCTTCGTCGTCATGGCTGCGGATGCCCCCCTCGGAAAGAGGGTGAGCAGAGCGGTGAGAGTACTCGCCCCTGAGGGAGCTGAGTCCGACAAGCACCTCTTCCCGGAGTCTTGCCTCCAGGACGACTGGACCGACGATTACGCCAAGTCTGAGGCCTTTGCGGCCGAGTATAGGGCTGTGACCGACCCTGATGACGGGCAGAAGTGGCCAAAGGGGCTGACTGAGGAAGATGGCAAGCTCTACCGTAATGGTAAGCTGCTAGTACCGGAGTCCCGGGTGCTCGAGCTTTGCGAAGCTTGGCACCACCACATGCTGCACCCAGGGGTCAAGAAGCAAGCCCTTGACATGCAGCGCCGGTTCGAGATCGACCATGTCATTCTCTACACCGCCATCAAGAAGGTCAGGAACGGTTGTTCGATCTGCCAGGCCTGCAATCCCGATAACCGGAACGTCAAGGGGGAAGCCAAATGGACCCCGGTTCCTGACCAGCCCATGGAGAGCGTGGCCATGGACGTCTTCTTCATGCCCGAAGTGCACATTGGCAAGGATACCTTTGACTGTGTGGTTCTTTGCGTGGATCGCCACAGTGGCTACGTAGTAGCCGTTCCGGCACGCAAAAAGGGGCTGCTTGCCAAGGAAGTGGCAGTCATGATGATTCGTCATTGGCTGACCGTCTTTGACATCCCCCGCACCATTTGCAGTGACCGAGGGCCCCAGTTTACTGGTGGCTGGTTCAAGGCTATGTGTTCCCTCATGGGGATACGTCATGCCAAGAGCGTCGCCTATCTCAGCCGGTCTAACGGCCGTGCTGAAGTGGCTGGGCGGCAGCTGTTCGAGAAGCTGCGCAAGATTCACATCACCAATCCACGGCGGAACTGGTTTGCGGAGATGTGGCCTGCTCTGAAGGCCCATCATGACACGCCCACTCCGGGTGGTTTGTCCCCTCACCAGATTCTGTTTGGCAGGGACCCCCTCGGTCGGGGACTTCCCTTGTCTGGTGATGGCATGGCTATGGATGCCAAGGAATTCTTCGCGCGGCAAGAGCAAACGGCGCGGGACATCCGCCAGCAGCTCGAGAAGGAGCATGCTGAGCGTCAGAAGTCCGCCCGGAGCTCGACAGCGCAGAAGTTCAGGGTGGGAGACCCGGTGTGGGTGATCAGACCCCGCCGTATGGGCACCCACCGCACCAAGACCTGGTTCACACCCGGAGAGGTGGTCCGCAGGATTGGTGAGGACACCTACCGCATCAAGGTGGGTCAGGGACAGTTCCGCGAGCGCCACGAGAGTCAACTCCGTGTGCAGGAACCCGACTTCCGTGGCCAGCATGTGTCCCTGAGCTACGCCACACATGAGGCCGATTTGGACGACGACTATGCTGAGCAGGACGACTATACAGTCGAGAAGATCCTTGCTCAGCGTCCGAACGCCTCGGCACCCGGAGGCCTGGAGTTCAAGGTTCGTTGGCGAGGCTATGGGCCATCCCACGATACCTGGGAACCCGTCTCCTCGTTCGTGCCGCGGGTCAATACTCCCTTCATGGAGTACATCCGCAAGCACAAGACCAAGATCCATGTCTGGGACTTGGCAGCACTCACCCGGGCGATTGCAGCCAGGGGTGCCTGATCAGCGCCCTGAGCTCTCCCCTGATGCATTTTGAGCGCCTGTGAGGTCGACGGATCGTCCCTTACTTGCTTGCTCTCTTCCATCTTTCGGTGACCTGCCATCAGAGTGGCCATATACCCCCCCCTGCTGAATCCAGAGGAGGATGGCCCCTCTCTTCTTCTTTTTGTCACTCCCCCCCTGCTGAATCCTTGGGAAACCAGGTAGGCCGACTGACCTTCACACTTTTTGAGCTCTTGGGGACTTGAAGCCCATACGACGTTGCGCAACGGATGCCGCTGTCATCGGTATTGCGATTTTTTGGTGTGTGGTCTGGTTCCTGTAAGTGCGGCTAACCCCCATCTGCTCTGATTTTTGTAGATCTGCCCCAGATTGGCTACATTTTGGCCATTTTCTCTGCTTCGGCGGAATCGCCGCCCCGCAGCTCAGTCTCAGGATCAGACCTATATATTTCTGATGTGCCAGATCTCATTCCGCGGTCCATTCATCGTAAATCTGCCGCGTTCCGATCAGTTACCCGGAATCGCCAATTGCCGCTGACGCGCGTGCGCGAGCCAGATCGGCCAAATATTTTTTCACAATCGGATTTTTATAAATCTTTTCAGATAGATATGGACACTCAGATGTACTTAGGAATATCCGCATCAATTTTCTTCATAGACTGGGATTTTTTGCCGGATAACAATCAGCATGGATCTTGCCTCCGTTGTCGCCGCTCTTGCCTCCGTTGGTGTCCGTGTATCCGGTTCTGCCCCCAACAGCAGCGTTCAGATCGACTCCTCGCGTGCCTGCCCCCCTGGTCTTGCCGGCCCTGAGCCCTCCGGCACCATCCACGACCTAGGGCAGCACTTTCATGGTAGCAGAGGCTACCTGAATGTTGCTTCAGTGGCATCCTATCCACAGCTCGCTCCCCAGTACGGCCCCGTAGACCCCGCCGCTTCTGGAGAAGTAACGATTACGATACCATGGTGCTGTGCGAACGAGGCCTTGAGAGGAATGCCTTGCGCAAGTCCAAGCTGCCCAAGAAGGGCGCACATCAGCAGCTGTGGGGACCCAAAATACCTACATCCCAGTCGAAACTGGCCATCGAGCAGCTGGAATCCGCCGGCCTACGACGATGGCAATGCTCCGGTGGATCTTACGGAGCTGACAGGTACCAACATTCCTTACGCTTGTCCAACATTTGAGACCATTGACGCCGATCTGAACGACATTGAGATGGGCGGTCCAGGTGAGGTACCTAGCTATAATCGACCAGCCTCTTGGGCACACTGGGGCGACCATTTGTCCCCAGAAGTGACCCGTAACCTTGAGACCCTTGAGGCCCTTTGTTACTTAGCCTCGTCTAAGCTGATCGAACAAGAAAGAATCGCCTCTGATTTTTTAACGGAATATTTTTTCCTCCTTCAGGACGAAATTAATACCAGGATGTGGTGGCGTTCTCATGAAGATGACTCTTTTGCCATTTTTTTGCAGATCTGGGAGGCAAGCCCCTTCCCGAAGGAGAAGGTCCGGGCACCTGTTCCCGGGCCCTCCGCCCCTCATCCCCCTGTTTCCATCCGCGACGATCTAGCCGCCGCGGTTGAGGAGGGAATTTTAGAGGCGGCCAGGCAGGCAAGCCTGGAAATCAGGGCTGAAGGAGCTCCCCAAGTGGACTCCTGGCTGCGGACCACCGAGATCAGCGGTCCGACAGCCTGCTCAGGCCCTTCAGGACACGGTATGTACTGTCCTGCCGACTGCTCCTGCAGATTCCAGCGAGATGCTGAGCTCCAACAGCTCAAAGATCAAATGCACCTCATCATTCAAACGCTGGGAATAAAAAATCTTTTCAAGACGCACATGCGGTCTGAGGGCGCCTCATCGGTGGGACAAGCAACAGAGCCATCGGAGGAGGCAACAGAAATTTTTTCAATTGCTCCTTCGGTGGACTCCAGGACCACCGATGCAAGGATCAGCAGGACCAAGCTAAAGGAAAGGGTTAAAATCTCTCGTTCTGAGAGTAGGACGGCGAAGGCTAGGACTGAGGCTCAGAATGCCAAGCGAACTGCCTCCCATACTGCCCCTCCTGCTGCTGATTCCAATACCTTAGCCCAGCTGTTGCTCGCCCAGACCCTCGCCGGAGCTGGTGTGGCGAATGATGCCGCCAAGGTGTCTGCCATTACGGCCGGTGTTTGGCTGGATTCGCTTCTTAACCCTACTTCCTTGCGACTTCGTCAGGTTGCCAAGCAACCGAAGTATAATGGGAACCCCCGACGTTGGCCTCAGTTCCAACGGGAATTTAAACTGTGGGTTAAGACTCAAAAACTCCAAGATGATCAGTTCCTGATGGCCCTCTTGGATTGCCTTGAGGGAGCGCCGGCCAACACTTGGCTCAGGACTTGGAGTGATCGCGAGGATACAAGTTCCCCTCTTACCTTTGATGAGGTGTGGGAACAGTTGGAGGTACGTGGATCCCGGCTGCCAGAGGACCACTACCACCAAATGTTGAAGAATTTTCCTTCATTCTCGCGATTAATCTTGCACGAAGTGCAAGACAAAAAACAGCGTTTCTGGAATTTAGTGGAAGAAGCCGAACATTCAGGCGAAAAATTTTCTAGTGCCGAGCTGAAAAGTCTGATTTTTGACAAGATCCCCTCAGAAACTGCCGCCACCCTTCGGAACAAACAGTCCGAAGAAAAGGTCAAGACCTGGTGGGCGGAGGTGGAAGGCTTCGATGCCTCTGCCAACAAGTTTTCCGTCAGGGAGGCACTTCAAAAGTGCTCCCCCACGTCCTTTTCTAAGGTGAAATTCACCGAAGAGACGTGGAAAATAAAGTTTCATGAGCACGAGGATCGGGACTTGTTTGTCCAAGTCCTCAACAGGGGAGTCACCTTCCATGGCCATCGCCTGAGGGCCAAAAACTCGGTGTTTTCGTACACCCCGAAGGAACTCTGGGAGGAGGTTGAGCGGCTCGCCGACGCCGCCAACCAGAATTTCCATGAGGGTCTTGGGGGAAGCAAGAATACCCAGCAAAACACCCAAAATGGGGCCCAAAAGGGCAACAAAAAGGTGAATGACACCCGGAATGTTCAGCAGCACTGTAGCATCTGCCTTCTTTTAGGTTCTACGAACCGAGCTAAGACGCATTCTACTGAAAATCACCGATGGTCTCCTTACGATCACAAGGTGATTGGTGAAAATATCAGTAATTCGCAGAATTCAGACAGGAATGACAGACAGGTGCACGGTGGGAAGGCTGGAAAAGGGAATCCGACCCCCTCCGGTGGAAACAAAAATCCTGGAGGCCCTGGCGGGTCCCAAGGCACAGGAAATCGGACTCCATCCGGCTCCGGTGGGCAGCCGAACGGCTAGAAAAATCCCAATAGCAACGCCGGAGGCGGAAATCGAAATCCAGGCCAAACCCCTCAATCCGGTGCAAACAAGGGAAAAGCTCTAGGATTCCAGGGTAAAGGTAAGGGAAATCCTTCGGGAACCCCTTCCTCTGGTAAGGGCAGAGGGCGTGGCGAGGGTGGAGATCCATCATCCGTCGGCCGTGGCCGTGGACGTGGAAAGGGCAACCATCGTGTGGATCAGGTCTCAGGTGCAGATCAGGTGTCCGATGCGGACCGAGATTATGAATTAAATGCCTTGAATCCAGCAGATGATCCGCTCCAAGATGAGTGGGTTGACGAATCAGTGTGTGTCCATAATGTTAACGCAGCCACTGGAGGTCAGAATGCCTAGGGGAGCCACGAAAATCGCCCCTCCCCAGGCGATTTCAGGCATGATCACCAGATTCCTTCTCGACCACTACTTGATGTAGGGTCGCTCGTCTCCTCTCCCCTGGATCCGGCAGCGGATCCTTCTGTTGTAGTGGACGAGGTTGGTGTACAGTCCAAGCACAGGGCCCGTCAGTTTGTCACAAAGCTGTGGGTCTCTGATTGCAAGGGCAATTTCCACCTCGCCACTTGTTTGTGTGACAATGGATCGGAGGTAAATCTCCAATCCAATTCTTTTTTGCCTGACGACTGCGTGTTTGATTCGCCTCATCCTGTTACCCTCGAGGGAGTTTCTGGACATTCTCTCGCAGGTGGGCAACGCGGTTGTTATATATCAACTCATTTGGTCGCTCAAGACCTTTGGGAAGAAGGCAATGAGGAGGAAGTTATCCTTAAGGATGACTACTTCTATCGTGCCGACATAAAGTATGACCTTTACTTGGGCCATCCTTGGCTTCGCAAGAACAGGGTTGCGCCTGTAGGTCATCGGCGTTGTTTTTTGCTGGAGTCAGGTCCCTTGGAGCGTCCTGAGTTTCGTTTTTTGCACGCAGGGTTTAAAAGTGCAGAAGAATTTTTGAAGCAAAAGGTTACACCAAAGTTTGGCGAAGATGTCACCATTGCAGAGGTGAATGGGAGTGCCGATTACTCCCGAGAGTTAGAATGTCTTCGTAGGGACACCCAGCCACGACGCCCTTCGCGCTGGCACTCTTCATCCTACAGAGTTGTCGACAAATGGCGCGATACAATTAGTGAATATTTTTATGAACACCATTCCTTTTGGCCACAGTGTGATGCCTTTGCTAACCGCGAGAACAAGCGCTTTGACAAGCACTTTCGCGACGCTTGGACCCATAAATGGGACAGGAAGTTTTGGATTAATCCTCCGTTTCACTTAATCCAGCAGGTCATCCACAAAATCAAGCAAGATAAAACCCAGGCGATTTTAGTTGTGCCCTTGTGGGACGACAAGCCTTGGTTTCAGGAATTGCAAGACATTTGTGTAGATTACATCGAACTTCCCAGGAAGATTAAGCTGTATGCCAGGGACGACACAGGTCCCCTGCCACAGCGGCCCTGGAGTTCGCTTGCATTCCTGGTGGATGGAAAGCTTTCTGACTCTGATTCTGCTGATTCTAGTACTGATTCCTGTGTTGGGTCTGAATCTGAGGTTGAGCGTGGTACTGATGATGAATCTATTTTTTCTGATTTTTGTCCGTCAGATGCCGAAGGTGATCCAACGTCAAATGGATCCGCCTCGTCTCCCTCTTCCCCAATACGATCTACATCCAAAAGAATCTACGGTGCACGGACGACAAAAATATTTTCTTCGCGCCGCAAATTCAGAGTTTTCTATGAAAAACCCCGTGTGGAAGCTTTCATAGATCCTTTCGAGGAGCTGGATCACGAAGAGAATCTCTGGAATGTCGACACTCGACCCACCTATCTTCAAGAGGCAGTACATACGGACCTTTTTAGGGACATCCGTAAGAAGATTCTTCCTGCCAAGGCCGAAGAAATCGCCAACGTTTTCTCGACAGTAATTCCTGGCGATCAGGTGGACACTGAGTTGTGTTCCAAGAAAAGAGACAAGATTTTTGAGGAACGGAAGGACACAACCCTTTCGGGGAAGTTGATCAAAAACCCCCCTGTCCGTGGGCAGTTCGGTGAAGCCTTCATCGAGCTTCGTGAAGGGTACAAGGCGGAGAAACAGCGTCCTTATGAGAACCATGGACAGAAACATGAGATACTCAGAAAAATAATCGAGAGAAATCTCAGGGAATTTGGTTGGCTTGAGGGTTGTATGACCAGCGAGTGGTGCTGTGCACCCTTCACAGTCCCGAAGCCGCCGCCTGCAGACCAGAACACTATTGATGGTTGGCGAATGGTTGTTGATTTTCGCAACCTCAACGCCGAAACCAAGGCGGATTCACATCCCCTGCCCCTCATTGAGGAGGAAATCGCCAAGAGGGCAAGAGGTCGTTTGTTTTCTGTGCTGGATCTCCGTCACGGCTTTCACCAAATGCCGTTGAGGAAGGACAGCCGACCTCTCACCTGTATGTGCACGCCATGTGGCCCAGTCCAGTGGACGGTCATGCCCATGGGCCTGAAGAACCCCCCTTCGTTTTTTCAAAGAATGATGGAGGATGTGCTTTTTACAGCTCATCCTGAGCTTCGTGCCTTCGTGAGTGTGTACATAGATGACATAATCATCGCGACAGAGGGGGAGGGACTGACCGAAGCCGAGCTGGTGGCCCTACATGAAAAGCAGCTGAACCAGGTTTTGGACATTCTTGATGCCAATCAGCTGATTTGTGGGCCAAAGAAGGGAAAACTATTTTTAAAATCAGTCGAATTTTGCGGTTCTCTCCTTGAGAATGGCACCCGACGACCCAGTCCAGGGAAGCTCGTCGCTATTCAGAAGTGGAAGCGCCCTGAGACGATCACGGAATTGAGAGGATTCCTGGGTTGTTGCAATTTTTACCACACTTTTGTGCCGAATTATGCCAAATTTGCTGCCCCCCTCACTGAACTATTGAAGGTAGGGAGAGATGCGGGCAAGGCAGGTTCAAAGGTTCGTGTCAAGTGGACTGACGAGTGCAAGGAGGCCTTCCATCACTTGAAGGCGGCCCTCTGCGAAGTCGCCACGTTGCATGTGCCGAAATTCGACCGACCCTTCTACATAAGAACCGACGCTTCTAGGTACGCGATCGGAGCTGTCCTTGAACAGGTTGATGAAGCCACAGGTGATCATTACCCTCTTGCATTTTGGTCGCGGAAGCTAGCTCCACGCCAGATGCAATGGTCACCGCGTGAGCAAGAGACTTATGCCATAATCTGCGCTCTGAAGAAGTACCAATCGTGGGTTGGCACCAATCGAGTCGAGATCCTGACGGATCATCGATCTCTGGAGTATTGGGCCACCGAACACATTGATACTATCGCGAGCCCAGCTGGTCGACAGGCCAGATGGCATGAATTTCTCAGTCTGTTTGACCTCCATGTGTCGTATTTGCCTGGAAAACACAACACGGTAGCGGATGCTCTGAGCCGATGGGCTTACCCCGCTTCAGAGGGGCTGCAAAGTACCAACATCCATGGTACGGAGCAGGACCGCCACGTCGTAATCGAGTGGGATCAAGAAGAAAAAAAGCTCATTCGACGTGAATGCATGCAATGCTCTGTTAAACAGCATGCATTACCGTGTCATGATATCACGGCCTTCTCAGATCCGGCGCATGCCCATGAGATTATCACCAAATCACTGAAAGTCGTGGAGAAAGTCACCCATCCCTCCTCAGGGAGTGTGAAACGGTTCGAGTATACCCGACCTGTAAGTGGATTTCGGTTGATTCAGGGCATTAAGCTTCGAGATCCGGCCAAAACTCCACCCCTGCCGAAAGATTCCCTTATCATCCGTGACTGGACGAATGATTATCTGCATGATTCCATGTTTAAAGAGGTCTTTGAGAATCTCAAATCCAAAGATGCTCACAAGGATGGAATTTATTCTGCATATTCGTTGGATGGGGGGAAGCTGTGGATGGAGGTTAAATTGTGCGTACCAGACGCCCTGGCCCCCCGAGTGTTAAACTGGTGGCACAAATGGGAGTCCCCCCACGCACATGGCCGTAGATTATGGTCGATGATTAAACATAGGTTGTTTGGCTCAAGGCTATATACTCATTGTATGAAAGTAGCCGCCGGATGTGCCCAATGTGCTGTCTCGACGCCCCCCAGCGCGAAGAGTCACGGCCATCTGAGGCCACATCCTATTCCGGAGCGCCTCTCTAACAGGGTCACCAGTGATTTTTTCCATCTTGGTGAACTCGACGACGAAGAGTGCCATTGGACCAACAAAAAGGTCAATGGAGTGCTCCTTATACAATGCCGTCATTCTGGCTACATTCAGGTGTTGCCTTGCAACGTCGAGTCAATGACTGGCAAAGCTACCGCCAAATGGTGCGCGCAGACCTGGATGGGAGGTCGGGACGTCCCATCCGAGGTGGCTACGGACTCAGGCAAAGAGTACACCTCCGAATGGTGGAAGGAATTATGTGCTCGCCTTGGAATCCACCACCTGAGATGTGAAATCCACTCACATCGAGCGTTGCCTGGCGAAAGAGCCGGCCGCTCTATTATGAATATGCTTCGTAAGGAGCTCGCCAGTGAGAAAGACTTCCATTGGCTTGAAGTTCTCTTCGCATTGCTTCGCCGGTACCACAACACGCCATTGTACCATGGCCTTTCTCCAAATGAAATTGTCTTTGGACGAAAGAAGTGTTGGTGGAACATGCCGTTGAATAATCCTCGCCCTTGTAAAGATGCTTCGTTGTTTTTGGACGAAATCCAACGAGCGGAAAAAACTGTCTCGAAATTGATCGATAAGCATCAAGCTGACTGGCTTTGGGTCCAGAATCAAGGCTGAAAAAACCCCCACAATTTTGAAGTCGATGATCGGGTTTGGCTTCGAAAATCCGAAACCACCCTGGACGGAGATGATAAGCTTCTTCCCTTGTGGGAGGGGCCATTCGCTGTTACAGCGCGTCTAGGTGAGAACAGGTGGAGGATTCGTGTGGATGTCAGCAGGGAAATTGAAGTTTCGGGCGATCGCCTCAAGAGAGAGATCCCCTCCCCCAAGGATCGGGTTAAACCCCTTTTTCGGAATTCGAAATTTTTGTCCGATCGGGTCATCGAAGGGGGGAAGTACGAACTCAAGAGGATTTCAGAGGCAAGACGTGACGAAAAGGGCGAATGCGAATTTCCTTGTGAGTGGAGGGGCTTTGATTCCAGTCACAACAACTGGGAACCAGCCCATTCTTTTGTCCATGGGTACAACAAGGGGTTCATCGACTTCCTCAAGAAGCACCCCGAAATTGGCGTACTTCTGACAGACTGCCTGTCGAAACCCGACAGACAGGTGGAGAGCGACGGAAAAAGACCTGTGGTGAATCGAGATCCAGCCTTTTACGGCCCTCAGCAGCCACCTTCCAGGGCTGATCCGTCGATCCCCCCTCCTGCGGTCAGGCCAGCCCAGGAGCCAAATGAGGACCAAGCTTCGAGTTCGGCCGCTGATCTACAGCGCCCAAGCCGTACGAAGGCCCCACCAGACAGGTTGGTGGTCACATGTATTCGTGCTTGGCCGAATTGAAGGAGACCCGTCGTGACTTGAGTGGCCGACGCCATAATCTGGGTAACAGTCGTCTAGTCCAGGGCGTCATGGCACTCGTCGCTAGGGCTCAAGGGTGTAGGTTCGAAACCCTTGCATGTCCAACTCCTACAAAAGCTCCAGCCTCGCCCCGTCGACCACTTATTCCAATGTGAGTGTTCTGACGACTTGAAAAAACCACATTCTGCTCAATCCACTGTTCATTCTTCCTGATTACGACATGATGTGGAGAACTGCGAATGTTTGATAATTTGACGTCAATCAACTTTTCTTTGGCCTCCGTTCGGCAGACAAGGCGTAGATACGCTGCCGAAAGCCACGGAGTGTGCTGCCGTGTCTAGAAAAAACCAAACTCAGGCTTAATTCAGGCAGATTCGGGGTAATCTTGTCTCTGTTGGTCTGTGCATCTTTGGAATTTGGCTACTCGTGCAGATGGAAGCAAATGTACATAGTAAAAACGCTGGCCAGCGACATACACACGACAGCAACATTCACCCCTACAGGCACCCCCTGTAGTACTGGCTGCACTAGATGCGACGCCAGGAACTCAGATCTTACCTTCGTTTGCCGTGATGCTGAAGCCAAAGTCCAGATTCAGATCCAGATTCCTTGAATTTACCTTGAATTCCTCAGGTTTATCCATCATTCTGCGCAACAGTGCAGCAAAAACCCGACGTCAATTGTTCAGACAACCTTCATATAGAGCTCCTATATGAACTCCAGGGACTTCCAACAGCAACCTCTCGGACCTCAGAGCTTCCGTAAGCTTCGGTGTATTTTTGGCACACGCCAATGTGAGCTCAATCCGACCTGAAACTGTCGATAATGGTGAATCCAAGTGTCTTGTGGGACTCAATCGAAGAATGGGCCTTGTCCAAGTCGATTGACACCGCCGCCAGTGTAAATAAAGGACTATTCGGTGTCTCTCAGTCATATACTGTCAGTAAAGCGCCTTCAGCGAACCTTCGGCGCGTTACATGCCAAGGATCCAGGGCCATCATGTCCCATCATGATGCATCATCACATGATCCACATTTTCATGTAATCTGTTGGATGCCCGCGAACCAACGTGCCGGAAAGCACAATTCAGCTGAATAAACGACAATATATATTAACTCTAGTCTAAACGAAGGTGTTAGTAGTTTCAGTTCTAGACATTCCGCTTCATTTCACCTTCATCTTAGGAAAATGAGCAAATTCCCTCATTTTAGGACAATTTAGGTTGATTTCCTTGTCATCTCCTCTCATTCCTCGAAGATCTGTTTACGGCTTTGCCTAACTTCGTTGACGCTGATGTTTTTCTGTTCACTTACGACCTGCAGACTACATTTGTATTTGTTTTCCCTCTCTGTGATTGTTTCATCTCCTTCATCTCTGCTCAAATTGATTCTCAATCTTGCTGAATCTTGTGATCATCCACCAGATGCGCCAAATCTGAAGCACATGCTGCACTTTTCAGAACGAGAAAAGCGATGTAGAGTACGTGGAGGACACGGTAGCGTGCCCGCGACAGCTAAACTGTGCCAGAGCGCCGAGATATCACTCCATTTCTTGATTCTCCCACTCAATCCACCAATAATCTACCTCATTCTCATCCAGGGCATGGTTTGGTATCGATTCTCGATACGTTTACATGCTTTTTAGCCCTTAACCTAATGTTTTACTGCACGGAGGACTGTTCGTCACTCCTCATTCTGTCTCATTTCAGGTTCATCAATCCTGATTCAGTGCCAATTCAGCCCATTTCAGGTCAGATCAAGCAGATTTCGCCCCATCGAGGCTACATTTCTATTTTTTTCTGGGACTTACCCGCACTACGTTCTTCGTTGACGTAGGGACACACCCCAGTGTGTTTTTGGAGGGGGAGTGTAAGTGCGGCTAACCCCCATCTGCTCTGATTTTTGTAGATCTGCACCAGATTGGCTACATTTTGGCCATTTTCTCTGCTACGGCGGAATCGCCGCCCCGCAGCTCAGTCTCAGGATCAGACCTATATATTTCTGATGTGCCGGATCTGATTCCGCGGTTCATTCATCGTAAATCTGCCGCGTTCCGATCAGTTACCCGGAATCGCCAATTGCCGCTGACGCGCGTGCGCGAGCCAGATCGGCCAAATATTTTTTCACAATCGGATTTTTATAAATTTTTTCAGATAGATATGGACACTCAGATGTACTTAGGAATATCCGCATCAATTTTCTTCATAGACTGGGATTTTTTGCCGGATAACAATCAGCATGGATCTTGCCTCCGTTGTCGCCGCTCTTGCCTCCGTTGGTGTCCGTGTATCCGGTTCTGCCCCCAACAGCAGCGTTCAGGTCGACTCCTCGCGTGCCTGCCCCCCTGGTCTTGCCGGCCCTGAGCCCTCCGGCACCTTCCACGACCTAGGGCAGCACTTTCAGTTCCATGGCACTTGCAGAATCCAGACCAGTCGACGTGTGTCTCGAGACTATATATGCCCTAGACTCAGGCGTCTTCCTGTCCACTCTCCTGCATATGCCTTATCCTGACCGTGGCGTGGTTTGGCGCTCTATCCAGAGTGTGTTTACACACCTATTTACCCCGCTTATTGCTTGTTTTTCTTTTCCCCAGGATATGTGCATCTGTATGTCAGCCCGTCACCGAAGTATGTACTGTTTCCCCCCCCCCGAGGGGAAGCGAATCGACTACGAAGGCGCCTTGAGTCGCCGTTCACATGCACTTACATATGGTCCAGCCTGGACCAGTACCTCAGTACATATTCTTTTGAGTGCCCGTGATACCGTGTGCCCTATTTGCTGTGATGTGGAGATCCTGATGGCGCCAGGCGGGAAGCCCAGTTGCCTGACTACACTCCCAGCGGTCCGCCACTGTCAGTCCCAGTGTGAGCCTGCCGACTCGCAGACGCACTTGCAGTCGGATGGGGAAGGTTTGCCTGGGAAACTGGTGGTTTGAGGAGTCGACGCCTCCGCCCACACTGCATGAGGACTCCCTCATGTATGGCCTTCGTGGTAATAGGGCGAGGGAAAAGACGGCCTTGACGCCCGATCCCTTAAGGAGGAGCTCGTTCGGCTGTACCACTCTGGACTCGCGTCGTGGATATGGACATGGTGCGCCCGAGGAAGGACCCGTGGGGACTCTCCCCCAGCCGGCGGGCCTTGGGAAGCTTGGGCTAGCCTGATGGATCTTTGTGGTCGCTTTCGACCTGTGGGACCACCTCGGTCGTCGTGTGACGCCTATGTTGGCCGTGTATGCCACTGCCACTGTGGTAGTGACCGTAGCAGCCGGCACCCGGTGCGCCTGGTATGGGTTAACGGGTCCTTTGGATGCCGAACAATCGCCGCCAGGACAGGGGACTTGATACTTGATACTATACTTGCAATTACTAAAAGCTACAGCACCGTACCTGTTATACTGTGGGATTTGGGCAGCCTAACCTGCGAATCAGCCTGAAGTGAGGATGTGACACCCCCCCCCCTTCAGAAAATGGTCCTGGGTACCCGCTGCCATGCGTGAGTGTTATCGACCCCCCCCCAGGGTTTGCTCTAAGGAGGGGGGTGAAGCGGTACCCAGAACCCCATGGCTAGGGTAGGGCATACAACCGGTCTCCGGTCCACTAACCTCATGTACGGAAGGGAAGACCGGTCTCCGGTCCACTAACCCCATGTACGGAAGGCGCCCGTTGACGCCCGGTGCGAGCCCGGCGGGAGCGTGTTTCGTTCCGTAAAGCCCCGCATCGGCAACCGATGCACCGCCAGCGGAGATTTATATATCAGAATGTCAGGAATCAACAGGGTTTTATTTTCATATTGTTTCCGTCAATTTTTACGCTTCCGTTCTGATATTCGCTGTTTTGACAGCTGGCGGTTAGCTCGCGACTTTAGCGTAACCGCAAGTTTAACTGTTATATACAGATATTTTAGCGCAAATCGTGACGAAGACTCTAAAGTCTTCAGGAATTGCATTGATGCATCCGCAATTTTCACATCTTACACTCGCAACCTTAATCCGAATTCGAAATCGGATTTTCGACTTCGACATCCCCGCACTTGATTTGACCTCTTTCGAGTGGACCTACGTGCTTCCCTATGCACGAATCAACTTTCCTTTTGTCTTGCCCTCCATTTGTCTTAGAGATATGGGCAAAACAAAGTTGATTCGTGAGGCCACTTGTGAGGGTCATATCTCGTGCCGCTTGCGAGGAAGGACAATAAGGAAACGTGGGATGTATTCACAATACTCCTGACGTAATTTAGGAAGCATTATATGCCTTGCGTCTTCACACGTGCGCGCTAGCGTAATGGATCATGGTCAAGAGGGTAGAGTTTGCGTTATAACTCTTTGGCCATGATATTGCGTGCGTTAAGATAACCTTCGAGTGTAGCGCGCGAGTGTTGGTGTTGCATAGGAACTCTCCTTGAGTTCCTATGAGCAATTAACACAACGTTTTGCCCTTGGAGGGGCATGACATATCGTTGGGGGAGCTACCTTTTTGGGCAATATGTGGTATGTGCCATGTGTTGTGTTTCGTACCCATTTGGCGGGTCCATCGCTCCGGGTCAAACCCGCCAATGGACCTCATATTTCGCAAGCCCCTTCTCCATACTCCCCACAATCAATTGCAAGCCTAACCTCCGTGGAGGGAAGCTTGTGTGGCGATCCCAAAGGGATGCGTTAGGAGCAAGGTGTGTGTTTTGCAATTTTCCATATTTTCATGTGCCCACTTGGGAAGTAGCGCTCGTAACCTTTCAAAGCGCCCCAAGTGGAGCACATATGTGGGATTGAAGGTCATTGGTGTCAAGTCATTGTGTTTAGAAGGATTAGTTGATTACTCAATCCAAGCCGAAGATATTATAATATATTTGTGCGCCTCTCAAGGCACTTTTGGGTGTTTTTTCGCCAATGTTGCTTTTTTTTGCCCGTCATGATGTCAAGTGGCGACCTTGTATCTCAACTTTGCGCCCGATTGACATCATGACCCAAGTATGTTTTGAGGGCACATGCTTCTGTGCCCAACATATCTTGAACCCGGCGAACAACTCTTCTTGGGCTTGGCATACTGTGGCCGCCATGTTGGCGATTTGGGACTATCCCAAATCATGGGCTCACTTGGCGACCCTGCCATTCCCAAAACCGGAGGAGTTGGGCGACGCCCAAAAGATATGTTGGACGCATATGACTTGATACCAATCCTATGGCACACTCCGGTCCAAGTCGGGCATGTGCCTCATTTGCCCCAACCATGAGTGTGCGCATTTTTGGCCATTTTGAGCAATTTTCCACATTTTCTGCCCGCCGTGCATTATGTTCTGCCCACCCGTGCACGCCGGACGCATGGACCAATGGACCATATATGACATGGGTGTTATGCATATTGGTCCCCATGGTTCACATACCACGCGGGCGAAGCGGAGCAACCTTCGTTAAGGTGCTAGCCCAAGGTGAGTGTGGACAATTTTGCCATTTCGGCATTTGTGGACCCAATTGGGATCGTCACCACGCCGAGTGGCATGGGAATCTTTGCAAGCCAAGTGCATGGGATGGTGGATTGCGTATGGATTGGCGGATCTTATCTCCAAGCCGGCGTGGAGATATACTATTGGGAGCACCCCCGAATTTTGGCTCATTTTGAGTAGCCAAAATGACCCCCTTTTGGGACCCCAATTTCACCTTCCCGTGTGGTCAATTGGCGGCCCCATATCTCTATGCCCACAGGGATCCCAGACCTAGTTTCAAGTTGTACACCGAGATAAAAGTCGTAGGTCGTGCCTCCTGTCCTGTGGGTCATTGGCCTTGCCCTGGCCGGGCGAGCCACCTGTGGGAATGACGCCAATTTTGGTGATTTTGGCATCATGACCCCACTTGACGAACCCGTGGTGCCCTGATGCCGGGACCTCAGAGGGAACCAGGTTGGGTGAGGGCTTCAGAGAGTTAGTACTCCACAGGCATAGGGTCAGTTGCCTCGTTCCTACCTCTGGCGGGTCCGGACGAGGGGTCAATTTTGGAAATTTTTGAGCTAATATCAGTTTGGGCTGAAACAGCCCATTTTCAGCTACCAGCTCCTGAGGGATAATGGCGGGACCATATCTCTGGCTCAGGGAGGAGTTGGGACCTGCCATTGGAGAAGAACAGGGGGCTACTATCAGTTGGCCTTAGAGCCTGTTGGTTCCCAGGAACTCGCCTCTGGCTGGGCGGGACACCTCCCCTATTGGCAGGGTTTCAGGGTCCGGACTGAGCAGGGCATGGGTTGTGTTTGAGCCCCCGCCCCCACCAGCCACTGAGAGGGTTGGACCTGGGATTGGGAAATGAGTTGGGACTGAGTGTCCATTGTCCTGTGATGCCCTTACCCCAGTCCAGTCTTAACCCCATGTGTACATATCCTGATGTGTTGCTGTACATACTTTCGTTCCCTTGTTTCAGAGTGGCAAGGATCCTGAAAAGCTTTGTCACATGACACGAGCGTATTGATGCCCTTGTGAGCGTAGTGCTTTGCCTGCCTGCTCACCTGTGCGTGTCGCCGCAGCGTCCCGTGGCCGGCCCCCCACGGGAACGCGTCAATAGCATGTAGGGCCAGACACGACATGGCAAAATTTTGTACACCTCCCATAACTGAATCTTCCAGATCCACTTCACTCAGTAAATCCTCGATTCGGTCCGAATAATCTGTGTGGATGCTTGGGAATGGGTCGTACTTCAGGGGCTGAGCGAGATTGACATCCAACAGATAGCCGTCTTCACTGACTTCTTCCCATTGCACTTCTGCAGGTTCCTCACTGACCTCTTCCCACTGATTGTCGACCTTTTGTACTTCAGCATCTCCAGCGCCAGCGTCCTCTTCTTCATCTGATTCCGTTGGAGGGTGAATTTCTTGGACTTCAGACTCGTCCTTCGGTGTTGCTGCAGGTGTATCATGCCCGTATCGCTTCAGTGGATCAAACCGGGTTAAACCACGGTTGACTCGATGGGGGAACTTGACCATTCGGAAAGTGAGTTCATCCAACAAAATATCACAAGCATTGCCATCCATGAGAGATGCAATGCTTCCTCAGCGTGGAACTGGTAATGGGCTGGTCCCCCCATCTGGGAGATAGAGGGGTACATCTGGGATAGGTTCACGAACCTTAGTCGTGCGGTCCAAAAATGGTCGCCATACAGCAGCTTCCCCGGTTTAGCCCCAATCAGGACAAATAAACACGACTTGCGCTCGGTTGTGCACGGCCTTGGTAACCATCTTCTCGAGGTGTGACCAGGGGGGGTTGGTTCAGGGTAACTGAAAGTCGTGCCAGTTGTAGGCATAACAGGGATTGAGGGTGGTGCAATACAACGGATGGGTATGATTTTTCGGGTTGGCGTACAAGTCCACGGTGGATCTCAAATCGCCAAAAGCAATGAGGACTTGCTCCCTCAGTGAAGGTAACAAACTTTAGGCTTCTCTCCGGGAGATTCTCGAAGATGCTTGAGCAGGTGGTAATCGGTTTCTTCCTTCGTTCTGACAGGACTTTTCAGATAGAGATACCAAATATATTTCATCAGTCTCTGGATTTTCGACAATGAGTAAAAATCAAACCCAGGATTGTCTTGGCGTTTTGACGAATGAAATTCATGGCTAGGCGTACCTGAAAAGCCCAAGTATCCACGACAATACAAACATGTGGAAGAGTAAAATTGTCCATGCACACATCCACGGATTTCTCTCCTTCAGTGTACGTGTAGTGGCCATCTCCCACCTTGACTGCACAGTAACCCCTGCGATTCGGATCTGACACCAATGATGAAGACGCAATGGAATTGTTAGGTTCCCGCTTTGCATCTTGTTCCTCTGTTTGAAAAGTCTCAGTATCCTCTGGATGAATTTGCTTTGGTGTTTGCTCCTGCTCCATTTCAGGTACACAAACATTGCGATGGAAAATAAAACCAAACCAAGACTCCAAGAAGAGCAGAAACGGGATCAACAAAACCAATAAAGAACTTGATGGGGGTGCACAATGAACAGACAAACAATGGGTGATGTGTGGTCTTGCACTTGCGTGTATGCATGCATTTATGCTTCAGAACCACTCAAGATTTTTAAAGGCAACCTCAGTCTGCACTCTGGAAATGGCTCTAACAGTGAATAGTGACTTCAGGTCAGGGCAAAAATGGTATATCACAGAAGTCAGGTCTCCTGTAAAGATAGTAAAACAGGCGCAAGAAGAATGGATTCTCCATGATAAAAAAAGATAGAAAATCACTTCAAATGCCTTTCATGATTTTCCTGTACCTCAGGAAAAAAAAATTCATGTCTGCAGAACTCAGTAGGAACCCCCCTGATGACCACACAACTCAGTAGGAATCGCCCGTAGTGGAGACGGCGCGCTCACCAGCCAAAATATGTCAAAAATGTGAAGTAGTCATATGACCACTCTATAGATGCGGAACGTTATGCTGAGTCTGAGAATTTCATTCATTTTCTGTGAAACAACTATATCCTGGACAAAAATGCAGATTGCTGAACAGCTCAATCTGAATGAGAAGAGCAAAAAAGAAATAGATAAGGCAAAGACCAACACCCATGTTCAGCTATGTTACAAATACTGTTCAAAGAAGAAACAATGGAACACCAAACAAAGACTCATGGCATATAATACAATAGATAAATCCTCTTTTGAATCAATCTTAAGCCATTAAGTGCCTTTCAACCTTATTGGAAGTGATCAGGCTCCATGGATGAAATTTCTCCCAACGTCGCAACCAAACTCCAATGAAGATTAATACCATTGCTCCATATGAAACCAATGTTTTGAGAAATGGTTGCTCATTCATGGACTGTTAACACCCCTCCCAGCCTGAATGCACGCTGTGTGCAAAGGCGTCGTCCGAGAATGATTCCCATGCTCCAAATGACCAAGAAATATCACCTCAAGCCGGCGTCAATGGGGTCCAATCCTACTAAAAATTGGGAGTTGAACCAACCATAAATGACCAAATGTAGACCAAGATGAGTGCTTCAAACGGTCTCTGGATACTCCAGTGTCGTCCTCCTACGCTCTCGTAGTCGTGAACGACGTTCCTGGTTGAAGTAGTCAGAAATCCGCCTCTGATCCAGATGTTTGACCAAATCAATGTCACCAAATCCAATCAATCTGGGCAGATGAACACAGTAATTGAGCCATGTAAACAGTGAAGTAGGCACCCCAGATATCAGGCCAGTACCTCAGCTGTCAGGTGATCGAAACTGTTGCTGGGGGCGGGCACTCGCAGCCATTAAACTCCAGCATACGAACTTGAGCCCCAGATCCCGCATCAGAAGTGTACCAGGATGCCCGAATCCAGCCACATGACTCAGCATGTCATGACACAAGTGCCCCCCCCACCGTGGAAACAATACACCCCAGCCACACACCGCCACTCACCACCCGCGGGCGCCGCACCGGGGCCACAACACGCCGAGGATGCATATAATACAATAGATAAACCCTCTTCTGAATCAATCTTAAGCCATTAAGTGCCTTTCAACCTTATTGGAAGTGATCAGGCTCCATGGATGAAATTTCTCCCAACGTCGCAACCAAACTCCAATGAAGATTAATACCATTGCTCCATATGAAACCAATGTTTTGAGAAATTGTTGCTCATTCATGGACTGTTAACACCCCTCCCAACCTGAATGCACGCTGTGTGCAAAGGCGTCGTCCAAGAATGATTCCCATGCTCCAAATGACCAAGAAATATCACCTCAAGCCGGCGTCAATGGGGTCCAATCCTACTAGAAAATTGAGAGTTGAACCAACCATAAATGACCAAATGTAGACCAAGATGAGTGCTTCAAACGGTGTCTGGATACTCCAGTGTCGTCCTCCTACGCTCTCGTAGTCGTGAACGACATTCCTGGTTGAAGTAGTCAGAAATCCGCCTCTGATCCAGATGTTTGACCAAATCAATGTCACCAAATCCAATCAATCTGGGCAGATGAACACAGTAATTGAGCCATGTAAACAGTGAAGTAGGCACCTCAGATATCAGGCCAGTACCTCAGCTGTCAGGTGATCAAAACTGTTGCTGGGGGCGGGCACTCGCAGCCATTAAACTCCAGCATACGAACTTGAGCCCCAGATCCCGCATCAGAAGTGTACCAGGATGCCCGAATCCAGCCACATGACTCAGCATGTCATGACACAAGTGCCCCCCCCACCGTGGAAACAATACACCCCAGCCACACACCACCACTCACCACCCGCGGGCGCCACACCGGGGCCACAACACGCCCAGGATGACGCGACCCACCGACCTGCGGACCCCGCAAACGCAATAGCCCGCGGGTGGCCCATACACGGCACTCCCCGCACCACTGGGCCCACTCAACGGTGGGCCGACACCCTCAAGGAACCCCACGAACACACCCCCCTGGTTGCGACACTCCAGTCCCACACACCCCGCCCCAGGGGACCCCAGGCCCCACGCCACACCGACCCCGCACGGCCCACGTACTGAAACACGCCAGCAGGACGACTAAGAGACCGCGTGGGGCTGCCCCACACCGCCAGAGGACCAGCCACGGGCGACAACCCGCCGCACCAGACCTGAACACGGTGCCCCCCCCCCCCAGCGGGAAGGCCACCACAGAACCCAGCACCACCATACCACACCGCACCCCCCTCTCCCGGCCGGGGACATGGGACACCACAGCCCACCAACACAGGAACGAAGCGGCGCCACGCTGACTCCGCACTCCAGCCCTGCGGCACCACCCCTGGAGATGCCGCACACCTCACACCAGCTCAACGCCCACCACCGGCCACAGCCCGAACCGCACACAGGAGCAACACCACCGGCCAGGACAGTCACCAGCTAGCAGCCACACACCACAACCACGCCAAACGGCCTGCTTCCCGGAACACCGGCACACGACCCTGCACCGGCCGCCACACGTGCCCCGAGCACCAGCATCACACGCGCACCGTGCCATGAAGCAGCACCCCAACACATGAACACACACGATGACTCCATGGCCCTGGACATCGACAGCCTGCTAGAGCTGGAGCTCCAACACACGGAGGACACGGAGCATCATATGGACCTCACCCCGCCGGAGCTCGAGCCCGCAGCAAGCGGCCCCGCGGACCCCAGCCCGCATAATGCCCCCCCGCGCCCCCCCCCCCCCGCGAGCGGGCGCCCTGGACTGGACACACCTGTCCAACGCCCTGCGGCGCCACCGCCCCACCCACGAAGCCAGCAAAGGGCCCGCCGAGTACCGGGCGTCCCTCGAGCACGACCTGCCCAACGTCACGGGGCCGGTGCTCCACGGGTACACCACCGCCCCCCCCTCTCGAGGCAGCCCCACACAAGAATCAAAGGACGAGTACCGTCGGCGTCACCAACATGACGGCGTACGTGAAAAGCGTGGGGGACCCGGAGCAAGACACCATCCTCAGCCTCCTCGCCTACCACAGCTACAGATGGGGCCACCAAGTCACCCCTCACCAACCGCAGGACAGACCCCACCAGTGGTCCCCAGAGCAGACGGCGAAGTGGGACATCGTCCTCCAACTCACCCCTGAGGGCTTCTACATCCTCACACACAGCGGATTACCCGACGCCACACCCAATGCGCAGGCGCTGCCGCTAGCCAAGCCCCAGGAGGACGACGCAGACGCAACCCCCCCGGTGGAGTGTAATTGCGACCCCCCCACAGCCACCACCGAAAGCATGCGGCACCGGCTCACCAAGCGTCACCTCCCCCACGACTACCATGCCGCCAACGACTCGCGGGGACGCCGCACACTGCCCCTGCAGTGGGCATCACCCCAAGGCACCTTCACGTGGGGGGAAATCCCCCCCTGGCACCGTGGCGCTCATGTACCTGTGGCTCCGGGACGCGGAGACGCACACGCAGCCCCCCGGCACACACCTCTTTCTCACCCTAGAGAGAGAGGCTGCCGTCGAAAACGTCCACACAGCGGAGGGAGAGGACTACGTGGCAGCGAACGCAGACACCGCAGTATGGCTGCACGCTCACGAGCACACCACACCCCCCACCGTAGTACCGGGGTCACACCCCTGGCACGTGGTCATCGTGCGACTGCCCACAGGGGCAGACACAGGAAGCACCCAACAGGGATGGGTCGACAGGTGGGCACACGTGTGCGCCTCCCTGCACGAAGTGCTGCACAGACCCTCCCTCACCAGTCACACCCTCGAGCCGGACCCCACCACGGCCGAATCCCACACCGGGGCGGCCCCCCCCACCAGAGTCTGGGCCTACAGACGCACCTTCCACCGCGAGGCAGCGGAAGCCCTCAGAACCGCCATCTCCAACCACCAGGGCCTCGTGCACACCCCCCACGATAACACTCAAAAGGGCTACACCCTATGGTGGCACCACCCCGCACCAGAAGGGGGCCTGCAGCCACCGGCGGACCAGCCTGGCATCAGCCCAGACCGCACAGCGATTGCCCACGCTGTCGCCGCCATGGCCCAGCAAGTTGGGGCGCCACCCGGAAGGGCACCGTCCATCATCAAAGAAACGGCGGCACGCCACAACCCAGCTTTCGCACACTTCCGGGGACGTACCATTCACCCCACCCTACCGGACCTCGATCTCCCTGCCCACGATGCGTGAGCCGTCCACATCCTCGTGCCCCACGACACCGCGCCCAAAAACAGGGGACCCGAGGGCACGCGTCACCAAACAACTCCCCAATACCGCACTCCACTACGACATACCAACGCCAAACGTCATCGTCACCCACAACACGCGTCGCGAGCACTACTACCTCCAGGCCACGCATGAGCGCTCCCCCGTCACCATATACACCTTCACCACCTACCCTGGCCTCCAGCCACCGCAACACCACCTGCATCCGGCATGGAAGCATCCACTACACGTCGCCCTGACCCCGCGCAAAAGGCCCACCCACCACGCGCCCCCTCCCGCCAACAGCACCGCCCTCCACACAGCCCGCAGACGGGGCACGGCACACCATCAAAACCACCTGCTCCCACGCATTAACGCTGGACCCGGCACTGTCACCGAGGCCACCCACAAAAGCACCTTGAACCTACTGGCCCGCAAGCTGCGCCCCAAAATGACACTGGAGGACACACTCTGGATATACTATGGCGAAAGCCGCACGGCACGGGTGGCGGACCTCCGCACCATCATCCCCCGCCACATCCAGCGCGCGGTACGGCCCTTCACGGTGTACGCGGTACCGCACCCCATAACAGCCCAATGCACCCAGTGCAACCCCCGGTGCGCGCTACCATGCGCAGGCGCTCTGCAGCAACCCCGGCCCACCCCTACGTACAGGGGGGGCATATACCTCAGCACCATACCCGGGGACCCACACCCCTACCTCCTGCCCGCAGCGGACCGCCACCACGCCATACCGCTACACTCTGTCGAGCACCTGGCGGTGGGACCATCCCCCTTCCAGAAGCGCCCCCCCAACACCCCATCCGACGGACGCCCGCCAGATGAGCCGACGCACACCACACCTGGACCCAAACACGCCATCGCACTCCTCACCCTAAAGGCGGAAGCCACCATCCCCCAAGACCTGGAGGAGGAAAACCACCTCATGGTGGAAGGGCTGACGGAACACGTCTTCATCGCAGCCATGTACGCCACGGCGTCCGCCTCCCGCCTCTGGGAGGACCGCCGCTCCCCACCTCTAGCTCAGGCAGCGCAGGACGCCCCCGACACGGGCCCTACCGCCGAGGACATCCACCAAATCCTCAACATGTGAGCACCCCCGAAGACCCAGCCCCAAGTCCGCCCCATCCAGCTCGTCAGCTGTGACGCCATGGGGGCCCCCCGACCACCACGGAGGTCCACATCCTCAAACACCGGGACACCTCGTGGACAGTGGAATGGGACGACCACGGCAAGGTCAGACGGGCAACGGCACACGCCCCCGACGACGAAGTCCTGCCCCCACCACGCGAAGGGGACCGCTTGCGACTCGCTGCACGCATCCCCCACGTCCCAGAGGCAGCCTGGGAAGCGCTGCAATACGCCCTCTACTGGGCGCAGGGGGCGCCAGAAGGCCCCCTCGCCCCAGAACGCACCCCAGCGTGGACACGCCACGCCACCTGCTACACGACTAACATGCGCCGTTACGGAGCAGGCACCGGGCACCGGCTCCTCACCTGGCCCACGGACCCGCCCGACGCCCTGGAGGAGGCCGAGGAAGTGCTTGGCCTCATGACCAAGCAAGTGTTCAAGCTGAAGGACCCCGTCCCCACGTCCAAGCCTGACGTCCCAGCCGCCCGCCAACACCCCGTGTTTGCACCGGGCCACGCACCCGTACAGCAGCCCCAGGGCGCACCTCCCCAACAGGGACAACCCACTGCCCGGCGCCGCCAAGGTGCGCAGAAGCGCAGGGCCCCCGCACAGGCCAAACCCGCGCCCAAGCCAAAAGCCAAGTCGAAGAGCTGGACCAAAGAGGAAGCCGCTGCCCTGTATCCCGAATACGCCATCGGTACCCGGGTGCAGCTGCCCTTCCAGTACGCCACGGCCGCGGGCCCCTCCAAGTGGATATGCGCCGCAGGGGATGTCAAGCACCGGTACCTCGTCACCAGGGACCACCAGAGGTTCAAGATCCACGTCAAGTGGGATCCGGCCACCCCCGACGACAAGAAGGTGGGGCGCACCATCGAACTCTGGCGAGACCGAACCGGTCGTGAGATGGACCACATGCAGCTGTGCCCCCCCGACACGGAGCACCTCACCGGCACCGAGTACACGGGCAAAGTCCACAATGCATGGCCCCTACCCCAGCCCCAGAAGCGGATCGCAAGGCACCCGCAGCTCAGGGCGTCATTGACCTCCTTGACGCCTGACAGGGCCCGGGCGGGACACGGCCCGCCCCCCCCAATACCGGTCCCCAGAAACCGGCACCTGCGGAAGCCCGCGCCTGCATCAACATCCTCAACGAGCCTGCGGTCACCTACGACCCCACCAAGGCCGCCACACTGCAACCCATGCCCGGGCCATACCCCCAAGGCGCACACCTCCTGGGGTTCCTGGAGCAAGCCCTCCGCAGAGCGGACCAACCCGAACCAGCACCGATCCTTGACCCGGAGGGGAACAAATATCACGCCCACTGGCAACGGGGGGTGCCCCTCTACCACAAGACGTCGGTCACGGTGCATGCCCACCCCGACCTCAGAGTGGATGGTCGCCTCGGAGCGTACGAGTGCGTGGGGTCCGGATGGCGGCTAAACGTGCTACTCACGCACGTCCCATTCGGGGAGGAGACCAAGGACTTCCTGGACACCCTGAGCCTGGCGTACCACAGACTCTCCCTCCTGGCACCCACCATCATCAGAGGCGACCTAAACGCCGCCCCCACTGACGACGACCGCACCGGCCCACCCACAGCCACCGACATAGCTGTCTGGGACGCCATGCACCAACTGGGCCTCACTGACCTCACGGCAGGACTCAACGGCACACCCTCCCATTACCCCCACCAAGCTGGCACCCACCCATCCCGCATCGACACGTGCTACGGGGACCCAACCACGGTGCGCGTCCAGGAAGCAGCATACGGGGATCTCCCGCCCACAGGCACGGGCCATCGACCCCTCTACATCGACCTCATCATCCCCAACCTACCCCCACCCGCGGCCACCCTACCAGACGACACCCTCCCGGCCACACTGCAGTTCCCGGCCGAGGACGACCTTGGCGCCTGTCACAGGTATAACAGGGCCCTACACGACATCCTGCGCCGCCGGGATGCGCCGACACTCACCACCGCCATGCGCGGGGCGGCACAAGCATGCGGCATGGAGCGTGACACCAGCCACGCGGGAGCACCAGAGGACCTCACCCACCAACAACTCGTCCATGACATCTGGACAACGAAAGAGGAACTCGCCACCCTGCTACGCCCCAGCACACCGGAGGCATGAGACTGGGACGCCCACCTCTGTGCGCTCCTCACCACCTGCCGCCACCAACTCCAGGAATGGCACGCCCACCGCATAGCGGCCGCAGCCCAGGAACGCGAAAGATACGGCAGAAACAACACGCCGTACAAGTCCCTGCGGTACGTCAGCCGCATCCTGGAGGACACGGGGCAACGTACCATCCACGCGATGCGCAGCCCCGAGGAGGGCCTCACCAATGACCCCGACGCCGTCCTCCAGGCAGTCCTGGACAGCTTCCAGGCACAACAAGGGGACGCCCTCCCCGGGCTCGATCCCCACACCAGAAACACCATCCGCGAGCATGTGCCCAGGGTCTTCAACCGGGAACAGCGGCGCGCCATCGAACACGACCCCTACAGCATCTCAGAACTGCAACGCGCCCTAGATCGCCTGAAGAAGGGGGTCGCGCCCGGCGTCGACGGTTTACCGGCCGAAGCGTACCAACGCCTCACCCTGCCTGTCAAACGCCGCCTGGCAGCCCGCCTGTGGGACATCGTCACGGGCGCCACGCTCATCCCCACTGAGTGGGCCAACCTAGTCCACCCCCTCTACAAGAAGGGGGACTGGGCGCAGCCGGGGAACTGGCGGCCCATACTCTGCGCCACCACCGAGGTCAAGTGGTGTGGACCCTCATCCTAGGCCGCATCGTGCCGGCGGTCTTCGCCCACGTGCCCGCCAGCATGTGGGGAGCCATGGCCGGCAGGTCCCCCCACGAGGCCATCTTCCTCCAAGACACCGCACTGGACTACGAGATGATTATCGCCTCCCTCGATGTCCAAGGCGCGTTCCCCCACGCCCAACACCGGCTCCTCACGGAGGTATGGGATGCCATGGGCCTCCCATTCCTATCCTTCATGACCGGGTACATCCACACCCGACTCTACGCTGTCATCACAGCCGCAGGCCTCACCCCCTGGACAGGCACGGACAGCGGGGTCCCCCAGGGAGGCGCCGAAGGCCCCTTCCTCTACCTCCTCGTCACCCTACCACTGGCATTCGAGCTAGCACGGGTATACCCGGGGTACGCCCCATACCCGCTACGGTCCCCCCTCATCAACTTCGCGGACGACAACCTCCTAACTACGGCCACCCGCCACCGCGACCCGGAGAACGCAGGGCTACCAACGACCACCGAGCAAGCGTCCGCCATTCTCCACCTCACCACAACCTACCTGGACGCCCACCAGCTCCTAGTGCACCCCCGCAAATCGGTCGGGCTGGCCGACGCCAGGACCCCCACCCCCCACATCCGGAAAGGCGAACCCCTACACCTGGAAGACACCACAGTCCACCTGGGAGTCACACAGGCCACGCGGCACCACCACATCACACTCCCAAGCAAGCTGGAAGAGCGCCTCGCCCGGCTACCCCAAATTGCGAGGGGGGACCTCCTGTCTACGCAGGGCCTGGCGTAACTCATGGAAGCGGTGCTCAACGCGGCCATCGGGTACCAAGCCCTGCACCTCCCACGCTCCCAAGACGCCCTACGCCACGCTCGACAGCAAGTGACGAAGGCATGGGCGCAACACAGAGGCTGACCCACGTCTTTCCCCAAGGAGGCCATGATGGCCCACTGGCGCTACTACGGAGACAATACAGGCGCCCTGGTCGACATGGCCTATGCCAAACAGGCAGCGCACCTCCTACACAGGGTGACACACAACCACCAACCTGAAATTCGCGAGGCGGCAGCCATACGCATAAAAGAAGCGCAAATGGCCCGCAACACCTGCCCCCGGTTGATACTGGCACAACACGGCGTCTCGACCTCCGTGGGCACTGGCATCTGGGCCCAGCTACAACTCCTCCTACCGCACCACACGCACGCCATCCTGACAAACCACCACTGCAATCAACAGGGGCCACTCGTGGCCCCGCACACCGACATCCACCGACACCCGGCAGGCGAGGTGGACACCCTGCGCCTCGTGGGGGCCACCATCACCAAAGTGTATATCACCCCAACACAGATGAGGATCATGGCCCAGTGCGACGCCCACCACGCCCCGTTCTTTTCCGACCCACAATGGCCAGCACGCCACGTCTTCCAAGCGTACCTCCGCGCATGTGCTACGAGGGCAGGGCCCGACATGCCGGGGCCCAAGGACATAGACACGGCGTACAAAGTCATCCAGCGCCAGCACCCCCGGCCCCGCCCAAGCGAGCACGAGACCCCCAACGACGGCGGCATGACGCAGGAGAAGCCCACCTCGTCAGCCGAAGGCTGGACACCACCCACCACCCTGCTACTAGCAACAAATGGCCACAAACATGCTACCCGCACTGTCCAGCGACACCATGCCCCCTGGTCCATCCCCCAACACAATGCACCGGAGACCGATGTGCCACCAGTCAGACACAGTGACCAGGGCATAGCACGCACGTGCTGGCACTGCGGCCCGGCAGCCCTCGACACTCCATGACCCCTGCTACACCTCATCTCCAACCACTACCACACCCCGACCGCCGCCACCACCGCCGACCAGCAGGCATGGCTCTCCCCCTGGTTTCACACGGTACCCCCAGACAACCCGGCGCACGTAGCCTGGACCCGAACACCCACGGCGACATGGACGTTCACAAACAAGCGGGCAGACCCGGACAGCGTGGCCATAGAGTACGACTGCTGCGACCCACACCGCGCAGGACCTCAGGAGGCACCCATGCGCCCCCCACAGCACAAATGCCCCACCCTCCGCGGCGACAAGGACAACAAGGAGCGGCAACAGACCATCACGTGCCAGAAGTTCCACCCCAATACGGGATACCTCTTCCACCTGATGTACGCGTATATCACCCAGGGGCGCCCAGACAGGGGCCTCTTCTGCCTCACCCCACGAGCCCAGGCCATCATCACCCAGGGGATAGGCGTCTATGCAGCGCCGCTACTGCAACCCACGCAAATCACCACCAGAACAGCCCAAGGGAACCCCATCTACGTCTATCACCCCACAGCAATTGTCCGCCTACCCGTACCCAGTGACACCGACATCATCTACTTCACTGACGCATCCGGCACCCAGCAACGCACCCCCACGGTCGGTTGTGCCTCCGTGCGCATCACCCGGCACGCTGACGGCCTCCACGTGGGACACCACACCGGGGCCACCATCTCTGGGGCGTCCTCCCACGGCGAACTGCGCACCCTGGCAGACACCGTCACCGCCACACCGCCACCCACAACGATCCGGCCCCGCAACATCTGGGTAGTCGTGGACGCAACGGTCGACATCCACCTCACCAGGCGCCTTGCCGACCTGCCCCTATACAAGACACTCGAGTCCGGCCTCACCACACAAGCGTTGGGACTATGGATGGCCTTCAGGGGCATGCACGCCAAGGACGCCCTACACATCGTCAAACAGGAGTCACACCGCTACCCATACGGCTATGGACGCGCAGACACGCAGGCCAAACACCAGAACACCAGCCACACCCCAGGGCTCGAACACGTGCGACTGGACACCCCACACCACAGCCACCTGCAGCACCTGCCCCCGATACCCCCGGCCACACAGCCCCCCCAATGGATACCCGAGGACATGCCGTACACAGATCGAGACAAGCAGTACCACTACCCCACCACCCATCCAGCAACTGGCCACCACACTGGGCCAACCAGCGAACACCGAACTCCTGCAACGCCTCGAAGACTCCGTCCACATCCCCCTCTACTACTCCGCCCTGCGCCCGGATAGCCTCCCAGCACACCTACAAAAACCCCGACTCCAACTCGCCCTCGAACAGCTTCCCCTCCTCACCCAATACCACCGATGGTATGCGCGCCGCTCGATGCACGTCCCCGCAGGATACACCAAATGCATCTGTGGCCACGCGGAAGAAGAAACCTGGGACCACTTCAAGGTGTGCCCCCTGTACAGAGGACGGGACACCCTCACAGACTGGAACCCAACCCACACCATCGCACAGCACGCCGGATGGCTGACGCAGTCCGCAGCGACCCAGCAACTCACCACCGTCCTCAAGCAGACGGAGGTACTCGAGGCGGTCCGCAGGGGACTCGTGCCCACTGCCGTCTACACCTTGCTACGCACCCACGCGGAGGACCCCCAGGCCACGGCGGCGCACATGCAACGGACGGCCGTTGCCAAGACAGCGGAGCAGCTCACATACCGCACCCACAAATACCTGCAGCATGCAGCAACCCTGCCCCAAACACACCAAGCCCACCTCCTCAAACTCCTGTTCTACCAACCATGAGAACCTACCCCGTGACATACCAACACGGAACCCCCACCACACCTACACACCTTCCACTGAGCACAACACTGGCACGGCACACACGGGCACCACAGGCACCGCACACAAGCCCACCAGCATGCGCGCGCCGCCAGCCCCCATCCCCCCACGCCACCTTTCGTCCACAGGTACCACCGACCGCCAGCCACCGCATGTCCCCTCTGCGTACGCCAGCGGCTACCACAGACGGCCCTGCCCTGCAGCCCAGACCACTGGGTCTGCCTGGGAGCCGCGCACCGCGTCACCCACTGCCCCCACTGCGGGGACCTCAACCCCCACAAACCGCGAGCGGCCCGCGGCCCCAGCCGCACCCCCCCCCCCGCCAGCCACCCCAGCTTCTTCGGGCCACTCACCGACACCCTCCGCGACCAACTGGGGGGGTACTACGTGGCAGACGCGGCGGACCACGCATGGACCATAGCCGTGGCCACGGGCAGCACACCCCTGCCCCCCCACAGCCCACCCTTACGCCACAGCCAGGGCGGCTTGAACGTGGTGGCCCGCCACATCCTCCTCGCCGTATACCTCCACCACCGTGACCTACACCTCCCAGACCCACAACTCACGGCCCCCCAAGCAGCAGCCCTGACGCCAAAAGTGTGGGCGGACACGGCACCAGAAGAGAGAGCAGCCTACCTCCGAATCACTTGCCGCCGGTTCAACACCGCCCTCGGCCGACGGAAAGGAACACCGTACCCACTCAGCGCACTCATCTACCCAGCACACCACCCCCACCCCGCACAACTGAAGCCCCTTGAGGGTTGGGCGTCCTTTCAGGACGCCCACCTGGCCGCCCCCGACGAGGCCACCGCCACACGGATGGGCCTCACGGACAAGCGCACCTACGTCAGAGGCCTCGAAACGCGCCTCCGAGAGGCACACCGCTGGCACGCCCGCTCCCCGTCGCCCCCACGGGGACAGGGGGGTTCACCCGCCCCCGACACCCACCAGGCCAAGAAGACCAAGACAGGTCAGGGGGCCCGCCAACGCGCCCGCCAGCAGGGCGCGTCGCCCCGACCAGGGCCCGGGTCCAACCACACCGCACCACCCCGCGCCCAGACCCACGGGGCACCCCACCAGCACCGCCCCTGCCAGCGCCCACCACCACCACCGTACCGCAGCACCCAAACCCTGCAGCCCAGTCAGCCACCACCGCCTGCACACGACCACACCATGCCAGGACCACCATACACGCAGAGCCAGGGGACATGGCACCACCCGGACCACCACCACGCCCCCGTCCCTCCCAACCCCTACCCCCTGATGCCCCCATGCTACAGCGACCCCCACCAGGTACATCCCCACACGCCCCAGCACAACCAGGCCCCACAAACCACCCACACCACATGGCACACATCACCGCACCACACCATCACGTATTCCACCACCACCAGCCCCTACCACCACACCCACCAACGCCGGGGTACGACACACAACCAGCACATCCTCAACACCACCACCACGCCGTCCAGCACCACCCGCCGCCCTCTCTACACGGGCCCACGACACACGAGCCACGGTACACCCCCATAGACCTGCGGGGAGCCGCGCACGCACACCAGCAACACCTGGGCCTAGTAGGAGCGCCCCACCACCACCAGCAGCCCCCCCACCCACACCCCATACCAGCGAGCACCATCCACCAGCAGCCACCCATTACATACGGACCACAGCCCCACCCGGACGCCCATGCGGCCGCCTCCCACCCACACCTCGGCACCACAACCGGACAAGAACCGCAAGGACCGCACGGCGCACACACGCAACACCCACACGACCCACAGGGACGCTCAGACCCCCAGCCAGCACAACACCCAGCCCCGCCCCCCCCACCACGAATAGTGCCACCCCCACACCACCAGCCCCCACCCCCCCCCCCGAGACCAGGCCACGGACGCAACACGCGGCAGCCAGCACCAGCCAATTGACGTCGATGCCCCCGCCGACACAGGCCACCGCGAATCCCCCCTCCCGCGACCGCCACAAGAAACCTCATCACCGGAACCCACACGCGACAACGACGACCACCTCCCCCGCCCCACACCATCCCCCCCATCACACCCCGCACCACCAGCCGCCGCACCGGCCGAACCCTACGCCCTACACAACCCCGCAGCGGTACGGCAGCACCTCCGGGGACTCGGGGACCAGGGGGTGCTGCGCCTCCACACCTCTGGAACCACCCAGCGCATCCGGGCGAGCACCCTGGTCCAGGCAGCCACCCTGGGGGAAGGCGTCCGAGACTTCCTCTTCGACGCCTTCCTCCACGTCGCCCGACACGACCGCCCCCCACGCGCCAACCCAGACGGCGAGAGCCCGCCCCCCACGGGGAGCCGGATCTGGGTGCCCCCCATCGACTGGGGGCAACACCTGGTCGGACACCCGGTGCCGGAGCGGGACAGCACCCAGGGCCGCACCCGCTACCGTGAGCCCAACATGGCCCACCCCCCACCCAGCGCCGGCCCCGACAACACCAAAGAGTGGGAGCGGGAAACATGGGTAGCCCGGATGGCCTCCCTGAGCAACTTCCGGCACCACGTCCCGGGGGACATCCCCACCCCCGACGTCCGGCAGCCAGCCCCCTCCACGTACATGACTCTCATGTACAATCTGCACTACACCCTCTCCACCACCCACTACCGCGCACCAACTGACCACTGGGTGGTGCACGGCACCGACTCCCTCCTCTCCGCCGACTACGCCCCCCCCCCCCACACAACCCAGGCCTCGACACGTACGCCAGGGGGGACGAGCCGGACGACCCCCACATCTGGGGCACGTGGAAACACAAATCCCTGGACATGCTGCTCTCCATCCGCAACGGCAGCCAGGGCCTTGGTAGGGCGATGTATTGCCTCGCCAAGTGGACCCAACGGACCTGGGGGATCCCCACGGACCGGTGGCTGTAGAGGGTCACGCTGCGCCCCCAGCAGAGGGAAGCCCCCCCAAACTGCAGGGGACCCACCCCCCCACGCCCCACCACCCTACAGCTCTACTCATACATGGTGGCAGCCCGCTTCATGGCGCTGCTGTGGCCGGGCCCAGACACCCCCACCCAAAACTACCCCCACCTCACAGAGGAGGACATGCCCGGCATCCAGCGATGCTTCTTCCGCACCCTCGACTACCTCCAGCAAACACACCCGCACGTCCTGGAGCAGATATGGCCACCCTCCGGGTAACCCACGTGCCCGCATAGCCGAGACAACGCCGCCACACCAGCACCAGCACGCACGGGTCACCAGGGAAATTGGGTGCACACGCCTGGTGCCCGAACCCGCACCCTCGTTCTCGCTACTTGCAGGACCCAGCATCCTACGCCCGCCCCCGAAGCCCAGGACCCTCCGCCGTCTCCCACAGCCTTCTCCTCCGCCTCCGACTCCACAACCCCCACCACCACGACCACCTCATTCACCACCACCACCACGTCCTCATCCAGCACTCCACCGCTCAGGCCGCGAGGGAACACCTCCCAAACGGGCTCCCAAACCCGTCCCCACCGCGAGCAGCCCCGCCGCCGCCAAGGCCCACGCGCCGACGAGGCCTGCACCCACGACCCAGCCGAAACGCAAGACCGCCGCCAAACAGCAACCAAAACCCGTCAGCGGGCCACGACCGCAACCCGCAGCCAAGCCCAAACCCAAGCCCAAACCTGGCGCCACGACAGCAGCGCGAGCCCGACCCCCCGTGGACGTCCTCTATGACATTCGGCCCCAGCCGTCCCAGGCCCGGAGGCAGCAGCACCCAGCAGGGCGCCCCCCCACCGTCACCGACGCCGCCGCCACCACATTCATAGCGGAGCGCGCCGCGGCCAAAGCACGACGCACCTCAACCCGCCACCTCTCAAAGCCCGCACCCCAGGCCCACGGACCGCCCCCGACCAGGCCAGAACAACGCCAGGGTCCGCCAGCAGCGTCCCCGCCCCCCTACCAACCCTCGATGACAGCCCACATACAGCGCATGCCCTGCTACCGCCGCCGCTGCGAGTTCCCACCCGACCCCGAGGCGGAGACCGTGCGCGCACACCCGCGGATCCACATCCGCTTGCGCCCCCACTCCCCGCGCACCCCCACGGTACAGGACTACGAGGAATCCCCCAGGCCCGCCACCGCCACCGGTCCCCACGACCCCGTCACACCCACCCACGCCCACTCCTCTGCCAAAGACCGCGGCGCCGCCCAGGGACAGTGGTGGCAGCGCTGGACCCACACGCAGCTCTGGGACCTGCGAAAGTGGGCCCGGGGAGAGCCCTCCCTCGGGGACCTGGTCCACCGGCCCCGGAAGGGGTCGATGGAGAACTGCCGCCTCCGGCCGGCGGGAGGGTGGATGCCGCAGGCCGCATGGGGAGCCATGCTGGCCGATGCGCTCCACCCCCTGGGAGTCCACCCCCGCAACCTCCCCGGCCCCAGGACCACCCGTACGTCCCCAGGCGCCTGCAGGAGACCCTCCAGGAGACACAGCGAGACAGCATCCGCCTGTGGGGCATCACCCAAAGCCCAGCCCCGCACACACACACCCCCTCACCACCCCACAAGCGTCGGCGCACCGACACTGGCGGCACCCACAGCTTCCCAGGAGCCCTGCGCTCCACACAACACGACGCGCCTGACCCCCCCGACCAGCTGCGCCGCCACCTAACCCCTCTACCCAACAAACCACTGCCACGCCAGGCCCTGCCCAGAAGTCACCAAACGAACCGGATGCCGAAGGACGCCAACGCACACGACAACGGGCACCACTACGCCCAAAGGCACCGAACCCAGGCCCGCTACCGTCGCAACCGCCTAACCGAGCCAAAACCCAAACACAAATCAAACCCGAGCCACACCCCGAAACCGCTAACCCTTGACTCCTAACCAGCCCCGCCGAGGAAACAACGTAGCCACAGCCCACACCCACAGCCCACACAGCCGCCTAACTGGCCAGCTCCAGAAGCAAAGAGACACCTAACCGAACCCACCCTGGCCCATACCCGTGTACATCAGGACGCGCGAGCCGCACCCCTGGGGCGCTACCGCTGCCACAGCACCGACGACACACGCCAGAGGACACAACACTATTGCACCGCCGCACCAGGTGCCCGTGCCTGTGCCTGCAGTGTACGCGCGCCCCTGTTTTTTTTTTCTTTCGTCAAAAAAAGACAGACGAAAATTAGGGTGAGACGAAGAGGGACACAACCACAAATGGCACACGCGCACCGCACACAGCGCGCACAGCGGTGAAGGGGCGCCACGAGGGCCAGGACACCGCACATGCGCATGCACCGAGGGCAACAAAGGGACGAAACACCACGGCCTGGCGCACCGGTGAACAAGAGCCAAGAGGCCCGGGACACCGCGCACGCAAAGCAACACACCGAGCGAGCGCACCGGTGAACAGGAGCCAAGTGGACCAGGACACCGCACACGCAACACAACACGCCAAGCGGGCACACCGTTGAGCAGGGGCCGAGGGGCCCAGGACGCCACACACGCAACACAACACACCGAGCGGACACACCGGTGAACAGGAGCCAAGTGGCCCATGACACCGCAGACACAACACAACAAACTGTGCGGGCACACCGGTGAACAGGAGCCAAGTGGCCCAGGACACCGCAAAAACAAAACAAAAGACAGAAGAGGCACACCGGTGAACAAGAGCCAAGTGACCAAGGACACCACACATGCAACACAACACACTCAGCGGGCACACCGGTGAACGGGAGCCAAGGGGCCCAGGACACCGCACGCGCAACGCACCACACCGAGCGGGCACACCGGTGAACAGGAGCCAAGTGGCCCAGGACACCGCAGACACGACACAACAAACCGCGCGAGCACACCGGTGAACAGGAGCCAAGAGGCCCGGGACACTGCGCACACATAGGGCGGACGAGGGACAGGAAAGAACCAACACCCCATTGGTTGGACACACCGGGGCGACCCGGCTGACCCACCGGGGGAGGGGCAGGAGCGGTACTCCAAGGCCACTGGTCTGAGCCCGACCAGGCTGCATCGGGAACCATGGCAAACGTCACCCGGAGCCACGGAAGCAACCAGTGACAGGCGAGCCGGTACACAGTCCAGGAGGGGGTACCCTGCCAGGCAGAGTGGCCCCGTAACTCAAACCACAAGGGTGAGGCGGTGGTACCGTAGACAAGCGGGAGCAACACCCCTTGTGGTGAGAGATACTCCACACGGCTGGGCAGCCCCCAGAGCTGCCGCCCTAAGGAGGGGGCATGTGGCCCTACGCATGGACACATGTGGGGACACCCTCCCACCTGGGACACATGGACCGGGTGGCCGCGACAATGCCTTCCCAAGCATATGCGGGAGCGGCTCAAGAGGCGCCTGACATAGGGCAGTGGGAGGGACAGGACGTCCCCTTGGTAAGACCTTCTTCCTGCGTTGTCAAAGGAGGCATCCCGAGCTCCCAAAGATACCTACCTACCTTGACCACTTGGGGAGTCAGTTCATCCAACAAAATATCACAAGCATTGCCATCCATGAGAGATGCAATGCTTCCCCAGCGTGGGGCTGGTAATGGCCTGGTCCCCCCATCTGGGAGATAGAGGGGTACATCTGGGATAAGTACACGTACCTTAGTCATGCGGTCCGAAAATGGTCGCCATGCAGCAGCTTCCCCGGTTTGGCCCAAATCAGGACAAATAAACACGACTTGCGCTCGGTTGTGCACGGCCTTGGTAACCATCTTCTCGAGGTGTGACCAGGGGGGGTTGGTTCAGGGTAACTGAACGTCGTGCCAGTTGTAGGCATGACAGGGATTGAGGGTGTTGCAATACAACGGTTGGGTATGATTTTTGGGGTTGGCGTACAAGTCCACGGTGGATCTCAAATCGCCAAAAGCGATGAGGACTTGCTCCCTCAGTGAAGGTAACAAACTTTAGGCTTCTCTCCGGGAGATTCTAGAAGATGCTTGAGCAGGTGGTAATCGGTTTTTTCCTTCGTTCTGACACGCCTTTTCGGATAGAGATACCAAGGATAATTCATCAGTCTCTGGATTTTCGACAATGAGTCTCGATGGAGTAAAAATCAAACCCAGGATTGTCTTGGCGTTTTGACGAATGAAATTCATGGCTAGGCGTACCTGAAAAGCCCAAGTATCCACGACGATACGAACATGTGGAAGAGTAAAATTGTCCATGCACACATCCACGGATTTCTCTCCTTCAGTGTACGTGTGGTGGCCATCTCCCACCTTGACTGCACAGTAACCCCTGCGATTCGGATCGGACACCAATGATGAAGCCGCAATGGAATTGTTAGATTCCCGCTTTGGATCTTGTTCCTCTGTTTGAAAGGTCTCAGTATCCTCTGGATGAATTTGCTTTGGTGTTTGCTCCTGCTCCATTTCAGGTACACAAAGATTGCGATGGAAAATAAAACCAGACCAAGACTCCAAGAAGAGCAGAACCGGGATCAATAAAACCAATAAAGAACTCGATGGGGGTGCACAATGAACAGACAAACATTGGCTGATGTTTGGTCTTGTATTTGCGTGTATGCACGCATGTATGCTTCAGAACCACTCAGGACTTTAAAAGCAACTTCAGTCTGCACTCTGGAAATGGCTCTCACAGCGAATAGTGACTTCAGGTCAGGGCAAAAATGGTATATCACAGAAGTCAGGTCTCCTGTAAAGATAGTAAAACAGGCGCAAGAAGAATGGACTCTCCTTGATAGAAAATAATAGAAAATCACTTTAAATGCCTTTCAGGATTTTTCTGTAGCTCAGGAAAAAATTAATTCATGTCTGCAGAACTCAGTAGGAACCCCCCTAATGACCACACAACTCAGTAGGTATCGCCCGTAGTGGAGACGGCGCGCTCACCGGCCAAAATAGGTCAAAAATGTGAAGTAGTCATATGACCACTCTATAGATGCGGAACGTTATGCTGAGTCTGAAAATTCCATTCATTTTCTGTGAAACAACCATTCCTTGGAGAAAAATGCAGATTGCTGAACAGCTCAATCCGAATGAGAAGAGCAAAAACAAAATAGATAAGGCAAAGACCAACACCCATGTTCAGCTATGTTACAAATACTGTTCAAAGAAGAAACAATGGAATATCAAACAAAGACTCATGGCATATAATACAATAGATAAATCCTCTTTTGAATCAATCCTAAGCAATTAAGTGCCTTTCAACCATATTGGAAGTGATCAAGCTCCATGGATGAAATTTCTCCCAACGTCGCAACCAAACTCCAATGAAGATTAATACCACTGCTCCATATGAGACCAATGTTTTGAGAAATTGTTGCTCATTCATGGACTGTTAACACCCCTCTCAGCCTGAATGCACGCTGTGTGCAAAGGCGTCATCCAAGAATGATTCCCATGCTCCAAATGACCAAGAGATATCACCTCAAGCCGGCGTCAATGGGGTCCAATCTTACTAAAAATTGGGAGTTGAACCAACCATCAATGACCAAATGTAGACCTAGATGAGTGCTTCAAACGGTCTCTGGATACTCCAGTGTCGTCCTCCTACGCTCTCCTAGTCGTTAACGACGTTCCTGGTAGAAGTAGTCAGAAATCTGCTTCTGATCCAGATGTTTGACCAAATCAATGTCACCAAATCCAATCAATCTGGGCAGATGAACACAGTAATTGAGCCATGTAAACAGTGAAGTAGGCACCCCAGATATCAGGCCAGTACCTCAGCTGTCAGGTGATCGAAAGTGTCGCTGGGGGCGGGCACTCGCAGCCATAAAACTCCAGCATATGAACTTGAGCCTCAGATCCCACATCAGAAGTGTACCAGGATGCCCGAATCCAGCGACATGAATCAGCCTGTCATGACACAAATGCTACAGCATGAGGACTCAGCTCGTCGCTGCACGTGTACAACGGCGCGTCCAGACTTCTAACGCGTTGCTTCACGTGTTCATTCCAATCTGTAGAACACTGGTTCCGTTCAGGTTGGTGCCGTGGGAATAAGTTGCTCAAAAAACCCCAAGACTCAAGTTGTAGTTACTAAAACGTGGCTTCAAGTTGACCATAGGTGCTGCGAAGCAAAACAAGGACCAAGTAATAGTCAAACTACTTTCAACCATGAATTAACCAAAAGATTTTGGGAACCTCAATAACCCCAGATTCCTTGAGACTTGGCTCCCACCAACTCAGCTCCCTTGAGAACTTGTCGAAACTCCAGAACTTGCTGTTATGCCAGTCATATCCGCCTTTTAAAACTGTTCGATAATTGACCATGAAACGTGTTCAAACTCCTTTCTTTCTGTTCCCCAGATTGTTATGCTGACCTTTCCGGCAACGCAGGCGACTCAGAGCGCCGAGAGCCGGCAGTCCCTCTGAAATATCCATGTGGACCTATACAATCCAAATAAGGTGAGGAAGACTTTCCATGCCTTAAACTGTGCCTTTCAGAGTATTTCCTAAACTTCAATGATTGCTCTGCAGAATGAAGTGAAGTTCTGCAGGTTTTTAACTTGGTACACCAGCAGAAGCATAAGAACATGAAAACAAACTTGAAAGTACTCTCTCCTCCTTAGTCTCTTGGATGTTCCTCAAGGTAACCAGTGTTCTGCCATACCACCAACTGCAGGTCCTTCTGTACGTCGCCATTTGCCTCCGCGCTGCTGTGAAACCTTCTTGGAACTGACCTCTCCTTGTTCCTTGTTGTCTGTGGCAGTGTCTTCGTTGGGTTCCTACGCGCTGGACTTCTTCTTCAAAGTGCTGCTGATCCGCCGAGCCTGCCTTAGCACTGTGTCAAAGTGAGGTGCGTGTGCCAAACAGTAGTCCATAAAACATGATTCAGCTTACCATCATCATGCACGAATGCACGAACTGGTTCCCAAGTGCTCAGGCTGGTGCCATAGCCTTCCCACTTCGTCAAAAAGCGCCAGCCTTGCCTATATTGTCCTCTCAGCATCTGTTCGACGTGATAAGCTCCAATTCTCTCAATCTCAGTCTGATTGTAGAATGGTATATCCTGCTCATTCGCCACCATGTCCTGTTCATTCAGCATGTCTGTGCCTGCTTCTTCGATCGTGTCTTCACCATAGTCATCCACCAGCTCAAAAAGGAACCGCTTCACGAACTCAAAGGCAACAGATGCTTCGCTGCCCAAAGTACGGCTACAACGCGCCGTGATACTGGCACTGCTGACTCCAGTAACAAGGTAAGGACCATACCAAATAACATCCTTCGTGGCACCCTTAGGTACCTCCAATTGCTTGAACCGTCTTTCTGCTCCCCAGCACGTAGTTGCAAACGTTGAAAACTGCAGGATTCCTCCTTCTATTGATGCGCTCCAACCGACTCGCTCTTCCTTTCCTCAAGTGGGCTTGCACTACTTGTGCAATTTTGTTTTGCCCTGTGACCCAGTCTTGCACTTGAACGTTGCCTTCATGTGGAAAAGGTAGGTCCAAAAGTGGAGTAGGCCTCCCATGGAAAACGTCTCCTTGTGAATAGCCAGATTTTCCTCTCTGCTTGTGGTTCATACATATGACCACGTAGTTGTTCAACTGGACCCAATTGCTAGCTTTGATACTCTGCCTCAGGATACAGAGCTCTTCCTGGTACTAATCACTCATATGCTCGCAAAGTCCGTTTGATTGGGGGCAGTAAGGCTGCGAGAAAGAAACTTCCAGGCCCATTGCAGCAAATACGTTGTGGTACCAGCCATAGTCTTCCTTGAAGCGAATATACCTGTCACTGTGGATGCGCACAGGTGGGCCATAGAAACGGATCCCATGCTGTTGGATGAGTTTGCACACGCCTTCTCCATCAATAGGCTTCTTGCAAGGTAAAACCTGACAGAAAGCACTCAGAGCGTCCACAATCAGCAAGGCATAGTCGTAGTTATGACATTTGGGTACTGTCACTGAATTCCACATAGAGCAGTGCATTGACCATGTGTGCGAGTGGCAAGACACCAAGTAAGCCTCGGTCCCTGGGTCGGGCCCGCTTGCTCGTGACACACTCCTTGCATGTCCTGTGCATGTCCTCAATTTTCTGTGTCAACTCTGTGTCAGGCACGCGGGTATGGAACATGTTCTCGACGGCCCAGAGCCAGGAATCTGGTCCAGGATGACCGACAACATCGTGAGTCCCCTGCAATGCTGCGCCCAACGCCTTCTTGGGTATGCGCGTTTGTACTTCCTTCCGTAAGGCCCCGCTTGAAGATAAAGGCCAAAGCCCCTTGTCAACCAGTGCATAAGATCCATCACTAAGGGCTTTCAAAATATCTCCATAATCCTCCAAATAGTCAGACTTCCGTAGAGAACTGAGTAATCCAGCTTTGCTCATGGTGAGTTCCAAATGGACATCCAAGCTCTGAAAAGCCTCTTGAGAGAGGGACTCAGAGCTTGCACCAATGTTCTCGTCTAAGTTTCAACGTGATAGCCAATCGCATAACTCATTTTTCAGACCTGGTACCCTGTAGATATTGAGCTTCAGTTGCGCGAGAAACACCCACCAACGCCTGAGGTTTCGGTTTTCAGGAGAAGCTCCCTTGTGAAACATCTTCGTGGACTCCTGATCACACAACCACACTACTGAATTTCTGCCAAACAGTCAGCTTTGTCCAGAAATAAGCAAAATACCTGAGAGCGATTCAGGCTCATACGTGCTGTAGTTTGCTGGGGTTGAGGACGAAATAGAAAGATAGGTAAAACACGACGGAAAAAACTTTCTGAATAGCTGAAAATAAAGCTAATTAGCATAAAAAACGGTTAGGCCAAAAAGCGCGCTGCGAAATGCGTAAAAATGCGACGAAACATTTTTCGACGTAAAATAGGTGAATAGTTAGCGCCGTAAACACCGAAACGCTCGTAGGACCCTAACGCCGTCCCTCACGACGTCTAACTAGCCGTAGGCGCAAAGAAAAACGCGTCGCGAGCAGCGCGCAAAACTCGAGAAAAAAAATTTTTTTTCTAAGCCGCCGCGTTCCTTTGCCCTGCTTCCCTTCCTCTTCTTTCCTTCTCCATGCACCCACCTCCCTTCTCTCGTGCCTGCCCTCACTCCTTTTCGTCAGCTTAGGCGACCGGCTTACGGGGAAAAGCGGTCAACCCCTTGCAAGCAACACCACCATCTTCGCGGCCGCGTGGCAACACGTAAGTCAGAAATTTCACCTTGGTATTGCTGCTTACCTGCGTGCGTGAGTTGCGTAGAGTTTGATTTTTCTAAGGAGAAACGTTTTAGTTTTTGGTTTTCAGAAAGTTTTCAAAGGCACGGAAAAACAGCAGGGGTATTTAGCAAAGGAAAAGAGAACAAAAGGAAAAACAAACACCAGCAGCGCAGACAACCGCACAGCACAGCCCACCAGCACAACACCGCAAGGCAGCACAGCACCGCAGGACACGGCACAGGGCGCAGGACAACACAGGACGTCGCACAGCACAGCAAGACACCACGACACACCAGAGCGGCACCACCAGACTGCAGAAAGCCCAGGGAGACACCACAACACACAGGGACACGCCACAGCACGAGGGTCCAACAACAGCGCAGACGCAACCGGAACCGAACAACACGACGCGCAGCGCAACACAGCACCGCACACACAGGGACAAGACACAAACCAGCAACACCAACAAAGGAAAACGGACAGCAGGGCGCCACAGCACGGCACCAGCAGACAACCACAGGCCACCAGACCCAGCACCGCACCACAGCACACCAAAGGAAACAGCACAACACACGGCAGCGCACCACAGCACCGGGCGCCAGCAACAGCACGCACCACACGAACAGCACAGCGCAAGCGCACCAGCACAACGAAGCACAGCACCGCACAGAGCGAAGAGGACACGGAACGCACAGCACAGCACCCAAGGACACACACAGCCAGGAGTGGCTGGGTGCACGCGGAGCACACACACAGCCCAACACCCCAGCCAGGAGTGGCGGGGCGCAGCCGAAACCCGAGCACAAACACACACACCCACACCGCGCACCCGTGGCCAGGAGTGGATGGGTGCAAGCGGAGCACACACACAGCCCAACACCCCAGCGAGGAGTGGCCGGGCGCAGCCGACACCCGAGCCCAAACACACACACCCACACCGCGCACCCCTGGCCAGGAGTGGCTGGGTGCAAGCGGACCATGCACACAGCCCAACACCCCAGCCAAGAGTGGCGGGGCGCAGCCAAAACCCGAGCCCAAACACACACACCCACACCGCGCACCCGTGGCCAGGCCTGGCTGGGTGCAAGCGGAGCACGCACACAGCCCAACACCCCAGCCAGGAGTGGCGCGGCGCAGCCGAAACCCGAGCCCAAACACACACACACCCACACCGCGCACCCTTGGCCAGGAGTGGCTTGGTGTAAGCGGAGCACACACACAGCCCAACACCCCAGCCAGGAGTGGCGGGGCGCAGCCGAAACCCAAGCCCAAACACACACACCCACACTGCGCACCCGTGGCCAGGAGTGGCTGGGTGCAAGCGGAGCACACACACAGCCCACCACCCCAGCCAGGAGTGGCGGGGCGCAGCCGAAACCCAAGCCCAAACACACACACCCACACTGCGCACCCGTGGCCAGGAGTGGCTGGGTGCAAGCGGAGCACACACACAGCCCAACACCCCAGCCAGGAGTGGCGGGGCGCAGCCGAAACCCGAGCCCAAACACACAGACCAACACCGCGCAACCGTGGCCAGGAGTGCCTGGGTGCAAGCGGAGCACACACACAGCCCAACACCCGAGCCAGGAGTGGCGGGGCGCAGCCGAAACCCGAGCCCAAACACACACACCCACACCGCGCACCCGTGGCCAGGAGTGGCTGGGTGCAAGCGGAGCACGCACACAGCCCAACACCCCAGCCAGGAGTGGCAGGGCGCAGCCGAAACACTAGCCGGAACACACACACCCACACCGCGCATCCGTGGCCAGGAGTGGCTGGGTGCAAGCGGAGCACACACACAGCCCAACAGCCCAGCCAGGAGTGGCGGGGCGCAGCCGAAACCCGAGCCCAAACACACACACCCACACCGCGCAACCGTCGCCAGGAGTGGCTGGGTGCAAGCGGAGCACACACACAGCCCAACACCCCGGCCAGGAGTGGCGAGGCGCAGCCGAAACCCGAGCCCGAACACACACACCCACACCGCGCACCCGAGGCCAGGAGTGGCTGGGTGCAAGCGGAGCACGCACACAGCCCAACACCCCAGCCAGGAGTGGCGGGCCGCAGCTGAAACCCGAGCCCAAACACACAGACACCCACACCGCGCATCCGTGGCCAGGAGTGGCTGGGTGCAAGCGGAGCACACACACAGCCCAACACCCCAGCCAGAAGTGGCGGGGCGCAGCCGAAACCCGAGCGCAAACACACACACCCACACGGCGCACCCGTGGCCAGGAGTGGCTGGGTGCAACCGGAGCACACACACAGCCCAACACCCCAGCCAGGAGTGGCGGGGCGCAGCCCAAACCCGAGCCCAAATACACACACACACACCGCGCACCCGTGCCAGGAGTGGCTGGGTGCAAGCGGAGCACACACACAGCCCAACACCCCAGCCAGGACTGGAGGGGCGCAGCCGAAGCCCGAGCCCAAACACACACATCCACACCGCGCAACCCTGGCCAGGAGTGGCTGGGTGCAAGCGGAGCACACACACAGCCCAACACCCCAGCCAGGAGTGGCGGGGCGCAGCCGAAACCCAAGCCCAAACACACACACCCACACTGCGCACCCGTGGCCAGGAGTGGCTGGGTGCAAGCGGAGCACACACACAGCCCACCACCCCAGCCAGGAGTGGCGGGGCGCAGCCGAAACCCAAGCCCAAACACACACACCCACACTGCGCACCCGTGGCCAGGAGTGGCTGGGTGCAAGCGGAGCACACACACAGCCCAACACCCCAGCCAGGAGTGGCGGGGCGCAGCCGAAACCCGAGCCCAAACACACAGACCAACACCGCGCAACCGTGGCCAGGAGTGCCTGGGTGCAAGCGGAGCACACACACAGCCCAACACCCGAGCCAGGAGTGGCGGGGCGCAGCCGAAACCCGAGCCCAAACACACACACCCACACCGCGCACCCGTGGCCAGGAGTGGCTGGGTGCAAGCGGAGCACGCACACAGCCCAACACCCCAGCCAGGAGTGGCAGGGCGCAGCCGAAACACTAGCCGGAACACACACACCCACACCGCGCATCCGTGGCCAGGAGTGGCTGGGTGCAAGCGGAGCACACACACAGCCCAACAGCCCAGCCAGGAGTGGCGGGGCGCAGCCGAAACCCGAGCCCAAACACACACACCCACACCGCGCAACCGTCGCCAGGAGTGGCTGGGTGCAAGCGGAGCACACACACAGCCCAACACCCCGGCCAGGAGTGGCGAGGCGCAGCCGAAACCCGAGCCCGAACACACACACCCACACCGCGCACCCGAGGCCAGGAGTGGCTGGGTGCAAGCGGAGCACGCACACAGCCCAACACCCCAGCCAGGAGTGGCGGGCCGCAGCTGAAACCCGAGCCCAAACACACAGACACCCACACCGCGCATCCGTGGCCAGGAGTGGCTGGGTGCAAGCGGAGCACACACACAGCCCAACACCCCAGCCAGAAGTGGCGGGGCGCAGCCGAAACCCGAGCGCAAACACACACACCCACACGGCGCACCCGTGGCCAGGAGTGGCTGGGTGCAACCGGAGCACACACACAGCCCAACACCCCAGCCAGGAGTGGCGGGGCGCAGCCCAAACCCGAGCCCAAATACACACACACACACCGCGCACCCGTGCCAGGAGTGGCTGGGTGCAAGCGGAGCACACACACAGCCCAACACCCCAGCCAGGACTGGAGGGGCGCAGCCGAAGCCCGAGCCCAAACACACACATCCACACCGCGCAACCCTGGCCAGGAGTGGCTGGGTGCAAGCGGACCACGCACACAGCCCAACACCCCAGCCAGGAGTGGCGGGGCGCAGCCGAAACCCGAGCTCAAACACACACACTCACGACGCGCCCCCCCGGCCAGGAGTGGCTGGGTGCAAGCAGAGCAAACACACAGCCCAACACCCCAGCCAGGAGTGGCGGGGGGCAGCCGAACCCCGAGCCCAAACACACGCACTCACACCGCGCACCCGTGGCCAGGAGTGGCTGGGTGCAAGCGGAGCACACACACAGCCCAACACCCCAGCCAGGAGTGGCAGGGCGCAGCCGAAACCCGAGCCCAAACACACACACCCACACCGCGCACAAGTGGCCAGGAGGGGCTCGGTGCAAGCAGAGCACACACACAGCCCAACGCCCCAGCCAGGAGTGGCGGGGCGCAGCCGAAACCCGAGCCCAAACACACGCACTCACACCACGCACCCGTGGCCAGGAGTGGCTGGGTGCAAGCGGAGCACACACACAGCCCAACACCCCAGCCAGGAATGGCAGGGCGCAGCCGAAACCCGAGCCCAAACACACACACCCACACCGCGCACCCGTGGCCAGGAGTGGCTGGGTGCAAGCGGAGCACACACACAGCCCAACACCCCAGCCAGGAGTGGCAGGGCGCAGCCGAGACCCGAGCCCAAACACACACACCCACACCGCGCACCCGTGGCCAGGAGTGGCTCGGTGCAAGCGGAGCACACACACAGCCCAACACCCCAGCCAGGAGTGGCGGGGCGCAGCCGAAACCCGAGCCCAAACACACACACCCACACCGCGCACAAGTGGCCAGGAGGGGCTGGGTGCAAGCGGAGCACGCACACAGCCCAACACCCAAGCCAGGAGTGGCGGGGCGCAGCCGAAACCCGAGCCCAAACACACACACCCACACCGCGCACCCGTGGCCAGGAGTGGCTGGGTGCAAGCGGAGCACGCACACAGCCCAACACCCCAGCCAGGAGTGGCGTGGCGCAGTCGAAACCCGAGCCCAAACACACACACCCTCACCGCGCACCCGTGGCCAGGAGTGGCTGGGTGCAAGCGGAGCACACACACAGCCCAACACCCCAGCCAGGAGTGGCGGGGCGCAGCCAAAACCCGAGCCCAAACACACACACCCACACCGCGCACCCGTGCCAGGAGTGGCTGGGTGCAAGGAGAGCACACACACAAGCACACACACACCCCAACACCCCAGGCAAGAGTGCCTGGCGCAGCCGAAACCCGAACGCAACCACAACCCAGACCCAAACACAAGCGCCACGCAACAGTAGGAAACCCAGTGTCCATAGCCCGGGCACTGAGGCAGCCCGTGCCATGCAGGTGACCCGGCCAAACGAGATCCGGAGACCGGGCGTAAGGCTGCATCCTAAGGCCTGCGATGCTTTGGGACTCGAGGCGGAGCGTGCGACACCCAAGCACCTCGGAACCCCACTACCAAGAACATGCATGCATGCCTTGGGAATGGGATACGCCAGGAAGTCCGGTGAACCCCTAGGGTTCCGCCCAAAAGAAGGGGACGTGCGCAAGCACGGGGGCCCACCCTTCCGGCATGACAAGCAGTCATGCTGGCGGCGATCAGCCCTCCCGGTGTTGCCCGGGGCCGCTTTGTTTGGGGCCACCAGTCGGGTCTAGCGGGAAGTAAGCCGCCTCCCCTCTTCACGCGCGGAACCTCTTCCTGTTCGTCACAGGGGCGACGCCAGGGGGAACCATGGGGCGCCTCTCCACGACCGAGTGCAGCTACCCCTACCCTACCTGGGGTTGAGGACCATTTCCAGTTTCAGTGGCCAACGGGTACGGAATGGAATTCCTGCGGGTCGTAGTTGTGCTGGAGTGAACCGTCAGGATTGACTCCGACTGTCCGCGATTCATCTACTATCCTTTTTGCAGCTGCTCCTGGAATTCGTTGCCACTGCCAGACTGCAGAAGAGTGACAGGGCCTCCCACAAGCGATGCATCAGTGATGACCACGAACTTGCCGTCAGGTGCAGGTGTGCCCAACAGCCTCAAAGAACTCAGTTTTTCCTTGATCTCCTGAAACTGAGCTTCATGATCTGGAGTCCACTTCCAAGCCACACTCTTCTTGGTCAAGTTCGTCAGGAGGTGACTACTGTACGTGAAGGTGAAGATGTGTCTCCTGTAAATGTTATAGGACCCTAGGAAAGCTCTGATGTCTTTGAAGCCACGGGTCTTCTCATCACCGATGGTGGCCTTCAGAATTGGGGCTACTTTATCCCTCACAGGTCTCCACTATCTCCAGCTGACTTGGAAACCCAAGTATTCAATTTCCTCCTGCATGAACTCGCATTTTTCCAACTTCACGACGGTATTGCGTTCCTCACAATTGCACAAAAATTCTTCCATCGGTCCCCAATAAGACATCGTCTATATAGACGTCGATGACTGCCCCCTTTTTCAGGAGTGCTTGCACGGTCCATTTCAGCTTCATATGGGCCACAACCTGGTTCATGAGCTCCCAGATAGTTGCTGGAGCGTTCATCAACCCAAACGGCATGACTTTCCATTTGAACACTTGACCATTAGGAGCAATAAATGCGGATAGACCGTGCGCTCTTTTTGTTAACTCAACTGGCCAGAAACCCCTCGCTTCTCCAATTTGGATTTGCAACGGCAATGTGCGGCTCTGTCCAGCCCTTATTCCAAGCTTGGTAGACTTTCTGAATGTCTCTTGGTGAGCTTGTTCAGCTTCCCGTAGTGGACAACCAACCTTTCGGCGTTGCTCCCTGGTTTGTCAACCAAGAAACAAGGAGAGCAGTGCTTTGGATACTCTGCCCGCTCATATTTCTCAGCAAGGTTGGCTGCAATGCATTCAGTGATCGGACACATTATTTTCTCACTGGCGGCCTTGCTAGCTGGAAATGGCTTTGAACGCACCGTGGTATTTCTGTGTTCATCCAACAACTTCAAGTCCATGGTAACCAACTTCTCACATGAACCATGAGCCATCAGCGCTCCAAAAGCAATCTCCCTCCCGCATAGGACTTCCTGAATTTTGCAGGGCAAAATTTTGATGTTTTCCTCGAAATCATCTGCAGCTGCCAAATTTGATTTTCTGTACTCGTCCCTTGGTACGGAGTAACACTCACTGAGTAGGGCCGTGAAATTCCAGTTGAACGTCATCGCCTTACACAATAAAGCGGTCGTCGTCCAGATATTGGTAGAGCGAATCTATTTCGTCTCCGTCAATGCTCCTGCTCGTGAACTGGTTGTAATGGCTCTTCCATGCGTCCTTGAGCTCTAGCCTTTGTTGTTCCTCAGATATCTGGAAGATTCGGAGCTCAATGTCCTCCTTCAAAGAGCGCAAGTCATCATTCGAGACCGGCCATCCACGAGGGTGGGCAATTGTTGCCTTTTCTTCCTCAGCTTGCATGGTCACGCCATACTCTGGCATAGCATGTAGGGCCAGACACCAAATGGTAAAATTTTGTACAACTCCCATAACTGAATCTTCCGGATCGACTTCACTCAGTAAATCCTCAATTCGGTCCGCATAATCTTTGTGGATGCTTGGGAATGGGGCGTACTTCAGCAGCTGAGCAAGATCGACATCCGCCAGATAGCCGTCTTCACTGACTTCTTCCCGTTGCACTGCTGCAGGTTCCTCACTGACCTCTTCCCACTGATTGTCAACCTTGTCAACTTCAGCATCTCCAGTGCCAGCGTCATGTTTTTCATCTGATTCCGTCGGAGGGTGAATTTCTTGGACTTCAGACTCGTCCTTCGGTTTTGCTGCAGGTGTATCGTGCCCGTATTGCTTCAGTAGATCAAACCGGGTTAAACCACGGTTCACTGCATGGAGAAACCTGACCACTTGGGGCTTCAGTTGATCCAACGAGATGTCACAATCATTGCCATGGCTGAGAGATGCAATGCTTCCCCAGGGTGGGGCTGGTATTGGGCTGGTCGCTTCATCTGGGAGATACTGGGGTACATCTGGGATAGGGACACGAACCTTAGTCAGGCGGTCCAAAAATTAGTCGCCATGCAGCAGCTTCCCCGGTGTGGCCCCAATCAGGACAAATACCCACGGCTTGCGCTTGGTCGAGCACGGCCTTGGTGATCATTTTCCCGTGATGTACCCACGGGGGGTTGGCCCAGCATTACTGAAAGTCGTGTCAGTTGTAGGCATAACATGAATTGAGGGGGGTGCAATACAACGGTTCGGTATCACTTTTGGGGTCCGAGTACAAGTCCACGGTGGGTCTGCCATCGCCAATGCCAATGAGGGCTTGCTCCCTCAGTCAGGGTAACAAACTTTAGGCTTCGCTACGGGACATTCTCGAAGATGCTTGCGCAGGTGGCAATCTGTTTCCTCCTTCCTTCTGAAAGCACTTATCAGATAGAGATACCAAGGATAGTTCATGAGTCTCTGGATTTTTGACAATGAGTCTCGGTAGAATAAAAATCAAACCCAGAAACGTCTTGGCATTTTGGCGGATGAAATTCATGGCTAGGCGTACCGCATAGCGATACAAATATGAGGAAGAGTAAAATTGCCCACGCACACATCCACGGATTCTCTCCTTCATTGTACGTATAGTGGCCCTCCCCGACCCTGACTGCACAGTAACCCCTGCGATTCGGATCTGACACCAATGATGAAGCGACAATGGAATCTGTTGCACCAGTATCCAAAACAGCATCACACATCTCCTCCTCCACAACCACGGGTAGTCGCAACATGAGACCATCCTTGACAGCTGCTCGAAGCAGGTCCACAATTTTCTCAACTTCTGAAAATGCAAGAACTCTCTTCCTTTTCTTGGCTGACTCTCAGTGTCCTCCTGCATCCGTCCTGTCTCTGCTGAGGGGACTCCAGCACCAGCGCTTGATGCGGCGGGGCCAGAGGTATTTTTAGTCTTCGGGCCAGCTTTTGGTCCCTTTTGCTGCTGGTCCTTCCATGTCTTCTTGGGGTCTTCCACCGCCTTTTGAACCGATTCCTCACTGAGACCGGACTGGATCAGGAAGGCCTTGAGGCTTTCCTCTTTCTGTTTCCTTTGGATCTCAAAGCAGAGATCGCTGTAGTGGTTCCTCTTACTACAATGCTTACACTGAATGCGTGCCTTAAATTCGGCGATCAATGCGTTGGAGTCCAGCTGTCCTTTGCCTCCTCTGCTTCCTTTGCCTTTTCCTCCTCGCCAACCTTTTCCTTAGCTAGAATCGTTTCCTCCTTTGTCGCCTTTGCCTTCTTTCTTAGAGACTCTTAGCTCTGCAATCATCGAGTGGCATTGGGAGAGGAGTTCGGTGATGTCAGGCTCATGAGCAGAACTTCCAGACGATGGTCCACCAGAGAAAGAGGTGTCCTTTTCCTTCTCTCTCTACTTTTCCTCGTATCGACTCGAAGCAGTGCGCCCAAAAGCGGAAGCACGCGAAGCGGCACGATGTTTGAAACCAACTGAAACCTGTGCGCACTCCTTCATGAGATCCTTCAGTGAATCATAAGAGTGCATCCTCGCAAAAAGGTTATCGTCCTTGGTCCACTCAACGAATAGTTTATCATTGATCTTCGAAGAAAGCTCCATAAGTTTGCGCTCCTCAGTCATAACCCTGGGTTCAAATTGTCGAACAGCCTTTCCAGTGTTTCCAATAATTCGACCACCTGCTCTGGCTTTGGGTCATAAGGTAATTCGGACACCTTCCAAATCTCACCTAGAATTGAGAGATTCGTCTCGAGTGTAGGATAGAGGTCTTGGAGTTTGCTCAGAAAATCCTCAAAGCTTTCTGGCCTTTTTGAGCAATTTGGAGACTCTTTCCTGGAGTTCAGGGTCTTTGATGCCTTGAACAGTGAGATTAGCTTTCACCCGATCCTTGGCTTTGGCTTTGCCAGTGAGCAACAGGTATCTTCCAAATATTTCCGCATACTTATCAAAGTTGCGCCCATGAACGGTGGAATTTTCATTTTCAGAGCGTGAATCGTATCCTCTTCAGTGTCATCCGACCATTCATGTCTACTCATGCCTCCACACACTTCTGTAAGTGTGGCAAAAGCCCATGACTCTTGCGTAACAAAGGGACTTTTCTTAGTAGGTGATGAACGACTGGAGGTTGGCATACGCCCAATGTCCTCGGACGTCTTGGAGATCTTGTCGTTCATCCGATCAATACGCCGGAGCACCTTCGAAAGAAGTGGCTCATTCGTCTCCAGGATTTCATCCTCAGAACTGTCAGAGAGAGTCTTGTGGCGCTCGACTTTGGATTTTCCCTTAAGCGTCTTACGCGTACGCTTCTCTCGTACTTCAGTAGCTTTGTGCTTCATTTTCTCCTTGAGATCCCTCAATCGATAGTCTTCCAGCCAGCCGCTCATCTCTTTGTGCTCTTTTTCTGTCAACTCTCCAATTTCATCTTTAAGCTCCTATGCAAATTTTGTCTCAGGTCATTCATCAGACTCTTCGGAGATATCCTGACCAACTTCGGCACTCGACGTCGAAACAGTTACTCTGTGATCGTCTCCTGAACAGTGACCCTTTGGTGATGACATCGGTTCCAGTGTAATGGTCGGTGGACTGAAAGGAACAGGTGTCATAGCAGATCCTGACTGGAAACTTGGTGAACTCATATCTGCAAATGAACTGCTCAAGCGTCTGCGCGCATTGCGCTCTTGAATTGAAGCTGCGGTCTTGTTGAAAGCCTGCGTCTCTTGTAGATAAAAGAAATTCAGCATGTTCCCTTCTTCGACGCGTAAAACACGCTCGCGTTCTTCCAAACCAGCCAGTAACAAAGCATAAGGATCACCAACAGAATCCAATTCTCGTTTTCCCATGGGTTGATGACTCTCAAATTATTGAAATATTGGTTGTCTTTCTTGATTTGCCCCATCGTCTTCTTGTGCGCTGTGAACGAAAGATCCCAGTGATGCTTGTTGATCCTCGACGTTGCTAGAACTCGCGAGGTTGACGCTTGGATGTGTGGAATCGATATCGTGCACAGTCGCATCCATACTCCTGCTACCACTGTTAAATTCCCGGTTCGCATCTTGTTGTTCTGTTTCAATAGTCTCAGTATCATCTGGATGACCTTGCTTTGGTGTTTGTTCGGGCTCCATTTTAGGTACACAAAGATTTCGATGGAAAATAAACCAGACCAAGACTCCAGGACGAGCACAAATGGGATAGACAAAACCAATAAAGGACTTTGTGGGGCTGCACAATGAACAGACAAACAATGGGTGATGTTTGGTCTTGCACTTGCGTGTATGCATGCTAGTTTGCTTCAGAACCACTCAGGATTTTAAAAGCGACTTCGGTCTGCAATCTGGAAATGGCTGCAACAGTGAATAGTGACTTCAGATCAGGGCGAAAAATGGTATATCACAGAAATCAGGTCTCCTGTAAAGATAGTAAAACAGATGCAAGAAAAATGGTAAAAAAAGATGTAAAATCACTTGAAATGTCTTCCAGGAATTTCCTGTAGCTCAGGAAAAAATAGGGACTGCCCCGATGACCTCACAACTCAGAAGGAATCGCCCATAGTAGAAGCGCTGCGCTCAGGGGCCAAAATTGGTGAAAAATGTGAAGTAGTCATATGACCACTCTATAGTCACAGGGTTCTCCGTGGGAAACACCTAATTTCAGGTTGACAGACTACAATAAAATCTTTTCCCGCAATTTTTCCATATCACTGATTTCTGCCTGCATATTAGGTATCACTCCATCCTCAATTTCCTGGCGCACACGCTGATCATAATTTCAACAACAGCTGCTCAAGAAATCCATCATGGGCAAAAATCGCAATGCGCCAAAAACCGCAGATTCGAGCAAGTCTGTCGCCATTCGCGTGGCGCAATTCGAGAAAAGCGACCAACAACTGAGGGATCACGGACGCAAAGCGGCTCTTCAGGAAAGCAGAATACATGAAAAACGGAAGGAGAATGATCAACAACCCCAAACTCCAAAGTCAAATCAGAAAACAAACTCCGAGAAAAACACTCCAGACGCAATTCCAAGCCAGAATGCAAGTTCAAGCTCGAACGGCAAATCCAAACGCCACAAGACAAAATGGATTCAAAAGACCACCCCGCAACCAAAACGTGAAACGAAGGAGGCAGTCCACGACGACATCGTCATCACCACCCAACTTCATTACAATGAAAAGCCAACAGTGGATTATGCCAAACTTTCAGAAAAGCGTAACAAGAGTTTCACTTTCATTTCTATGGAAGACTTGGAAGCCCACCAAACCACCAACGTTGTTGTGAACGACCCGGACGACAACTCTCCATCCCAACTTCACCAAGACCTTCAAGACGAAAAAGTTCCGGAAGTCTATCAATTCCAAACTCAAGACAAACGTTTATACTCCGACTACATCACCTTGTCACCAACCGAGGACATCATCGCCCAATTTCACAAACAACCTCACGAAATACATTTTGGGGGCACCGACTACCAACACTATTTCAACGAGAAGTACGAGTATTCCGCCCCATATCCAACAGAAGACCATGAACGAGCCATCAAAAACGCAAAACTGGTCACTCCCCATAGTATCACAACCCTCAACATCATGGCCAACCTCTACGAGTTCCAAACAAGAACCTTCATCGTCAGCCCCACGACAAACTACGACTTCAACAAGGACGCCTCGCACAACACAACCGCTCACCTGAACATGTTGCTCAATGCCTTAGCGTCGCTTGCGCGTGCTAAAATACATGTAAGGGGTACGCTAATTCTTTTGGTATCGGACCCGAGGGTGTGTGAAGCCACTAACGGGATTTCGGATTACTCTCAAGCCTATGCCAAAGCAAGGAGGTTTATGGTTGACCAAAAAATCTCCCAAAACTTTGTTCCTTTGAATATGATCCTCAAGAATGATCAAGATCTTTTTGACACTTGCTCCGCCCCCCAAGCGGAGGGATATATTATGATTACTTTGGATAACCTTTGCGAGTTCCAATACACACCGCCCAAATTCTGTCCTATTTCTCCAGGCAATGACCTTGCACATGCCGAGGCTTTTATCTCTCCGCAACAAGAATCCCATCACTCACCACCAATCACCGATTATGTCAGAATTGACATTTCGCAAGATCTCGAAGTCCTCACCGAGGAAGATGCTTTCCAATTTTTCAACAAATTAATCGAACCCGACCTCCAAGATGCCTCATCCATTACCTCCACCAATTGCGCACATTACCGCGGTGAGATAAAAAAGCGTGGCTCGCCCATTGGAAGCACCCATACTCGTTTCGACATTGAAGCCAACTCAGCCCTCTCCTCCCGAATCGCCAAAACCGTTCCATCCCATTACCTACTAGACAGGAATCCACTCATTATGCCTTTCCCCTACAACCTCTCCGCCCATGAAAATACTTTCATGATCTCCTCCACAAAAAGCTCCGCTAAAAACGGAGCAAAACTCGAACCCACGGAGCTTCTAAATCGAGTGGCCTCTCTTGAAAAAATGAATTCTATCCTGCAACACGCAATCCTACGCACCAAATACTCAGTATTGGTGCATCTTGATGTCCACTCCATTCCAAGTAACACCGAAACACGAGTTTCAAAGCTCAAATGGATGAACGAGCAATGCAAGAAAGCCGGCCTCACTTTTTTTAATCACGATAACACATATGCAGTTTTGTCCGACGCTCCACTAAGCTACCGGGCTAAACCCTCCTACACACCAACCGACGCCAAATCGGTTGTCATCTGTGCTCCACGCTCCATACGTTTTAGAGACATCAACAAAGCAACTTCGCTTTTTGGTACCTTCACCTCCATCCAACCACTGGAATCCAACCCAAGTGCCAAATCACATGAATATTTTGAAGCAATCTTTCAAAACCTGGGATCCAGTATCCTAGCACACCAAGAAAAAGTTCAAGGCATCACTTTTCCATCCGGCTCGCCCAACCTCTTAAAAAAACAAAACATCATTGATTCAATGGTGAAAGACCATGCCACTTCTAAATGGAATGCCACACTCTTGGCCGCCAAAGAATTTGGCTCCGAGAAACAACTACGCTCCATTAATGAGCGATTGATCGTGGCTAAGCCTCAATGACTCCCCAACCACCCACACTCCTTCTCTCATCCAGTTCTCAATGTCTTCACTATGTCACTACTCAGAGATATGGGTTCCTTTTGTCCTCACTCCTTTCAATACCAACGGTATGACCTGCTTATCAGGCTGCTAGCCTTCGAAGCGATTTCATCTCACCATACCCACACCCTTCTCATAAAGGACTCCACAATTGCGATGCATTGGAGAACCTATTTTCCTTTTCAAGTTGGTCTAATCCGCTCCGCACCAAGCATCATCTCGCAAGGTATTGTGCCACGCATCGGAAAAAATGCGAACACACTGGAACGTACACTCTCCTCACAAAGCTTCCCGCATGCCGTGTGGATTTCGTTCACTCATCTCCTGTGTGTCAAGATTTTGATTCATCCAAGCCACGATCGGTTACTTAGTTGCAGGCCCCTGTGTCACTCTGCCCTTTAATTGGCAACTACGTGGCCTGTTTGATTTCTGTCATGAGCGCATGAAGGGTTTGACGCTCCTTGTCCTCTTCAAGTGGCTCATTCCGCTCAACCAAGGCCGCCCCTGTGGCTCCAAGCCCACTCTATGGGGTTTGAGGTTTGAGGTTTGATTTTGCGGGTACTAGACGCCTTTCGGCCCCGGGGGGCCACCTGGTCGCGCCAGGTGATATCCTCCCCACCGGGTCCTAGTGAGGGGCCCTCCAAGACGCACCTCCTGCCTGGTGGCGGAGTCCCCCGGGTTCACAGGGCTCGGAGCCCCGTCCTTCCCCGGCTTCCCCGTTTCGCCACTCCCCAGTCAGTGCATCAATTCGCAGCCGTGGCTGCGGGCGCTTACCCACTGCGTCGCCCCCCTATTGCGTGGTCGCCCGGGGAGCCGGCGCCGCCGGGCCTGTGCTACTGGCTTGTCGCCAGTGGGACCCCCTTGGGCTGGCGCCGAGGCTGCCTAGCCTAGGGGTTGGGGCGTGGCGCTGTGCGCCACTACTGCCTTGGCGGGTGCAGTGCCCCGTCTGTTTGTGTGCGGCGCTCGCAGCCGGTTCGGGGGGTTCGGGCCGGTACCTGGTGTTGTGTCTCTCATGTTTCCCCCTTCCCGCCCCGCGTGTTCCGCGCTGCGTGTGGCGGGCCGTCCCGTCCGGGTGTCCCTTACCCTCGCTCGCTGGTACGCCATTCCACGCGGTCTGTGCGTTCCGCGCGCTCGGTCCGGTTGCCCTTCTGGTAGTCCCCGCGTGCCCCTCTCGTGTGTGTGCGCCCGCGCTCCCGCGGCGTCTGCTCCCCTCCCCTCTGGGTGGTGTGGCGTGCGCACCTCGCGTGGTCCCGGCACTGGGCGCTGGTAGGGCCGTTCCACAAGGTCCGTGCCCCTCCGCGTGTCCTGTCCCGGTCCCTTGCTCTGTCTGGCCTGCTTGGGGGGGGGGCGGTCCGGTCCCGGTTCCCCCCTACTTGGCTCAGGGTTGTGGGGCTGACGGTAGGGCGTCCCCGGGGGGGGTGCCTTCTACTGTTGCGAGGGGCGTCCGGGCTCAGGCGCTCCCCCTCCCCCGACTGCCCGCCCACAGGGCGGGCTGTTGGGGTCCGCCATCCACGTGTTGTGGGCGCGGGCGTGCGGGTGTGGGGGCCCTTCTCTGTCCCCTCGGCCTGCACGCCCCGTGGGGGCTGCGCGCCGCGGGGCGGGTCCGTGGCGCTCGTGTGCCGGGGGGCGGCCGAGGGGGGGCCTGTAGGGCGGAGGGTCGCTCTGCCTCCTTCCGTCCCTCTGCCTTCCCTGGGCAGGCAACAAAGCGGGTGTCACTGGCGTCGTGGTGTTCATGGGGGTCGTGGCCCCCCATACCACTCCGGTTCGTGCTCACCCGCCTTCTCTGGGCGACATCTGTGTGGCCTCCTGGCGCGTGGGTGCGGGCTCGCTTGTTCTCCGCGGCCCCCGTGGGAGCCGGCGGCTGGGGCAGGGGGGCAGGTTGCGCTCCGGCTCTTCTCTCGGGCGGGGGGGGGGCCATCCCCCCTGCCTCGGGGGATGGGGGCCGGGGCCCCTGCGGCTTGCGGGCCGGTGGGGGGGTGGGGGGGGGGGTCGCGCCGCAGCCTCCCTGCTCCCCTTCTGGGTGGCGGCCTGTGGTACTCAATCCTGGCCCCCTCGTGTTGTCGGCGCACTCCCTTCCGGCGTGCGCGTGCGGTCGGGTTCGCAGTGCCGCCCCGGGGTGGGGGGGGGGTGAGGGGCGGCCCGTGGACCGCTCCCCCGGGGGCCCCTGCAGACTTGAACCCCCCCTCCTGCCCTCCCTGAGTGGGCTGTGGTCACGGGAGGGTCATGTGGGGCGCGGCCCCCATACTGTTCCGTTGCGCGGGTTGCTCCGGCACGCTGGCGTGGGCTCGCCCCGCGGCCGCGACCCCCGCGGGAGCAGGTCCAGCCGCATCCCCCCCCCCCCGCGTCGCGGTCCTTTCTGGGGGGGGGGCGTCCCCTCGGCTCCGGGGGGGCGGAGGGCCGCTCCTGTGGCTCCCTAGCTGGGGGGGCTGCGGGGGGGGGGGTGGGGGGGCCGCCCCCCCACCCCCCCGCCCGGTCGGGCGTCGGCCTGCCTTCCGTTGCCCCCGGCGTGCCCCCCCGGGGTATACTCGTGCCGTGGGGGTTGCCGGGCGGCCGCGGGCGTCGGGCGCGGTCCGGTCGGCTGCCGAAGGGTCAGTGCGGCGGGACGTGGGGGGGGAGGGGGGAGAAACCCTCCGCCCTGGTTCGCGCCCCCGTCTTCCCCGGGCCGGCCTCTGATAAGGCCGCTCCGTTTGCGCCGTCCTGGGCGTCGCCGGTCCGCTGTCGGCCGGCAGCAGGCAGGGCGTGTGGGCGCCGGCCTCGGCCGTGGTGCCCCAGCACCCCGGGTGCAGCGGCCTCTTCGGGGGGGGTCTGGGGCCGCCATTTCTTCGGTCCGCCTCCGTCTGCTCTTGGGCCTGAGTGGGAGGGGGGGGGGGAGTGGGGGGGGGCCCTCTGGTCCCCTGGCGACGCCTCCTGACGGTCGGGGCGGGGAGGCGGCATGGCGGTCCTGGCCCCGGGGGCCAGCCATCGGCTGGGGGGTCGCATTCTTCCCCCGCCCCCCTCTACCTAGAGCCGGACCCTCGTGCGGCCCTCGCTGGGGCCCCTCATCCCCCTGGCCGTCGTCGCGCGGCGCTGGCCGGCTGGGGGCGGCCGTGAGGGTTAGCGGTCAGCGGTTAGCGGGCTGCGGGGCAGCTGTTTCCACCCCGCGCTCGTTGTCTCCGCCCTCCCTCACTCGGGAGGTGGCGCGCTCTCCTGCGTCATGCCGTACCTTGGGGGGGGCGTGGGTCGGGGGGCCCAGCTCCCCCCCCCACTTTCTCGCGTCCGCCGTCTGGGCCGTCATCTGCGCCTCCGCTTGTGTGGGGGATGGGGCTGTGGCGGCGGCGGGTTGCGCCGGCGGTAGCGCCAGTGGGCGAGGGCGCTGCGCAAGGCCCGGGGGAGCCAGTTGTTGGCGTCCGCATCCGTGATGCGAAGAACCGCTCCCCCTTCCAGGAAGGCCGGCCACGTCGGCTCCCTGTCGGGCCACGCCGCCCAGATCACTGACCTGAGGACCCTCTCATGGTCCTCTGGGGCTGCCCACCCCCCCGGGGGTACCTCTCGGTTTCCTCGGTCTCTTCGGAGGAGCACGGCATCGAAGGGCCGGTTCCGCAACCCCCTGGTGGTCCCCTGGTTGGCCCAGCACAACCACCCGTACACCTCCCCCACCAGGGGGAGGGCCTCCTCCCCCAGAGGGTCCGGGACCGTGCTCCAGTCCCGGTCCCACGGCCGGGCCCCCTATGCCCCTTGCGCCGGCTCCCCTCGCTGCCCCTGTGCCTGCGGCGCCGATGCCGCGCCCCGCCCCCCCTCCGCCGAGGCCATCCGCGCCGGCTCCGCTCTCGGCGCGGGGGGGGGCGGCTGGTGCTGGGGTCGTGGGGGTTTGGGGGGGACAAGCTCGCCGGCGTCAGGGTCGATGTTGTAGAGGTGGTGGTGGTGGTGGTGGTGGTGGTGGTGGGTGTGGTGCGCCGGCATCTGTTGGATGCCGGGGGGGATGCACCTCACCGGCTGCACGTCCGGCTGCGGGGGCGCCCCGCTCCCCGCCCCCCTCCCTTCGTCCAGCTCTCCCTCCCGGGCTCCCATGCCCCGTCCCGCCTGTCCCTTGGGGCCCGCGGTGCCCTTGCCCCTGCCCTTGGGCCCCTTTCCAGCCCCCTGTCCGTGCCACGGGTCCCGCCCCCCGTCCCCCACGCCCTGGCCCGCCCGCTGGCCCACCGCCCCTCGCCCCGCCCCCTGCACCTGGGCTCCCTGCTCGCGCCCCTGCGCCCCCTTCCCGTGCCCTGGTCCCTTCCCGGCCCCCTGCCCTGAGTCGCGCCATCCGCTGCCTGCGCTCTTGCTCCCTGCCGCGCCTGCCCTGGCCTGCTCCTTGCGCGCGCTCCTGGGCACTTCCCCTGTCGCCTCCTGCCCCCCCTGCTCCGCGCTCCCGTGGCTGGCACGCGCCTCTCCCTGCGCGCCCTCCCCTCCTTCCTGGAGCACGCGCCGGGCGTCCCGCTGTCTTTGCAGCTGCCTCAGCGTGACGCCCGGCGGCGAGCGCTCGGGCGCCGGGGGGCGGACGTGCCCCCCCCGTCCCGGGGGGAAGGGCTTGGGGGGGAACTGCCTGGGGGGCCCGGTTTGGGTGTTGGTGGGGTTGGCGTGGGCGCAGTACTTCGCGCTCTCCCTGCCCACTGTAGGTCGTCGTGGTTGGTTGGTCGGTCGTTTAACTGTTCCGCGTAGTTTGTTAATGTTGGTTGGTCGGTTGCGTGATGGTAGAGTCACGTTTTTGTTCCTGGGTATGGTCGTCGGCGGGCGTGGCGCACCACGGTGTCGCCAACCCGTTGGACGCCGTTCCCGTTTCGACCCGTGCAAGCCTGGCTGGTTTGGTGTTGGCCGGCTTGCGTGTGGTCTGTTTACGGTCAAGTGGCGGCTGCAGCTGCAGTGTGGTTGGTGCGCGGTTGTCTTGGCCGCCTCATGGCCGGCTTGGTTTGCGTGGGTTCCATTGCGCTGCTGCCGGTGGTCGTATCACCGAATGTTGTTTGTGTAGCCGGCACGTCCGTGTCGGCGCTGGTTAGTTGCGTCTTGGTTTGTCCAAGTGTAGTGTTGTGTAGTTTGTCAACGTTGGTTGGTCGCATTCGTAACGGTAGAGTTGCGGTGTTCTGCTGTGTTCGTGGGCATGGTCGTCGGCGGGCGTGGCGCACCACGGTGTCGCCAACCCGTTGGACGCCGTTCCCGTTTCGACCCGTGCACGCCTGGCTGGTTTGGTGTTGGCCGGCTTGCGTGTGGTCTGTTTATGGTCAACTGGCGGCTGCAGCTCCGGTGTGGTTGGTGCGCGGTTGTCTTGGCCGCCTCATGGTCGGCTTGGTTTGCGTGGGTTCCGTCGCGCTGCTGCCGTTGGTCGTATCGCCGAATGTTGTTTGTGTAGCCGGCACGTCCGTGTCGGTGCTGGTTAGTTGCGTTTTGGTTTGTCCAAGTGTTGTGTAGTGTAGTTTGTTAACGTTGGTTGGTCGCGTTCGTAATGGTAGAGTTACATGTTCTGTTGTGTTCGTGGGTATGGTGGTCCGCGGGCGTGGCGCACCACGCTTTCGCCAACCCGTTGGACGCCGTTCCCGTTTCGACCCCTGCATGCCTGGCTGGTTTGGTGTTGGCCGGCTTACGTGTGGTCTGTTTATGGTCATGCCGTGGCCGCTGCCGTGGTTTTGTTGGTGCACGGTTGTGTTAGCCACCTCATGGTCGGCTTGTTCGGCGTTGGTTCCTTGGCGCTGCTGCGGGCGCTTGCACGTCAGATATTGTTCGTGTAGTTGTCCTGCTTGTTTCGGTGTGGGTTGGTCGTGCCCGGGTCGGGCTGTGGTTGGGGCTGTGCTGTTTGCTTGGCCGGGGTTTGTGTTGTGCTGGTGCGTGGCCCCCCTCTTGGTGGGGTTTGCTTCGCTGGTGCGTGGCCCCCCCCATGGTAGGGCGTGCTGTGTTGGTGCGCGCCCCCCGCCCACTGTGGGGCGTGTTGTGTCGGTGTGTGGCCCCTCCCACGGTGGCGGCTGTGCTCGCGTGCGGCCAACCGCATGGTCGTCCGTGCTGCTTTGCTGTGTGGCCCCCCTCGTGGTGGGGCGTGTTGTGCCGGTGCGTGGCCCCCCTCATGGTGGGGCACGCTGTATTGGTGCCTGTCCGCCGCGGTGGTTGTGGATGGTGTGGTGGTGATGGGCTTGGGTTGTCGTCGTGTGTGCCGCCTGGGGGCCGGCGTTGGGTTCGGGTTGGTGGTGCTTGTGGTGGTGTTTTAGCCGGCGCCATGCGCGGCTTGTTTTGTTTGTTCGGTGTTGTCTTCGCCGCCATACGGTCGGCGTGTTCGGATGGGTGTAGTCGGCGGTTGGGTTGCCGTTGTGGTTGTGTTGATCACCTGGCCGCGCTGGGTGCTGTGCTGGTGCGCGTCCCCCCTCATGGTTGGGCCTACTGTGTTGGTGCGTGCCCCCCCCCATGGTGGGGCGTGCTGTGTTGGTGTGTGGCCCCCCCCATGGTGGGGCGTGCTGCGTTGGTTTGTGGTCCCCCTCTTGGTGGGGCGTGCTGTGTTGGTGCGTGCCCCCCTCATGGTGGGGCGTGCTGTGTCGGTGTGTGCCCCCCCCCTCCGCGGTGGGGCGTGCTGCGTTGGTTTGTGGCTCCCCTCGTGGTGGGGCATGCTGCGTTGGTGCACGGCCCCCCTCTCGGTAGGGTGTGCCGTGTCGGTGCCTGCCCGCCGCGGTCGTGGTGTGTGGTTTGGGGTGTCGTCATCTGTTCGGTGGGTTGTGGTCACGGTTGTGTTGTTTGCTTGGCCGGGGTTGGTGTTGCGCTGGTGTGTGCCCCCTCCCCTGTTGGGGCGTGCCGTGTTTGTGCGTGGCCCCCCCCTTGTTGGGGAGTGCTGTGTCCGCGTGTTCGGTTTTCGGTTCGTGGTGTTGTAGCCGGCTGGATGCCCGGCTGGTTTTGTTGGTTCGCTGTTGTCTCCGCCGCCGTACGGCCGGCGTAGTCGGGTGTTGGTTGTCTGTGGTGTTGGCCTGGCCGGGGTTGGTGCTCTGCTGGTGCGTGCTCCCTCCCCTGTTGGGGCGTGCCGTGCTTGTGCGTGGCCCCCCCGTTGGTGCGGCATGCTGTTTTGGTGTGTGGCCCCCCTCTCGCTGGGGCGTGCTGTGTTGGTGGCCGCCTGCTGCGGTGGTGGTGTTTGGTTTGGGTGGTCGTCATCTGTCGGGTGGGTTGTGGTTGCGGTTGTCTTGTTGGCTTGGCCGGGGTTGGTGCTGTGCTGGTGCGTGCCCCCCCCCCCTTGTTGGGGCGTGTCGGTTTTGTGCGTGCCCCCCCCCCTTCGTGGGGAGTGCTGTGTCGGCGTGTTCGGGTTTTGGTTCGTGGTGTTGTAGCCGGCTGGATGCCCTGCGTTTTGTTGGTTCGCGGTTGTCTCTGCAGCCGTACGGCGGGCGTTGTCGGTCGTTGGTTGTCTGTGTTGTTTGCCTGGCCGGGGTTGGTGCTGTGCTGGTGCGTCCCCCCCCCCCCCCCTGGTGGGGCGTGCTGCGTTGGGTTGTTGCCCCCATCATGGTGGGGCGTGCTGTGTTGGTGCGTGCCCCCCCTCTTGCTTGGGCGTGCTGTGTTGGTGCCCGCCTGCCGCGGTGGTGGTGTTTGGTTTGGGTTGTCGTCGCCTGTTGGGTGGGTTGTGGTTGTGGTTGTGTTGTTGGCCTGGCCGGGGTTGGTGCTGTGCTGGTGCATGCCCCCCCCACCCCTGTTGGGGCGTGTCGTGTTTGTGCGTGGCCCCCCCCTTGGTGGGGCGTGCTGTGTCGGCGTGTTTGGGTTTCGGTTCGTGGTGTTGTAGCCGGCTGGATGCTCGGCTTGTTTTGTTGGTTCGCGGTTGTCTCTGCAGCCGTACGGCCGGGGTTTGACGGGTGTTTGTTGCCTGTGGTTTTTGCGTGGCCGGGGTCGGTGCTGTGTTGGTGCGTGCCCCCCCCTTTGCTGGGGCGTGCCGTGCTTGTGCGTGGACCCCCCCTTGGTGGGGCCTGCTGTGTCGGCGTGTTTGGGTTTTGGTTCGTGGTGTTGTAGCCGGCTGGATGCTCGGCTTGTTTTGTTGGTGTGTTGTTGTCTCTGCCGCCGTACGGCGGGCGTTGTCGGGTGTTGCCGGTCTGTGGTGTTTTCCTGGCCGGGACGGACGGGCCGGCCTCCCGAGCGCGTGTGGTGCGCCACCCCTTTGTCCTGGCCGGGTCGGACGGGCCGGCCTCCCGAGCGCGTGCGGTGCACCACACCTTGTTTTTGTTTCGCGGGTGTCGTCGCCCTGCTGCTCGTGGTCCTTTGCTCGCTCGTGTTTGTCGCAGCCTGCTGCTGTGCCCCCCCCCCCTGCACCCCACCCCGCCCTTCCGCTTGTTGTCTCCCGCCCCCCCCTTTGCTTCTTGGTGTCCTGCGCCCGCCGGCACCTGTCCCCCCCCCCCCCGGGGGGTATGCTCTTCCCGTCTGGTTGTCTCCTCCTCCGCGTTTACCCTTGTTGCCTGTGTGCCTTGTGGTTGGCCGTTTGTGGGTGTTTCCTTTTGCCCCCCCCCCCCCCCCCCCCTCGTGTTTCCTGGGTGTTTGCACCTGCCGCTCGTTTTCCCTTGTCCTCCCGCTTCTGCCTTGTTTTTTCCGTGCCTTTGGCCTTGGCACCTGTTTGGTTGGGTTCCTTTTTCCCCCCTCGGCACGCGCAGGTGCCGCCCCCCCCACCCCCAGCGGTGGTTGCTCCTGGTGGTCTGCGGTGCCCCGCGTCTTGTTCTGTGGTGCTGCGGTTGGGTGTGGGCTGTTGTGTGCGGCGCGCGGTGTTTTGCTGCGCCGTGCTGTGTTGCTGTGTGGTTGCCTTGCTGTGCGGTGCTGTGCTGTGCGCTCGTCTGTTGTGCCGTTGGCCGTCTCCCGTTGGCGTTGGCCACGCCCTTTCTGTTGGTGCCGCCCGGTGCTCCGCTTCGCCGTGCTGTTTTGTGCGGTGTTTCGTCGGGTGTGGTGCCGTCGTGCGTTGCCGTGTGCTGTGGTGTTTTCCTTGTTGCTCTGTGGTGTCGTGGTGGTTCTCTCTCTGCCCTCTTGGTTTTGCGCACCTGCGGGTTTGCGCCGCCTGGTGCTGCCCCCCCCCCCCCCCCCCCCCCCCTGGTTTGTGTGTCGTGCCTTCTGCCGGTTTGTGTTGCCGCGGTGTGCTGGCTTGTTCTGCCCTTTGTTGTGCCGTGTTGCTGCTTGCTGTGTTGTGTTGTTCGGGGTGCGGCGTGCCGTGTCGTGTTGTAAGTGTCTCTTTGTGCTCCGCAGGTGGCGTGGTGCTGCGCTGCGGTTCCTCGCGCGGCTGCGTCCTGCTGCGTGCTCTGCCGTGCTCGGTGGTGCTGTGCTGTGTTGTCATGCGTTGCGCCGTTCGCTGGGGTGCTGCGTCCTGGTGCTCTGTGCTGTGCTGTCCCGCTGTGTGCTGTTGTGGGTTGCTTTGTCCCGTCTGGTGTCCGTTGGCGTTGTGCGGTTGGCTGCGTGCTGTGCTGCGCTGTTCTTGGCTGCTGTGTGTTGTGCTGCGCATTTGGGCGTGGTGTCTCGTTGCGCTGTGCTGTGCTGTCCTCGTTGCGGCTTGCTGTTTCGTTTTGGTCGCGCTGCCCTGTGCTGTGCTGGGCTGTGCCTCCTGGTGCTGTGTTGGGCCGTGTCGCGTCGTGTTGTGCTGTGTGGTGCTGTGCTGCCGTGCACCGCGCTGTGAGGGTGGCTCTGTGCTGCGTTGTCGCGTGGTCTGTGGTGCCGCTTCCTGCTGTGGCGTGCCCTTGGGTGCTGTGCGGTGCCTCGGGTGTTGTGTGCTTTGCTGCGTGCTGTGCTGTGCTGCTGTGTTTTCTGCTGTGCCTGGGGGTGTGGTGTCTTGGTGCGCTGTGCTGTGCTGTTCGCGTCGTGTCTTGCTATTTGGTCGGGGTCTGCGTTCCTGTGTGGTGTGCTGTGTCTCTTGGTGCTGTGGTGCTCTGCGTTGCATCTTGTTGTTTCGTGCGGTGTAGTGCTGTTGCGCACTGTGCTGTTTGCGTGGTGCTGTGCTGTTTTTGCTCGCGTTGTTTGGTGCTGGTGCGTGCTGTACCTTGACCTCGGGTGTTGTGCCGCGCTGTGGGGTGCTGTGCCGTTTGGTGCGGTGCTTTGCTGTGTTGCCCCGTGCTGTGCGCGCTGCGCTGTGTGTGTTTTGCCGTTGTGTTGTGGTGTGTGCTGTTTTTGCTGCTGTCCGTTGTGCTGCTAGCGCCCTGTGGTGTTACCCCCGTGCATTTTCAAAACCAGAAAAAACTGTTTCCTTTTTTCAAAAAAAGGAAAAAATTTCTTCCCGCTGGTTTGCTTTGTGTACCCTGTCCTCCCTGCATGCAACAATACCACACACTGAAAAAACCAGCCTGCTTTATTTTTTTAATCCCTGGCCTTGGGCTGGTGTGCACCGCAGGTCTCGGTCTTGAGTCTTGCGGTTGCGTCCTCGGGGTGTTGGACACTGTGTACCTGCAGCGAAAGGGGGGGCAAACGGGACGGGGATGGGGCAGTAGTGGGAGGAGAAGGTACATGGAGAAAAAAAAGGGGCCAGAGGCGGAGAGTGCAGGGGCGTAACGTGTTAGAAAACTTTTTCGAGTTTTGGTCGCTGCTCGCAACGTCGTTTTCTTTGACTATTGGGCACGCACAGCAACGAGGGGCACGTCGTTATGTTCATACGTTTATTACGATGCTTACGGCGTTCGCTATTCACCTATTTCACGTCGAAAATCTTTTGTGTCGTTTTTACGCGTTTCGCAGCGCGCCTTTTGGCCTAAGCGTTTTTTATGTTAATTACCTTTAATTTCAGCTATTTAGAGAACTTTTTCGTCGTGTTTTACTTATCTTTTAATTTCATTCTGGCGCCGGGCGCCAGCGCGCACGACGCTCAGAGAGGAACAACTGGATGGGTGCCTACAGTGGTCCCATCTCAGTTCTGTCACACTTGCGCTAATCGCTCAGTGGACTTCTTCCGTGAGTGTTTCTACTCTAGTCTAACGCTGACTGAACTGAGGTCGCGTATGCAGACCATTGTGGATGCTTGTGGCTGTCCTGCCAGCAAGCAGAGCGACAGTAGGGATAGGGGGCTGATTTCCAGCTTACCCATACCCTATTGTGCTAACTCTCTTCTCTACCTGGATTTCATTCACGGCCTACCACGCTTGGGCGGCTATGATAGTTGCCTAATGGTCACCTGTGGCCTATCTCGCTTCACCCGTGTGTTCCCTTGCAATAGGAAAATCACAGGTGAGCAGACTGTGAAAATGTTGGTCGAACAATGGTTCCAACCCTATGGAGCACCTAAGCAGGTGCACTCTGATGAAGATGTACGCATCCGCAGTGACACTGGGTGGTACAAACGAGTGCTAAATGCCCTCAACGTGGAGGTAACCACAGGTGAGCCCTATACCCACACGTCTAACCCTCTCTATGAAATGCAGAACTGTGTGGTGGAGCAAAACTTAAGAATCCTGATGAAACAGGAGCGTACCAAGGACTGGGTACGCCTAGTGCCCTGGGCAGTGCTGACCATGAACTCACAGCAGAGCTCTTCTACGGGTTTCACCCCCCACGAACTGTTCCATGGAGGACGACCTGCATGGTTATTCAAAACCCCCTTTCCTGAGGACTTCAAGAGCCCTGTGGCAGATTGGCTGGAACACAAGCAGTCTCTGGCTAACCAGGCTGGTACTAACCTGAGACACATTCGTGACCGTGAACTGAGCTGACAGAACCGCCTACGGCGACCTGCAAGCTTCAAGGTTGGTGACCCTGTTTTGGTTCACCATTCACCCCTACCCTCCTGGCCACGTAACTGCCTACAGGACCCTTATTTTGGACCCTATCGTATCATCAGGATAGATGGATCCAGGATCCATGTCAGGTGCAGTCCACGTCTAGGTGGTGAACTGCTGTGTGCACCTGAACAGTTGAGGCACTATCACTCCCCTGACGATTTGTCTTGGGATGAGTGGCGCCTCAGCGACAGTGAGGTCGAGCGTAAAGACCTAGAGAACGCTGCCAGTCCAGAGGAGGCAGACGAACTCGAAGAGATGACTGCCGATGAGATGGCAGTCGATGGTTACTACGTGGTTGCAGGTATTGCTCGCCACGAGTATAAACAGGGCTGGAAATTCCTAACCCTGTGGGATGGCTATGGGTTATCTGAGGCGACCTGGGAACCTATATCAGCCTTCACACAACCAGATTGGAGTATTCACCCCATCTTCCGCTCCTATCTCGTTGAGAACAACGAAGGGCAGCTATTAACCCGTGCTGTGACTCTTTCACAGCGTAAAAGGAAAAGCTAATTTCCCTGTGTCAGTCTACTGACTGTGTTCTAACCTCACAGGTGCAGTGAGCACTCTTGTGCAGACGTGCCTGTGTATGGGTGTAAGAGCAGTTGTCACAGTTGCCCCGCATTGCATCGCAGGACAGGACCGTTAGCCCCCCGTGACAACCACTCCCTGGCCGAAGGCGATTGGTTTTTCACAGACTACTGCTTACTGAGCACTGCACTGACCCTGTCTATGCCCTGCAGACCCATGCCTATGGTTTCCAGCGTGGACCAGGTGGCCGCTTATCAGGTTTGCAACCACCCAGCGAGTGTATGCCTTGTTGACCATGTGTTGCATGGGGACTGCCCTGATGTAATGACCTTGGGGAGCCAACGAAGAACGGTGGCTTACTACACCAGGGGGGAATGACAAGCAAGGTGTTATGAGGCAAGGTTTGTCTTCCCTCCTTGGGGACAAGTGAGCCCACAGTTGGGACCCCTGACTGGTCCAGACCCATGGCGTTCTACCCTTCCTTACAGGGTTTACCATACCCCTATGTGTGCTACGTATGTCTGTGTGTGTCTCACTTCTCTCCCCGGCGTGGCTCCCGAAGGGCTTCGCTGACGTCGGACCGAAGGTCCTAATCAGGTACTATTACCACTCCTATGACGCCCAATTTCTGTGCTGGCGCCTATCCTTGGGGGAAGACGGCAAAAGCCCTACCTACTAGAGGGGAGGGGTGGCCAAGTGTGCTAAGGGCATATAAAACGCCCATTTTTGCTAAAGCCCAAAATCTAACGCACTCCCCTGCCCACGAGGAAAAGCACGCGGGACAGGGGACTCCACTACATTACACTCCCCTAGGGGCCCGCTTTGACATAAACGTCAAAGTTGGGTACCCAAAACCCAAAAGAATTGTATTTTTGCCAAGCGCAATTTTGGCGCAATTTTGATTTTTATTGGTGTTTGAGAATCTACCTTTTTTACCCTTTCCACCGGTGATAGGTTGAGGACACTATGAAGACATATTTTTCTACCTCCTGTCATTGCCGTTTACAAGGTTCCACACCTCCCAGCACCATGGCAATCCCATCCCAGCAGCATCCCAGCAGGCACTGGGCCTCAACATTGGGACACGTGAATGCAACCTTGGTGTAAATAACCTCAACTTTGGTGCAACATTCGCAACCTTGAGTGCAACGTTAGCTCAACAATGCTGAGCATTGCAACTTTGATGCAACATTGGCTCAACTTTGATTTTCTGCAAAGGAGCACACGATAGGTTTACAATTGGAAAATAACGACCTTAGCTTTAACGGAGCCCGGTTATGGAGAGTCAAAGGCAACGGACCTCTCTCTGCAGAGTGGGGAGGGGTGTGAGTCTTCCTGGGTTGGTGTTGAGTCACACCATTGGCAATCCCACCCAAGCCATTCCTCCCTGACCGCGGTAAGGGAAGTGTAGAGTGCACACACGGTACGATCAATTTTGAGCTTACAAGCCTCCCAAGATCCCTCCCATTGGGAGGGTGTGTCAATCCATACTTTTTTCCCCTTCTCTCCGGTCACCACGCCTACCACCGGTTGTACACACCCAGGCCCCTCACATCCCGATTTGTGGCTCCCGTTCGCACAGCACTCCAAGCTTGTCTTCGACAAGACCCATCGGACTTTGCTTTTGAGTGGCCATCCGTGAGTCTCCCTTGCAAGCCCCCTTTCGATGTCGCCGATTTCACGCCGTTCCGGCACCGTCGTCTCCCGGCGGCCGGGTACCTGAGGACAGGTGGCAATGTGTTAAAACAACAAAAAAAAAAGACCGTTCCCAGAGGCAAAACACGAATCGCATTGAAATATTTACATGTGCAAGTCGTTCGGTGTCCCACAACCACTCACACGTGGTGTACCTCCCGACCATCTTCTATTTCAGCTATCTCATCCAACGGCTCTTCGTTACCATCGTCCGCCGGTGCCTTTTGCGTGGGCACTTCTTGTTGGCTGGGGTTGCTCTATGGAGAGGATAGTGAGGTGATGAGAGTGCCGGCCATGTTGCATCGATGTTGAGTCGAAGTTGAGGCATGTGGATGTGACATGCATCGTATACAATGCAAATTCATCAAAATTGAACGAAAGTTGCACTACGTTGTATTGTTGCCCATACCTTCTTGCTCTTCTCCTTGTGTGCGGTGCGTTCCTCCGTGCGGTGCTTTCGGTCTCGGCGCTCTTTCCCTTTTTTCCTCTCGGCTTCTTTTGCGCGCTTTTGCTCCTCCGCTCTTCTCTTTTCCTTGTCCCTCTCTTTTTCAGCCCTCTTTTCTTGCCTTGCCTTCTCGTTGGCCTTGTCTTGGGCGATCATGTCCGCAATCATCTTCTTTGTCTCCGCCACACTGGCGTCCTCTTTTGCGGGGCGTCGGGCCCTTGTGTCCACCCCATGGGACAGGGCCTTCTCCTTTTCCTTCTCGGGGTGGCTTGGCTTTTCCTTATGCCGGAATTGGATTCATGCCAAGGGCTCCTTGGTGGGCTTCATGGGGTCGGCCACGTTAACCACCGATGCTTGGAGGGTTTGAGCGTGTGCGTTCGTTTGGGGCTGGACTTGGTTGCTTTGGGGTTGGACTTGAAGGTGCGGGACTTGGGGGAAAGGCATTCCTTGGGCATGAGGTGGTTGAGGAAATTGTTGGAGTAGTTGACAGCTTTGGAGTTGTCGGAATAGGGCAAGTTGTGGAGGTGAGCCTTGAAGCGGGCTGAACGTGAGTGCAGGCGGGAGGATTGCACGAGGGGGCCCACCACGGAACTTGCTTGGGTCGCGGACCATTGGGCCGATGCCACGGATTCTTGAGCTTGGCTTGCGAGTGCCCATACACCGCTTTTGGTGATGACCACTACGTCCTGGACATTGGAATGGAAGCAACGCTGAAGCAAACTTGCATGCAACATTGTTATCACACACATGCACTACACAAGGTTGCACTCAACATTGGCTAAACATTGTCCAAGTAAGGCCATGTGACCCCAAGGAACCCCAAATGGCAAATTGTGGTTCTACCTCGTCAAAGAAGGGCCCCCTTTGCTCGGTCGGTTGGGCCACTACATGTTCCTCAACCTCTCGATTGATCTCTTCTGCTTTCACCCTTGGTTCTTTTCTCTTGGCTTTTTTGTGCTTCTTGTCCTTCTCCTTCTTCTCCCTCTTCTCCTTCTTCTCTTTCTTGGGGTGGGGTTGCTTGGGTTTGGGGAAGAGTGTGCGGCCCGTGGTCATACACCCCCCTACCGCCTCGATGCTTGGGTACGTGTTTTCATACCCCCCGGCCTCGGCAACGTCCTGGTCCCACCATCCCCGCGGAAACAATTCCAAAGCCGTGTCATAGAAGTAGAATTTGGCTTGTGGAGCGCGTCCCCCTTTACCACCGCGCGCACCGGCCATGCACACTTTGCCTAATCCGTACCCCTCGAATGCTCTCAAAATGTAGGCCCACTCCATTGGGCGGGGCGGATAGACATGTTGGCATTGTGATATTTTGTTGCTGGGCTTGAGCATCCGCCACGTGGACACGTTTGCGGCCGTCAGAACCTCGGATGTCTACGGGGACGGAAGTGTTGCCCCATCCATGTCTGTTTTCGTGTTGACCTTTTCCACTTATACAAGATCCTTTGGAACCATGCCCTAAGGGTGATGTCCGCCAACCAGCGGTAGCCCAAGGCCTTGGCGCGGCCACTACCAATGATGGGGGTGTCGGGGTGGTGATGGTGCCCTGCTAGAAGCTCCTCACTAAGGGGGAAGCAAGAAGAGGGCTGGGAGGGCTGGGACGGCTCTGTGGAAATATTGGATGGTCATCGTTCTCGTCTTCGGGGACGCTTTGCTCCTTTTGAATCTACCGTACCACAAGGGAGCGATGTGGCGCTGGACAGATCTGCCACGCGCGCGCCATTCACAGTCGCCACAGTATAGATACAACATTGCATGCAACATTCAAAATCGATGCGAAATTGCACTTACGCCTTTATAAATTGCAGATGCGATCGACGCGTAAATGAAAATTGCAGCACCAAAATTCAAAATCACCAGAACAGAAAAAAAATGCCTTCACAGTGCATACATGGGCTGTTCCAGTGTGAGTCTGCCGGAGTAAGCTTCTTAGGCTGCTAAGCTCCTCCGCCGATAGGTCATTGGTCCCAGCCATGCTGGACAACCCTGTCACCGAACACCAGTGGAGTACGCCCAGGAAAGGTTGTTTTTTTGCAACGAGAATCCGTGCCATTTACTAGTTACGTAAGCTTTCCAACTCGGCAAATAACTTTGAGACACACCGACGCGCTTTACTCCGCATCCGCGTGCGCTCAGGAGGGGGTATCTCAGTGACGGCAATGTTGAATGAAAGTTGTACGGCAAGATTGACTAAGTCCAATAAACCTCGAAACAGGTGTTGTTATGTCGTTCATGGTTGAAAAACCGGAACGTGTTGAGTGCCTTCAACAGCTCCCGGTCTTGCAAACTACAGGCAACCCGCAGATCACACAAATGAGCATTGGAGCAGCTGGCCGTGAGGTTTTGGTTGAGACGAACGCATTGTTGGTCCAAGGTTGAGCCGAAGTTGCACCGAAGCTGCACCAAAGTTGCAGCGCACGCCGCCGAAGCGATGCAAAAGCCGGAGGAACGCCGAACAAACGCCGAAGCAACGCCGAAGCAACGCGGAGGCAACGCCGAAGCAACGCAGAAGCAACGCAGAGGCAACGCCGAAGCAACGAAGCAACGCCGAAGCACCGCACAAGTAATACGAAACAAATGAAGTAATGGGTAAGAGAGAGGTGCGAATTTACGGCTGGTGGTGCTAAGTTGAATGCAACATAGGAAAAAAAACCGAAACAAATTTGCACAACTCCTGTAGGAAATTGCAGTTCCGTTTTCCAATGTTGGGTGCAACTTTGTATTCGTGGGGCACCATGCAGGGAGAGCGCGAAAGGCACCGCAAACAAAAGCCACCACACGCCAAAGGCACCACAAACAAAAGCAACCACACGTTCAGGCCTACCCTTCACAGTCAGAGTGGGAGTCCCCATCTGCATTCACCACTTGAGCAACATGCACCTCTTGTGCCTTTGTCTTGCCCGACCACCGCAAAAGGCACCACAAACAAAAGCCACCACACGCAAAAGGCACCACAAACAAAAGCAACCACACGTTCAGGCCTACCCATCACTGTCAGAGTCAGAGTCCCCATCTGCATTCACCACTCGAGCAACATGCACCTCCTGTGCCTTTGTCTTGCCCAGGCACCGCAAAAGGCACCACAAACAAAAGCCACCACACGCAAAAGACAGCAAAACAAAAGCCACCACACGTTCAGGCCTGTTCGGGCCTACTCATCACAGTCAGAGTCGGAGTCCCCATCTGCATTCTCGACTTGAGCAACATGCACCTCTTGTGCGTTCGTCTTGCCCAGCCACCTTTTGTCTTACCCAGCCACCGTTTGTCTTGCCCAGCCACCGCAAAAGGCACCCGAAAACAAAGCTAACAAACCACCGCAAACAAACCTAAAAGAGCATATAGCAAAGTTGAAACAAAGTTGCAACAAAGTTGCAATCAGCCACATTAGGGGGTAGCGGAACCCCCACAAGGTTTACCAAGTTGTAATGCAACTTTGCTGCAAGTTAGAGATTCTCAACAGGAATGCAACCTTGGGTGAAATGCAATTTTGGTTGCAATTTTGAAATTGCATGCTGTGGTGCACGGCACACCTTTTCTTTGGAATTTAAAGGTCCGAAACCAGTTCCACCGTACGTTGAGGAGAAATTTGGAAGGGGCGCTGCCTACGCGGGGCATGGAGCAGTGTAGCAGCAGGGATAAGTCGGTTCACCACACGTTTAAGTAGGTTTTTGGCCCGGGGACTACTTCCAAAAAAATCCACAAGTCCCTTGGTAAGAGCCCGGTCTTCCAATCTGAAATAGTAGATTTTGAGACACTTTGGGCCCCGGCTAGGCATTACAATCTTGGAAAGCACAAAAAAGCAACAAGTGGGTGCCATTTGAAAACAACTCTTTTCCACCTCATACAATTTGAATTGTTAGCTAAATTGAGGATTCTTTTAACTAAGTTGAGCTCAACATTGGGTTTTGCACTTTATGTCAAAATGGGCCCCTAGGGTCACTAACGCCACCACCAGCCTTCGAAGGCAGGGTGAGCACTCATCACTTGCACTCAACACCTGCCAGGCTTGCTGACCCTAACACCTACACACTCTACTGGGAGTTGATGTCAATGAAGTCTCGGGTCCTATTGACCCTCCTGTGAGAAAGCAAGAGAACACAGCGCTACTAAGCGACTGTGGCCTAACAGGGACGCCACTACGCATTTCCCTGTCAGGGCTTGGAGGGAAGGGGTGCTCAGAGTGCGTGCACAGCGTGGATGGCGGTGAAGTCGGACTGCACTCACTTCAGTTGTATTTTTTTGGGATCTGCGCAGCATGGTTTAGCGCTGCTCAAGGGGACTGCAGCAATCGCCCTAACCTTTCCACCTGAAAAGCAAAGGCTGATGGCTTGGGTTTGCGGCTGAGGAAGCAAGACTACCTCCACGTATTATACGCTTCTCAGGTAGCTCTATAATACGATGTCCTCAAACCCAGGTGCAAGCAAGCAAGCTTAAGGAACTCCACCCGTTCTCTTATAGAACGTGGGGTGGAGCCCCTGGGTAGCCTAAACAAGAGTTGTACCATGCGCATTTCGCGTGGCCTACCCTTTAATGCGTCATATGCATGCACAAGTATGCACTGATCTTTCAATTGCCCACACTTTCTCCTAATTTAACCCAACATAACCAATCACAGCGTGACTCAAGCAGGAGGTGAGCTCCTCCTGGGCTTACCTACCTCACTCACCACGCATCATGTGAATGCCCAGAAAAACACGAGCGCAAAACAACCCTACGCGCTTAAACCAACCTACGGCGAATTATAAACCACCCTAAGCGATTAATGCACTGTGTGTCATGCATGCTACCCCTGTCTTGTTTCCTGCAGAAAGCGGAGAGAGAGTGGCGCACTGCACAGCGCAAAACAAGCCTAGGCGTTTTAGGCAACCCTACTTTAGCGCTACGGCAACACAAACACGAGCAAGCACTTTCTTTTCTTACCTGTGAAGGAAGAACAAGGGTGAATTGGGGTACAGGGAAAGTGTCACAGCGTGTGAATGCCTCAATTAGGCACATGCATTGCGAGCACAGCGCATATTCTAGCCTACGTGCGCGCTGCGCGCTCCATTCGCATCGCATACCTTTCATTCCTGTTTTGACCTGTGCAGAGCAAGAGAGAGGAGCACCCAAACCCCCAACGAACACAGCGTTGACAACCTTAACGTTTTAACGAAGCAACCAACACGAACGCAATGCCTGCATGTGAGATGACACTGGCATACCTGAAAGGTTGGTTGTCCACCTGCTCTGTGGTTTGGGTTGAGTTTGAATACTGTTCGCTAAAGTTTATAAAAATTTTGATGCACCTATGCAAAAATTTCCTTTAGAACTTTAAAAACTACGGCTCATACCTTCTTTTTCACGAGCCGTTTACGCTTGCGCAACCCTGTTTTTGAAGTCCGCGTCTGTTGCGCTTGTCTGCGACTTTGAGTTTTGGTGTAAAAATGACGATTTCTCACGTGATTTTGTCAATTTTTAGCGATTTGACTTCTTAAATCGCTACACCTTTCGCTAAACCACAAAAATCGCTCCCTGTTGTTTACATTTTCTATTTTTTTCAGCTCCTGGAGATTTGTGTCCTCCATTGGGAGTATTGCTCCGCCCTGGCCCTTGGTCAGGACGTTTACTAAAACGCTGTTCATACAGCGATGGCCGTCCGCATTAGAGCGTTCGACTGTACCCTAGTGGGCAAGCATATGTGCTCCAGGGAGGGAGTCCTGGGTTCAAACCCCACTACCCCCAATATTTCACCAAAAGTTTTCGTCGCACGCTGGCGACTTTTGAGGCATGCCCCATCGAAGGGACATCATTCACGGTACATTACACTGTTTTTCAAGGATACCTACAGTGTGATAGGCTTCTATGAACTGATGAGGATGTTTTTGGTACGTTTAATGCATTTTCTGAGGTAATTTTGGGAATTTTTGGGCCTTTTTCCTTGGTCCTACTAGCTTAGCTAACTAGTACTCCAGGGGAGAGTAAGAAAAAGTCACTGCCTTGTCTTTCTTGGAGGGCTTGATCCAGGCCAAGCCCCCTTTAAAACCCTTTTGTTGATGCTAAGACTAACTTAAGTATTTTTATCACTCTTTTGAAGCTTAAAGTACACGTTCTCAAAGTAACTAGGGTTGTAACCCTAGCCGCGCATGAAGTTCACCCCTACCACTCAACTGAGCGGAGGTATCTTCCTTCATGGAGGATATACCGAAATAAAATAGGCATTTCATGCTTTAGGCTTTGGAGGTTAAGCCTAGTGGTCTCCTACCCCAAGACCCCTATACTCAATTGTTACTACCACTTAATGTGGCTCTACTTTTTAACTGTTTCTGAATTCAGTTGCTTGGCCAAGTCATATTCTGTGTCTGGCCTGACACCTATGCCCCACATTCCTAACCAGCACCATTTCGGCCAAAAGAGTGCACATGAAGTGCTTGATGCTATCTTTGAGGCTACAGTCAGCCCAGTTTTCATATAAAATCTTTTGTATTATCCATTTGTGATTGAATCTTTGTGTTTATACCTGCTTTGTCTATCTGCAGCCCTTCTGTGTTACACTGGATTTCAAACTATTCATTGATTCGATCCACATCCTGTTCTTGCTCTACTTGCTCCTTTGGTTTTGGGATTTCACCATCCAAAACCTGCAGGATTTCATCAAAATCTATAGGGCACTAATCAAGGACATCTTTCTGGTAGCAGAGGATGAAAAGGGCTGGGGCAAGTGACCTTGGGTAGCAACCTGCACACCCTTGATCTTTTGAGATCATCAGCCAACGTGCTCAATCCGGGTAAAGGTGAGAGTAGCCCTGGCTTGGGTAAGGGTTCAGTGATACCCAATTAAGGCTTGACAGCCTCTGACAGAGCTGTCACATCCGGGTCTTCCGATCCGGATAGAAGTTTGGCCAAAAGTTCGGCTGTACGATCCAGAGCCCCATGGGTGGGCTCTGGGCGAAGAGGATCCATTATCGGCAGGTCTGGATGCCTTGCTCTCGGGTGTTCGTGTACTCTCGGTCGTCTCGGTAGTGAGGCTGTGTCTGCCATGTCTGTAGATGGCCCAGAATAGAGGAAGGAGCCCATCTCAGTTTGGGGCGGCGACCCGAGAGCATCAAGAGGTATTTCTCCATCTTCTCCTACGGTGGACTTGTGGTACTCGTCGTGGAGCATGAACTCGTCCATCCTCCTTCGTAGGTCCTCTTGTTCTTCAGGACCAACTCCAAGTACGGTAGAAGACGAGGCCGGACAAGCCGACCGGGCGATGGAAGCTTCGACACGCCTGCCGAGCCTTTGCAGGCTGTCTTCACCATGGGCCGCTAAGGTTTCCATGGGTAATGGGATTTTTCTGGGCGGATTTAGTTCCGCCCTTCTGTGCTCTGGATCTTCCTCAGACCCAGATGCGGCTCTGAGTGGCGGTTCACTCTTTGGGTGGGCTACACTGCCATGTTGCACTTGTACACTTCTGATCAGCCAGGTTCGGGAGAACAGTTGAGTGGACATGTTCAATGTGCTTTTCAGTGTGCTTTTCTTTTGCTTCTGCTGAGAGTCGGTTCGAAAGGTTCTCAGGATTTGCCTCTGCTACCGGAAAGATGTCCTTGATTAGTGCCCTATAGATTTTGATGAAATCCTGCAGGTTTTGGATGGTGAACTCCCAAAACCAAAGGAGCAAGTAGAGCAAGAACAGGATGTGGATCGAATCAATGAATAGTTTGAAATCCAGTGTAACACAGAAGGGCTGCAGATAGACAAAGCAGGTATAAACACAAAGATTCAATCACAAACGGATAATACAAAAGATTTTATATGAAAACTGGGCTGACTCTAGCCTCAAAGATAGCATCAAGCACTTCATGTGCACTCTTTTGGGTGAAATGGTCCTGGTTAGGAATGTGGGGCATAGGTGTCAGGCCAGACACAGAATATGACTTGGCCAAGCAACTGAATTCAGAAACTGTTAAAAAGTAGAGCCACATTAAGTGGTAGTAACAATTGAGTATAGGGGTCTTTGGGTAGGAGACCACTAGGCTTAACCTCCAAGGCCTAAAGCATGAAATGCCTATTTTATTTCGGTATATCCTCCATGAAGGAAGATGCCTCCGCTCAGTTGAGTGGTAGGGGTGAACTTCATGGGGTGCTAGGGTTACGGGTGGTGGGAGATGGCCGCTCCTGACAGCAGCCGCCCCTGGCTCCTGCTCCTGAGGAGCACCGACCCTGGCTCCTGAGGAGCTCCGACCCTGGGATGCTCCTCAGGAGCACCGACCCTGGCTCCTGAGGAGCACCGACCCTGAGGGGGCTCCTGAGGAGCACCGACCTTGGCTCCTCGGGAGCCAAAGCTCCCGAGGAGCACCGACCCTGCTCTTGAGGAGCAAGTTGGCTCCTGAGGAGCACCGACCCTGGCTCCTGAGGAGCCAAAACAGAAAGTGGTTATTTTTTTCACTTTTAGCTGAGTACTTTGCATATTTTCTGCAAAGAGTGCCCATTGTGGCTCCAAAGTTACCAACAACTTGGATAAAAGTCGCATTTCTGGACTCTTACAGGCTTTCCTATTGTCTACATCATTGATCCTGAGGAACACCACCTCTACTGCTTGGAAACGATTCTGCTTCCGAACAAAAGCGGCCCTCAGGAACCAAAACAAAAAGACTTATTCCCACTTTTTGATTACTTATGTGTACTTTCTCGTACATGGTGCCCATCGTGCATGCAAGATTGCCAACAAGGCAGATCAAAGTTGCATTTTGTTAGCTTTGGAGGTTCAACTAGAGGTTTCCTCCAAATTTTTTTAAGTGAACCAAGTCGTTTGTTTCAATCATTGATGCTCCTGAAGAGCAATTTTGCTCGGGAGGAGCACCGTCCGTGTCTTTCGGGGAGCTAAAACAAACCTACGTGCTTTTCACTTCGTGTTTGTTGTTTCGCATCATTTCAACATCCGCTCCGCATCATTCTTGGAACATTACCAACAACCCAAAAGTTGCATTGCGCTTGAGAAAGTCTACTAGACATTTGTTTCCTTTGCTTCAATGTTTGCTTTGTGACCAAACGTGTTTGTGTTGCATCAGACTTTGGATGAAAATGATGCATCAAGCAGTACGCAAAATGCACAAAAACTCCTATCCCCAAATTCACAAAGTAAATAATCAACCAAAAATGAATACAAATTCTTAGTCCAATTGGCGCATCAATAATTCAAGTAACACATCAAATTGCAATGGAGCCTTACGGTCCAAAGATATGAAAATTGGTACCATTCAGCATATGTATTGTACGGTATCGGCATGGTATCCATACCATACAGTGCTGCAATATCTTGTATGGTATGGCCCAACACTCTTGTATTCACTACTTTGTCCCACCACAAAAAAAAGTTGGCTTTTTCACTCCAAACAAATATATTGCACAATGCCTTGGCTGTCCCTGCATCCGCAGAGTGGTCCGATACATGGTTGTTGTCAACTCTTGGCAGCTGATGAACAATTGCTATCATTTTAATGAACTACTAATTGTGGGAAATTAATGACTGGACACTGGACAAAGGGCTGGCCATGGTTTCTTTTTTTTTATGCTCCATAACAAAGGCACTATACCTTGCATCTTGGTAGTACCTATGTGGTACCCGTGTCCAATGGTGTTCAGATGTGTAATGCAAAGGCATCAACCAATCAAAAATGACTGCAGTTGGGTTCCTGGGCGGCATTGGCGAGCACTCCACTATGCCATGTCCTGATGCAAAAGAATGATGGTTGCACAATTTGGCCAAATCAGCTTGCCATAATTGCGAAATTCTGCTGCCACCGTCACACTGCTTGCTAATTGCTCCATGTTTGCTGTTTTTAACAACCTTTAACCTAGCCTGGCAACTTGCCACAGAGGCCCAGCATGCCACGCATGCAATTGAACTGAAATTCTACCCTCCACCACCTGCTTCGCCAGTGCACTAATCACAAGTTTGGCTATTTACTGGTTCGATTTGAGGCTGGCCGACTAGGCTCAGGGCACAGGTGCGCGTCAACGGGCCCTGGTCACTATTCAACCTACCTTGCCCACCTTGCCCACAACCCGATGCATTGAAGGCTGCTTCAGGCGGTACCATTCAGGACAAAAGCAGTATCACGTTCAGTTGCCACGGTTGGGCAGTCACCTTTGCAGACAGCATCGATCATCTTGTCACCGATCTTGCACTCGGAGCCGAACTTGGTTTTCACAAGGGTCATATTCTCCTTCGTTTGGGAATTGAATTGAGGATTAACTGCAGGAGTGGCGTGCATTATGATGGAGTGTCCTCTGCAGCGCTTGGTGCAACGCGTTCCGTCAGCGAGCACTTATGCCAGTGAGGGCACGTAGTGCAGATTTTTGCGGGAGCAATTGTGCAGTGTCCAGTAGAGACATACCAATCAGACAATTGCCGAAAACCCACAAATCATTTCTGCTGATGTGGGGCTTTGTATCGATTTTCTGCAGCCAAAAGAAGAGGAGAGTTGGCAGCGCCTCACCGCTGTGTTGTCAAGCATCTTTGCATTTGTTGTGCACAGTGCACAACTTGTGCAGTGGATCTTGCACAACTTGAAGTCCACGCAACTACCCCCAGACTACGACAAGAACTCAATGATCGAAAACTACACAAAAAAGATCAAAACGCATCGAAGGGCGCACAGGTTTGCCCCCCCCCCCCCCCGCTGAAATACCTTCTTCTTCAATTTTTTACCTATCTTGTCAGTTATCTGGTTGAGGATGTACTGCACGTGCTTTCCGCCCTTGAACGTCCAAATGCTGTTGACGAAGCTGCAGTGCTGAAACTGTGACCATCATTGTCTTCGATGTCAAGGGTAGAGTGACGGCTTGGGACCAGTTCTTTACCCAACATTCTGGTCATCCCGTTGTCAACCATTGGTCACCAACGACTTACAACTAATCCTGGACAGGCGTAATTTGGAACACGGCGAAAGCTTCTAATGATGGATGAGTCAGTTGGATGTACGAATGAACATTTGTGTATGGTTCACCTTTTAATGGGGACGACAGTTCATTTCCTCCTGCTGCCTGAATCAGGGCGCTTCGCGACTAACAAATCGCGATACCCTGTTTTGGTGTTTTCTGGTTCAACAGCCTTTTTTTTTTCCTTTTGTAAGCTCGTGAGAGGTCGTTTACAAAGTAAAAAATATCAGCGTAATCAATCATGGCGCATACGCCCGGGAAGACCAACATATGAAATTTCATGACAACCATTCCACTTCTAAATGCATACATCATGGAAGACACCATACATAGACCATAGTTGACTGTCAAATTTCAATTTTTTTTCCCAACCCCTTCCTCCTCCGGAGCAATGCCAACCTTTGACCCTAGCTCCTGAGGAGCCACGCCCCTAGCTCTTGAGGAGCAATGACCCTGGCTCCTTAGGAGCAAAATGCTTAACAAGACAACCGCCGCTCCTGAGAATCGCCGACCCTGGAGCTGGTACAGGGTCGGTGCTCCTGAGGAGCATTTATCAGGGTCGGTGCTCCTGAGGAGCAGCAGCAGGGTCGGTGCTCCTGAGGAGCCAGGGTCGGTGCTCCTGAGGAGCTGGCTCCTCAGGAGCAAGGCAGTGACTTTTTTCTACTGGGCCCACAGATCAGGAGATTTGCCTCAGCTGTTGTGGGCCTGGAGCTGAGGAGCCCATTAGTGTTGTGCTCTTCGTGCCCTTGGTGGTCAGGGTATTTGGGATCATAGGAGATGATTAGCCTGGTATCATGGTTGCAGGTCTGTTCAATGATCTGCAACGCCGTGCCTCTGCTGTCTTTGCACGCCAGGGGCAGCTCCGTGGCCGCAGATGCGGGGATGTGGGAATGCAGCTATTCGTCCGTGGAGGCCTTCATTACTACGAATCACCTTTTGGTGCCCAAGAAGGTCCCTGCAGTGGCTTTTCCCACTCCTTGGTGATTTATACCCGCTGTTCACGACCTGGGAGCAGCGCCGACGTGTTCGTGGCATTGTCTGGCGCCGGCGGGCGTCGACGAATGCAGTCCCCTCGATCATCTACGACATTCAAGGTGTTCCAGGGAATGTACCAGTAATTTGGCTTGTTTGTGTGTTTTTCACCTATTTGGCCTATTTTGACCCATCTTGCGGCGCCGAGCGCCCTCGACGGATAATAGATACGTCGGCGTTGTCGCTGGCCAGGCAGAGACGCATCGCCGCTGCCCATCTTTTAGATTCCCTTGATTTGGGGTCACATTCAGGGTTTCTGGCTGTTAGGGCCCTGTTTGATCATTTTGGGCAGTTTGGAGCAGGAATGAACACAATCGAATTTCGTCCATCAAGGTTGTAGTCATATAGACAACTTCTGTGCCAGCTGACAGGTGTTTTGGGTGTTTGTGCCACTGTTTTGCGAAGTTTTTGGCGGTTTTTGATAGCAATTCCGGGTCCATTTGCCTGTACATACTGCTGCTGGTCAGAATCAGGCTGAACCCACTGCCTGTGCTGCAAGATAGCTGCCTGCCAGGGTCAGTGGTTTGGCTTTTTGCCTCACTGTTGGCTGCTGTGTGGGTTTGTGTGTGCCAAGTGTTTTATTTGCCTTGTTGATTGTTTCCATCCCTACAGATTGAAGTCATTTTGGCTGGTAATCAGTAAGTAAGTAAGTAAGGGTGGCCGCGTCCGCAGCCTCATCTGACATCTCCTTGTTTGTTTTACATGGTGGCCGCCTCTGGCGGGAAGGAGAGCTCTCCACCATCAGTTCCCCTGGCGACCCCTGTCTCACCTCACGGCTGAGAACCTCAACCAGGTTCCCTTGGGGCATGACCGGCAGTAGGCTCCCTTCAGTCGCTGCCCTCACGGTTTCAGCTCCTTCCGGTCACCCTTTGAAAGATCTCCCGGCCTTCCCCCCCTAGCACAGCCTATTGGGCGCCTGCAGGCGGGTTTCCTGTGGATAGCCCTCGCCGACAGCGGAGCATTTCTCTCTGTCAACCACATTCCACCACTCCCCATCCCTCACGGGTTGGAGTACCCACTTGGCTCCCGGAAGCACTTGGGTGTCGTCCACCCACGGCTGGAGGCCACGGGGCGACCCTTTCCACGTTCCCCCAGGTCCCGCTCACCCGTGAACCTACGTGTACTCAGGCCATTGACCCGGGGATCTCAAGGTCAGCCCTAACCCCTGCGGACACCTCACGGCCGTCCCGGAGTTCAGGGCATTTTGCCGACTTCCCGTGGTCAGGTTCTCCATGGTTGGCCCATGGTTCACCACTCCATGGCGACTGGTTTCCCAATGCCACGGGGCTGTTGCTTGGCGCTTTCGGTCTCCTTGCCCATCCCATGTCCCATTCCCCTTTGCCTCATCCCGGCACCGGCCCGTTCCCTGTGTCCCATGGACTCCCTACCCCGTCGGGCCGTTGCGCGGCCCTAACCACACGCCCTTCCCCGCCCCGTCCCCTTGTCCCTTCATCCCGTGTTTATACCCCACAGGGTCGCCAGCAACTCTGTGGCACGGGCCCACCGGATCCTCTTCCATCCGGGGACCGCTTCGTGCGCCTAGCACGGGTCGCTCCGTTCCCGCCCCTGTCCCTTTCCCCTGTGCCGCGGCCCCAGCCTAATCCCCTGGGCTGTTGTGCGGCCCCATCCCATCCCTGATCCCGTGTTTATACCCCACTGGGCCGCTAGCAACCCTGTGGTGCGGGCCCACTGGATCCTCATCCATCCGGGGACCATTTCGTGCGCCTAGCACGGGTCGCTCCCCTCCCGCCCCCTCCCCGTTCCCGGGCCGCTTCGACCCCGGAGGTTCCAGTCTGGGTGCGTTGCGTCCCAAGATGTTCCTGTCCGCGGCACCGGGTGCACCCCCGGACGATCCAGTCCGGGGGTTTGTGCCGTGCTCCACTCCGCCCCGGATGCTCCAATCCGGGGCGTCTTTTTGTCGTATTCTCTCCGTTGCCTCGGACGCTCCAGTCTGTGGCACCGGGATCTGCCCCGGACGATCCAGTCCGGGGGCTTGGGCCGTGCTCCACTCCGCCCCGGATGCTCCAATCCGGGGTGTCTTTTTGTCGCATTCTCTCCGTTGCCTCGGACGCTCCAGTCCCTGGCACTGGGTTCACACCCGGACGATCTAGTTCGGGGGCTAGTGCCGTGCTTCATTCCGCCCCGCATGCTCCAATCCAGGGCGCTTTTTTATCGTATTCTCTCCGTTGCCTCGGTTGCTCCAGTCCGTGGCACCTGGTTCACCCCCGGACGATCCAGTCCGGGGGCTAGTGCCGTGGTTCATTCCGCCCCGGATGCTCCAATCAGGGGCGTCTTTTTGCCGTTTTCTCTCCGTTGCCTCGGATGATCCAGTCCGTGGCCCCGGGTTCCCCCCCGGACGATCCAGTCCGGGGGCTTGTGCCGTGCTCCACTCCGCCCCGGATGCTCCAATCCGGGGCGTCTTTTTGTCGTTTTCTCTCCTTTGCCTGGGACGCTCCAGTCCGTGGCACCAGGTTCTCCCCCGGACGATCCAGTCGGGGGGCTTGGGCCGTGCTCCACTCCGCCCCAAATGCTCCAATCCAGGGCGTCTCTTTGCCGTATTCTCTCCGTTGCCACGGACGCTCCAGTCCGTGGCACATGGTTCACCCCCGGACGATCTGGTTCGGGGGCTAGTGCCGTGCTTCATTCCGCCCCGCATGCTCCAATCCAGGGCGCTTTTTTATCGTATTCTCTCCGTTGCCTCGGTTGCTCCAGTCCGTGGCACCTGGTTCACCCCCGGACGATCCAGTCCGGGGGCTAGTGCCGTGCTTCATTCCGCCCCGGATGCTCCAATCAGGGGCGTCTTTTTGCCGTTTTCTCTCCGTTGCCTCGGATGATCCAGTCCGTGGCCCCGGGTTCCCCCCCGGACGATCCAGTCCGGGGGCTTGTGCCGTGCTCCACTCCGCCCCGGATGCTCCAATCCGGGGCGTCTTTTTGTCGTATTCTCTCCTTTGCCTCAGACGCTCCAGTCCGTGGCACCGGGTTCTCCCCCGGACAATTCAGTCTGGGGGCTTGGGCCGTGCTCCACTCCGCCCCGGATGCTCCAATCCGGGGCGTCTTTTTGTCGTTTTCTCTCCTTTGCCTCGGACGCTCCAGTCCGTGGCACCAGGTTCTCCCCCGGACGATCCAGTCCAGGGGCTTGGGCCGTGCTCCACTCCGCCCCGAATGCTCCAATCCAGGGCGTCTCTTTGCCGTATTCTCTCCGTTGCCAGGACGCTCCAGTCCGTGGCACATGGTTCACCCCCGGACGATTCAGTCCGGGGGCTAGTGCCGTGCTTCTTTCCGCCCCGAATGCTCTAATCCGGGATGTCTTTTTATCGTATTCTCTCCGTTGCCTCGGATGCTCCAGTCCGTGGCACCGGGTTCTCCCCCGGAGGATCCAGTCCGGGCGCTTGGGCCGTGCTCCACTCCGCCCCGAATGCTCCAATCCAGGGCGTCCTTTTGCCGTATTCTCTCCGTTGCCTCGGACGCTCCAGTCCGTGGCACCTGGTTCACCCCCGGACGATTCACTCCGGGGGCTAGTGCCGTGCTTCTTTCCGCCCCGGATGCTCTAATCCCGGGCGTCTTTTTGCCGTTTTCTCTCCGTTGCCTCGGATGATCCAGTCCGTGGCCCTGGGTTCCCCCCCGGACGATCCAGTCCGGGGGCTTGTACCGTGCTCCACTCCACCCCGGATGCTCCAATCCGGGGCGTCTTTTTGTCGTTTTATCTCCTTTCCCTCGGATGCTCCAGTCCGTGGCACCTGGTTCACCCCTGGACAATCCAGTCCGGGGGCTAGTGCCGTGCTTCATTCCGCCCCGGATGCTCCAATCCGGGGCGTCTTTTTATCGTATTCTCTCCATTGCCTCGAATGATCCAGTCCGTGGCACCGGGTTCCCCCCCGGACGATCCAGTCCAGGGGCTTGGGCCGTGCTCCACTCCGCCCCGAATGCTCCAATCCAGGGCGTCTCTTTGCCATATTCTCTCCGTTGCCTCGGACGCTCAAGTCCGTGGCACATGGTCCACCCCCGGACGATCCAGTCCGGGGGCTAGTGCCGTGCCTCATTCCGCCCCGGATGCTCCAATCCGGGGCGTCTTTTTGCCGTTTTCTCTCCGTTGCCTCGGATGATCCAGTCCGGGGCCCGGGGTTCCCCCCCGGACGATCCAGTCCAAGGGCTTGTGCCGTGCTCCACTCCGCCCCGGATGCTCCGATCCGGGGCGTCTTTTTGTCGTTTTCTCTCCTTTGCCTCGGACGCTCCAGTCCGTGGCACCGGGTTCACCCCCGGACGATCCAGACCGGGGGCTTGGACCGTGCTCCACTCCGCCCTGGATGCTCCAATCCTGGGTGTCTTTTTGTCGTATTCTCTCCGTTGCCTCGGACACTCCAGTCCGTGGCACCGGGTTCACCCCCGGACGATCCAGTCCGGGAGCTAGTGCGGTGGTTCATTCCGCCCCGGATGCTCCGATCCGGGGCGTCTTTTTATCGTATTCTCTCCGTTGCCTTGGATGCTCCAGTCCGTGGCACCTGGTTCACCCCCGGAGGATCCAGTCCGGGGGCTAGTGCCGTGCTTCATTCCGCCCCGGATGCTCCGATCCGGGGCGTCTTTTAATCGTATTCTCTCCGTTGCCTCGGATGCTCCAGTCCGTGGCACCGGGTTCTCCCCCGGACGATCCAGTCTGGGGGCTTGGGCCGTGCTCCACTCCGCCCCGAATGCTCCAATCCAGGGCGTCTTTTTGCCGTATTCTCTCCGTTGCCTCGGACGCTCCAGTCTGTGGCACCTGGTTCACCCCCGGACGATCCAGTCCGGGGGCTAGTGCCGTGCTTCTTTCCGCCCCAATTGCTCCAATCCGGGGCGTCTTTTTGCCGTTTTCTCTCCGTTGCCTCGGATGATCCAGTCCGTGGCCCCGGGTTCCCCCCCGGACGATCCAGTCCGGAAGCTAGTGCCGTGCTTCATTCCGCCCCGGATGCTCCAGTCCGGGGCGTCTTTTTATCGTATTCTCTCCGTTGCCTCCGATGCTCGAGTCCGTGGCACCGGGTTCACCCCCGGACGATCTAGTTCGGGGGCTAGTGACGTGCTTCCATCCTCCCCGCACGCTCCAATCCGGGGCGTCTTTTTATCGTATTCTCTCCGTTGCCTCGGATGCTCCAGTCCGTGGCACCTGGTTCACCCCCGGAGGATCCAGTCGGGGGGCTAGTGCGGTGCTTCATTCCGCCCCGGATGCTCCAATCGGGGGCGTCTTTTTATCGTATTCTCTCCGTTGCCTCGGATGCTCCAGTCCGTGGCACCGGGTTCTCCCCCGGACGATCCAGTCCGGGCGCTTGGGCCGTGGTCCACTCCGCCCCGAATGCTCCATTCCGGGGCGTCTCTTTGCCGTATTCTCTCCGTTGCCTCAGACACTCCAGTCCGTGGCGCCGGGTTCACCCCAGGACGATCTAGTCCGAGGGCTAGTGCCGTGCTTCTTTCCGCCCCAGATGCTCCAATCCGGGGCGTCTCTTTATCGTATTCTCTCCGTTGCCTCGGATGCTCCAGTCAGTGGCACCTGGTTCACCACCGGACGATCCAGTCCGGGGGCTAGTGCCGTGCTTCATTCCGCCCCGGATGCTCCAATCCGGGGCGTCTTTTTATCATATTATCTCCATTGCCTCGGATGCTCCAGTCCGTGGCACCGGGTTCTCCCCCGGACGATCCAGTCCGGGGGCTTGTGCCGTGCTCCACTCCGCCCCGGATGCTCCAATCCGGGGCGTCTTTTTGTCGTATTCTCTCCGTTGCCTCGTACGCTCCAGTCCGTGGCACCAGGTTCACCCCCGGACGATCCAGTCCAGGGGCTCGGGCCGTGCTCCACTCCGCCCCGGATGCTCCAATCCGTGGCGTCATATATCTTTCTCTCTTTGCTGTCTTCGGCTCACCAACCCCACAGCGCGCGCTCTTGCGAGCTGGCTTTGCGCGCTGTGGGGGCGGCACAAGGGCGCCCATGGGGGAGCGCCTGTTGTCTGGGTGTGGGGCGTCCGGGGTCGGGCGCTCTCCCACTCCCGACCACTTGTCCTTTCGGGCGTGCGGCCGGGGCCCGCTTCCCGCTCGCTGTGGGTGCCGTGTGCGGGCGTGGGGGCCCAGCTGTCCTTGGCACCTTGTCCCGTGCCGCGGTTCGTCGTGTGTTGTGCGCGCTTCCCGGGTTCGCGGCACCCGGTGGCTGTTGTGGCTTGGCACCTGTCCTTGTGCCGTGGTTGTGGCTGGCGGCGTGCCTCTCTGGCGTGCCTCGTGGCCCCGCGTTGGTGCGCCGCTCCTCGTCCGGTCCGGTCGCTCTCGGTGCTCCGGTCGGCTTTCCCGTCGCCGTGGTGCCTTCCCCCACCCCGGGTGCTGTCGCCCCCGGCTTTACTGGGTGGCTGCGCGGGGCAAGTGGAGGCCGGCTGAGAACCGGGCTCATTGTGCCTGCCGCTGGCCCCTGCCGAGGCATGGGCGCTGGGCGCGCTCCGCGTCGTACCCGTTCGGGGCCCCACGATGGGGTTGTGCCTGGCGGGTCCCTCCGGCTTCGGTCCTAGGCTGCTTGCGCTGCGGTTGTTCGGCGTGTGTGGACCCGGTCACTGACGCGTCCGGTTTCCCGTACCGTCCGTCTTTCGACGGGGGACTCAGCCGGTGCACCGGGGCTGTTTCGTGTGGACGCCGACACCGCCCTTTTCGGGTCGGAGGACGCCACGCCCGGCTCCCGCGCGCGTGTGTATGTGCGTGCTTTTCTTGTCCGGGTCGGGCGGGCCGGCCTCCCGGGCGCGTTTTGGTGCGCCCCACCTTTCCTTTGGCCGTTCTTGGTGCGCTCTTTGCTTGTTCGGCCCCCTCCGGTCAGGGTTGCCCCGTTTGTGGTTGTTGTTGGGTTTTTTTTTTTCCCTTCCCCCCCCTTGTTGCGCCCCTGTTGTGTCCTGCTTTGCGTGTTTTCCGGCCCCGGGTGCCTTGGGCCTTGGCGTCTTGTCGCCCCCCCCCCCCCCTTTTTTGTTGTTTTTTCCCCTCCCCCCCCCTCTGTGCGCCCCGTTGCCTCTTGCTTTTCGTGTTTTCCGGCCTCGGGTTCCTTGGGCCTCGGCCTCTTGTTGCCCACCCCCTTTACGCCCCCCGTTTTTTTTGTTTGTTTTTTGCCCCCCCCCCTGTTGTCTCTGGCGTTTCCTGCTTTCCGGCTGCCTTGGGCCTTTGCGCCCCCCCCCCCTTTTTTTTTCTTGTTTTTCCCCTTCTTTTTTATTTTTTTTTCCGGTTCTGGGGTGCAGGGCGGTCTTGGGCCGTCGGGTGTGCCGGCGTGTGCCTCGGTGGTGCTGTCCCTGTCGTTGCTCTGTGTGCGTTGGCTGGTGTTGTGTGGTGTTGGCTGTTGGGCCTGGCTGTCCTGTGCTGTCTCCCGGTGTGTCTTGGTGTCGTGCTACGGTGGTGCTGTCCTTGTCCCGCCGTGTGGCTCGCCGCCCTGTGGTTCAGCGTGGTGTGTCTTGGTGTTCCTCTGCCCTGTGTTGTGTTCTTTTGCGCTGTGCTGTCATGTGGTGGTGTGCTGTCGTGCTCTGCCGTTTGTTTGCGTCGTTGCCTGTGCCTGTTGTTTGTTTCTTGCCGCTGCGTGTCTGCTGTGTGTGTTCTGGGGTGTCGTGCTGTGTGTTCCCTGTCCTCTCCGCCCTGTGCGGTGCTGTGCTGCGCTGTGCTTGTGCCCTTTGGTTGTGCTGTGCGCGTCGTCTGTGCTGTTTCTGGTGACTGGTGTTGTTGGTTCCCGGTGTCGCTGCCTTTTGTTGGGGGTCTGCTGGTGGCTCTGGTTGCCCAGCGTTGTCGTTTGGTGGTGTGTGTCGGCTTTGGTGCCCGTGTCTGGTCTGGCTGTCACTCGGCGTCTTCCCTGTGGTGTCCTGCTCCCCTGTGCTGTGTCCTATGGCGCTGTGCTGCCGTGTGGTTCTGTGCTGTGGTGCCCTGTCTTCTTTTTTTTTGTTTTTCTCCTTGCCGGTGGCGCTGGTTTCCTGTTGTTCCCCGTTGGTTCTGGGCTCCGGGCCGATTCGGGGTCGTTTCTGTTTCTGTGCTCTGCCTGTGCGGTGCTGTGCGGGTGTGCCTGCGTCGTTGCTCTCTGTTCGGTGCTCACTTGCGCTCGCGGGGCTGCCTGCTGTTTTGTGTTGTTGCCTGTTGTGTTTGTGTGTTTGCTGTTGGGCCTGGCTGTCCTCTGTTGTCTCCTGGTGGGTCCTGGTGGCTCCTGGTGTCGTGTCTCGGTGGCGTGCTGTGGTGTGTCCCTGGGTGCTGTGCTGCGCCGTGTTGCTGCGCGTTGTGCCGCCTGGCGTTGCGTTGTTGTGCACTGTGTTGTTTCGTTTTGCTCCGTTCCGTGCTGCCGCGCGCTGTGTTGTGTCCTTGGGCGCTGTCCGTCGTCCTGGGGTCCTGTGCCTTCTGGCGCTGTGTTTTGTCTTGTCCCCCCGCGCTGTGTGTGTTTTGCTGTGGTGTGTCGCTGCGTCGTGTTGTTCGCCGTTGTGCTTTGTGCCGTGTGCGCCCTGGGGTGTCGTGTTGTGCGTTCCCTGTCCTCTCCTCCCTGTGCAGTGTTGCTGTGGCGCCCTGCTCTCCCTTGGTGCCCTGCTCCCCTGTGCTGTGCCCCGTGGCGCTGTGCTGCCGTATGGTGCTGTGGTGTTCCGTCCTGCTGCTTTGTTTGGTTTGTTTCCTGCCTTTGTTTGGTTTCTCCTACTTGAAAAACCGCTGCAAAATTTGTTAAAATATTTTTTTTTCTTATTTTTTTGTTGAAAATAAAATAAAATTATACACTACCCAACGCATGCACACTCGCAAACCTGCAGGCAGCAAGACCATGCCTGGTTCACTGCCTTACATGTCGCCCCGCGTTGGTGGCGGTGTCGTGCGTGGCATGCCTTGGTGGTTGCGGTGTCCTGGACTTGACGCCGCGTACTTTCCACCTGCAGCGAAAGGGAGGCGAAAGCGTCGAGGGTGCGGCACGGGCGGGAGGGGAAGGTACATGGTGAATAAAAGAGGGCGTGAGGGATGAGTACAGGGGCGCGGCGTGGTACGAAAATTTTTTTTCGAGATTTACGTGTTGCTCGCGACGCAGTTTTCTTTACGTAGACGGCGTATTAGACGACGGCAGGGACAGCGTTATGTTCGTGTTAGCGTTACGGCGCTTACGGCGCTATTTATTTGTCTATTTAAGTTCAAAATTTTCGACTTTGTGTTTTAACGCGTTTCGCCGCGCACTTTTTGTCCTCGCCATTTTTTAGGCTAATTAGCTTTATTTTCAGCTATGTAGAAAATTATGTCGTCGTGTTTTTCTTATGTTTTTGATTTTATTTTATTTCGGTATATCCTCCATGAAGGAAGATGCCTCCGCTCAGTTGAGTGGTAGGGGTGAACTTCATGCAGGGCTAGGGTTACAACCCTAGTTACTTTGAGAAAGTGTACTTTAAGCTTCAAAAGAGTGATAAAATACTTAAGTTAGTCTTAGCATCAACAAAAGGGTTTTAAAGGGGGCTTGGCCTGGATCAAGCCCTCCAAGAAAGACAAGGCAGTGACGTTTTCTTACTGGGCCCACAGATCAGGAGATTTGCCTCAGCTCTTGTGGGCCTGGAGCTGAGGAGCCCATTAATGTTGTGCTCTTCGTGCCCTTGGTGGTCAGGGTATTTGGGATGATAGGAGATGATCAACCTGGTATCATGGTTGCAGGTCTGTTCAATTATCTGCACCGCTGTGCCTCTGCTGTCTTGGCACGCTCGTGGCAGCTCCGTGGCCGCAGATGCGGGGATGTGGGAATGCAGCTATTCGTCCGTGGAGGCCTTCATTACTACGAATCACCTTTTGGTGCCCAAGAAGGTCCCTGCAGTGGCTTTTCCCACTCCTTGGTGATTTATACCCGCTGTTCACGACCTGGGAGCAGCGCCGACGTGTTCGTGGCATTGTCTGGCGCCGGCGGGCGTCGACGAATACAGTCCCCTCGATCATCTCGGACATTCAACGTGTTCCAGGGAATATACGAGTAATTTGGCTTGTTTGTGTGTTTTTCACCTATTTGGCCAATTTTGACCCATCTTGCGGCGCCAAGCGCCCTCGACCGATAATGGATACGTCGGCGTTGTTGCTGGCCAGGCAGGGCCGCATCGCTGCTGCCCATCTTGTAGAGTCCCTTGATTTGGGGTCACATTCAGGGTTTCTGGCTGTTAGGGCCCTGTTTGATCATTTTGGGCAGTTTGGAGCAGGAATGAACACAAGCGAATTTTTTCCGTCAAGGTTGTAGTCATATAGACTACTTCTGTGCCAGCTGACAGGTGTTTTGGGTGTTTGTGCCACTGTTTTGCGAAGTTTTTGGCGGTTTTTGATAGCAATTCCGGGTTCATTTGCCTGTACATACTGCTGCTGGTCAGAATCAGGCTGAACGCACTGCCTGTGCTGCAAGATAGCTGCCTGCCAGGGTCAGTGGTTTGGCTTTTTGCCTCACTGTTGGCTGCTGTGTGGGTTTGTGTGTGCCAGGTGTTTTATTTGCCTTGTTGATTGTCTCCATCCCTACAGATTGAAGTCATTTTTGCTGGTAATCAGCCTCATGTGCGCATGCCCATTGGGGGCATTTCTGATTTTCAGACATCACTTCTGAGCTTTGTGCCTATATATGGATAGTAGAGCCACTACCTCTAGGCTTCTCTTTCCATGTTTTTGTGTTTTAGTGGGAAGAGAAGCCATGTGAAGCTCCTGGTGGGCCTTCACCCCTTGGCACTTCTCGCCTTGGGGAAGTAGTTAAGTCTACACAGCCCGCAATGGGGGGTGTCGACGTCCACACGAAACAGCCCCGGTGCACCGGCCGAGTCCCCCGTCGAACGACGGGCGGAACGGGAAACCGGACGTGTCAGTGACCGGGTCCACACACGCCAACCAGCGCACCGCACGCAGTCCAAGACCCACTCCGAAGGGACCCGCCAGGGACAACCCCATCGCGGGGCCCCGAACGGGTACGACGCAGAGCGAGCCCAGCGCCCCTGAAATGGGGGGGGGCCAGCGGCAGGCAGAATGAGCCGGTTTTCGGACGGCTTCCGCGTGCCCCGCGCAGCCATCCAGTAAAGCCGGGGGCGCAAGCCCCTGGGGTGGGGAAAGGCACCACGGCGTCGTAAAGCCAATCAAAGCACCGAGAGCGACCGGACCGGACGAGGCGCGGTGCACCATGCGGGGCCACGAGCCACGCCAGAGAGGCACGCCGCTGGCCACAATCAAGGCACACGGACAGGTGCCAAGCAACAACGGCCGCCGGGTGCCGCGAACCCGGAGAGCGCGAACAACACGCAACCGACCACGGCACGAGAACAGGTGCTAAGCAAAAACAGCCGCCGTCCGGACGGACGTGTGGGCGCCCGGCAGCGAACCCAGCCCCTGCCGGCTACGGAACAGCCGCCTTCCGGATGGACAAGTGCACGCCCGGAGGGTACCCAGCCCCTACCGGCTACAAACAGCAGCCATCTGGATGGACGAGTGCGCGCCCGGAGGGTACCGAGCCTCTGCTGGCTACGAACAACCGCCATCCTGATGGATGAGTGACTGTCCCGCAGCAACGCGCCGCACACTTAACACCCCACACGCAACACACAGCACAACAAACCGAGCGAGCACACCGGTGAACAGGAGCCAACTGGCCCAGGACACCGCACACGCAACACAGCACACCAAGCGAGCACACCAGTGAAGAAGACCCAAGTGGCCCAGGACACCGCACACGCCGGACAACACACCGGCGGGCACACCGGTGAACAGGAGCCAAGAGGCCCAGGACACCGCACGCGCAACACAACACACAGAGCGGGCACACCGGTGAACAGGAGCCAAGCGGCCCAGCACACAGCACCAGCAAAGGAACGAACGGAGCGGGCACACCGGTGAACAGGAGTCAAGAGGCCCAGGACACCGCACACGCAACACAACAAACAGAGCGGGCACACCGATGAACAGGAGCCAGGTGGCCCAGGACACTGCACAAGCAAAGCACAAGACGGGGCGCGCACACTGGTGAACAGGAGCCAAGTGGCCCAGGACACCCCACAGGCACCACAACACACCGAGGGGCTACACGGGTGAACAGGCGCCAAGTGGCCGAGGACAACGCACACGCAACAGAACACACCAGGCGGGCACACCGGTGAACAGGAGCCCAGTGGCCCGGAACGCCGCACGCAGAACACAACACACCGAGCGGGCACTACGGTGAACAGGAGCCAAGTGGCCCAGGACACCGCACCGTCAAAGCAACGGAAGGAGCTGGCACACCGGTGAACAGGAGCCAAGTGCCCCAGGACACTGCAAAAGCAAAGCACAAGACGGGGCGCGCACACCGGTGAACAGGAGCCAAGTGGCCCAGGACACCGCACACGCAACACAACACACTGAGCGGGCACACCGGTGAACAGGGGCCAAGTGCCCCAGGACACTGCACAAAAAAAAGCACAAGACGGGGCGCGCACACCGGTGGACAGGAAACAAGTGGCCCAGGACACCGCACACGCCACACAACACACCGGCGGGCACACCGGTGAACAGGAGCCAAGAGGCCCAGGACACCGCACGCGCAACACAACACACAGAGCGGGCACACCAGTGAACAGGAGCCAAGCGGACCAGCACACAGCACCAGCAAAGCAACGAACGGAGCGGGCACACCGGTGAATAGGAGTCAAGAGGCCCAGGACACCCCACAGGCACCACAACACACCGAGGGGCTACAGGGGTGAACAGGCGCCAAGTGGCCGAGGACACCGCACACGCAACAGAACACACCAGGCGGGCACACCGGTGAACAGGAGCCAAGTGGCCCGGGACGCCGCACGCAGAACACAACACACCCAGCGGGCACTACGGTGAACAGGAGCCAAGTGGCCCAGGACACCGCACCGTCAAAGCAACGGAAGGAGCGGGCACACCGGTGAACAGGAGCCAAGTGCCCCAGGACACTGCAGAAGCAAAGCACAAGACGGGGCGCGCACACCGGTGAACAGGAGCCAAGTGGCCCAGGACACCGCACACGCAACACAACACACTGAGCGGGCACACCGGTGAACAGGGGCCAAGTGCCCCAGGACACTGCACAAACAAAAAGCACAAGACGGGGCGCGCACACCGGTGGACAGGAGCCAAGTGGCCCAGGACACCGCACACGCAACACAACACACTGAGCGGGCACACCGGTGAACAGGGGCCAAGTGCCCCAGGACACTGCACAAACAAAAAGCACAAGACGGGGCGCGCACACCGGTGGACAGGAGCCAAGTGGCCCAGGACACCGCACACGCAACGCAACACACCAAGCGGGCACACCGTGAACAGGAGCCGAGTGGCCCCAGACACCGCACACGCAACACAACACACCGAGCGGACACACCGGTGAACAGGAGCCAAGTGGCCCAGGACACCGCACACGCAGGGCAACGGACGGAGCGGGCACACCGGTGAACAGGAGCCAAGTGGCCCAGGACACCGCACACACAACACAAGACACCGAGCGGGCACACCGGTGAACAACACCCAAGTGGCCCAGGACACCGCACACGCAACACAACACACCGAGCAGGCACACCGGTGAACGGGAGCCAAGTGGCCCAGGACGCCGCACACGCAAAGCAACGCACCGAGCGGGCGCACCGGTGAACAGGATCCACGTGGCCCAGGACACCGCAGACGCAACACAACAAACCACACCCCGGTGAACAGGAGCCAAGTCGCCTAGGACACCGCACACGCAAAGCAACGCACCGAGCGGGCAAACCGGTGAACAGGAGCCAAGTGGCACAGGACACCGCACGCGGAACACAACACACGGAGCAGGCACACCGGTGAACAGGATCCAAGTGGCCCACGACGCCGCACACGCAAAGCAACGCACCGAGCGGGCGTACCGGTGAACAGGATCCACGTGGCCCAGGACACCGCAGACGCAACACAACAAACCACAGCCCGGTGAACAGGAGCCAAGTGGCCAAGGACACCGCACAAGCAACACAACGCACCGAGCGGGCACACCGGTGAACAGGAGCCAAGTGGCCCAAGACACCGCACACACGTGCACACGTAGGGTGGTCGAGAGACAAAAAAGAACCAACACCCCATGGGTCGGACGCACTGGGGCGACCCAGCCGACCGACCGGGCCAGCAGCAGGGGCAGTACCCCAAGGCCACTGGTCAGAGCCCGGCCAGGCTGCATCGGAGACCATGGCAAAAGTCACCCGGAGCCATGCAAGCATCCGGTGACAGGCGAGCCGGTGGACAGTCCAGGAGGGGGTCGCCTGCCGAGCAGACAGGCCCCGCAACTCAAGCCACAAGGGTGAGGCGGTCGTACCGTACACTAGCGGGAGCAATACCCCTTGTGGTGAGAGATACTCCACACGGCTGGGCAGCTCCAGAGCTGCCGCCCAAAGAAGGGGGCATGTGGCCCTTCTCATGGACACATGGGGGGACACCCTCCCACCTGGGACACCTGGACCGGGTGGCCGCGACAATGCCTTCCCAAGCACCTGTGGGAGCGGCTTAAGAGGCACCTGAACTAGGGCAGTGGGAGGGACAGGATGTCCCCTTGGTAAGACCTTCTTCCTGCAATGTAAAAGGAGGCATCCTGAGCTCCCGAAGATACCTACCCACCTACCTCTACACGGCCTAGGTTGCGGGAATCCCCCTATCACCTTCGTAGGTTGGGCCGGAATATGCCGTAGTGGCGTAACGCCATTCTCTTCCCCCTTGGGGTTGCTCTTAACCCACATTTTCTATTTTTTTGGCACTCGCTTGTCTTGTTGTGGTTTTTCGGCCACGGCCCCATGGTGTGCCCCCCTGGGTTGTGTCCTAGTGGGGGGGTGTAACCAAACAAGCAGCGCCGGCGATTCCGATGTCGGGCCCGGCTGCAGCCACGTCTCAGTAATTTGGGATCATTCGGCTCTTCCAAGGTTTATGGATGATGGCATTGTAGGTAGGTAGGTAGGTGCACTCGGTCGTGGAGAGGCGCCCCATGGATCCCCCTGGCGTTGCCCCGGTGACGAACAGGAAGAGGCTCCGCGCGTGAAGAGGGGAGGCGGCTTACATCCCGCTAGACCTGACTGTTGGCCCCCAACAAAGCGGCCCTGGGCAACACCAGGAGGGCTGATCGCCGCCGGCGTGACGTGCTTGTCTCGCCGGGAGGGTGTGCCCCCGTGCTTGCGCACGTCCCCTCCTTTGGGCGGAACCCTAGAGGTTCACCGGACTTCCTGGCGTATCCCGTTCCCAAGGCATGCATGGACATTCTTGGTACTAGGGTTCTGAGGTGCTTGGGTGTCGCACGCTCCGCCTCGAGTCCCAAAGCAGTGCAGGCCTTAGGATGCAGCCTTACCCCCGGTCTCCGGATCTCGTTTGGCCGGGTCACCAGCATGGCACGGGCTGCCTCAGTGCCCGGGCTGTGGGCACTGGGTTTCCTACTGTTCTGCGGTGTTTGTGGTTGGGTCCGGTTCGCGGTTGGGTGTGGGTTTTGTTAACCCCGCCAGTCCTGGCTGGGGTCTTGGGTGGGTGTGTTTGGGCACGGTTTGTGGTGTTGTCCCTCTTTTGCGGGCTGTTTGTGGTGTTCGTGGTTGGGCTTAGGTTTCGGCCTGCCTATGGGACGTGTGTGGTTTCGTGCGCGCTCTGCTTGCCCCCTGCCGTTTCCGGTTCCGGTGTGCGGTGTGGGCGTGCGTGCTGGGCCCGGGTCTCGGCTGTGCCCCGCCCTTCTTGGCTGGGTTGTCGGGGTGTGTTTTTTGCGCTTTTTTTTTTTTTGGCTTTGTGGTGTCGGTTGCTGGGTGTCCCTGTCCCGGGCCTTGTGGTCCCTGTCCCCCCATCCCCTTTCTTTCGGGCTGGGATGCTGGCCCTTTTTTTTTTCGTGGTGTGTGTCTGCATGTTTCGGTGTCCCTTTTCCCGGTGGACCTGTTCCTGGCTTGGTGTTGCCGGTTTTGGCTGGGTGGTCCCCCTGTGGCTCTTCGGGGGTCCTGTCTTCGGTGCCTTCCGGGTGGGGGGTTTGGCCGCCTCTGGTGGTGTTGTCTGGCGGTTTGGTGGCTGTGGGCTGTTTTCGCGCCCCCCCCCCCTCCCCCCTCTGTTTTTGTTTGGGGGGGGGGGGCCTGCCTGTTCCTCCCTCTGCCTTCCCTGGGCTGGCGCACGCACTGGCCCGCATTCAGTGTGGTCTTCCGAGCTGCTGTTGGCGGTTGCGTTCTGTTTGGCCGTGTTCCGGCCCCATGGGTCGGGTGGGCTATGTACACGTTGGGCTCGGCGCCCCTTCTTGCCGGGTTAGGTCCTGGCTCTGCCGGCTGGGCGGCTGCGCCAGGCGGCTGCGTGTGGCTCCGGGTTAGGGGGCTGGGGTTGTTCGTGTCCTTCCCCCTCTGCGGTGCCGGTTTTAACCTTCTGGGTGGTCCGCCACCGTTGTTGCCGGGCGCGCGGTGGCCCCGTGTGTGGCCTGTGGTGCCGGTGTGTGGCGTGCTGGTGCGACGCCTTCCGGGGTATGCGGTGCTTGCTTCGGTTAGTCCTTCAGGTTAGGGTCAGTCGTGCCGTGTTGTGCCGCTCTGTGCCGCGTCGCGTCGCGTCGTGCCGTGGCGCGTTGCACTGTGGCGCGCTGTGGTGCGGTGTGCCGTGGTCTCGCGTTGTGCCGTGGTGGGTCAGTGGAGGTCAGCCTGGCCTGTATCGTGGTGCGGAGTGCGGGCCGGAGTGTGGTTGGCTGGTGGCTGGAGGGTGCGGTTCGGTGTGGGTGTCTCGCTGGGTCCGTGCTGTGGGGGCCTGGGCGTGGCGCTCGGGCTGGTGGCTCGGGTAGGCGTCCGTGGGGTTGCCCTCCCTGGGGGCCTGTGCCTAGGTCCCGTGTCCTCTGGGGGTTCCGGTCCCTAGCCCTGGTCGCTGTGGCCGTGCCTTCATCCTCTTCCGGTGCCTGTGAGGTGGCCCTTGTGGCGGCCGGGGTCGTCGCCTGGCGGTGAGGGTGTGGTGATGTGCCGTGCGGCGGCGTTCCCTGCGGCTTCCTCTGTGGGTGTGGCCCGTTCTCCCCGTGTGGGTGTGCCCTCCATTCCCCGTGTGGTTTCCGGTGGCTGGTGGTTGTGCGCTGGTGTGATCCTTACAGCGTCCGATGCTTGCTTCGGCGGTGCGTGTTGGGGGCCTGCACCCCCGGGACTCGTGCGGCGTTCGGTGGGGGTGGGGCGGCGCTGGTCCCCCCGTCGTGGTATGCCCTTCCTGGGTGTGGGTCGTGGCGTTTGCTGTGGTGCCCTTTTCCTCCGCGCCTTGGTCCCCGCTCATGCCCCTTCCTGGTTCTTGGGTGGTTTCCTGCCACCACGTGGTGTCCCTCCCGGCGCCCTGTCCCTATTGGTGCCTGCCCTCACTTGGGGCCCCTCCCTGCCCTCTTGCCTGAGTGCCCCTTGGTGTCCCTTGCCCTCCCCTTGCCCTTGTCCTTCCCCTTCCTGGTGTGGTGGTGGCGGGAGGGGCGGGGTGGGGAGGGGGCGCCGATGGCCCAGGCCTGGGGGTGGGTGGCCTGGAGCCATTGGCGGAGGGCTTGGGGGATGTAGGGGGGGCGGAGGCCCTGGACCGCATCGCGGAGGAGGGCCTCCCATGCCGCTTGCGGCATGATGGCCTCCAGGGCGGCCTTGTTGGGGTCGGCGGGGGTGCGGGTGCGTATCTCCTCGAAGGTATGCACCATGTGTACCCCAGCTTGCCTTCTCGCTCCCCCGGCCCACTTCACCCAGCGGCAGAGCTCCTGCAAAGCAGGGGCAGACCACCAGGCGAGGTGGGCGGGGCCCTGGGGGGGGGAGGGGTCCGTGCCCGGGGTCCTGGAGTGGCGGGGGGAGGACGTGGACCTGTGCTGGTGGTGGGGGTGGCGGTGCCTGGGGAAGCGGGAGCGGCGGTGGCGGGGGCTGGGGGTGGAGGACGGGTACGGGCGGAGGGGGGAACGGGAGGGGGAGGTGGACATGGGGCGGCGGTGGCGCGCTTGGTGGCGTCCGGGGGAGCGGGAGCGGTGGTTGTGGGGGCTGGGGGTGGTGGATGGGTATGGGCGGCAAGGGGAACGGGGAGCCCGGCGGGGCCTGTGGGGGGAGGGGGAGGTGGACGTGGGGCGGCGGTGGTGTGCCTGGCGGCGCCGGGTAGAGCGGGAGCGGTGGTGGCGGGGGCTGGGGGTGGGGGTCTTGTATGGCCGGAGGGGGGAGGGGGAGGTGGACATGGGGCGGCGTGGCGTTCGTGGTGGCGCCCGGGGGAGCGGGAGCGGCGGGAGCGGGGTCCCGGGGGGTCGTGGTGGCACCTGGGGGAGGTAGGTAGGTAGGTATCTTCGGGAGCTCAGGATGCCTCCTTTGACATTGCAGGAAGAAGGTCTTACCAAGGGGACATCTTGTCCCTCCCACTGCCCAAGTTCAGGTGCCTCTTGAGCCGCTCCCGCATGTGCTTGGGAAGGCATTGTCGCGGCCACCCGGTCCATGTGTCCCAGGTGGGAGGGTGTCCCCCCATGTGTCCATGGGCAGGGCCACATGCCCCCTCCTTTGGGCGGCAGCTACGGGGGCTGCCCAGCCGTGTGGAGTATCTCTCACCACAAGGGGTATTGCTCCCGCTAGTCTACGGTACGACCGCCTCACCCTTGTGGCTTGAGTTGCGGGGCCACTCTGCTTGGCAGGCGACCCCCTCTTGGACTGTGTACCGGCTCGCCTGTCACCGGTTGCTTCCATGGCTCCGGGTGACGTTTGCCATGGTCCCCGATGCAGCCTGGCCGGGCTCGGACCAGTGGCCCTGGAGTACCGCTCCTGCCACTGGCCCGGTGGGTCGGCTGGGTCGCCCCAGTGCGCCCGACCAATGGGGTGTTGGTTCTTTCCTGTCCCTCGGCCGCCCTACGTGTGTGCAGTGTCCTGGGCCACTTGGCTCCTGTTCACCGGTGTGGCCGCGTGGTTTGTGGTGTTGCGTGTGCGGTGTCCTGGGCCACTTGGCTCCTGTTCACCGGTGTGCCCGCTCGGTGTGTTGTGTTGCGTGTGCGGTGTCCTGGGCCACTTGGCTCCCGTTCACCGGTGCGCCCGCTGGGTGTGTTGTGTTGCGTTTGCGGTGTCCTGGGCCACTTGGCTCCTGTTCACCGGTGCGCCCGCTCGGTGTGTTGCTTTGCGTGTGCGGTGTCCTGGGCCTTTTGGCTCCTGTTCACCGGTGCGCCCGCTGGGTGTGTTGTGTTGCGTGGGCGGTGTCCTTGGCCACTTGGCTCGTGTTCACCGGTGCGCCCGCTCGGTGTGTTGTGTTGCGTGTGCGGTGTCCTGGGCCTTTTTTTTTGTTTTTTTTGTTTTTTTGGTTGGGGTGCGGCGTTTTTGGTGCTGTGCGTGGGTGTCGGTGTGTGCCAGTGCCCCTGCTGGTGTGGGCGTGGGTGTCGTGGGGGACGGGGGCCGGGTGGCTGTTGCGCTCTGGGTTCCCTGTGTGTGCGCCGGCCCCCAGGTTTCCGGTTTCCAGGGCGCCGGTCCGGGGGGTGCTGAGGGCGGGTGGTTGGTGGCAGTGGTGGCGTGGCGCTTGCATGGGTGGTCGCGGCTCCTGGGTAGTGCCTGGGTGGCGTGGCCGGGCGCGGGTGTGCGTGTGGGTGTGTTCATGGCGTGGGCTGATGGGGTGGTGGGCAGTGCGGGCGTGGCTGGTTTGTGTGGGTGTCGCGTATGTGCGTGCCAAAGGCGTGGTGGGTTGGGCTGGGGCACTGTCGGCGATGCAATGGGTGGAGGAGATGCTGGTGACGCCTACCGGGGGGGTGCTGTAGGCGTCGAAACGGGTTGGTGTTGTTGACGTGGGTGCTTCAGGTGATGCGCCGGGCGGCGACGGGGTTCGTGACGCTGATGGTGTCATAGGTGACGGGGCGGGCGCTGGGGGGGGCCTGCGGCTCCGGTGGTCGCTGTAGGTGGTGCAGTTGGTGGTGGCGTAACTGCTGATGTCGGCGGTGAGGGTGCCGCAGGTGACGTTGATGGTGAGGGCGCTGCGGGTGATGTCATGGGTGGTGGCGATATTGATGTGGGTGTTGCAGGTGGTGTGCTGGCTGGTGGCGCCGCTGGTACTGTCCTTGCGTAGGGTGGTGCTGGGGGTTCTGTGGGCGGTGGCGTCGTCGGTGGTGCCGATGGTGAGGGTGACGGGTGGTGGGGGACTGGAGAGGGGGTTGCCGTTGGTGCAACGGGCAATGGTGGCGTCGGCGCGGCAGGTGGTGGATCGGGTGATGACTTTGTTGGTGATGCCGACGAGGTGGTTTGTCTGCCTGTCTGCCCGTGGAGTCGGTGCCGGCGTTGGGCGGTTGCCTGTGCGTGTGGTGGTGGCGGTGGGGGTTGGTGCGCCGGGCGCTTGGTGGGCGCGGTTGGGTGCGGGTGCGCGTGTTGGCGTGTACTTGGTGCGGGTCGCGGGGGGTCTGTGGGCGGCGGGTGCGCTGTTGCCGTGCGTGTGGCTGTTTGTGTTGTCTGGTGGAGCGTGGCCGGCGTGTGCTTTGCGTGGATGGTGTGGGGTCTGGTCGGCGTGGGTGGTGTCGGTGTGGGTGTTTGGGGTTGGGTGCTGGTTGTGGGCGTGTCGCTCGCGCGGGGTGGTAGGGCGTGATGGTGGTGCCGCTGGCGACGTCGATGGTGACGGTGCCGCAGGTGATAAGGGTGGGACGGCGATGTTGGCGGTTTCTGGTGTGGGTGCTGTGGGTGGCGTTGAGCGTGGGGGTGTTGCAGGTGTGGTGCCGGGTGGATGGTGGTGTGCCTGGCAACGGCGTCGTGAGTGCCGTCGGGGGGGAGGGTGTTGTTGGTGATGCTTTGGATGGCAGTGCCGCCGGTGAGAGGCTGGCGGAGAGAAGAGGGCGGTAGTGCGGCCGGGCGCGATGTCGGGTTCTTCGGTGTGGGTGGTCAGCCGGAGGTGGGTGCGGCTGGTGGTGTGGCGCTCGGTGTGTGCGGCCCTCGTATCTTAGGTGCGCTTGTTGGTGCGGGTGTGTTGATGGCGGCGGTTTGCCCGCCTTTCTGCCTGTAGAGTTGGTGCCGGCGTTGGGTGGCTGCCTGTGTTCGGTTTGTGCCGTTGTGTGTGGCGGTGGTGGTGGGGGTCGGTGCGCTGGGCGCTTGGTGGGCGTGGTTGGGTGCGGGTGTGCGCGTGGACGTGTACTTGGTGGGCAGCTTGTGTTGTCTGATGGTGTGTGGCTGGTGTATGCTCTGCGAGGATGGTGCCGGTGTGGGTGCTTGGGGTTTGGTTCTGGATGTGGGTGCGTGGCCTGCGCGGTGTGGTCGGGCGTGATGGTGGGTTCTCTGACGTGTGTGGCCGGCTGGTGGCGGGTGTGGTCGGGCCGGTGTGGGCTGGGTGTTGGTGGTGGTTGTGGCTGGACTGCTTGGTGGTTGTGGTGGAGGACAGCGCCAGCAAAGCAACCAACGGAGCGGGCACACCGGTGAACAGGAGTCAAGAGGCCAAGGACACCGCACGCGCAACACAACACACAGAGCGGGCACACCGATGAACAGGAGCCAGGTGGCCCAGGACACTGCACAAGCAAAGCACAAGACGGGGCGCGCACACTGGTGAACAGGAGCCAAGTGGCCCAGGACACCCCACAGGCACCACAACACACCGAGGGGCTACAGGGGTGAACAGGCGCCAAGTGGCCGAGGACACCGCACACGCAACAGAACACACCAGGCGGGCACACCGGTGAACAGGAGCCAAGTGGCCCGGGACGCCGCACGCAGAACACAACACACGCAGCGGGCACTACGGTGAACAGGACCCAAGTGGCCCAGGACACCGCACCGTCAAAGCAACGGAAGGAGCGGGCACACCGGTGAACGGGAGCCATGTGCCCCAGGACACTGCAGAAGCAAAGCACAAGACGGGGCGCGCACTCCGGTGAACAGGAGCCAAGTGGCCCAGGACACCGCACACGCAACACAACACACTGAGCGGGCACACCGGTGAACAGGGGCCAAGTGCCCCAGGACACTGCACAAACAAAAAGCACAAGACGGGGCGCGCACACCGGTGGACAGGAGCCAAGTCGCCCAGGACACCGCACGCGCAACGCAACACACCAAGCGGGCACACCGTGAACAGGAGCCGAGTGGCCCCAGACACCGCACACGCAACACAACACACGGAGCGGACACACCGGTGAACAGGAGCCAAGTGGCCCAGGACACCGCACACGCAGGGCAACGGACGGAGCGGGCACACCGGTGAACAGGAGCCAAGTGGCCCAGGACACCGCACACACAACACAAGACACCGAGCGGGCACACCGGTGAACAACACCCAAGTGGCCCAGGACACCGCACACGCAACACAACACACCGAGCAGGCACACCGGTGAACGGGAGCCAAGTGGCCCAGGACGCCGCACACGCAAAGCAACGCACCGAGCGGGCGCACCGGTGAACAGGATCCACGTGGCCCAGGACACCACAGACGCAACACAACAAAGCACACCCCGGTGAACGGGAGCCAAGTGGCCTAGGACACCGCACACGCAAAGCAACGCACCGAGCGGGCGAACCGGTGAACAGGAGCCAAGTGGCACAGGACACCGCACGCGCAACACAACACATGGAGCAGGCACACCGGTGAACAGGAGCCAAGTGGCCCAGGACGCCGCACACGCAAAGCAACGCACCGAGCAGGCGCACCGGTGAACAGGATCCACGTGGCCCAGGACACCGCACAAGCAACACAACGCACCGAGCGGGCACACCGGTGAACAGGAGCCAAGTGGCCCAGGACACCGCACACACGTGCACACGTAGAGTGGTCGAGGGACAAAAAAGAACCGACACCCCATGGGTCGGACGCACTGCGGCGACCCAGCCGACCCACCGGGCCAGCAGCAGGGGCAGTACCCCAAGGCCACTGGTCAGAGCCCGGCCAGGCTGCATCGGAGACCATGGCAAAAGTCACCCGGAGCCATGCAAGCATCCGGTGACAGGCGAGCCGGTGCACAGTCCAGGAGGGGGTCGCCTGCCGAGCAGACAGGCCCCGCAACTCAAGCCACAAGGGTGAGGCGGTCGTACCGTAGACTAGCGGGAGCAATACCCCTTGTGGTGAGAGATACTCCACACGGCTGGGCAGCCCCCAGAGCTGCCGCCCAAAGAAGGGGGCATGTGGCCCTTCTCATGGACACATGGGGGGACACCCTCCCACCTGGGACACCTGGACCGGGTGGCCGCGACACTGCCTTCCCAAGCACCTGTGGGAGCGGCTTAAGAGGCACCTGAACTAGGGCAGTGGGAGGGACAGGATGTCCCCTTGGTAAGACCTTCTTCCTGCAATGTAAAAGGAGGCATCCTGAGCTCCCGAAGATACCTACCCACCTACCTCTACACGGCTTAGGTTGCGGGAATCCCCCTATCACCTTCGTAGGTTGGGCCGGAATATGCCGTAGTGGCGTAACGCCATTCTCTTCCCCCTTGGGGTTGCTCTTAACCCACATTTTCTATTTTTTTGGCACTCGCTTGTCTTGTTGTGGTTTTTCGGCCACGGCCCCATGGTGTGCCCCCCTGGGTTGTGTCCTAGTGGGGGGGTGTAACCAAACAAGCAGCGCCGGCGATTCCGATGTCGGGCCCGGCTGCAGCCACGTCTCAGTAATTTGGGATCATTCGGCTCTTCCATGTTTTATGGATGATGGCATTGTAGGTAGGTAGGTAGGTGCACTCGGTCGTGGAGAGGCGCCCCATGGATCCCCCTGGCGTTGCGCCGGTGACGAACAGGAAGAGGCTCCGCGCGTGAAGAGGGGAGGCGGCTTACATCCCGCTAGACCTGACTGTTGGCCCCCAACAAAGCGGCCCTGGGCAACACCGGGAGGCCTGATCGCCGCCGGCGTGACGTGCTTGTCTCGCCGGGAGGGTGTGCCCCCGTGCTTGCGCACGTCCCCTCCTTTGGGCGGAACCCTAGAGGTTCACCGGACTTCCTGCCGTATCCCGTTCCCAAGGCATGCATGGACATTCTTGGTACTAGGGTTCCGAGGTGCTTGGGTGTCGCACGCTCCGCCTCCAGTCCCAAAGCAGTGCAGGCCTTAGGATGCAGCCTTACCCCCGGTCTCCGGATCTCGTTTGGCCGGGTCACCTGCATGGCACGGGCTGCCTCAGTGCCCGGGCTGAGGGCACTGGGTTTCCTACTGTTGTGCGGCGTTTGTGTTTGGGTCCGGTTCGCGGTTGGGTGTGGGTTTTGTTAACCCTGCCAGTCCTGGCTGGGGTCTTGGGTGGGTGTGTTTGGGCACGGTTTGTGGTGTTGTCCCTCTTTTGCGGGCTGTTTGTGGTGTTCGTGGTTGGGCTTAGGTTTCGGCCTGCCTATGGGACGTGTGTGGTTTCGTGCGCGCTCTGCTTGCCCCCTGCCGTTTCCGGTTCCGGTGTGCGGTGTGGGCGTGCGTGCTGGGCCCGGGTCTCGGCTGTGCCCCGCCCTTCTTGGCTGGGTTGTCGGGGTGTGTTTTTTGCGCTTTTTTTTTTTTGGCTTTGTGGTGTCGGTTGCTGGGTGTCCCTGTCCCGGGCCTTGTGGTCCCTGTCCCTCCATCCGCTTTCTTTCGGGCTGGGATGCTGGCCCTTTTTTTTTTCGTGGTGTGTGTCCGCATGTTTCGGTGTCCCTTTTCCCGGTGGACCTGTTCCTGGCTTGGTGTTGCCGGTTTTGGCTGGGTGGTCCCGCTGTGGCTCTTTGGGGGTCCTGTCTTCGGTGCCTTCCGGGTGGGGGGTTTGGCCGCCTCTGGTGGTGTTGTCTGGCGGTTTGGTGGCTGTGGGCTGTTTTCGCGCCCCCCCCCCTCCCCCCTCTGTTTTTTTTTGGGGGGGCGGGCCTGCCTGTTCCTCCCTCTGCCTTCCCTGGGCTGGCGCACGCACTGGCCCCCATTCAGTGTGGTCTTCCGAGCTGCTGTTGGCGGTTGCGTTCTGTTTGGCCATGTTCCGGCCCCATGGGTCGGGTGGGCTATGTACACGTTGGGCTCGGCGCCCCTTCTTGCCGGGTTAGGTCCTGGCTCTGCCGGCTGGGCGGCTGCGCTAGGCGGCTGCGTGTGGCTCCGGGTTAGGGGGGTGGGGTTGTTCGTGTCCTTTCCCCTCTGCGGTGCCGGTTTTAACCTTCTGGGTGGTCCGCCACCGTTGTTGCCGGGCGCGCGGTGGCCCCGTGTGTGGCCTGCGGTGCCGGTGTGTGGCGTGCTGGTGCGACACCTTCCGGGGTATGCGGTGCTTGCTTCGGTTAGTCCTTCAGGTTAGGGTCAGTCGTGCCGTGTTGTGCCGCTCTGTGCCGCGTCGCGTCGCGTCGTGCTGTGGCGCGTTGCACTGTGGCGCGCTGTGGTGCGGTGTGCCGTGGTCTCGCGTTGTGCCGTGGTGGGTCAGTGGAGGTCAGCCTGGCCTGTATCGTGGTGCGGAGTGCGGGCCGGAGTGTGGTTGGCTGGTGGCTGGAGGGTTCGGTTTGGTGTGGGTGTCTCGCTGGGTCCGTGCTGTGGGGGCCTGGGCGTGGCGCTCGGGCTGGTGGCTCGGGTAGGCGTCCTCGGGGTTGCCCTCCCTGGGGGCCTGTGCCTTGGTCCCGTGTCCTCTGGGGGTTCCGGTCCCTAGCCCTGGTCGCTGTGGCCGTGCCTTCGTCCTCTTCCGGTGCCTGTGAGGTGGCCCTTGTGGCGGCCGGGGTCGTCGCCTGGCGGTGAGGGCGTGGTGATGTGCCGTGCGGCGGCGTCTCCTGCGGCTCCCTCTGTGGGTGTGGCCCGTTCTCCCCGTGTGGGTGTGCCCTCCATTCCCCGTGTGGTTTCCGTCGGCTGGTGGGTGTGCGCTGGTGTGATCCTTACAGCGTCCGATGCTTGCTTCGGCGGTGCGTGTTGGGGGGTGCACCCCCGGGAGTCGTGCGGCGTTCGGTGGGGGTGGGGCGGCGCTGGTCCCCCCGTCGTGGTATGCCCTTCCTGGGTGTGGGTCGTGGCGTTTGCCGTGGTGCCCTTTTCCTCCGCGCCTTGGTCCCCGCTCCTGCCTCTTCCTGGTTCTTGGGTGGTTTCCTGCCCCCACGTGGTGTCTCTCCCGGCGCCCTGTCCCTATGGGTGCCTGCCCTCACTTGGGGCCCCTCCGTGCCCTCTTGCCTGAGTGCCCCTTGGTGTCCCTTGCCCTCCCCTTGCCCTTGTCCTTCCCCTTCCTGGTGTGGTGGTGGCGGGAGGGGCGGGGTGGGGAGGGGGCACCGATGGCCCAGGCCTGGGGGTGGGTGGCCTGGAGCCATTGGCGGAGGGCTTGGGGGATGTAGGGGGGGCGGAGGCCCTGGACCGCATCGCGGAGGAGGGCCTCCCATGCCGCTTGCGGCATGATGGCCTCCAGGGCGGCCTCGTTGGGGTCGGCGGGGGTGCGGGTGCGTATCTCCTCGAAGGTATGCACCATGTGTACCCCATCTTGCCTTCCCGCTCCCCCGGCCCACTTCACCCAGCGGCGGAGCTCCTGCAAAGCGGGGGCAGACCACCAGGCGAGGTGGGCGGGGGCCTGGGGGGGGGAGGGGTCCGTGCCCGGGGTCCTGGAGTGGCGGGGGGAGGACGTGGACCTGTGCTGGTGGTGGGGGTGGCGGTGCCTGGGGAAGCGGGAGCGGCGGTGGCGGGGGCTGGGGGTGGAGGACGGGTACGGGCGGAGGGGGGAACGGGAGGGGGAGGTGGACATGGGGCGGCGGTGGCGCGCTTGGTGGGGTCCGGGGGAGCGGGAGCGGTGGTTGCGGGGGCTGGGGGTGGTGGATGGGTATGGGCGGCAAGGGGAACGGGGAGCCCGGCGGGGCCTGTGGGGGGAGGGGGAGGTGGACGTGGGGCGGCGGTGGTGTGCCTGGCGGCGCCGGGGGGAGCGGGAGCCGTGGTGGCGGGAGCAGGGGGTGGGGGTCTTGTATGGCCGGAGGGGGGAGGGGGAGGTGGACATGGGGCGGCGTGGCGTTCGTGGTGGCGCCCGGGGGAGCGGGAGCGGCGGGAGCAGGGTCCCGGGGGATCGTGGTGGCACCTGGGGGAGGTAGGTAGGTAGGTATCTTCGGGAGCTCGGGATGCCTCCTTTGACATTGCAGGAAGAAGGTCTTACCAAGGGGACGTCCTGTCCCTCTGACTGCCCTATGTCAGGTGCCTCTTGAGCCGCTCCCGCATGTGCTTGGGAAGGCATTGTCGCGGCCACCCGGTCCATGTGTCCCAGGTGGGAGGGTGTCCCCCCATGTGTCCGTGGGTAGGGCCACATGCCCCCATCTTTGGGCGGCAGCTCTGGGGGCTGCCCAGCCGTGTGGAGTATCTCTCACAACAAGGGGTATTGCTCCCGCTAGTCTACGGTACGACCGCCTCACCCTTGTGGCTTGAGTTGCGGGGCCACTCTGCTTGGCAGGCGACCCCCTCCTGGACTGTGTACCGGCTCGCCTGTCACCGGTTGCTTCCATGGCTCCGGGTGACGTTTGCCATGGTCCCCGGTGCAGCCTGGCCGGGCTCGGACCAGTGGCCCTGGAGTACCGCTCCTGCCACTGGCCCGGTGGGTCGGCTGGGTCGCCCCAGTGCGCCCGACCCATGGGGTGTTGGTTCTTTCCTGTCCCTCGGCCGCCCTACGTGTGTGCAGTGTCCTGGGCCACTTGGCTCCTGTTCACCGGTGTGGCCGCGTGGTTTGTGGTGTTGCGTGTGCGGTGTCCTGGGCCACTTGGCTCCTGTTTACCGGTGTGCCCGCTCGGTGTGTTGTGTTGCGTGTGCGGTGTCCTGGGCCACTTGGCTCCCGTTCACCGGTGCGCTCGCTGGGTGTGTTGTGTTGCGTGTGCGGTGTCCTGGGCCTCTTGGCTCCTGTTCACCGGTGTGCCCGCTCGGTGTGTTGTGTTGCGTGTGCGGTGTCCTGGGCCACTTGGCTCCTGTTCACCGGTGCGCCCGCTCGGTGTGTTGTGTTGCGTGTGCGGTGTCCTGGGCCACTTGGCTCCTGTTCACCGGTGCGCCCGCTGGATGTGTTGTGTTGCGTGGGCGGTGTCCTTGGCCACTTGGCTCGTGTTCACCGGTGCGCCCGCTCGGTGTTTTGTGTTGCGTGTGCGGTGTCCTGGGCCTTTGTTTTTTTTTTTGTTTTTTTGGTTCGGGTGCGGCGTTTTTGGTGCTGTGCGTGGGTGTCGGTGTGTGCCAGTGCCGGTGCTGGTGTGGGCGTGGGTGTCGTGGGGGACGGGGGCCGGGTGGCTGTTGCGCTCTGGGTTCCCTGTGTGTGCGCCGGCCCCCAGGTTTCTGGTTTCCAGGGCGCCGGTCCGGGGGGTGCTGAGGGCGGGTGGTTGGTGGCAGTGGTGGCGTGGCGCTTGCATGGGTGGTCGCGGCTCCTGGGTAGTGCCTGGGTGGCGTGGCCGGGCGCGGGTGTGCGTGTGGGTGTGTTCATGGCGTGGGCTGATGGGGTGGTGGGCAGTGCGGGCGTGGCTGGTTTGTGTGGGTGTCGGGTATATGCGTGCCAAAGGCGTGGTGGGTTGGGCTGGGGCACTGTGGGCGATGCAATGGGTGGAGGAGATGCTGGTGACGCCTACCGGGGGGGTGCTGTAGGCGTCGAAACGGGTTGGTGTTGTTGACGTGGGTGCTTCAGGTGATGCGCCGGGCGGCGACGGGGTTGGTGACGCTGATGGTGTCATAGGTGACGGGGCGGGCGCTGGGGGGGGCCTGCGGCTCCGGTGGTCGCTGTAGGTGGTGCAGTGGGTGGTGGCGTAACTGGTGATGTCGGCGGTGAGGGTGCCGCAGGTGACATTGATGGTGAGGGCGCTGCGGGTGATGTCATGGGTGGTGGCGATATTGATGTGGGTGTTGCAGGTGGTGTGCCGGCTGGTGGCGCCGCTGGTACTGTCCTTGCGTAGGGTGGTGCTGGGGGTTCAGTGGGCGGTGGCGTCGTCGGTGGTGCCGATGGTGAGGGTGACGGGTGGTGGGGGACTGGAGAGGGGGTTGCCGTTGGTGCAACGGGCAATGGTGGCGTCGGTGCCGCAGGTGGTGGATCGGGTGATGGCTTTGTTGGTGATGCCGACGAGGTGGTTTGTCTACCTGTCTGCCCGTGGAGTCGGTGCCGGCGTTGGGCGGTTGCCTGTGCGTGTGGTGGTGGCGGTGGGGGTCGGTGCGCCGGGCGCTTGGTGGGCGTGGTTGGGTGCGGGTGCGCGTGTTGGTGTGTACTTGGTGCGGGTCGCGGGAGGTCTGTGGGCGGCGGGTGCGCTGTTGCCGTGCGTGTGGCTGTTTGTGTTGTCTGGTGGAGCATGGCCGGCGTGTGCTTTGCTTGGATGGTGTGGGGTCTGGTCGGCGTGGGTGGTGTCGGTGTGGTTGTTTGGGGTTGGGTGCTGGTTGTGGGCGTGTCGTCCGCGCGGTGTGGTAGGGCGTGATGGTGGTGCCGCTGGCAACGTCGATGGTGACGGTGCCGCAGGTGATAAGGGTGGGACGGCGATGTTGGCGGTTTCTGGTGTGGGTGCTGTGGGTGGCGTTGAGCGTGGGGGTGTTGCAGGTGTGGTGCCGGGTGGATGGTGGTGTGCCTGGCGACGGCGTCGTGAGTGCCGTCTGGGGGGAGGGTGTTGTTGGTGATGCTTTGGATGGCAGTGCCGCCGGTGAGAGGCTGGCGGAGAGAAGAGGGCGGTAGTGCGGCCGGGCGCGATGTCGGGTTCTTCGGTGTGGGTGGTCAGCCGGAGGTGGGTGCGGCTCGTGGTGTGGCGCTCGGTGTGTGTGGCCCTCGTATCTTAGGTGCGCTTGTTGGTGCGGGTGTGTTGATGGCGGCGGTTTGCCCGCCTTTCTGCCTGTAGAGTTGGTGCCGGCGTTGGGTGGCTGCCTGTGTTCGGTTTGTGCCGTTGTGTGTGGCGGTGGTGGTGGGGGTCGGTGCGCTGGGCGCTTGGTGGGCGTGGTTGGGTGCGGGTGTGCGCGTGGACGTGTACTTGGTGGGCAGCTTGTGTTGTCTGATGGTGCGTGGCTGCTGTATGCTCTGCGTGGATGGTGCCGGTGTGGGTGCTTGGGGTTTGGTGCTGGATGTGGATGCGTGGCCTGCGCGGTGTGGTCGGGCGTGATGGTGGGTTCTCTGACGTGTGTGGCCGGCTGGTGGCGGGTGTGGTCGGGCCGGTGTGGGCTGGGTGTTGGTGGTGGTTGTGGCTGGACTGCTTGGTGGTTGTGGTGTCGGTGGGCGGCCCTGATGATGGGTCTTGGGTGTGTGGTGGCGGATGGCCGTGTATGGTGGTGGCGATGGTGTGTCATTGCGGGTGGTGTTGGGTGTGGTACCGTTGGGTGTGTGGTTTGCGATAACTGAGCACTCACCCCTCCGGGTGGCGCGGGCCCGGTGGTCCGGTAGCTCGTCCGGCAGGCAGTGCGTGCCCGCCGGGTGCTCACGCGTCCCTCCGGACGGCGGCTATTCCGTAGCCGGCAGGGGCTGGGTTCAGTGCCGGGCGCACACACATCCCTCCGGACGGCGGCTGTTTCGTAGCCGGCAGGGGCTGGGTTCACCGCCGGGCGCGCACACGTCTGTCCGGACGGCGGCTGTTTCGTAGCCGGCAGGGGCTTGGTTCACTGCCGGGCGCACACACGTCCATCCGGACGGCGGCTGTTTCGTAGCCGGCATGGGCTGGGTTCACTGCCGGGCGCACACATGTCCATCCGGACGGCGGCTGGTTCGTAGCCGGCAGGGGCTGGGTTCACTGCCGGGCGCACACACGTCCGTCCGGACGGCGGCTGTTTGGTAGCCGGCAGGGGTTGGGTACCCTGCCGGGCGCACACACGTCCATCCGGACGGCGGCTGTTGCGCTGTGGCGACTGCGGGGCTTGGACTTGTTCTTGGCGGCTCGTTCGTCGTCGGGCGTGGGTGTTTGCCGTGGTGGTGTCCTGTTTTCTGCCGTGGTGCGTGCTGGCGTGCGGTGTGTGCCCTGCTTGGCCTGCGTGTGGCGCGCGCTCCTTGCCCGGGCGTGCTGTTGCGCAGGCGCGGGGACACACCCTCTCTCTGGCGGGCCCGTTTGGCTCCATGGCGGGCCCTGTTGGCGCCCGGCTGCGGCCCGGTGCGCGGCAGTGGGGTGTGTGTACGTTGGGGGGGGGGGGGTTGGCTCCTCTCCCCTCGCCTTCCCCGCCTTGTCCCTCTGTCCCATTTCGCGGGCCTGCCCTGCCTGCCTACCCTCTTCGTACCCGCTGGGTTGGCCTTGGCTGGACGGTTGGTCTTGGTGGTCTGACATGGTGTTTCTTTCCTGCAGGGCGGCGTGGGCTGGGTTCGTTTTGGGGGCGGGTCTCGTGTGGTGTGCCGTGCCGCGTGTACGGTGTCCTGGGCCTCCTGGCTCCTGTTCACCAGCGTGCATGTCCTGTGTGTGGTGTTGCCTGTGCGGTGTCCTGGGCCGCTTGGCTCCTGTTCACCGGTGTGCACGCTCTGTGTGTGGTGTTGTGTACGGTGTCCTGGGCCCCCTGGCTCCTGTTCAGCGGTGTGCACGCTCTGTGTGTGGTGGTGCGTGTACGGTGTCCTGGGCCTCCTGGCTCCTGTTCACCGGTGTGCACGCTCTGTGTGTGGTGGTGCTCATACGGTGTCCTGGGCCTCCTGGCTCCTTTTCACCGGTGTGCACGCTCTGTGCGTGGTGTTGCGTGTACGGTGTCCTGGGCCTCCTGGCTCCTGTTCACCGGTGTGCACGCTCTGTGCGTGGTGTTGCGTGTACGGTGTCCTGGGCCTCCTGGCTCCTTTTCACCGGTGTGCACGCTCTGTGTGTGGTGTTGCGTGTACAGTGTCCTGGGCCTCCTGGCTCCTGTTCACCGGTGTGCACGCTCTGTGTGTGGCGTTGCGTGTACGGCGTCCTGGGCCTCCTGGCTCCTGTTCACCGGTGCGCACGCTCTGTGTGTGGTGTTGCGTGTACAGTGTCCTGGGCCTCCTGGCTCCTGTTCACCGGTGTGCACGCTCTGTGTGTGGTGTTGCGTGTACGGCGTCCTGGGCCTCCTGGCTCCTGTTCACCGGTGTGCACGCTCTGTGTGCGGTGTTGTGTGCACGGCGTCCTGGGCCTGCTGGCTCCGGTTCACCGGTGTGCACGCTCTGTGTGTGGTGTTGCGTGTACGGTGTCCTGGGCCTCCTGGCTCCTGTTCACCGGTGTGCACGCTCTGTGTGTGGTGTTGCGTGTACGGTGTCCTGGGCCTCCTGGCTCCTGTTCACCGGTGTGCACGCTCTGTGCGTGGTGTTGCGTGTACGGCGTCCTGGGCCTCCTGGCTCCTGTTCACGGGTGTGCACGCTCTGTGTGCGGTGTTGTGTGTACGGCGTCCTGGGCCTCCTGGCTCCGGTTCACCGGTGTGCACGCTCTGTGTGTGGTGTTGCGTGTACGGTGTCCTGGGCCTCCTGGCTCCTGTTCACCGGTGTGCACGCTCTGTGTGTGGTGGTGCTCGTACAGTGTCCTGGGCCTCCTGGCTCCTGTTCACCGGTGTGCACGCTCTGTGTGTGGTGTTGCGTGTACGGTGTCCTGGGCCTCCTGGCTCCTGTTCATCGGTGTGCACGCCCTGTGTGTGGTGTTGCATGTACGGTGTCCTGGGCCTCCTGGCTCCTGTTCACCGGTTCGCACGCTCTGTGTGTGGTGTTGTGTGCGTGGTGTCCTGGGCATCCTGTCTCCTGTTCACCGGTGTGCACGCTCTGTGTGTGGTGTTGCGTGTACAGTGTCCTGGGCCTCCTGGCTCCTGTTCACCGGTGTGCACGCTCTGTGTGTGGTGTTGTGTGTACGGTGTCCTGGGCCTCCTGGCTCCTGTTCACCGGTGTGCCCGCTCTGTGCGTGGTGTTGCGTGTACGGTGTCCTGGGCCTCCTGGCTCCTGTTCACCGGTGTGCACGCTCTGTGTGTGGTGTTGCGTGTACGGTGTCCTGGGCCTCCGGGCTCCTGTTCACCGGTGTGCACGCTCTATGTGTGGTGTTGCGTGTACGGTGCTCTGGGCCTCCTGGCTCCTGTTCACCGGTGTGCACGCTCTGTGTGTGGTGTTGCGTGTACGGTGTCCTGGGCCTCCTGGCTCCTGTTCACCGGTGTGCAAGCTCTGTGTGTGGTGTTGTGTGTACGGTGTCCTGGGCCTCCTGGCTCCTGTTCACCGGTGTGCACGCTCTGTGCGTGGTGTTGCGTGTACGCTGTCCTGGGCCTCCTGGCTCCTGTTCACCGGTGTGCACGCTCTGTGTGTGGTGGTGCTCGTACAGTGTCCTGGGCCTCCTGGCTCCTGTTCACCGGTGTGCACGCTCTGTGCGTGGTGTTGCGTGTACGGCGTCCTGGGCCTCCTGGCTCCTGTTCACGGGTGTGCACGCTCTGTGTGCGGTGTTGTGTGCACGGCGTCCTGGGCCTCCTGGCTCCGGTTCACCGGTGTGCACGCTCTGTGTGTGGTGTTGCGTGTACGGTGTCCTGGGCCTCCTGGCTCCTGTTCACCGGTGTGCACGCTCTGTGTGTGGTGGTGCTCGTACAGTGTCCTGGGCCTCCTGGCCCCTGTTCACCGGTGTGCGGGCTCTGTGTGTGGTGTTGCGTGTACGGTGTCCTGGGCCTCCTGGCTCCTGTTCACCGGTGTGCACGCTCTGTGTGTGGTGTTGCGTGTACGGTGTCCTGGGCCTCCTGGCTCCTGTTCACCGGTTCGCACGCTCTGTGTGTGGTGTTGTGTGCGTTGTGTCCTGGGCCTCCTGGCTCCTGTTCACCGGTATGCACGCTCTGTGTGTGGTGTTGCGTGTACAGTGTCCTGGGCCTCCTGGCTCCTGATCACCGCCGTGCACGCTCTGTGTGTGGTGTTGTGTGTACGGTGTCCTGGGCCTCCTGGCTCCTGTTCACCGGTGTGCACGCTCTGTGCGTGGTGTTGCGTGTACGGTGTCCTGGGCCTCCTGTCTCCTGTTCACCGGTGTGCACGCTCTGTGTGTGGTGTTGCGTGTACGGTGTCCTGGGCCTCCTGGCTCCTGTTCACCGGTGTGCACGCTCTGTGTGTGGTGTTGCGTGTACGGTGCTCTGGGCCTCCTGGCTCCTGTTCACCGGTGTGCACGCTCTGTGTGTGGTGTTGCGTGTACGGTGTCCTGGGCCTCCTGGCTCCTGTTCACCGGTGCGCACGCTCTGTGTGTGGTGTTGTGTGTGTGGTGTCCTGGGCCTCCTGGCTCCTGTTCACCTGTGTGCCTGCTCTGGTGGTCTGTGTCGTGTGTATGGCGTCCTGGGCCCCTTGGCTCCGGTTCACCGGTGTGCACGCTTTGTGTGCGGTGTTGTGTGTGCGGTGTCCTGGGCCTCTTGGCTCCTGTTCTCTGGTGCGCGTGCTCGTTGTGGTGTGTCGTTTGTGCGGTGTTCTGGGCTTCCTGGCTCCTGTCCTCCGGCGTGCCCGCTCTGTGTGCGGTGTCGTGTGTGTGGTCTCCTGGGCCTTTTTGCCCTTTTGTGCTGGTGTGCTCGTGTGGTGTGTGTTTTGTTGTGTGTGTGGTGTTCTGGGACACTTGGTTCGTGTTCTCAGGTGTCGCGGTGTGTTGCGGTGTGTGTGGTGTCCGGTGTGCGGTGTTGCGTGTGCGGTGTCCTGGGCCTCCCGGTCCCTTTTCACCGGTGCGCACGCCCCGTGTGTGGTGTTGTGTGGGCGGTGTCCTGCGCCGCTTGGCTCCTGTTCACCGGTGTGCTTCTGCGGTGTGTTGTGTGGTGTGTGCGGTGTCCTGGGCCACTTGGCTCCTGTTCACCGGTGTGCCCGCCTGGCGTGTGTTGTGTCGCGTGTTCGGTGTCCTGGGCCCCGTGGCTCCCGTTCACCGGCGTGCTGTGTGCTTGTTCGGTGTGTTGTGTGTTGTGTGCAGTCTCCTGGGCCACGTGGCTCCTGTTCACCGGTGTGCGTGCTCGGTGTGTTGCGTGGTGTGTGCGGTGTGGGTGTGGGTGCGTTCTCCCGTGCGCCATACCGTTGCTGCGACGTTGCGGACTCTTTGTTTTTGTTTACACATGGATAGACGCCGTGGGGAACGCCGCAGCGAACTCGCCACTGGCATCTCGGCCATCAAGGCGTCCGGCATCCTATGGTGTCTTACTTATTCTTCCTGTCCTGCACTCTTTGATTTTGGCGACGCCCAAGATTGGGTGTGGGTCGTGGCGTTTGCCGTGGTGCCCTTTTCCTCCGCGCCTTGGTCCCCGCTCCTGCCCCTTCCTGGTTCTTGGGTGGTTTCCTGCCCCCATGTGGTGTCTCTTCCGGCGCCCTGTCCCTATGGGTGCCTGCCCTCACTTGGGGCCCCTCCCTGCCCTCTTGCCTGAGTGCCCCTTGGTGTCCCTTGCCCTCCCCTTGCCCTTGTCCTTCCCCTTCCTGGTGTGGTGGTGGCGGGAGGGGCGGGGTGGGGAGGGGGCGCCCATGGCCCAGGCCTGGGGATGGGTGGCCTGGAGCCATTGGCGGAGGGCTTGGGGGGTGTAGGGGGGGCGGAGGCCCTGGACCGCATCGCGGAGGAGGGCCTCCCATGCCGCTTGCGGCATGATGGCCTCCAGGGCGGCCTCGTTGGGGTCGGCGGGGGTGCGGGTGCGTATCTCCTCGAAGGTATGCACCATGTGTGGCCCATCTTGCCTTCCCGCTCCCCCGGCCCACTTCACCCAGCGGCGGAGCTCCTGCAAAGCGGGGGCAGACCACCAGGCGAGGTGGGCGGGGGCCTCGGGGGGGGAGGGGTCCGTGCCCGGGGTCCTGGAGCGGCGGGGGGAGGACGTGGACCTGTGCTGGTGGTGGGGGTGGCGGTGCCTGGGTAAGCGGGAGCGGCGGTGGCGGGGGCTGGGGGTGGAGGACGGGTACGGGCGGGGGGGGGAACGGGAGGGGGAGGTGGACATGGGGCGGCGGTGGCGCGCTTGGTGGCGTCCGGGGGAGCAGGAGCGCTGGTGGGGGGGCTGGGGGTGGTGGATGGGTATGGGCGGCGGGGGGAACGGGGAGCCCGGCGGGGCCTGTGGGGGGAGGGGGAGGTGGACGTGGGGCGGCGGTGGTGTGCCTGGCGGCGCCGGGGGGAGCGGGAGCGGTGGTGGCGGGGGCTGGGGGTGGGGGTCTTGTATGGCCGAAGGGGGGAGGGGGAGGTGGACATGGGGCGGCGCGGCGTTCGTGGTGGCGCCCGGGGGAGCGGGAGCGGCGGGAGCGGGGTCCCGGGGGGTCGTGGTGGCACCTGGGGGAGCGGGAGCGGCGCGAGTGGGTGGTTGAGCGCGGTGGCGATGTGGGGAGTGTGGGCGGCAGCGGCGAGTCTGCCGTGCGGGCAGGGAGCGGGAGCGCCGCCACTGCCAGGACGGGGCCTCATCGCTCGAGTCGGGCCAGTCAGGAGGCGTTGGCGGGTCCTGGGGGGCTTCGCGTGGTGCTGCCTGGCACTGAGGGGGGGGGGGGGGAGGTCCCTCATCGTCCATGGATCCGCCACGTAGGGATGTGGTGGCGGCAGCGGGGTTGGGCCCGGGGAGCCCCTTCGGCGTGGACGTGGTGGCCGGGGGGATACGGTTCCTGGTACGGGGGGGGTCGCTGGTACGGGGGGGGTGGCCCCTGGTGGTAGGTGGGGTATGCGGGTGGAGCGTTCGGTGGCTGCCATCCCATTCGCTGGTGCTGTTCGTGCACGGGGGGTTGTGGCCCGGTGGGGTAGGGTGGTGGGCAGTGGTAGTGGTGGGGGTGGTGTTGGTGGTGGTGGTGGTGGGGCCGCTGGTGGTGGTGGTGTTGGTAGTGGTGGGGTTGGTGTTGCGGGTATGGCCCTTGGACCCCTTGTGGGTTTTCCGGTCCCCCTTCCCGGGCCGGGGGGTTGGGCATCGTGCGCAGCCCCTGGGGCTGCACTATGTGCTGGGCAGGGGGGGCGGGTCGGGGGCCGGGCTTGACGGTGACGGTGGTCGAGGAGTCCCACGTCCCCGGGTCGGTTTGGCCGGCGGTGGTGGTGGTTCGTGGGGGATGGATGACGGGGCGCTTGGTGACGGGGATGTGGACGAGGGTTTGGACGGGCTCGTGTTGGGTGGCCGCCTCTGCGGTGGTGGTGGCTGCCGTTGGGAGGGGGGCAAGGTTGTGGTGGGTGGGGGGTCCTGGCTTGGGTGAGGGTTTGGGTTAGGGCGGTGTCAGTTGGGTTTGTGTCGTTGCGTTTGTGGTGTTGTGTGTGCTCGCTTGGGCGCCGGCTTGGGTTTGCAGTCGGGTTTGGGGTTGGAGTCCGGTTCCAGGTTGAGGAGGACCTCTGTCGGGAGGTGTGAGGGCGCCGATGTTGGGTCGGGGGTCTTCCCGGTGCGTTGCCGGGGTGCCTGAGTCGCCTGTGTGGGGGTCGGGGGGTCGGTGCGTGCGGCCGCGGCTTTGGCTTTTCCCGTGGCCTTGAGGATAAGGGCAGCGGGGAGGGGGGGGTCGGAGGATGAGGTGGAGGAGGTGGTTGAGGCTGAGGATGAGGAGGAGGTGGTGGACGCGGGTTGGGCTGTGATGCGGGCGGGCTTGTGGGCGGCGGCTTCTGCTGCGGCCACGGCGGGGAGGATGGAGGGCATGTCCTCGTGCTGTAGGTTGGGGGCGGGCGGCTGGGGGGGCCCGGTCGTGACCTGGCAGCCCAGCGGGCCGATCTGGTCGGCAGCGGCTGGGGAGGGAGGCGCGGGGCTGTGGCCTTCTCCTTCTGGGCTTGGCTGGGCCGGGATCCTGCAATGTGTGAGGTTGTGTGGGTTGGCGTCCGCGGGGGGGAACAGTTCGCTTGGGCTGCATTCAGGGGCCGGGGAGGGTGGGCCTGGGTCTTCTGGGGTGTGTGCGGGGGGCGTGGGCGGGCCACTGGGTGGGGTGGGCGTGCCGCGGGGCGCGGGGCTCCTCTTGGCGGGTGTGTGCGGGTTGTCGAGTGCGGGGGGTGGTGAGGGGTGTCCGGCGGGTAGGTGTGTGGCGGGCGTGTGCTGGTGTTCGGGCGGGTGAAGGAGGCGCGTGTCGCGGGGCCCGGGAGTGCGCGCGATGGTGGGCGTGTGTCGGTCTCCGGGTGAGCTGCGAGAGGGGAGGGGCATGGGCGTGGATTGTACAGTGGGGTGTGTTGTGTCGGTGTATGTGTCCGCTCGCCGCGGCGCGCTTGCGTGGCCAGTTGTAGGCCCGGCGGTTTGGAGGAGAAGCTTGCAGTCTTCTGCTGCCACGGCAAGGATTTCGCAGACGAGCTTGCGTATCTGGTGGACCTCTTTGTCAGTGGTGGGAAGGGGGTATGCTTGCTTTGGGCTAAGACCCACGCGGCTGAGGACCCTGTGGATGGCGTCGTACCCGCAGGTGAGGGATTGCTGCGGTCTCGAGGGGAGGTTTGGCCGCGTGTCTGGGCCTGCCTCGACTTATGTGTGGGCGGTGGGGATGGCCCAAATCCAGGGCACGGTCCCTGTGGGTGGCCAGCGGCGCTGGATCCAGTGGGTCAGGCAGAGCATGGCCAATCCCAGGTGGTAGCCCGCCTTCCCTGAGGTGATTTGGGCCAGGGCGCGGGCTGGGGGCTTGTCCCCTGGCTGGAGGACGCCCCTGAGGACCCTGTGCTGGGTGGTGGGGTCCCCTACTGCCCCTGGTGGGGCGGTCCCTGGGGCGAGCATGGTGTCTGTCCCTTTGACGAGCCATTGCGGGCCGGGGGGCGTAGCCGTAGCGACTATCACGTAGTAGTGCCCGCGCTCGAGGACTGTAACCCAGACCTCCGGCGGGGGGTGGTCACTGTCTGTAGGTGGGGGGGGGCGGTGTCGCGGGTTGGTGCGGTGGCCTGTTCCCACTGCTCCGGGCGGTTCGGGTCCGCTGGGTGGTCCTTCTCCGCTGGGGCCCGTCGTAGGCGTACGGTCCCTCGACGCGTGACGTTGATGTCGGTGTCGTGTGTCAGGGCCTGGCCCCACTCGATGGGGGGGTTCCAGACGTGTTGGCCCTGGGTGTGTTTGCAGGCTCGCCAGAGTACGAGGTCTACGATGGTCTCGTGGAGGCCGTTGCCTGGGGTGGTCAGGTCCCAGAGGGCCTTGACGGTGAGCTTGGTCCAGTCCTCTTGTAGGCGGTACCAGCCCAGGGGGGTGGTCGGGGCCCTGCCTTGGAGGGTTGCTCGGAGGAGGTCGGGGTCGCGGTTGGTCGAGGGACAGGAAAGAACCAACACCCCATGGGTCGGACGCACTGGGGCGACCCAGCCGACCCACCGGGCCAGCAGCAGGGGCAGTACCCCAAGGCCACTGGTCCGAGCCCGGCCAGGCTGCATCGGGGACCATGGCAAAAGTCACCCGGAGCCAGGCAAGCATCCGGTGACAGGCGAGCCGGTGCACAGTCCAGGAGGGGGTCGCCTGCCGAGCAGACAGGCCCCGCAACTCAAGCCACAAGGGTGAGGCGGTCGTACCGTAGACTGAAGCGGTATGGGGTGCTTCACCCATACCCGCTGCACAGCCTGTGGCGATCTTCGCCAGGCTGGATCAGGAATTTTCCTGTTGATGTTACGGCATCTCGATTTCTGTGGGATTTCTGTAAAATACCCCAGAAATCGTCTTTTTTCGTCATTTTTGGGCTGGCGACGACAGTCGTCGCCTGCGCGACGCAGGTCCAGATCGAGGATTTATTTCTCGATTTCTAAAGATTTTAGGCAATTTTTTTATTGTTTTATCGTTTTTAGAAATAAAAGATTATAGCGTGACCTTTTTCGCGGCGTTCCGCGAAGGTCAATTTTTGCGAAAAAAGTCACGTTCACGCATTTTTCAAAAAATCCTGAGGCGATCCCAGGAATCGCCCAGGCGCCCATGGTGTGGCCCAACAGTGGGCCTTTTCATGTGTAGTATGAATTGGCACAGAAACGCGTCGTGTCGGCTACGCGACGCGTTGGGGGGAGACACGCGAAATGAGTGTTTTTGACTCAAAAATCACTTTATTTCATTGTTTTTCGCCCAAAAACCACTGTTTGGCCCAGTTTGGGCAGGATCTCAGTGGAGATCCTGATGGCGACGCCTCGCAGCCGTCAGATTTTCTGATGGCGGCGACGCCGTCGCCTTCATTTCGTCTTCTTTTTTATGCTATTTTATAGTATAGATTTGTTACATATACATATTACTTGTCTACGTGTTTATTATTGTCTACATATACCTTCATCTCTTGCCCAGGACGCCAGATTGTGTCATGGCCGAGGCAAGGATCACAGAATACTTTGGACAATCGTGAATTCGAGTGGAAGACTTGGATTTCATGGGTTTGGGGGTTTGAGGTCGTGCATGCGAAGGGAAGCTTCGAGGTTGCCCTCCCCCCAAATGCTTCAAAAGTATTCTGCCGACGCCAAGGCCACCAAGGCGGTGTGACGGCCTGCGGACGGCGACAACGCCCAGACTGCAGGAGTACGCTGATCGCTGATCGCTGATCGCTGGGAAACTGTAGGAGCTAAGGTCCAGGGCATCAACATGATGAAGGAGGAATTCCTTGACTCCGACGTTGGATAAGACCATGGCTTCCCCATGGACCCTATGGAGCCCCCAAGTCTACACTGGCTTCCCCCCTCTGGGCGACGACCACAGCGACGACGAAGCCATCTGCGAACCGCACAAGCAGGCGCGTTAATTCGTCGACTTGGGTTGGTTGACCCTCCGGGAGGTCCCACCCTAAATAGGCGTGGGGCGCCTTGGGTAGGAAATGACCCTAAATCCCCCAAATTAGGCGCGTTAATTCGTCGCCCTGGGTTGGGAATCGACCCTAAACAGGCACGGGTTTCCTTGGGCAGGAAATGGCCCTAAATTCAGGCGCGAGGAAGTCGTTGCCTTGGGTTTGACCCTAAATAATTTTTTCCGAATTTATTGAATTATTATGTTTCCATGCCCATGGAGAAAAAGGGCCAATATGTGCGCCTAAGCGCCATCAGTCAGGGCGGAAGGCCCTGCAGCGCCTCTGTTCATGTAACTACAGGCCACAAGGAGTGCCAGGGACCAGTGTGGACGCCTGGGGGGCAATTGCCCTATGAATATATCAAGATCAGAAAAAAACAAAAAAAAATTACATGTATGTGGCATGTAAATTACTTACGAAGCCCCCCCCCCCCACTGTTCTGATGAATCAGTTTTGAAACCAGGGCAGTGCAGGGGTCAGAGCGCCTCCTTGGCCTTGCCTTCCTTTGGATATAGGCAAGGCTTCTAAGGAGGGGGGTGAAGCGGTATGGGGTGCTTCACCCATACCCGCTGCACAGCCTGTGGCGATCTTCGCCAGGCTGGATCAGGAATTTTCCTGTTGATGTTACGGCATCTCGATTTCTGTGGGATTTCTGTAAAATACCCCAGAAATCGTCTTTTTTCGTCATTTTTGGGCTGGCGACGACAGTCGTCGCCTGCGCGACGCAGGTCCAGATGGAGGATTTATTTCTCGATTTCTAAAGATTTTAGGCAATTTTATTATTGTTTTATCGTTTTTAGAAATAAAAGATTATAGCGTGACCTTTTTCGCGGCGTTCCGCGAAGGTCAATTTTTGCGAAAAAAGTCACGTTCACGCATTTTTCAAAAAATCCTGAGGCGATCCCAATAATCGCCCAGGCGCCCATGGTGTGGCCCAACAGTGGGCCTTTTCATGTTTAGTATGAATTGGCACAGAAACGCGTCGTGTCGGCTACGCGACGCGTTGGGGGGAGACACGCGAAATGAGTGTTTTTGACTCAAAAATCACTTTATTTCATTGTTTTTCGCCCAAAAACCACTGTTTGGCCCAGTTTGGGCAGGATCTCAGTGGAGATCCTGATGGCGACGCCTCGTAGCCGTCAGATTTTCTGATGGCGGCGACGCCGTCGCCTTCATTTCGTCTTCTTTTTTATGCTATTTTATAGTATAGAATTGTTACATATACATATTACTTGTCTACGTGTTTATTATTGTCTACATATACCTTCATCTCTTGCCCAGGACGCCAGATTGTGTCATGGCCGAGGCAAGGATCACAGAATACTTTTGGACAATCGTGAATTCGAGTGGAAGACTTGGATTTCATGGGTTTGGGGGTTTGAGGTCGTGCATGCGAAGGGAAGCTTCGAGGTTGCCCTCCCCCCAAATGCTTCATCGGGGACCATGGCAAAAGTCACCCGGACCATGCAAGCATCCGGTGACAGGCGAGCCGGTGCACAGTCCAGGAGGGGGTCGCCTGCCCAGCAGACAGGCCCCGCAACTCAAGCCACAAGGGTGAGGCCGTCGTACCGTAGACTAGCGGGAGCAATACCCCTTGTGGTGAGAGATACTCCACACGGCTGGGCAGCCCCCAGAGCTGCCGCCCAAAGAAGGGGGCATGTGGCCCTTCTCATGGACACATGGGGGGACACCCTCCCACCTGGGACACCTGGACCGGTTGGCCGCGACACTGCCTTTCCAAGCACCTGTGGGAGCGGCTTAAGAGGCACCTGAACTAGGGCAGTGGGAGGGACAGGATGTCCCCTTGGTAAGACCTTCTTCCTGCATTGTCAAAGGAGGCATCCCGAGCTCCCGAAGATACCTACCCACCTACCTCTACACAGCCTAGGTTGCGGGAGTCCCCCTATCACCTTCCTAGGTTGGGCCGAAATATGCCGTAGTGGCGTAACCCCATTCTCTTCCCCCTTTGGGTTGCTCTTAACCCGTATTTTCAATTTTTTTGGCACTCGCTTGTCTTGTTGTGGTTTTTTGGCCACGGCCCCATGGTGTGCCCCCCTGGGTTGTGTCCTAGTGGGGGGGTGTAACCAAACAAGCGGCGCCAGCGATTCCGATGTCGGGCCCGGCTGCAGCCACGTCTCAGTAATTTGGGATCATTCGGCTCTTCCATGATTTATGGATGATGGCATTGTAGCAATAGTGTTTCTATGCTTATTCTACATGTATTTATGCATTGTTCATATTTCTTCCCTCAATTGTCACAGACATGTAATTGGGTCAACCAGGGCCGGCAGATGAGGAGATTTGCCTCAGCTCTTGTGGGCCTGGAGCTAAGGAGCCCATCAGTGTTGTGCTCTTCGTGTCCTTGGTGGTCAGGGTATTTGGGATCATAGGAGATGATCAACCTGGTATCAGAACTGCTGCAAAATGTGCCTTTACGCGTACCAACTATTACCACCCCGTGTACATGCTCTTAGTGTGGAGAATCTCTTTCTTTCTCTCTAATGCGATCATTTTCTAGAAACGTTATACAAACACACCGTTGGAACAGGAACAAATGCATGTTCCCTGATCCTTACAGCACTCTACAATAGCATACGTGGGAGCTGACATACTAACTCTCCATTTGGTGAAATTCTTTGCTTTCTTCCCAGTCGAATCATATTCACACTGGTGGAGAAAGCACAAAGGCATGATCCTTACCTCCTACAGCACTCCACAACAACATTTATGCGAGGTGACATACGCTGTCTCCGTGTGATTGCACTCTTTCTTTCTTTGCAATCAGATCATATCCCATAGAGTGTACCAAAACACACTAGTCATGGGGGAACAAAGGCATGTTCTTTACTACATAGAGCATTGTACAATAGCTTGCGTGTGTTGTACATACTCTCTATTCGATTGAATTTCTGTCTTTTACTTCAATCTAATCTCCAAAACGTAAAGACACGCTGTTGCAGGTAGTGGTTCAACCATTACCTGAAATATTGCAAGCAGCGACTAACAGAGACAGAAATCAGTGAGCTGCTGCAGATCCCACCAAGTCAAGCATTTCAGTGATTCTAATTGCAGCAGTGCGCAGCTTCGCAGTGTCCGCGGGCATTTGCGGCGCCAGATGCTCAGTGTGCGGCTCGTAGGCTCTTGCAATGAAATGTTCAATAATGTCCCGGACAAAATCAAGCCATTCGGGACATTAAGAGACTTTGGTGCCGACCATTTTGGACATTATGAGACTTCACTATATGGGCACCTTTTAGAACCGTTCGGGACATTACGAGACCTCTTCCTGCGACATTACAAGACTACGTGGAAAATTTTTCTCTAGGCGCCTCGCGCCCCGCCCTTTTGGAACTTCCAACAATTTTCTTCAGGTGCTTCGCCCTCCCCCCCCCCTTCTTCAAAGCTGGAAATTGTTCTTTTTGTCCAATCAAAAGTTTGACGCAGAACTGTGCTCAGCGATCGCTCGGATCGCTCGCCCATCGCTGCTCAGGCAAATCGTTGCTAGAAGTAGGCATCTGAAAATCGACAGATCGCTGCTGAAAATTGGCATTCGCGATTGCATAACCTTCTACCTTCCCTTGCAAAGACCGGAATCAAACCAAGCGTGCAATGCCATACCCCAGCGTGCTTGCGACTTGGGTACCCCCTCTCAACAGCACGAGGGAAACCCAACAGTTAAAAATTCATTCGGGACATTAGAGGACTTGTCCCAAGACTTCAAAATCCTAAGTCCTGGAACATTGTCCGGACCATTTGGGACATTAAGAGGTTTTTCTGGGACATTATTGGACATTTTACTGTATCTGACGAATCTACTCTTCTTTGCCAGCGTGTTTGTCAGATATTCTTTTCTTTGCTGGCGGTTGGCGGTCGCACTCATGTTTGTTCTGAATTGCAGTCAAATATTACAAATGGAGAATGATCAAATTATCCACGTGAATTCCTTGGTTTCCGACCTTGAAGAAGTATTGGACCCAAATTTCCGCTCGCCTCGGATCATGTGTTAGAACACCCAGAAGTGTGGCCGTTGATTACGCCCATTGGTTTGGAACATTGTAGAGAACTCCTCAACACCGCGTTGCAACATTGGAGGCCATCGCTGAAGGTCAACAAATTGGCATTAGTCATGCATCAACTTAGCGGCAAGGCCATGGTGCACAGGGATAGTCAACCTTACCGAGACACAATTTTATACGCCTTGTTCGTAGTTTGGAACATGGATTCGGTGGTCACCTTGGCGGATACCCTAGCGGAGGCAGCATTCAGTTTGGCTACGCGCGTAGCCGGCGGTACCAAGGCGGTCAATCAACCCAAGGCAGGAGATGAATTGAGTGAATTCAATGAAGATGAAGATGAATTCGTGAATTTGCCATATGACGCGCCAAAGATTGAAGTGCCGGCTTGGTTTGAAGAGGCATGTAATCGTTCTCAGCACCCCGATGGAGAGAGACTTGACCTACGAAAGGTTCCATAAGAATTGCCAATCGTGGCACAAATTCCTAGAAAGGCGCATGACAGCAACCATAACGCCGACGGCCAGGGGTATTTAGATGAACCCGTTAAAAGTTGGCAACAAAAAAGTTGACACTTGTCCGTTTCCGAAGGTGGCGGAAATTCGCATATTTCGCTATTGCATGTTTTTCACTTGCTTGCAGAATTAGAGCAATCTTTGTATGATTTTCGCAAGACTCAATCCATCAAAGGTAGTGTCGCTCACTATAACCAGTTATTCCATAAAGTGGACCTGGCAAACGCTAATTTAGCGGCCAAAATCAACCGTCTTTCGTCTAAAAGATCTTCCAAGGGATCACGAGGCAAAGGCAAAGGATTTCTATCCTGGGGCAATTTTTGTCTATACGGCAACGGCAAATCCTATGGCCGTGGTTACGGAAGAGGTTCTTACTCCTCCTACCCTCAATCTTCCGTCCATTCCAGCCAATCAGGGCCAAGAGGCCAAGGTTCTCAATGACTCGCAAGGTCCTCTATACATGCGGTTAAGCAACCGGTTGCAATGGTGGAAACGACATGCTTCTCCACTGGTTGTCTATTTGATCAAGCACCGGTTACCCACCGATTACACATTGCCACCCCCACGCCCTCGCCCGCTATTTCATGTTCACACTTCAGCAGAAATTCAAGACGCATTGGCAATCGTGCAAGAATATCTAGAGGTCAAAGCAGTTGGCCGCGTACACCTTCACTCAGGCATGCATTTTGTTCCATGGTTCGTAAGCGACAAACCAAAACCCTGGTTCATAAGCGCATGTGTAGATATCAATGCAAGATTGCGTCTCCCACCTTACTTCCGTTGGCCCAATAGGGGAAAAATCTTTCCTTATTTGGTAAAAGGACATTGGGCTCTAAAGATAGAGTGAAAGCATGCCTATTTTCTCCTTGCACTCAGCGCGAAGCTATGAAGGTGTTTCAACTTCCAAATAGGATAAGAAGTGTTTGAATTCAATTCGGCGTGTTTCGGCCTGCATTACAACCCGCACTACTGAACACAACTCATGAAAACATTCTCAAGCAAGTGGAGAGTGTTGGGCATTGGGGTGTTTATATACCTAGACGATATCATCATTCTAGGCCTGTCACGCCGTTACTTGCTCTGTGTGCGCCCGCTGGTATTGCTAGACTTAGAAGCGACCATCAATTTTTCCAAGTCTGTTCTCGAACCATCCCAAGTTATAGATGTTGTAGGTTTCGTTGTGGATTTCACCGCAAAGAAACTACTAGTTCCCAGTTGCAAGCGCAAGGGCTACAAAAAGGAGGCAGGGAAAGTTTTAACATCACACGTAATGACTTCACGCAAGATGGCAGCCATTTGAGGCCGTTTTGGATCTCTCATCCCCGCCATGCCACCGCTCCGTGCGTTTGTAGCAAGCAACCAACAGGTCCAAAAACACTTAGCCTCGGACACTACGGTGTTCGCCTGGGGAGGCATCAAGGTGCAAGACTCCCGCAAAATGGTGCACAATTTTTGGCGCTTCGCAGGGCACATCAGCGACAAGGAGTTAATAGCAGCACACAATACCACTCAGTCGTTAGCCAAGCCCAACCAAATAGTGGCGTTAGATGTAGAAAACGCCACATTCTATTCTTATTTGGCCAATCAAGGCGGCAAGGTGCCGAGGTTAAACAGCATTCTACGTGCTTTTCTAGTTTGGATGGCGAATCATCGCATCAAATTACGCTTGCGGCTAGTACCGGCACGCCAGATGTTAGCCGACCCAATGCCCCGATGGTCATTCGACCCAAGCGAATATTCTCTAAACCCTCAAATCTTCGAGCTGATTCAAAACATGTTCAAAGTTTTTTGCGACCCGGACATCGATATGTTCGCTTTTTCCAGCAATACCATGCTGCCCCTCTTTTGCGCCAGGTGGCCGCATCACCAAGCAATCCTCACCCACGCTTTGCATGCCCACTCGAATCGGTAAAGGTTTGCTTCACGCACCTCCCTTGGTCCCTAATAGGGGAGTGGTTACACTGACTCAGGGCAAACACCCATGTGACTAGCCTCAAACTACTTCTTTGGTGGGATCCATAGTTATGGTGGCCCGTGTTAGCCTCCTTGCACGTCAAAGGAAAACCCCGTGCTTCGCATCCGCCCAGGGTGGGGCCTCTATCTGAATGGTCAAATTCATTACATGAAGAAACCAAGATGGCCCCTTCTCTGCATAGTGTTATCCGGCGGCGCTTACTCGCCCGGAACTTCACACAACTACAGATTGAGCACCATTTGAAAGGTCTAGGCACACTGAATCGCTATCAAAATGCATTTGCATTGCTGTTTGCGATGATGCTTTGCGATGGCCTCACTATCAATTCACCCTTAGACGCATTCCTTGGTTTGTTGTTGGAATTACATGCTGTGTCCCGTTCACAAGCTCGCAATGCATATTCTGCACTTTTGTTGGTGCTAGGATTTCATGATGTAAAGTACCACCCGCTTCTGAAGCACGCTAAGAAAGAATGGAACAAACACTTTCCGCGCTACGCTGCTTTTTGGGATCCCGTTCCTGTCTTCGTCGCATTTCTTAACACTTCATACGATGTAAAGTCCATTGCGCATGCACGCATTCGCCTCATTTTGCTGTGGCGCTTTTTGGGCTTGTTCACATCGATCGACTTGAGCCCGACCAGGGGGCACGTATCCTCTATTGTTGAGCGCCGATTCGTTGTGGTACAGCGCAAAAATGAAGCAGTATCGATGGGAAGGGATCTTAGTGTTACGATTGGACGCATGGTCACCGTGGCATGCCTTGTGCACGTATGTAGGTTTGACGGCGCCTTTGGCGGCACCTAGCTCCGCACTATTGATTGCGCTTCACCGTCCATATCAACCTCTGATTTCCGATACCATTGGTTCATTGACACAGCAAGAGTTGCACCGCCTTAGTGTCGACACTTCTATTTTCGCCCCGCATACAACGCGTGCGCTTTTGTAGAGTTCTTTCGCTTTTTACAACTACCATCCGAGGTGGTGGCCGCCTTAGGGCAATGGGAGAATGTGGAAGCTTTTTACAAGCATTACCTGCTGCGCATAGGCGCATTCCGAGGCCAAGCAGGCCTTGAATGATTTTTCCTTTGGGCCAGCTTCCCGCTCCAATTTCGGGGTGTGGGTTGGGTCCCGGCAGCCGGACAGGAGACGATCACCATTGTGGTCCCCGAGCGATCATCTAGTGATTTCTGTGGTGCCAACGAGTATTCTTTACATATTTCAAAATGCAACAGTCGCAGCTACATGAATAAGAATCGTCTGCCACAAACCTTCTTTGTTGAAATTGCCTTTTTGCCAGGGGAGCATTTGGCGCGGGCGTCGAAAGATTGATTGATTGCGCGCGTGCAAGTTGGGCAACCTGCCCAGTGGATGCAATTTGTTCAGCAGTGTGTCCTGCAAAGACTGTACTCTGTGTCACTTCTGGTTTGTAAAGTCCAATTTACAGCTCTGAGTTCTTACCAGTTAAAATGACCGCCGCCGCAAAAACGTCGAGAAATCACGTTTTGTGCGTCACTGGTGGTGCAATTTCCTTGATTTCAGATCGCTTTCAGCGTTTTTCAATCTTCCGACCACAAGCAACGGACAATTAAGTACATTCCTTGAAGAGGTCGAATTGAAGTCTTGGCTCTCTTTAACCAAAAAACAAAGGCTGCTTGGCGCGCTTGGAGCGGGGCATGCCCCGCGTCCAAGCGCGCCAAGGGGCTTCACAGGCCTCCTTTTTGGTTTTATGTGCCTTCTTGAGTGTGTTTCGTCACAAATTGTCTGTTATAAAACTATATCTACAAACCTCAAGCATACACTTTACGTGCTATACCCACACCTGTGTCTAGTGCAACTTCACCCTTGCTTGTTGGGTCAAGGGGCTCGAGCGCAGTACCTACCATCACCGCCGTACGGCGCGGGGCCGAAGGTGGGGGAGGCTGTGCGGCTCGAAAGGGTTAAACGAGGACATAGGTGATAATTCGTGCCACTTGCGCTCGCCAATTATTCAAACAGATTTTCTTCGAATCCTCGTTGCAAATGCAAGAGCACTAAGGTTGAAATGGTTCGGCAAGCACATTTGATTGGGATAACGTATTTACTACATGGGAGACAAGTTAACTTAACATGAGAAGGCATCGGTAACTCTGAAGAATGAATGTTTCCATGACCATGTGCATGTGTGCAATGCAAAACACAATCATGCAATCCTCAAACGGCCAAAACCACAAAACGAAGTTCAACATACGCGGTGATGCCAAGCCGGAAGCGTGCGTTCTCGGGGGATGGGTTGTATGACTCATTTGCGTTCAAATTGACCGATACCCCAAAGTTTGAGAGCTACTACATATACGTGCACGTTTCGCTTGCCTACGTGCCAATGGAGCATGAATACTCTAGCCCCCCGGACAGTAGACCCACTAGTAAATGACCATTTTACAGACCCACCCCCATGTCGAAGCCCCTACGGAAAAGGTCAATAAGAGACCCACTTGGAGACGTACACTTTAAGAGACCCACCTGCAAAAGGGGCAAAATTGAACCTAAACCAAAGCCCAAGCCCTAATGTGACAAGACACTTGTAACCGGATGCTTCAACACCTTCTTCATCATCAAGCTCTTGTTCCGGATTCACATCTTGTTGTGGCTCACATTGCTCCATAATGGTGCTAAACACAATACGTTACAGTAACGTATAAAAAACGGGGGGGGGGAACCACATGAAAACTAACAAAAGATGACTCTCAAATTTTGTTGAAAAAATCCTTCACATGACGTAGTGCAATGATGTCGTGATGTCACCAAATGATGTTGTCATCACCCACAAAGCGATTTTTTCGGTAAAAAAATGAAAATCAACAGAAGTGGGCTCGTTGCGTCCAATTTTCGTCTCTAGTGCCTATTTTCTCTCGACCATTTGCTCGTTTGAATTCACATTTGACACGCTGCATGGTGCTTTGTTGCAAACAAAGTACGTGCACAACCTAACGCAAAGCAATGGCAAGAGGATAGGCTCGGGAGCTTGAAAGCGGCATCACCAAAAAAAATTTCAAGTCACTTGAGTGTATGAAATACAAATTCACACAACAAGAATGGTTCAGAACAGTGAGTACAGATGTGTGTGTGTGTGTGTGTGTGTGTGTGTGTGTGTGTGTGTGTGCAGGTGTTTGTTTGTACTACTTTGCGTGTCCGATGTCCGTTTGATAAGTTCGCTTTTGCTACATCTCTCGTTGTCGCCCCTTGCACCATTTTAACGAGTAAATGCAGGCCACAAGACAAGAAAAAGCAAGAAGGAGAGAGGACATCATAGATTGGCGTGTTGCAAGCACCAATATTTCAAATTATCGGTGATGTGCGGAACGATCGCACTTCACGCGTACTTCAATTTGCGACACAACTCACTGCAAACGAGGCTATGAGGCTTGCATTATCTCACATGTATCCACATGACGTGCACACACACCCAAACCCATGCAATGCATGCACTTGATGTCGTTTTGCAAGTCTGAACTAGTTGTGGCGAAAATCCAACAGAACGCTTTGTTGCAGATTCCCATGCTTTTTGAAGCTGATGAGCCTCTAATGTGCACGCTTGCATTAAAACCGTGTAGGGAGGGAAATTTTTATAGAAAAAAACCGTGTACGTGCACCGGTTTTCTGGACCCAAAAAACCGTGCACGTACACGGTTTTCCCAGAGAAAACCCGTGCATGAACACATTTTTTGTAATAGTGTTGAATCCAACCACAACTAGCCATTCCTTGTGGGGTGCAATTGTTCTTCGACAAGCGAAGGGCTCACAACCTTCTACCTTTATGTTGCAATATGCATGTGTCCTTGATGATCATGACCGAGAAATTAGTGATTTGTTATGTTGTTCTTTCTTCATTTTGGCATCACACGTCACTTGCCACAAGGTTGTGTAGTTTAGTGTCCTTATCCCGATGTGTATGAAAATTATGTGTGGTAGGCGGTCCGCGGATCACTGATCCGCGGGGGTCCAAAAACCCCCCCCTCCCCCCCCACCGAATGATCCGCGGATCACGGATCACCCACCCCATAAACCCCCCCCCCCCCCCCACTGCCTAGCAAAATGATCCGCAATTTTCCGGATCACTAATTCGGACACGTGGACAGTCCTAGGGGCTCAAGAACCCGTGGTCGTGATGCGTACACATATGGAGTCATGTCAACACAAAGAAGGCGGGCACATGCAAAGCAAAGCAATGGAAATGTTGGATAACCTGGATAAAAACCCCTTCCTTCTCCCAAAACGTCAAATTGCTACCTTTGTACGGCGGCAACGTGTTTGGGATTGAGATGTAGGCAAGATCAATTTAACTTGCAAAAAATGATCCACAAGTCCACACGACCATTGACACAAAGTTCAAAGTGCAATAAGCAAAATGGTCCGGAATGGTCCAAGAATGATCCAAAGTGATCCACGGATCACCACCCCCGAAACCCCCCCCCCCCTCCCCACTGCCTAGTGTTTGGATCAAAAATGATCCGGATCACCCACCCCGAAACCCCCCCCCCCCCCCCTGCCTGCCGCACTATATCACATACATATGTACACATATATAGGTAGATAGATAGATCAATAGATAGATAGATAGATAGATAGATAGATAGATAGATAGATAGATACATGTAATTATAATGGACGATTTAGTTTTGAATGTGGAGGATAGTTTTGTGCGCGAAGAAACAAGCAATATTCAAAAACACCATTATGATCTGCACGAATAAGGAAACGATGAAGGCAAAAAAAGATATTCACTGCTACACCACATCGCGAGAGAGGAGTGCACACAGTATTCTTGCACTGGTGTCCCATATGGCTATATCTTGGTCAATCCGTGTGTGCCTCCCCTGTTCTCTCCTGACTTGTAGTGCAACGCGACATGAGAAAGCAAACGTGTCTTCATGTGTACCCTTGTTGTAACCCACGGGTCTTGCGGTGTATAATGTACCCACCCATTTGTGTGTCATTTTTCAAAATAGGAGGCAATCGTCCCAAATAGGAGGCACTTTTTGGTGTTTTGGGCGAAGGTCTATGGATATGACCTCGAGTGTGCCTATGTTTTTCTCCTTCACAAGATTTTTCTTGTAGGTACGTGGTGGTCATCCATTTTCAATGCTTTTGGAGGCATGGTGAATGCAAGGGAAACAAAGTAAAAGCAGGAGGCAACAAAAAAAGCAAAAAAGCACAGGTGCAATCGAGGTCATATGCACAGACTTTTGCCCAAAACACCAAACGGTGCCTCGTGTTCAGCCTACTATTGAATAGGAGGTTGGCCTCAAGAAATGACACAAATCTCGAGAATATGGCTGGGTACAAAAGCTGATTAACGTGTCAACACTTATCATTTGTTTCTTCAGAAAGAGCATTTATTGTGCGGCAGGTAGGGGAGGGGGGGGGGGGTTTATGGGGTGGGTGATCCGGATCATTTTTGATCCAAACACTAGGCAGTGGGGAGGGGGGGGGGGGTTTATGGGGTAGGTGATCCGTGGATCACTTTTGGATCATTCTTGGACCATTTGTGACCATTTTGCTCACTGTACTTTCAACTTTGTGCCAATGGTCTTGTGGACTTGTGCATCATTTTTTGGAAGCCAAATTGTTGGAACAAGTGAATTTACATTTTTGGATCGAAAAAAGAAATGATCCACCATTTGTGTGGAAAAAATATGATCCAAAAATGCAAGTTCCAAAAAAGAAATGATCCACCAATTTGTGTCATTTCTTTTTTGGAACTCACATCTTTGGATCATTTTTTTACACAAATTGGTGGATCAATATGGTGCTTTGTACTTGCACTGTGTGTTACTATTACTACCCGTTGGATCATCACGTGTCTGCATCGATGGTCCGGGAAATCGTGGATCATTTGTGTAATGTCGGAGCCATCTTCACCAGCCCCTAGGGCCGTCCACGTGTCCGAATTGGTGGTCCGGAAAATTGCGGATCATTTTGCTAGGCAGGGGAGAGGGGGGGGGGGGTTTATGGGGTGGGTGATCCATGATCCGCGGATCATTTGGTGGGGGGGGAGGGGGGGGGTTTTGGACCCCCGCGGATCAGTGATCCGCGGACCGCCTACCACACATTGGACATTCCAAGATACAACGTTTGGGGGTGGCTTATGGGTTGGAGAGTGGGATGCAGGACTTTTACGCATGATCATGTGTTTTGTCTGAGGATTCTGCTTTGTTCAGTGCTTACTTGCTCATAATCTAGGAGGCGAGGGGAAGATAGGGAGCCAAAGAAAGAAGTTGTTCGAGCACCAAGGAGTTACAGGGAAGCGCTAGCTAGGGAATTGCAAGGAAGCACCAAACGTTGAGAAATTCATAGCCGTTTTTTCTCCTCACTTCTCCTCCTTCTTGACAACATTTGTTCGGGATGTGTGGTGTGACCAAGGCGATCCAAGTATGGAGGTTGTCAGTAGCCACGCGGCGCTATCAAGTGCAGCATGATAGAGTTGGAGCTGTGCTAGCCGGGGGGGGGGGGGGGGCGGCTTTCGGCCGGCCGGCCGGCCAGCGCCAGCCAGCCACCTAGCCAGCCACCCAGCCAACCACCATTGCTTTGTACATGCATGTTTGCCTCACCGCCCTTGCTCTCAAGATCTCAAGATGATGTCACCGATCCATGGAGTGTGTGGTAAAATTTCCTTCCCTTTAAACAAGGCACATCATGCATCGGGATGGGGTTTTGGGTTGTTTGCTCGTGTGGGAATCCAGACCTAGTGGTCCAGTTGCACAATCACCCAACACAATTGCCGTTGCATTGTGTTGTAGCGTCCCCGTGTCCAACTAATGTCGGCATGAGGAGTTGGAGACGTAAGTGTTCTTTGGAAAGTTGCCTTGGGATATATATTGCAATATGGATGGTAAATGTTTCGGATTGAGGACAATTGTGTACTCTGAGGTTTACATCGGTAACAACAACATTTGCAGTTGAACATACGTCCGATGCGGTGATTCTATGTTTTGTGTTCTTGGTCTTTATGGGAGGTTCCAAAGGCAAGGCAACTTGGAGTATGAGGTAAGGGTGTTCTTGAAAGGTGGCCGACCCCCCCACCCTTGCAAACCCAAACCTTGCCTCACCCGCTGCCTGACTTGGCCATCTGGGACAGATGGCCTGACGCATCCTCCCCCAGCGCATCATCTGTGCTGCGCACCATGTTACCATCGCTGTCTGACAAAGCACTGTCCTATGCGTTGCATGACATGCATAGACAAATAAATATTGCGTCCCTTATCCGTGGATGTGGTTACAAAGGATATCACAGAAGATGGTGGTGGCCTCCACTTAGGAAGTGCATAGTGGGGGCAGAGTTTGAACATTTGATCCCAGCGCACCTGGTTTGCAAGTGGATAGGGGAGGGCAGGGGCTTCAGGACGGCTTTCGGGCCGGCGGGGGCTGCGCCCCTCGCACCGGCCCTCCAGCCATCCTGAAATTTTCGCTTTTTGCTGGTTTTGCTGTATAATAGCAGAGGATTTTTGTATGCCTGCAGTGCGTGCTGAACATTTCAGAGTCCTGTGTGAAAGCCAAAGTGTGCCAGTGCATGTCACTCTGTATACACGGGCAGGTTTTGTCTCGCATCCCCTGTGTGCGGGCTCTGCCATTGATACACTGAAGATCCAGTGCTCTTGTGCCTGCATCGTATTCGAATAAAACATCCCCATACCCATACCATGCGTGAGAAGAGGCGGTACAATGGTGCACTACGTATTTTGGCGGTTTTCCGGGGGCGCGCCAGCCAGCCAGCCAGCCAGGGCGGGGGGAGGGGGGGGGGGTTCCAAAGCCTCCCAGCCACCCAGTCGCGGCTAGGCGCAGCTCCGTTGTGTGCTCACAACCTCTTCGTGAGTTTGTGAACAACGTTGTTCTTTGCTTTTGTGCCATGTTGGTGATGTGACAAATTATGGGTTGCATGCTCGCGACTTGAGCGATTTGGATTAGGATGAGTTCAAGACCTTGTGAGATGAGCCAATGGTGTGCTGAAATACCGAAGCGCGCCAATGCCTTTCTACAATGTGACTTGCTAGGGCCATGGAGACAATGTGCCTATGCATCAGCCCACCCTTCCATGTGATGGCCCATGCATTATGTCTTCTTCATAGGGTGCTTTTCATTTTTTCCAGCCTCATGGGAGGTTGCTCTGGGAAAATTGACTTGCAAACTCACGGCTCGAAAGCCTCCAAGGGGTCAGAACAGATCGGAGTGCGGAAGGCAAGTGCTGCTAGTTCTGACGAGACACCCAAGGAAAAGGAAAACAACGCACGGTATGATAACAGGCTTTCCCAGGATGCGGAGGCAAGGGACTAATTGACCATGTACATCGCTCCTTTTTCGTGCATTTCAATTTTTTCGCTTTTGGAGCACAAGGGTGGCCTGTGGAACCAATGGGCCCGGTTCCCCAACCATTTGAAACACACAGACCGACTAAAGCACCACATGTGTGTTCATGTCGCAGGTATCTTCAAAACGAGCTGACAATCACATCACCTCATAGCGCCGCATCGGTATCGAAAAGTGCAGTCAAAGAGGAGGTTTGTAAATCATGCATTCTTTCCGGCATAGCTTTCCCTGTGGACACTCGGCGTTAAAGCTTTTTTGCTTTATCAGCTCGGCTTTACGGTACCAAATACCCTGCATTCGAATCGGGAACGCTACCACACCCAAGCACCAGATCAAGACAGCCATGGTGCCCACATGTCCATGGGTCACATGAGCGAGAGTGACCAGGGTCAGCAAGTTTTGGCTGACAGAGTGTGACATATTAGTGGATTCGTGGTGCTGCATATCGAGGCAGCTCGTCTGCGGTGTCGCTTGACCAAGTTGCATTTGCATGCACGGTGTTGCGTAGTTTCTGTGCTGTCCTTCCCCTCCGTCCTGCCCTGCTGACCATGTCCTCCTTTGGATCCGTTGTAGTTCGCCTGGGTCCATAGTTAATGTTGAAGACTGAAATGTGTGTCTGTGCATGCAGGGGTGTACAAAAATGAACGTGCATAGCCATACGAACCTATTTGTGGCAGAGCATGGTATATCATGGATATCATGGATGTGTCTAACTGGGATTGTGATCCTTCATCGTTGCTGATGGATTGACATGTTGCGCAGATGATCGGCTGTGATACCTGAGCGGTACAGTATGAGCTGGGTGTCATTGCGTTCGACTGCCCAACTAGATTTGCTGTGTTGCGCTGCGAACTTTTGGGATTGTCACGCACTGTGCTGTGCGACGTTGCAATGTGTCTGATGCTGTCCTCGAGGCCATGTAACGGCTCCACCACCTTACCATTCCCTCTGTCCCGTCAGGCCATGCAATTCTACATTCAGGCCCCAGTCTCAGCTACTCCAATGGAAACATTCATGACAGAAGCAGAAGAAGAGCGGATACATGACTGGATGAAAGGAGTGCCCAAAGAGGGCGAGCCCACCGAACAAGAGATTGTCTGGGAATCGGCCCCCCGCACAGCCTGATGACACGCTGACTAGGGTGTCGCGCATCTTCGGTGTGTTTAGCGTTGTTGGACAAAGCTTTAACCAGGGCACAGGAGAGCATGTCTGTGTGTGGCTCCCACTTTTCATACTGCACCCGGCCCACAGATACAGGAGGCAGGGTGACAGAGGTGCGAGCAAAGGAGGTGTGAAGGCCGAGGGGCACGAGATTTGAGTTCTTTTGTATCCAAGTGAAGGGAAGTGTCGTGCTGCAGATGCCTCGGGAAGATTGTGGTGGGGCAAGGCATGCGAGGTCCAGGTGTCAGTGGTGCCTGAGCACAAATGACGCAGGCATGGCTGCGAGGTAGGGAGCACGGTACACGTCCTCTTGAAATGCATGAACACACTCTTCGGAAAGGGTAACGAGGGCGCACTGGTCAAGTGCCCCACCTGCCCCTAACAACAGCACCGTGGCAAATTTCGTTTCCCCTGCACCCGGCATCCAAGTCGACACTCGAGGGTCTTGTTTCACCATCCCACAGAATCTGGGAGAAGGTGACAGTATTTTTGAGGAATTCAGGTTGAACCTCGGTAAGAGGGCTCATGGCTGTGCTACCCGGGCAGGGATCCAGACTTTGGGTTTTGTTGTGAGGTGTAGAATTCGTGGCTCTCCACCAGTGTCGCATTTGCCCTTCCTTGTCCTTGCCCTTGTCAAGCAGCCAGGGCGCCGTGACACTGCAGGGGTTACACGTTGATGCAATCCCAGGTGCAGATAAACCTCAGGAACGCGAGGGACGCGACAACGTGATGCAGTTTTCAGAAGTCCGGGATGGCAGCTGATTTCCCAGGCATGGGGACCCCTGTCAGCTTGGGGGAGGGGGTGTTTTTTTTTTATCCATGTCTGCACCAAAAAGGAGAGGCTACATGTTGAGGGTGTATTGGGCGGTTTGTGTGTCTACTCCGTGTATGCTGTGATACGTGTAATCTTTTTTTGCGGTAAATGCGTACAACAAAAAAAATTGTCATGTCATGTAAGTCTTTTTGCGGTACGTCGTGTAAATCCATACTCGCATTACTGCAAAAAGAATCACACAAATTGACAATTTTTTTTGCAATTGTATCCTGCAAAAAAAAATACACCATCTTACCGCAAAGGAAAAAATTGTCAATTTTACTGAAAAAGCATGCCTGTGCCCATGTGCCCACCTGTGGGCCACCTCTCATTTTGTCCCTCGCTCTGAAGCGTTGGGCACCCCCCAGGTGGCAGGGGCTATGTAGTCACCCGGCCCACTTGTGGGCCAGTTCCGATTTTGTCCCCCGCTTTGAACCGTTGGGAACCCGGCAGGGGCTATGTGGCCACCCTGCCCGCTTGTGGGCCACCTCTGATTTTGTCCCCCGCTATGAAGCGTTGGAGACTTCTCATGCGGCAGGGGTTATGTAGCAGCCTAGCCCACTTGTGGGCCACCTCTGATTTTGTCCCCCGCTCTGAAGCCTTGGGGACCCCCCAAGCGGCAGGGGCTATGTAGTCACCCGGCCCACTTGTGGGCCACCTCTGATTTTGTCCCCCGCTGTGAAGCGTTGGAGATCCCCAGGCGGCAGGGGTTATGTAGCAGCCTAGCCCACTTGTGGGCCAGTGCTCATTTCGCCCCCCGTTCTGAAGCATTCGGGACCCCCTAGGCGGCAAGGATTATGTAGCCGCCCATCCCACTTGTGGGCCACCTCTGATTTTGTCCCCCGGTCTGAAGCCTTGGGGACCCCCCAAGCGGCAGGGGCTATGTAGCCACCCGCCCCGCTTGTGGGCCACCTCTGATTTTGTCGCCCGCTCTTAAGCGGTGGGGACCCCCCTAGGCGGCAGGGGTTATGTAGCCACCTTGCCCGCTTGTGGGCCACCTCTGATTTTGTCCCCCGCTCTGAAGCCTTGGGGATCCCTCAGGCGGCAGGGGCTATGTAGCCACCCGGCCCACTTGTGGGCCACCTCTGATTTTTTCTCCCGCCGTGAAGCGTTGGGGACCCCCCACAGGCGCCCACTTGTGGGCCAGTTCTAATTTGTCCCCCTCTCTGCAGCGTTGGGGACCCCCCCAAGCGGCGGGGGTTATGTAGCCACCAGGCCCACTTCTGGGCCACCTCTTGTTTTGCCCCCCGCTCTGAAGCATTGGGGACACCCCAGGCGGCAAGGGCTATGTAGCCACCCGGCCCACATGTGGGCCAGTTCCGACTTTTCCCCGGCTGTGAAGCGTTGGGGACCCCCTAGGCGGCAGTGGCTATGTAGCCACCCGGCCCACTTCTGGGCCTACTCTGATTTTGTCCCCCGCTGTGAAGCATTGCGGACCACCCAGGCAGCAAGGACTATGTAGCCACCCGGCCCACTTGTCAGCAAGTTCTGATTTTGTCCCCCGTTGTGAAGCATTGGGGACACCCCAGGCGGCAGGAGCCATGTAGCCACCCGGCCCACTTGTCGGCCAGTTCCGATTTTTTCCCCCCCTTTGCAGCGTTGGGGACCTCCTAGGAGGCAGGGGCTATGTAGCCGCCCGGCCAGGTTGGGGGCCCAGCCTAATTTTGTCCACCCTGAGCGGCAGGGGTTACGTAGCCCCCCTACCCACGTGTGGGCCAACACTGATTTTGTCCCCCATTTGAAGTGTTGGGGAACCCCAAGCGGCAGGGGTTATGTAGCCACCCGGCCCAATTGTGCACCAATTCTGATTCTGTCCCCCACTCCGAAGCTTTAGGGACTCCCCATATGTAGCCCCCCTGCCAACTTGTGGGCCAACACTGGTTTTATCCCCCATTTTGAAGCGTTCGGGAACCCCCAGGCGGCAGGGATTATGTAGCCAACCGGCCAACTTAGACACTTGTACTGATTTTGTACCCCACTCCGAAGCTTTGGAGACCCCCCAGGCGGCAGGGGTTATGTAGCCGCCTGGCCCACTTGTTGGGCCACCCTAATTTTGTTGCCCGCTGCGAAGCCTTGGGGACCCCTAGGCGGCAGATGGCATGTAGCCCCCTCGCCCACTTGTGGGCCAACACTGATTTTGTCCCCCATGTTGAAGCTTTGGGGACCCTGAGACGGCAGGGGTTATGTAGCCGCCCGCCCCACTCGTTGGCCACCCATTATTTTGTCCCCCGCTATGAAGCGTTGCAAACCCCACAAGCGGCAGGGGTCGTGTCGCCACCCGCCCCACGTAGCGGGCCGGCCCACTTGTGGGCCAACACTGATTGTGTCCCCCGCTGTGAAGCGTTGGGGACCCCTCAGGCGGCAGGGGCTACGTAGCCGCCCGGCCCACTTGTGGGCCAACTCTGGTGTTGTCCCCCGCTGTGAAGCCTCGGGCAGCCCCTAGGCGACAGAAGCTATGTAGGCACCAAGCCCACTTGTGGGCTACTTCTGATTTTGTCGCCTGCTGTGAAGCATTGGGGACCCCCCCTACGTGGCAAGGGTCATAAACCCGCCCTGCCCATTTGAGGGGCAACTCTGATTCTTTCCCCCGCTTCTAAGTGTTGGGGACCCCACAGGCGGCAGTGGTTATGTAGCCACTCAATAGACCCCCACTGTGAATCTTTGGCGACCCCCGAAGCGGCAGGGGTTATGTAGACACCCAGTGTATTTGCGGGCTAAGCCCAATTTTGTCCCCCGCTCTAAAGCGTTGGGGACCCCCCAGGCGGGGGGGGGGGGCTATGTAGCCACCCGGCCCACTTGTGCGCCACCTCTAATTTCCCCCCCGGCTCAGAAATCTTGGGCTAGCAAGGGGTCATACAGCCGCCAAGCCCACTTGTTGGCCAACTGTGATTTTGTCCCCCATCTGAAGCGTTCAAGACCCCCGGGCGCCAGGGGTTATGTCGCCAAGCTGCCCACTTGTGGGCATACTCTCATTTTGTCCCCCGCTCCGAAGCGTTGGGGACCCCCCAGGCGGCAAGGGCTATGTAGCTAACCCCCCAGTTATGGGGCAGTTCCGACGTCTCTCTCGCTCTGCAGCGTAGGGGACCCCCCAAGCGGTAGGCATTATGTAGCCGCCCGGCCCACTTTTGGGCCAACCCTGAGTTTGTCCACAGACGTGAAGCGTTGGGGATCCCCAAGGCGGCAGGGGTGATGTAGCCATCCGGCCCACTTGTGGGCCAACCCTGGTTTTGTCCCCTGCCGTGAAGCATTGGAGACCCTCTAGGCTATAGTGGTTATGTTCCCACCCGGCACACTTGTGGGGCAGCTCTGAATTTGTCCCCGGCCTGAAGCGTTGCGGACCACCCAAGTGGTAGGGGTTATGTAGCCACCCGGCCGAGTTGTAGGCCTGTTCTGATTTTGTCTCCCGCTATGAAACGTTGGGTACTCCCTAGGCGGCAACCGTTATGTAGCCACCCGGCCCCATGGTTGGCTAGTTCTTATGTTCTTGTGTCCCCGCTGTGGAGCGTTGGGGACGCCCCCAAGTGGCAGGGGGTTATGTAGCCACCCGGCCCACTTGTGGGCGAGTTCTGATTGTGTCCCGCGCCCCGATCTGTTGGGCACTCTACAAGCGGCAGAGGTTATGTGGCCCCCCGGCTCATTTGTGGGCCATTTCTGATTTTGTCCCCTGTTGTGAAGCTTTTGGAATCCCCCAACCGGCCCATCGGGCCACTTTTGAAGCGTTAAGGACCCCCAAGGCACATGTGGCACTTGTGCACAACATGGAACATACCAACAAACAGCGATATCCTCTCCTCACCGGGGGGCATTTTTTGGAATCACCTGGTGATGGGCATGCGATATGATATGGTAGGGCTGGTACCGGGTCTTTGAAATGGGTACCATTGGACGCCTAGAAAAACACTCAGAAGTTTTTGTCGCGAGAGCGGCCCCGAAAACACAACCAATGTCGGTAGCAATATCTTGGGGACCTCCCGACCAAGATGCCTAGGGGCGCTCGGAAGAAATTTTGGTCGCAATCTTGGAGACATAAAGTACAAGCCGGTTGTCTGCGATCTTGGTGCTTGCTTTGTGTTTGTGCTCAGTGTGTTTGTCAAAGGCATCAGGTACATTGACGTGCGGAACCTCCAAAGCGGCGTGTGGAAACGCGTGTCACTGCCTCGAATGCCTCTTTTCCCCCTGCCTTTCCCCTTTCAACAGCTTGCAAAATTTCGAGTGGTAGCTTGCGAAGTGCATCCTCTACGCCCCCCCCCCCTCCCCCCTCCGCCTCCGTCTCCGCCTCAATTCTTACCTTTGAGGAGAACCTTATAGATGCTGATTAAGCAAATGTTGAACTGCCAGAACCCAGTGATGTCCAGTCTAAGCTCCAACATGCTCTTACCACACTGTGCTTGCACCACAACCCATCAGATACAATCGAACCCCGCATGTTGCGGGTATTTAAGGATTAGGTGGACCAAAAGCATATACCATTCATGCCAAGGACACACTGTTGGCAACATTGATGCATAAAAGGTTCGCTCAATCCCCCAAGAATGCAATTCTTTTGTTGACCACACGCGAGGCTATAGGCTATAGGCAAGACAACACCCAACAAGCATGAAACCTCGTATGGTGTTCAATACAGGACTTTATGCATCACTGGCCCGGATGTAAAACATGATATTGACTGCACATTCGCTGATGACTGAGACGAGCGAGTGCGGTCACATTTTCAGTTTTTGAAAACCATTGTGTCCACGCGCCCTAACACCCTGATCAGGGACCTAAAGTGGGCAAAGGCAAACATTCAGACATGGTTTAAGGAGGCGGACGTCAAGAAACGTTCAAAAAGATAACCAAAAACGTCCGCTTCCTGCTCTTTTCTTACATCCACGAACCCTTTTGAGGTTCCGCGCATCATTATAAATGATGCCTTCGGTGAGCCCCGCCAGGCAACAATCCATGGTGCCACGCGGGCTACTCTTGCAGCAGCCCGCGCCACAGAGTTATGGGGGAGGAAGCAGGGTGGAACTTTTGGGATGAGACCCCCTGTAGGACTTGGCAGAAGACAGTTTTGCCACCAAAAGGGGAGGTTTTTTGAACAAACTGCGAGCCCACTTACCACCCCCATGGTCCTTTGTTGGGTATTGAGTTTCTTTTGGCCCCTGCCCCCAAGCCTTCACGAAGGGCCCTGAAGTGTGCCCGTATGACTGTGATGGATTCCTGGCTGCAGGCCGCAGGTCCGCGCAAGGACTGTGAGCAGGCCCATGCTGAGAAACAAACTGTGCGGTCGTGTGTGCTTGGGTGGTTCGTAGAGGATGCATTTCCTATTGCACCAGCTCTTTGTTGGAATGTCTTCTTCTTCCATTGCCGCTGCGCTTTTGGTCGGGCCACCACCGGTGCCGGCCCTTCACTTTCCTCCGGCCGCCTTCTGGCCGCATTGGCATCTTCATCAGCAGCATTCCCATCACCCGCCTGCTTCGTATGCTGCTGCTTCTTCTAATGCTTCTTCTTCGGCCGCTGTTGGTGCTGCTCCTGCTGCTGGTGGGTCTTCTGGGATGTGGAGGCCTATAGGGGGAGTGTTGCCGGTGTTCCAACTGACAAAGGAGAAGGAGCAGAAACGGAAGAAGGTGAAGACCCCCCCCCCGCCCGGCGCGGCGCTCATGGCTGCGGCGTTGGGGGCGGCCGGGGCAGCGGTGCAAGTCCGGTACTACTTTCACCTCTGCACCAAGAAGAGTCAGGAGTGGGTTGTTGTCCACACCCGCTTCCGGCCCCGTGGGGTGGGTGGCACACCGAGGCTGGGGTAACCAGCCACAGGACTCTGGGGAGGGTTGAAATTTTTTGCGGCCCCCCCCCCAATTTGCCCATGGGCATGCTGCAGCTGGCTGTAAGGGAAAATGGTGTCCGGGTGTGTTCTTTTTCGGCGGTGAGTGACAAGGTTCCGGAGTGGGTGGTAAAGGAGTTTAGGATGCCAGCTCACCAAGTGAGGGTGCTGCGGGGGAAATTTGAGGAGGAGGTTAAAAAGGGGGCGGAACACCGCGTGCGAGAGGCGTGTGGGGGGAAGAGGCAGGGGGATGCTGGCCTTAGAAAGAAGGAGGGCAGGCTCAGGGACGATGCCACTGCCGATAGCAAAAAGGCGTAGGGGCTGGTGGAGCCAATGCGTGCTCCATGGGGGGGGGGGGCCAAAAGCGCCAACTCTTGAAGGCGCCACTTTGCAAATGCCCCACTCCACCCTCCTCACATTTGGGGTTTGGGAGGTGACTGGGGCGGGGGGGGGGATGCTCCACGGTGTTGTTGTGGTGGCGCACGAAGGGGTGGTTGAAGTTTATGACTTGGCTAGCGCCAATGCCTCCAAGTCAACTTGCCAGAAGTTGCGGAAAGGGGGAGTTGCATTCACCTTGCACACCAGCCCCTCGCACTGCAATCAAAAAAATTGTTTATATACTGCAGTCCGGCTGTTGCTCTGGCACCTGCAACACCCCACGGGCTATGGTCTAATCCACCCCTCCATTTGAAATTTTGCCATGCTAGGGAGGGAGTGTAGGGCCATGTTTGACATGGCACTAGCCTGGGTGCAAACACCTGGGAACCCCAGTCTCCGGCGCATGGGGTGGGCCCCCACTATGCTTAAGCAGATCGCGAAGGTGGCTAGGGAGTTGCGGCCTGTGGGGGGAAAAGGGCTAGTCCCTTTTGCTCCCTCACGGCGAACATGGTCCCCGTGGTGATGCTTCACCAAATCGCGAGAGTCAAAGAGGCTGTGGGTGAGTCGCAGTCACAACCGGATGCCTATGTGTGCCTGTGTGCCCCCCCGTGCCTGAACCTAAGTCTTAGTTGCTTTAGTCTGATGTTGATGCCCCCGTGTCCTCTACAAGGGTGAAGGGCAAGAGGAAGAGGGTGGCAACCTCTACAAGCGGGAAGGGCAAGAAGAAGAAGACCGCCCCTAGCCCTTACTCCTCGTGCAGCGAGACAGGAATGGGGGGGGGGGGAGGTTGAAGGGTTCCCTCTCCGTTACAATATTGACCTATGTCCGCACAATGCTGGACTATGTTAAGGGCACAGGTCATTGCCGCAAGACCTAGATGGAACTGTTCACCCTGCTGGATGGGACACTAGCTGAGAAGGGGGAACTCGTTATGCTGATTGTCCCCCCTGAAACCAAATGAAGTGTCTCACCAAAGGCGGAACAGTGAGGGACTAACGAAATGTTCCATGTGCCGTGTTTGTGCCCATGTGCCTATGTCTGCATGGGTCGGATATCCGAGCATACTTGGGGCCTCCAAATCTCTGTGCTGCTGTGCGCGCAAAGGCTAGAATAAAGTCATGCCGAGAGCTACTGGTGGGGGTTTCCAAAGATGCCTCACTTGCAGGATAGTCGAGCACATTTCGAGCCTCCAAATCTCAATGTTTGTGTGAGCAAATAGGCCAAAATAAAGTTCCGGTGGGGGCTAGTGCCGATGGCTTTCCAAAATTGCCTTGCTTGCACGAAACTGAAGCAGTGAACCCCTGGACAGGGGCGCATAGTTGAGCACACTTCGAGCCCGCCAATCTCAGTGCTGGTTTGAGCAAATAGCTTAAGACAAAGTCCTTGTGAGAGCTACTGGTACGGGCTTTGCAAAAATGCCTTGGTTGTAGGAAAGGGACAAAGTGGG